>OY728139.1:462350318-463600318 GCA_963277665.1 Viscum album | reverse complement strand
CCAAATGGCCTAGGAGCTGTGATTTTGATAGAAGGGGAAGTACCCTTTTAAAAGATAGGTGATGGTCACTTTAGGAAAAGCTTGAAATATTATTTTATTATATAATCATATTCAGTTTATAATGGATCCAAAATGATTTATTTTTAGGATATGGTGGGGAATGGGTCTAAAAACTCTCAAACAATATGTTTTATATAGGTTTAGTTCACCGTATTAACCTTATCATTTAGATATAACTCTTAGATAAACAGTTTAACTTTTACCATGTATTCTTGTATTATTATCATAAATTGTTAATAAACATACTATAAAAATCCAAATGAAACCCAAGTGGTTCATTATTGATATATATAACGTTATATAAGTCCTTTAGTGGATCCTTATATTTTTATGAATATTATATCAATTAATAATATAGTATTTTTTTAAAAACTCATTTATGTCAATTTTGACACTATTTAGTATTTGGGATTTTGTGAAAGTCATAACAACTTTATCACTTCGAAAAAAAATTATTTAATAAACCCTAGAATTTCATATTAACCTAGAAAATTCTTGGAATACATCAAAAGTATCAATTTACAATTATATTAATATTTATAATATCAATTATTTTAATTTTTCAATCATAAGGTAATTACTGCATCATCATTATGTCATAAATAAATTTACATATATAATGTCTAAAAATTATAAATAAAATACCATTAAGTAGTAAATATTATTATCTATATAATTAATATTTATATTTGAATTTATCTTATGTATAACCCAATATTAAAAATGGTTTAGTTATTAAATTTTCAATTTAACACATTTAACTCTTCTATAAATAAAATAATAATAAATGTCCTAATCTAATCCATGTGGACCAAAATAATCATATTTTATTCCTAACTTTGATTTTGGTCGAAATAAACTTATCCAATAGAATTAGGACATGTGTTAGGATAATTATAATATCATTTTAACCTTTAATTACCCTATTTACTTTTAACTGTAGTAAATGAAATTCAAAAGTTACGCTTCACCAAAAATTATTTTCACCCTTTTGAACAAAATTTTACATACTAATTTCAACCATGTCTCTGGGATTTTTGAAATTCAATTAAAAAAGTGGTAAAATTATGTTTTATGCAAATTTGCAAATGCACCTAGAATGTGAGTAAAAACGGTAAAAAGTACAATAAAATTTTATATATCTAATATTATTATAAAATGACTTCAATGAATTAAATTAGACCAATATAGGAATTATGTATATATTTTTACATTAAAATAAAAAATAATAATTATTTAAATAAAAAGCCTTCTTTAAATAATAACACTGTGTTTTTCACTATTCATCAAAAATTGAAAGTTTTTAGAAAAATAACAAAAATTCACCCAAATCTAATTTTGATATTCCAAATTCAAAAATGATGTCTATTTTTACAAATTAAAAACATATGAGTTTTATTAATTAATTTTAAAAAGTATTCCCATTGTCAAAACTAGAAAGCGGGTTTTCAAAAAGTAAAAACTATCAAAAGATTGATATGTGTTTATGTTCAATTTAAATGTAAAATTACTTCCAATGACCAAAATTGGATTAAATGATAAAAATATTATCTAATTATACTTTAAAACCATTTAAATGTATAATTTAACACTATAAATTATTTTGATTAAAAAATTTGTTTTCAATTAAAATTTTGTATTTTCACTATTCATTAAAATATGAATGTTATCTGAAATGCACCGAAAATTTATAAAAACTAAATTTTTATATACCTATTCTAAATAAGAAGTTTGTTTTGTCAAATTTAATATATAAAAGTGTCATATATTGGATTTAAAAAGGGTTCTCCATTAAAAGATGGTAAAATTGCATTTTTTCAAAAACTACTTCTTTAATTTGAAAAAATGAATTTGTTCATATATTATGTATAAAAAACACATAATATGGAGGATAAAATTATATGGAGTATATAAAATTAAAAATTGGGTTATTAATATTCATAAACGCTTTTTAAACAGCTAGTTTGATAGGTCATGGTGCGCTTGAACTCGGTGTTGCGTACTTCGCACACTACCATATTTTTCAAAGAGAAATGTACCATGGAAGATTGGGGTGTTAAAATTGGTACTTAACCTATTCCATAATAAGGTTCAAAAACCCCATATAAATTAACATTATTCTATCATATGACACATACATATAAACAAGATTAATGATTTATCCTTCAATGAATACTAGTAAACCAAGCCACAATATGTCCTTATAAACCATTAATAAATAAAACCCCCATGATTGAATTCACCATATACATGATTTCAAGATCCATATATTCTAGGTTTCATGGGAGAAAACTAAAAATGGAATTTAAAGGTAAAAAATATTGAAGCAATGAGAATGAGGTTTCATTGGGAAACTAATTTTAACAGAGGAACAAATACACCAAAATGATGAAGATGAAGGGGGAGAAGCTCCCCACACACCATAGAGGGATTTCCAAGATATAGGGACGGATGAGGGGGATCTAAATTCTTATATGAAAAATGGAATTCTTATAAACTAGAAAATTTTGAACTCCTTGGTAGATCATATAAATCATCCAAATGATTCGCCAAGTTGCATCCTAGTAGTGTGGTATCCAATGCTAAGGAAAATTCTCCCCCCATGGTTTCTCAAGTGGACATTCCACACTAGGAAATTCCATCATCCAATCCTGGATGATGGCACTAAAATATTATAGTGTGAACTCATATGATTATTTCATGGTTTCTGTAAAAATACACAAGAATTGAGCCATAACCCATACACACCAATGGTTCCAAAAAAATTTACCTAGGTTTCCCATATTTTGCACAGAACTGTGTGATACCAGTGAAGAATGAACTTATATAGATCATAATGACCTAAAGATTCATATATATAAGGGTTACCAAGTAAGAGGTATCGCAGATGAGGGATCGTGGCGGAGGCAGCGGCGGTGGAGGCAACAGTGACTGAGGAGGGACCGTGGTGGAGAAGGGATCATGACGGAGGCAGTGGCGGTGGAGGCAGCAACAACGGGGGAGGGGGAGGGGTCGTGGTGGAGGAGGGGTCTCAAGCGCAGGGTTCAGCATCCATGAAGGCTTGAATGGGTGCGAGGGAAGAGGGGCATGTTAGGGTTCTTTTATAAAAAACGTTGTCACCTTTATCAGAACTAGTAAAAATCATTGATAATGGTATGTGTTATCAGCGTTAAAATAAAATACCTTATAAAACATACATTCATTAGCACTTTTTAGCACCGATAAAGTACCTATTTATGAGGGATAAAATTTTAGCACTGATAAATAGTTGTTTTATCAGCGCTTTTTTAGCTCTGATAAAGGTCTATCTTTATCAGTGCTAAAAAAGCACTGATAAAACACCTATTTATCAGCGATAAAATTATAGCACTGATAAATACTTATTTTATAAAGGTATAATTTTAATAATTTATATATATTATTATATATTTATTTAAAACGATATATAGGATGAATATATATTTATTTATTAATAATTATCACTATAAATAGTATATATTTATAAATATTGGTATATAATTTTTAATATATATTAATAAAATTATAATTACAAATGTATTTGAAATGTATATATATATCATTAAAACTATAATAAAATAAATTTATTTTTTAAATATATTTAATTTAATTTTATTATTACATTTTTTAGAACATATATAGATTATTTGGGTAACATTATGAATTAATAAATATATACCACATCATGTAATATAAAAATGAACATTCATGCATACATAACAAGTACACATATATTCGTTGACCAAATTCATTGGAAAACACATATATATTAAAGAATTTTAATTATAAATATATATATTAAAAATTATTATATATGTATAAATAAAACAAATATATTAAATCTAACATATATAATAAATAAAATGAATTAATCTAATAAATATCTAATAAATATAACAAATATAATAAGTCTAATAAATCTAATAAATATATATATTATTTAATGTAGTTTATTATAAACTTATAATTATTTAATTATATATATATAATTATAATCTTAGAAATACTTTTTTCAATTAAAACATTATATACTTATATTTTGGAATTATTAAAAAAAATATTAAATATAAACAATTGTTTTTTATTTAATGTATACAAATAATCATTATTTTTTATATAAATTAATAATAAAAACTTTTATGAGCGCTTTTAGCTAGCACTGATAAAGGTACACCCCTTTATCAGTAATTTATGTTTAGGGCTTCCCCTGCCTTGTTTTGTGCTAGTGCCTGTATTTATGTCAGAGCAAGTTCATGAATGATTATTCAATAATTTATTATTGATGATCAATTGTGGGCATGTTCTTCTAACTCTATTTGTTTGGGTTTCCAGTATATTTATTCTAATCTAGATAGTATAGTCTCACCATTTTATCACCTTTAGACACTCTATGCTATTCAGAATCATCTAGAATATAGGGAGGTAAACTTGAGTCCCAGTGAAAAACCATCTTGGGGCACAATTTTAATTAGATTACGGGTTGGGGAGTTACACTCACCACTTATACTTATTTTTTCTTCAATATGATATAAAAATCTATTTTTATATATTAACATTTATCTTTTTTATTTATATATTTATTTATATAATTATAAATATTTATATATTTATTTTTAAATAAATTTATTAAAAATTATTATATACTTACATACATGTTTTTATATTTACATATAATTGTGTAATTGCATATAAAATTTTATTATGTATTTCTAAAATTTAAATTTATTATAAATACATTTATGATTGTGTGTGTGTGTGTGTATTTGTATATGTTTCTTGTTTATATAAACACACACACACACATATTGTGTGTGTATGCATGCATATTTGTATAGTTTTGTGTGTCTACATATATGAATGTATATCTATTTTAAAATATATTTGTTGTAATGTATAAAGATACATACACATATATATACACACAAAACAACCACACTAACCACAAGCCTAGATGTTTTTACTTTTTATGTATTGACATATTTCATTATATGTTTTCATATTATGAAATACATACTTATTTTGAAATTTATATTATAATATTTATTAACATAAATTATAATATATACAAAAATATATATATGTTAATTAATACACAAATATATATATTTATATAAATACATTATAAATACATTTTTATATGTATATATATATATTCATAATTTTTTATAAAGTAAATAAAATGGATAAATTATTATTTTAAAAAAATAGATGATAAATTTATATACCCATATGGTTTTTATATTTAAATATAAATCTTAAATGGAAATAATTTTAAATATATTTTTATGAATTTAATTTATATATATATATATAAATAAAATGATAATATGAAAAATGTTAAAATGTCAGCACCAAAATATCCATATGAATGTAATTTTGAGGATTAAATTTAGTCTCCACTAGAAAAAGACAACACAACCCTCCCAAATGATGATGAAATTACATATAATGTACAAACATTAAGGACTCCAAACTAAAACCATTGTTTTGGACACCTTTCGAGCATTTTTTGACCAAGAATCAAATGAGGTACTGGGTACATCCCATACCAGATGTCGTACCCTACTATAGATTCATGTTTATTTTTCTTTTCCCTTTATTAGTGAAAAAAATATGATAATGTGTATCATTTTATCTATGTTAAAAAATTCATCGGTAAAAGGTACCACATTCTCAATATTTTTTGGCGCTGATAAATATTATCCATCATCAGCACTTTATTTAGTAATGATAAGATAAACCCCTTTAATAGTGCTAAAAACACTGACAAAGTACACCATGAATAATTTAATTTGTATATAATTATTTATATATATTTTATTATGATTTATATAATAATTATTATTAATATTAATATAAATTTAGTATATATATAATATAATATATGATATCATACATCTTTCGTCGTAGTGGATTATGTCTAACCATTTTAGCCTAGGGTGTGTGTGAATGTTGTTTCATTTCTTTTAACTGAAAACACCTTATATAATAATCATATTTTCATAATGTTATACATAAAAATTTATAAAAAAGTTTATGTATAAAAAACGGTTTCATAGAAAATGTATATTGATTTAAAATGTATATATAAATATAATATATTATGTTTTAAAAATATTATATAAATATATAAAGGAATATATATTTATTTAGTAGTATTTATAACACATATATGAATATATTTATAATTTAAATATATATATTCATAAATATTATTTATAAAATAGAAAATATAGTTTCATTTGTTTATTCTTAAATACTTATTTATTACTATATATGTATATTTATTTACAATTACACACCTACACACATATATATATATATATTTATACATAAAAACTAAAATATAGTGATATGAATTATATTAATAAATATATAAATACCTTATCTTATATTTGAAATTATATGTTTATTATCATATGAAATAATTTAAAATATACACATATATTTGTATGTATGTGTATGAGTGTGTGTGTATATATGGATATATGTTTATATCTAAATGAATGCATATGAATCCATATGTTTGTGTATGTATGTGTATCTATATAAGGGGTCTTCACCACTGAGAAACCTCACCCTCTTACTATCTTGTTCTAGGGTCTCCCTTACCAGTGACCTGGATGGGGGAGGCATCTGCACCGCTTCTCCAACAATGTCTCCCTCTTCCATATTTCCTTCATTTCTTCCCTCCCCACTTCCCCCTTTTTCTTCTCCACCCACTCTCCCTTGTTTATTTTCATTCATCCCTTCCTTACCTATTTTTTTCTCTTGTGAATGGGGTATTGGCTCTATCCTAGGATCTCGACAAGCATCTGGTTTTGTCTTTCATAGTTTTCCCTCTCATGGTGCTCATTTCTTATTATACATGTTTCTGGTGTTCTCTTTTCTTGAATATGGATTTTACGATCAAGATTTGTGTATTTAGTAGACAATATTTTTCTATAGAGTTTGTTCCATTCCAATCTCTACTCTGCCTTCAGGTTCTTCTACCAATCTCTCAGTCGGTCTATTATGGTTGTTTGAAGGAGGCTTTAGGATGTGCTGATTGTTTGGTCAATCGTGCTCTATGAGTCATTCCCATCATCATATTTGATTTGTGTCGTGTTGGTTATCATCAGAGGAAATATATTTCAAATATTCTTTTCAGATGTTTTTTGTGTGGGTGTTTCCTATCATCGATGTCTCCTCCCACTATGATTCCACCACTCTCCTCCCTGTCAGATCTGTGTTGTAGTTTTCAAGGAGAATAGGTAGGTATGTTTGAGAGGTCGATGACATTCCAGGAGGTCGTATTGCATAGTTATGTTTATTTTACTTATTTTTGGTTATTAGATGTTCTATTTACTTGTTCGGGGTAGATTCTTGGTGTTTCACTCCCACAATCGATAATGACGACCCCCCCCCCCCCAGTTTCCCCTACTCAATTTCAAGGTTTCATGTTTTCACCAACATCAAAAAGTTTATTCTCTTATGGTTTTTAATTATCTGTGGTGTTGAGGACGATGATGGTTTGATTGTGATTTAGGGTTGTTTGTTAGGGAGCATGGCTCAAGGTTGAACATGGCCTGAGGTGTTGACGTGTGAGTTTTTTGAATGATGAGTCCGGTTTTTGGAATTTGAAAATTTAATTATAATTTTTATGGGTTGGGGTATATTTTGCAGCCTATTTTCAATTAATTTTTGTGTTGTGGGAAATTTGGAATCCAGTTTTGTGATATTCACACTCAATCATAAAGTGGTTTATTCCGAAAATGAAAAAAAAGGATTTTTTATGTGTATGTATTCATTTATTTATTTATTAATATTTATGTAACTGATATAATTAATTGTATTTATCTATTTTTTAATATTTTAATATAATTTATTCAATTTTAATTACTAAATTTTATTTTATTTTTTATATTTTTTCATTTAATATTATTTATTAATTTTTAAAATTTATTTCTTTTTAATATTGATTCATTTAATATTTTTCAATAATATTCATATATTATAGTTATTTGTAAATTTTTAAGTATTAAGATTCAGTAAATTTAATATATATATAATTTATATAAATATTTTTTATTAATTTTTATTTTAATTCATCTTTTTAATTTTTCCTTAATTTATATAATAAAAATTATGAATTCGTTGTTTAAATTTTTTTCAATTTATTCAATTTTGTTTACTAACTAGGGTGAGGATGACGGTTCATGCTAAGGCTCTTGGTGTTTCATGATGATCCATCGATGACTACAAAAATGATGCCTAATTCCTCATTGTCCTTTTACTTTCATGAATTACTCAGGTGTTTCTATTCTCAATCATGTTGAATTTACCTCAAGATGACATTGTATGGATCCAAATGGATCTTCTCTTTAGGTATCAATTCTGAATGGAGAGCCATCCGGTCCAAAGTCCAACATCGAGGCTTCGTATGCTCAAGCAATGGCAGGTCCAATTTCTTAATAAGATTTTCTCATGGGTACCTCTTCACATTTACCTAATATTCAGTGGGGAATGTCTCTTTATTTCAATACCAAGTTCTTTCATGGTCTTAAGGATGAGTCCATTGCGGCATCTCAGAAGATCATATAGAAGGGTAGAACTATGTTCATAGAATCCAGTCAGAGTATCTTCTCTGATAGGATTAAGGAAATTAAGAATTCTATTGTCGCTCAAATTTCTTTTAATTATAATGATGATAGGTGTAAACTCTCATAAATCAAGAATCACTTAACCAATATTTGGTGTTTCGATAGTGGTAGTATAAATTCTCTCAGAAAGAGATATTTTCATCCCATCTTCCCTAAATATTCTTTTAAATTGAACACTTAGAACTTAATTTTTTTTAAATATCAAACCTTGTTTCCTCATAATTTAGGATTGGGACCCATCATTTAACCCTTTTATCTGCAGAAAATTCAGTCACTTGGATATAGATTAAAATTAGGGTTTGAGTTAGTTTTTTTGACCACCTGAAATCCTTTGGGAGATTACCTCTATAGTTTGTCTACCTATCAAAATGGACATAGCGACAAAAAGGGAAAAGTTTGGACACTTTGTTCATTTACTTGTATATGTTGATCTAATATATCATTTAATTAAGAAAATCGTCTTAAATTATGATGATTTTCACTTTTATTTATTGGTTCAATATTAGAAGACCCTAGATTTTTATATGGGATGCAGTATAATAGGTCACACTACTGGAAAATGTCTCAGTATTATGATTTGTTATCAATGTGGATTATGTGGACACACAATTGACACATTCAAGGATCCATGGAATCATAGAGAGGAAAATGAGGATCTCATGATACCTTTGGACAATGTTAATAAATTTTCCCCTAATATGGTGTGCATGAAACTGTTGATCAAAAAAAGATGGAAGAAAGATGACTTGTTCTTGATAAAGGATACCTATTAGCCCACACTTTGATGGATTCTGAGTTTGAATAGATTGGTAATGAAGATGGGATAAATCCCCAAAGTGTTTTCCCGCTACTAAATCATGCATTAATCATGTTCAATGGGGTTGTTTGTTGGATGCAAATAAATGTCTGGGTGTTACACCAGACCATGTTAGTAATGAGCACCCTGGTGAGAATGAAATTAAGGGACCAAAATCTATTTCTGAGGATGACTCATAGATTTTTGACATACATTCCATGAAATATTAGGCTAATAAATACCATGACTCATCTAGGAGATTTAATAAAACCTTGTTAGTGATCTCTCTCTCTTATCTTATTATATAAAAATTCAGAATTTTAGAATAGCCAAGAAGGATCTGTAGGCCTCTAGTTATGTTGGTAAGACTCAAGGGGTTGGGACAAATAGTGGTGATAAAATTCTTTTCAAGATAATTCTAAATAGATTAAGGTTGTAAGGATTGATGTTAAGGTTGATAGTTATTTGGTAGCTCAAACTTTTCAACCAGAAGTGAATAATTGGTTTGCTATAGGATCATTCATGGATGCTTCTTCTCCTAGGGCACCAGTCGGGGTCAGAGACTACTACTCCCACCAAGATTTCTTCTAGATAGTCAGCATCCTCCGTGAAAATTAAGGCTTCTCTTGGCTTTCTCCTACATTAGATAATTTGAAACTCTAAGAGTATAATTCTAATTTGAATGTTGAAGAGGAAGCTATACATAACCCTGTTAAGAGTAGTGATGTGGTAACATCATCTAGAGAAGACATTCCAACTATTCAATAAAGGAAGAATACAAATTCTATTTCTTTATTTCCAACTATTGATGTTGTAGGTGACGTCTTTGACAAGGATGTGTCTTTGGCAGTAGTGATCATGGAGGGGGCTTCTGGAAGTTCTATGGGACTTAGGAATGAACATCAGACAAGTTATATGGATTATAAAAACACTGTATAACTAACATAAGATAAATACCATGATCCTTGTGATAGAGCAATGACTTGGAAGTGGGGCTGACATCTGCGAGGAAGAGCCCCCTACATGAGGGGTTAGCGGGGTCCTAATTTTACCCATGCTGTTTTTCCTGAATTTTTGTATCTTTTTAGTCTTTTGATGATTGTTGTGGTATGTATTTCCATATCTGGCCTCTTTTTCCTCTTTCTATATTCTTATTTAATAAAATAGATTGGGATTTTATGCCTCATCCTAGAACTATCTAAAAATATTATAAAATTTTATTCAATTTTAATATTTAATCATTTATTATTATAAAGTAATTTTTAATACTTATTCTCTTCTAATATTTTTTAAGATATTCATTTTAATATATATTTGTTTTATATGTATGTAGTTTTTTTTCATTTTTAATATTAATTTATTATTTTTTATTTATTAATTTTTAATATTTTTAATATTCTTCAAATTTACATTATTAATATTTATCCATTATTATTTTAATATTTTTTATTTAATTTTTTTACATTTATGATATATTCATTTTTTATTAATAAATAATTATATTTTTTATTAAAATGAAATTTTTAGTATTTATTCATTTTTATTTTAATATTTTTTCATTAATATTATTTCTGTAAAGTATATTTTATATTAAATATTTGTTTTTAATATTTTTCTAATCTATATAATTGATATTATTTATTCTAATTTAATATTAATGTAATTTGTATAATTAATAAAATTTATTAATTTTTAATATTTTTATAATTTATATAATGAATATTATTTATTCATTCAATATTACAATATTCATTTATAATATGTTTTAATTTTTAAATATTTAAATTCATTAGTTTTTATTTTTTAAACAATTTTATTATCTAATTTTTAGTATTCATGTTTATAAAAATAGTAATTTATTTTAATTCTAATTTTTTTTATTTTTTATAAACTAGTATTTACATGTGTTAAATTGTTTCTTTATTAGTGTTAAACTTGTCATAGCTAAAGTGTAGTTTAACATCTCATAAAGGTAACTCAACCTTGCGTCGTGGTAATCTCCTGTTTTTATAAAGATCCTTTCAACTTAACTTTACATAGAACACCCCTTTACCATCACTAAACATTATGTTGTTAAATCTATAATTATCAAAGATATATTTAGTGTTGATAATTTTCATGGCTATAATGGTAGGCGGTGTATCATTGTCAAATTCCTTACTCTCTATTTTTGGTTTATCGGTTTTCATTTTTCTTCTTGTAATCTTCAAATATAACCATATCATGATGTTCTAGTAAGATATTTTGTTCTCAAATTAAAGCTCCTGAGGCTTCGACTCATATTTTTTGTGCTTTCATTCATTATGTGGCATTCACGCTTTCTTTATTTTCCTAATTTAATACTTCAGGAAAATAAAAAAAATCATGTGCATATAAAACCATACTACATGAACAAACATCATGCATATAACTAAATCATAAAAAATTACTCATGTGAATATATAACCCAAATAACTCCTTACTTTTTTTTATTGAAAACACATATATAACTCTCAAATAATAAAAAATAATATAGTTAAATTGTAAAAATCATGTAAAATAGAAATATTCATGTGAAAACATGGATTTTTTAAAACAACTATATAATGTAAAATAATTTTCAAGTAAAATTTAATTACACTAAATAATTAAATATATTTAACAATATTAATTCATGCATATGTTAAAAATCGTAAAAAATATAAAATAAAAATAATATAAAAACTATATATCCCTTAATATAATTGTAGGAGACTGAGACTTTAAAACACCTATTATAAATAATAATACAATAAAAAATTAAATCACATAGATTAGTTTTTTCAAATACCTCAAAACCAATAACAACAAACTCCCAAAAAATATCCCCCTTTTGGTGTATTTCATAAAATGACCAAGGGTCCACTAAATTCTCTCCCTATTTGAAGTGCTAAAAAATATAAGACCATTAAAACTAAATCATGTAAAAGTAAAATAAATAGATGATAAAGTAGAGATATCATTAGAATAAATCAAAATATACTTCTCCTCCCATATTAAGAAATTAAGAATAGAGAAAACAAACAGCACCCATTAAACCATTAAACATGAATAAAAAAAAATGTTTTTTGTTCTACAGTAATATTAATTCCCTATCCACCATGACAGTTTCCATATTAGTTTTATTGGATTTAGTGTTCTAGAAACAATAGTTTGTACTTTGGATTACATGTATAATCAAAGAATTTAATATTAATTAAAACTTCTAATTACATATTGTTCATTTTTTTGCATGAATTTAATATAATAGTGTCTTAGATTATCTATCAAATTGAAAAGGTCATAGCAGTTCTCAACTATAATGAGAATCTTGAAATTCCATGATTATATTATTAAATATATTTCTAGATTCAATAACATTATATGATGGGACACATTGAATTTTTTATATCAAATTCAAGTACTCATAGGCAGATGAGACTTTATATCACGAATTCTATATTTGGTAGTCCTTATGACTAAATATCATGATAACATTATCAACTATAGGAACTATACATGTTTTAATTTTATTAGAACTTCCAATATGCAAGAATTTGTGATGATACTTAAACTTTAATATTATTATTAATTCAAGTCATAACTTGCATATTTTTATGTACTGACCAAAAATATGATTTCAAATGTTCTCTAGAAGTAGTGTGTGTTAGGTTAATCAAAAATGACATGTTCTTAATGAAAAATTAGATAAAATAGTTTACCCATCCATATTTTTGGTAGTCAATATGTCATCCCTTTAATAAAATTAGAACTTTCAAATTAAATTCCATGTCCATGGTGTAATGATAGGTTAATTTCATGTAGTTAAATAAAGACATGTCAAGTATATATGTTGAAGACACCAGTGTGAAAATTCATTATGAGATATCATGAAAAGGGATTCTATTACATGGTAACCACTCATGTGTGTCTATCGATGATGAGACATGAACTTCTTTCTCTTGGGTGACTTGACCCATTGTTAGATATAAATGTTGTACTTTAGAAAATTATGCGTAATGATAATGGGAAAGAAAACTAGAACATCACACTAAGTGTTTCTATGGATCATAATTAAATTCTATTTTAAATTATTAATTTGATTAACTATTATTCTCAAGATCAAGGAATAATTTTATTTATAAGTTATTAATCACATAAATTAAATAAATATTTATTCTCATGGTAATTATCTAATTATGAGGTTATATAATATTTATTTATTTATTTATTGAACAAATATTTATTTAGGTATTTTATACATTCCAAGGACTAGTGTATTAATATTGTGTCTAGTGATAAATACTAATTTTCAAGATGGTAAAATAATATTTTTCATTGCACCAGTTTGTGAATTCTATGAAAGAATATTATTATTATTATTTTTACATCATATGGTAGGATATAATGTTTAATATATTATTTATGTTCTATTATACAATTAAATAATATTTTAACCCTAATCATATCTCTACAATGAGATGAATATGTATAATGTATAGATATTCATTGGAATTGAGAATCGTTGTTAACAATGAAATTTTGATCTCCCTCTCAAGACTAAAAAATACTTTATATATTCTCTTTCATCCTCCATCATCTCAAGAATGAGAGTGCAAGGATGATTCATTGAGCCTGAGGGAATCATCATATTGATGAAGAAAAACACCATAAGAGAATTGATCCTCCACATAAGCACCCTACAATATTTTTCCATTGTATAGAAATCATAGGAGGACAGTGGATCTCCTCTAGAGGGATTTTACTTCTGGATACTACATGAGAAATGATGGATAACAAAAAATGGTTTTGGGTGATAGACACCTTCATCGAATAAATATCTCAAGATTGAGGTATTATTTATTTTTATATATTAGAATTAGTTAAAAATGTATTGTTAAAATATCATAACTTAGTTTTGGTGACACTCATTTTCAATATTCATTAAAAAAATCAGTATCCATGATTCTTAAGTTTTGAACAATATGAAAATTATCCATCGAGTCCAATAATTTCTGAGTAGGGATCATCCTCAATAAGTGCTTTCAGTATGCATTGAACAAGAAAGTGGTTTCATTACATTCATATTAAAATTTATAATTAATTATTTTCTTTTTGATCATTATGCATTTAAAAGATAAATTTCATTTATATTTTTAAATCGTTCTTGATCCATCACCAAAATATCTTCTTCATCACCTTTGCTTCACTCTCACATAACATATATCTGTTATTAATTAGTAAATAATGCATTTGAAGAACCCATTTGAAGGTTCCAAGAATTATATCTATATAATACATCATTACACAACATGTATTCCCCTGACCCATTTCATGCATCCTAGTTCATTGAACGTGGACACCCATGTGGTATATGGGTCATAGTGTCATGAATACATACCATGAACAATAAATACACTTCATGTTTACTAGTTATGGTAGAAGATGGTTTTTTCTCACTATATATCATGTACATTACCTACACATTTGTTAGGTTTGAAAGGGGACTAGATACCCGGAGAGGGTGGAGGTGAATTAGGGTATGGATATTCTTTGATAAATTCTTCTTTCCCCACTAGATTTTGACCTATTTTAATATATGGGTAACGTTATTTTTATTTAGGGTTCATATTTAGCTTATCATTTCCATATTTATCTAAAGATGATGCATATAAAGTAAATAATGAAATCAAGCACACGAACACATATATTTTTTCTTGGTTCACCCTCATTGGGCTATATCCATGGAGCATACAATGGAAATGTGCCAATGTACCAAATCCACTAAGGTTAAATTCAAAATGATGTCCTAGATAGATAACTTTTATGCCCAGTTTCAATACCTTTACAAATATTATGGATATCTCACAAATTAAAAAGGTTCACTCACACAATATTTCCATCAATGTCCCAATATCTATGGAAAGGATCACCTTCTTTATCTTCTTTTTCTCACTACTTTGTATAGGATACATACACAGTTTATGGACATGTAGGTCCCTTCATTTTCAATGATGAGTATATCCTTAGTAATATGTAGATTAATTTTTGAATTTATAATATCATCCACATTATGAATACCACATTACTCAAAAAATATTAGTAAAAATAAATATTGCACACAACCTTTGGGTATCTTGCAAGCAACATTAACGCCACACACATTTCATCTGAGTTTAGGTGCAGAACTCCCAACTTCCATACACTATTGCAGAAAAACCTCTTGTGTAAAACTATTATGATATGTGTGTAACACTTTTTACAAGAAACTTCTTTCTTAATTGTAACCCCCTTTTCATTAAATTCATACACAATTTAGGGTATTGATTTTCTCTAAGGGCTGAGATACTTAAATGAGTGTGGTAGCTGCTTATTTATAGACCCAACCAAACCAGAATGAAATATCCTTATGAACATTCCTCTACATGCATTATATATCCCTTGAGTGTGTAAAACCATATTTTATGTCACATTGAGTGCATATAACGATTTTACTCAGATCACTTCATCTCAATTTTGTGGATGCATGAAACTCTACTTTGGTCATGTAAACTCTTCTTTCAAGAAGCTTCAAATATTTTTCATTGATCATTCCTTAGAAATATTTTGAATTGATGATACCAAATCTTTAATTGGGTGAAATAGTCATATTCACCTTTAATCTTTCACACAACATCCTTTTCCAAATACACCTTTCTCTATTATTTAGATTTTGGACCCCAAATTTTTTGCAAACTCTAGGAAATAATACCACCTTGTATACATGTTTTTTGTACCACCTCTAGAGCATCCATTAATTTGTCTTGGATATTTTCCAAAATACCGTGTCAATAATTTCTATTCATCTACAAAACATCCCATGGAAGCCTTCTTTTTCATCAAACATAATCAACCCAAAAACACTGCAATGTTACCTTGTGGGTTTTTCTCACAACAACATCATGTACCCCATGTGTTTCAAATAAAAAAACATGGGTTTAAGATGTGTTCTATAATTAACGCACCAAATGTATTTAATATGTGACACATATAGCCAACATGGTATGTAATGTTAAGTAAACAGCATGTATCCTTTCTAAACATCATGTACTTCACAAAACTCTTCATGAAGTATAAGATGTGTCCCCATGAATTTATAGTGAATATCTGGAAAATCTATGTACATGATGTGTGACTATCTTTTACACATAATGTCATTTACATGTTTACATTGAAACATTAATTTTTTTTAATTTCTCCATTAAACCACATAGACCTAATTTTTGTGAGTTATTTAATTGATATTACATTTTTTTTCATTAGGTTTTATATTATATTAAATGTTTAATTAATTATGTATATTATTTTAAACAACAATTGATGTATGGACATTTCATACTAAAGACACAATACATTAAATTGTTCATGTAATTTAATATTCATTTATTCCTTGTGAAATTAATTTGGCAATACATTCCATTAAATTAAAAAACATTTCATGTGCACAATATATTGTATGAGTTCATTTTATATAGTTTAAATAATAATAAGTAGTTCAAATAGGTACTCATATAATTTCTTCTATGTATAAATTCGTGTATGGTTTAATAAATATTTTTATAGAATAAAATTGTTTATTTTTTAAAAATCATAGTGGATTAGCATTTCATAATTATTTATTGGAATATAATAAATTCAATTAATAGATTAATAAGAAAGTTAATTTGATTAAATCAGTCTTGTTTTTATCTTATCAAAGAATCAATTGAAATTTATTCTAGATATTTTCTTTAATTGCATAATTGTTTCATGTGTATAACTGATAATGAGCTATGATCAGACCTATTTCTGTGTTGGTTTAATTAAAATAAATTTATTTCATGGTTTTTTAATTATTTATAATTAAATTCAATTTTATTTTCTGTGTGTCCTCCCTCCCTCATGTATTATGTAGTATCTGTGTGTCTAAGATTGTTTGATGTAATTTTTTTTACCCAATCATTTGGTTCCCCTAACCTGTGTGTGAGTTATAATAAATTTTTAATAAAATGAGTATCCCAAGGGACATGGAGTCCGTTGAAAATAGAACTGAGATTAAAAAAACCTAATGTTTTAAAGGTGTACTTGTGGAAAGGTGAAACTCATGTAAATACTGGAAAAAGGAGTTTTCCCTTAGGGTCAGAGGTTTATTTATTATATTCTACAAAAATAAAGTATTATATAAGTTTATGATCACATAATTTATTTATTAACTATATTTATAGGTTTTTCATGATTTATTTTATTAATGCAAGACC
The DNA here is from genome assembly GCA_963277665.1 of Viscum album. Taxonomy (NCBI): domain Eukaryota; kingdom Viridiplantae; phylum Streptophyta; class Magnoliopsida; order Santalales; family Viscaceae; genus Viscum; species Viscum album. The sequence continues at coordinate 463,582,529 of OY728139.1, read as the reverse complement.
AAAATCAAATAAATCAAATGACTAATATGCATATAGTGAATTAGAATAATTAGATTATATGTAACTGTTTCGTCATAACATGGTTAATCCCATAAGTAATATCCACTTAATATTAACAAGGAATGTAAAGGAAAAAAATAAGAAATATTTACGCATAATAAATAAATTCACTCAACTAAATATTAAGTTAGAATAAATGTTTCAATACAAGAATATGAATGAAACCATAGAATAATGCGTTTATGAAACCCTTGTTGGGTAACATTTTGTAACGCCCCAACCCTAGTTACCCAGAGTCGGTGCATTATTACATAACATTGGCATGATCACAAGAAAGATCAAATCTCGAAAGACCGATTGGTTTAGTAGCCTTGGAAACACTAGATATATTCATAAGTTTTACATTACATCATAAAATGAAAAACTAATACAACAACATAATGTCTCCATAATCCACACTCATATCCCCACATAATATCCCTGCAGGTCATTCATAATTTACTTCTTCACTTCCTGGGAAAAATAAAACATAGAAAAGAGGTGAGCTCAAATGCCCAGTAAGGATAACAATATAGCGGAAACTTTCATAAATAAGAATAAACATTTAAGGCAATGTATAACTAAAACAAAATCCTTTCAAACATGAACTTTCAACATGGTACGACATAAATAAAATGAAATAATGCCATTTACTTATTCACATGGATATTCTACTAATCGAATAATCACATGCAAAAATCAATAACCACTTTCATAATGTTGGAATGCATAATGCCAGACTATCATAACCACATAGTCAAGACCTCGTGCCAAGACTACAAATAAGATTTTGTCAAGGCCTTGTGCCAAGACACTAGTTTGTCTCATGAGACCTACCGATGCAATTTTTATATAAAATACTTACATTTAAAATTGCTAAAAATTACTCCAGTGTTTTTCTGAAATCATTATGCAAGCTTTTGAAAACAAAATAACTAATTCTGATACTGCTCGACTAATTATAGGCCATGATGGGTCCACTTCCAATCCCTTCCTATCTAACACACTCGAGAGTCAGGTTTTCTAAAAACATTTTTAAGCTTGCATTAAATACGTATACATTTTCACTAGATTTTCATATTTTTGAGATAAATATCTCTTTCTATTTTTGAAAGCATTTAAGATCCATATAAAATAAAACATTTTCTTGAAAATAATATTATAAGCTTGTAAGGGAAAACCTTGAAGATTTTATAATGGCAGAAAATAACCGCACTCGCCGTATAAGTTAAAAAAACATTCTTACCTTAATTCTGTCGAAAAGGTTAAAAAGGACATTGTTTTGAAAATGACGGAAAGATTCCTCTTATAAAAAGTCAAACAAGGGTATAAATGACTTTAACCCATATTCGTTTAAATAATAAAAATGGTTTGAAGTACATTTTGACGAAACATGGATGTGGATGATAAAGAGATCCCAGTAGATTATTACATATAAACAACCTCGGATAATGAAGAGATTGTGAAATAACCCTTACCAATTTTGTAACTTATGAAACATACAACCCATGAAAGAGGTATCATACAATGAATATGTAAATACACATAAATTATAGTGTATTACACAAATAATATAATTATGGGCAGTACATACACCACACAAAAGGTGATGGTGGCAATATGGCATGAATCTCACGGGAATAAGGAGTGAGATGAAAACCCCTTACCACGTTAATCAACTGAGTCGTAGGGCCAAAAGTTAATAACCACCAAATGATTTACAGAATAACATGAATATAAAGAGAATCATGATAATATATATCAAATGGCAGTACACAATACACCACTTTCAATAATCTAGTGGCGAACAATGGAAATCTCACGGAATTGAAAGTGAGATATGAAAATCCCTTACCTTGTACTTTTCCTTGGATGAGGTAGGTTAAACTCATGTATAATGGTGAAATAATTGTTATTAAATTATAAAATAATCATATACATTATTATGATATCATATATTATCTTTTAATATTGATTTGATAATAATATCTTAGTATTATCGTTGTTTCGGGTGTGAACTTACTTGTTTTCTTTTGTATGTTTTGTTACGTAAGACATGTTTGTAAAGGATAGGTTGTATATTATTCATATCCAGAATGATATCAAGTCTTTAAACATCATTTTTAAATCATCAAATGATAATTATACTTGAATTGATATGATGGAGAATGAATCTCATCGCATTCGTGGAGACGGTAGTCCGTACGTACGCACGAGCGACAATATCATTCTTTTGATATTAAAATAATATATAAATGGATGTTATATCATATATAAAGAATAATTAACATGTTATATTTATTATTTACATGAGTTTCACATCATTATTATACCCATCCAAATAATAATATATTGAATAACAATTACACCACGACGTGGAGACGGTAAGCCGTACGTACGCACGTATGGTGACATGTTATTCAAAGGGTGGATAGAATACTGAATATGGTTGTACCATATTTATAATAACATCACAGTATATGTGAGATTCTGGAGTTATTATTTTATAATGGTAACAACAAAGGAAGAAGAAGTGGAAGAAGAAATGAACTTGGAAAAGGGTGGTGAAATCATTACCTCTTCTTCGGGCTCTTCCTTTTGATTTGATCAAAAGGGCTCATTAGGTTGGCTTTCTGATCAAACTAAGGCCTCTAGGTTGTAGTGAGGGAAGTTGGGAGAGTATTTGGGCAGATTTTGGCCGAACCAAAAGGCTTTGAAGGTGTGAAGAAATGAGAAGGAGTGGTCTCCTTTTATAAGGGAGAGGAGGGGCTCTTTAGGAAAGAGTGAAATTATTACTTTATAATATAATTATATTCGGTTTATAATGGTCCAAAAATCATTGAGGTCGAATATAAGATGATTCAAATTCTAAATAACATCAACCAATAAGAATTGGACAGGTTTTAGATAATATTTTAATAATTATAATCTTATTTATTTAAATGATTTATTAATGAGGTAAACATTGCATCATTATTGTGTCATTAATAATTTAAATTATTTGATGTCTAAAAATTATAAATAAAATATCATTATGTAGGAAATATTTTTATCTTTCTAATGAATATTTATAATCGAAAATAAAACATGTATAACCCTATGTAAAAATTGTTCTTCTAAAAGATGTAAGCTTATGCCATTTTTATTTTTATTTTAACTTTATTAATATAATGTGTCCCTACCACATACAAGTGGCTCTAAGGGGTCCCCAAATCGACCCAAGGATGCCCATGGTCGGGTATGTGTCCACCCATAAGGTTAGGACATGTTTTAGGGTAATTTTGTATTATTATAATATTATTTTTTAACCCTTATTTACCAGATTTACCCTTTAACCATGGTAAATAAAATATTTACCGCGGTAATTATTCAAAATGTGTAAAACTAAAAGTTACCTGTTTACATAATTTGGACATCCTGATTCCAAATATTTAATCCATTTTTCCAAATTCAAAACACAGAAGTGGCAGAAATTAATTGAAAATTAATTCCCGTTGTTAAAATAAAAAGCGTGTTTTTAAGAGATAATAACTATCAAAAGATTGACACTTGTTTATGTCTGGTTTAATTGTGAAATTATGTCCAATGACAAACATTAAATTAAATGGTAAAAATATATTCTAAATATACTTTAAAACCACTCAAATTCATAATTTATCAATATTAATTATTTTGATTAAAAAATTTGATTTTAATTAAAATTTAGTAATATTCACTATTCATCAAAATATAAAAGTTATCCGAAAAGTACCAAAATTTCACCCTAGGCTAATTTCAATATTTCGAATCCAAAAATGAAGTCCATTTTGAAATATAAAATATATATGATTTCAAAAAGTAGGTATTACTATTCACAACGGCTAGTTTAATTAGTTGTGGTGTGTGTTAGAACTCGAGGTTGCGTACAACACACGCTATCGCATTATTCGAAGGGAAACGTACCATGGAAGCTTGGGGTGTTACATTCTCCCCTACTTCAAATAATTGCGTCCTCGCAATTTCTAGGGTATTACTGCATAAAAAGACTCGGGTGGTTCTTCATCATAAGTTCCTCGGGTTCCCACGTTGCCTCTTCCATCTTATGATTTCTCCACAAATCTTTTACCATACGCGTCGTCCGGTTTCTCAGTACTTGATCTCTTGTATCAAGAATCCTGACATGCTCTTCACAATAAGACAGATCAGGTTCCAGTTCTAATTCCTCATAGGTGAGTACATGCGTTGGGTCAGTCATGTATTTTCTCAACAGAGATACGTGGAACACATCGTGAACTTTGGAGAGACTTGGCGACATTGCCAATCGGTAAGCTACAACCCCAATTCGTTCTAGAATTTCAAAGGGTCCGATGTACCTGGGACTCAATTTACCTTTCTTACCAAAATGTATGACTCCCTTCCATGGAGATACCTTCAGGAAAACATGATCACCGAATTGAAATTCCAAATCCTTCCTTCGATTATCGGCATAGCTCTTCTGCCTACTTTGGGCTGCTTTGATGTGATTTTGGATTACCTTCACCTTTTCCACCGTTTCCTCCACCAGTTCCAGGCCTACAAGTTTTCTTTCACCAACCTCATCCCAACAGGTTGGTGTACGACATCTCTTTCCATATAACGCTTCATATGGTGCCATCTGAATACTCGAATGGAAGCTATTGTTATAGGAAAATTCTACCAGTGGTAAATATTGATCCCACATACCCTGAAAGTCAAGTGAGCAAGATCTAAACATGTCTTCTAGGGTTTGAATAGTTCGTTCTGATTGTCTATCTGTTTGACGGTGGTAAGCAGTGCTCAAATGAAGTTCAGTATTCAGGGATTTCTGAAGACTTTTCCAAAATCTTGAAGTAAAACGGGGATCACGATCAGAAATAATCGATAGGGGTACTCCATGAAGTCTCACAACTTCATTAATGTATAGTCTTGCTAGACGTTCCATGGGTAGATCTTCTCTTATAGAAAGAAAATTTGCTGACTTGGTAAGACGATCAACAATAACCCATATTGCATCGTTCCTTCTAGGAGTCATTGGTAGCCCCATGACAAAGTCCATCGTAATATTGTCCCATTTCCACTCCGGTATGGGAAGAGGTTGCATGACTCCTCCAGGTTGTTGCCTTCCATCTTTCACTTGTTGACAAACCATACATCTTGACACAAAATCAGCAATCTCCCTCTTCATGTTGTCCCACCAAAAATGTTCCTTCAAATCTCTATACATTTTGGTGCTCCCAGGGTGTATAGAGAAATTGGAACTATGAGCATCATCCAGCAATTCCCTTTTCAGATCAGGTAAATCGGGAACACAAAGTCTCTTCCCGAATTTCAAAATTCCATCTTCACACACAAAGTCTCTCAATCTCCCATCATTCACAGCTTTAATCTTCTTCTGAAATTCTTCATCATCGGTCTGAGAACTCTTAATCATTTCTAGTAAAGATGGTTTGGCAACCATTTGAAAAAGCATTGATGTTTCACCTTCCCTGGTTATTCCCATGTCCATCTTCACTAGATCCATGATAATTGGATCCCTTTCAATTCTCATCATGTTCAGAACTCCATGGTCTTTTCTGATCAAAGCATCTGCCACCTTTTTTGCCTTCCCCGGGTGGTAGTGTATCGTACAATCAAAATCCTTGAGTAATTCAAGCCATCTCTTTTGCCTCATGTTGAGTTCTTTTTGTGAGAAAATATACTTCAAACTCTTGTGATCAGTATAAATCCCACATTTTTCACCATAGAGGTAGTGCCTCCATATCTTCAAAGCAAAGATCACAGCTGCTAACTCGAGATCATGAGTAGGATAGTTTTGTTCATGAATTTTCAACTGTCGTGATGCATAGGCAATAACTTTATCATTCTGTATAAGGACACAACCAAGTCCTTTCTTTGATGCATCACTATAAATAACGAACCCATCATTCCCTGATGGTAGAGTCAATATAGGAGCATTGACTAATATTCTCTTCAGTTATTCGAAACATTCTTCACACTCTTTTGTCCAAACAAATTTAACCCCTTTACGTGTGACCTTCGTTAATGGGTTAGCCAATCGGGAAAAATTCTGGACGAAACGTCGATAATAACCTGCCAAACCAATAAAACTACGTACCTCAGTTATACTAGTAGGTGCTGGCCATTCTTGGATTGCCTTGGTCTTAGAAGGATCAACAGAGATTCCATCTTTAGAGATAATATGGCCAAGAAAAGAAATATCCTGATGCCAGAATTCACACTTGCTAAACTTCCCATATAATTCATGCCTCCTCAGAGTCTTCAAGATAATGCGCAAGTGATTTTCATGATCTTCGTAGGTTTTGGAGTATACCAAGATATCATCAATAAATACCACCACAAATTCATCGAGATACTCCTTGAAAACTCTATTCATCAGATCCATGAATACAGATGGTGCATTAGTCAATCCAAACGGCATTACAGTAAACTTGTAATGCCCGTACCTGGTTCGAAATGCTGTCTTCGGAATGTCTTCCTTCTTCACACACAACTGATGGTATCCAGATCGAAATTCAATCATTGAAAAGTATTCAGCTCCATGCAGTTGGTCAAATAAATCATCAATGCGAGGTAGGGGATACTTGTTCTTTATCATTATAGCATTGATCTCCCTGTAGTCGATACATAACCTCATAGATCCATCTTTCTTTTTAACAAAAAGAACAGGGGCTCCCCATGGAGAAACACTAGGGCGAATAAATCATTTATTACTCAATTCCACTAGTTGTTTCTTTAGTTCGACTAACTCTACAGTGGCCATTCTATAAGGGGTCTTCGATATAGGCCTTGATCCAGGAATCAAATCAATGGAAAACTCAACTTCTCGTTCTGGAGGATGTCCAGGTAAATCTTCCAGAAATACATCTACAAATTCTTTCACAACAGGTACATCCTCTATTTGAACAATCCTTTCCTCACCCGTAGTTATTTCATTCTCTTCCTCCCCAATAATTGAATTTAGTTGAGCTATTGAGGGTGGATCTAAATAAGAATTAGGTGGTGACGATTCTGCTCTAAAAATAAGGTGTTCCTTATCATTATCCTCAAGAATCGTAACCTCTTTCTTCTTACAATAAATCTTCGCATCATAGTCCAAAATCCAGTCCATACCGAGGATTATATCAAACTCAATCATAGGTATGACGATGAGATCAGCAGATAAAGAAAATTTATGTGCTCTAATGGGGACTGATTCACAAAACTTTGTTGCAATGATACTTCCCTTAGGAGTTTTAACTGACAACTCCCTTATTAAATCAAATTGGAAATATCTAATTTTCTTAGCAAACTGGGAAGATATGAAACAATGCGACGATCCAGAGTCAAATAATGCATTTTCTAAACTTGAGGAAACCATTAAATTACCTGCCACCACGTCTTTCGGAGCTTCTACCTCAGTAGTAGTGATAGCATAAGCCTGGCCTTGATCCCTTGGCCTTTTCTGAGGTAAGTTCTCCTGACGCTTAGGACATTCATTTGCATAATGCCCCATCTCCCTGCAATTGTAGCACTGAACGTTGGTAGCTTCCTTCTTCCCCTTGCAATCACGAGCTTGGTGGCCTTTTTCACCACACTTGTAACAGACTCTCATTCCATTCAAGCAAGTACCAGGGCGTTTCTTCCCACATTTACCACAGGATGGATATTCAACCTTTCCTTTCTTCCCCTTATTTCCATTCCCATATTGATCAGCAGACCTCTTCTTCTCTTGCTTTGCTTTAAAGTCATAAGACTTAGAGAATTCCTTTTCGGTCTTGATAGCACATGAGACAATGTCTTCGTACGATGAAAAGGATTGTGAGACTAATGCTCGACGGAGAAATGGTTTTAACCCATCAAAGAAACGATCAATCTTACTTCTTGGGTTGCGAATATAATCTCCAGCATACCTCGCTAACCTTGTAAAGTTAGCCTCATACTTTGTGACATTCTCATCCTCCTTTTGTCTCAGACTCAGAAATTGCCTTTCTATATCTGCTCGATGGTCGTGAGGAAAGTATTTTTCTAAAATCAGATCTTTGAACTCCCTCCATTCCATATTTGATACTTCATCATCTTCCTTCATATTTTGAATCAATGGCCACCAATGATCAGCATCTCCAGTGAGGCGGTAAACTGCCATGATAACTTTTTCCCTTTCACTGCTCCCCAAAGCCTGAAATATTTTCTCTAGGGAAAATATCCATTGCTCAGCTACTAAGGGATTTGTATTCCCATTGAACGTTGGTGGTTGTTGCCTCATGAATCGGTCTAACATTGATCCTCCACGCTGCGGATCAGGGTGCTCCATACGGGTAAGGTTATTATTCATAACCTGAGTAAGTTGCCCCAGTATGGTGATTAGGTGATCGGCACCAGTTGCATCACCAGCCCCACTATAATTATCTTGAGCTGGAGGGCAATCCCTACATGGAGTGCGTGCATTGATACGGTTTTCATTTCTTCCACTAGGCGCCATTTCTAAACAATGGCATAAACTAGATCAGTTTATGAATCAAAATACATAATCCCATACTTATAAAACACTCAACATAAATTGAACTATTTATGGATATAATCCATAATCATAAAAATGTTTTATTTGAGGAAGTATATACTCATAATCCCTTCAAAATGATTTGTAAAGAAAATGAGAGTTATCCTAAGCATATCCCCCGAGAGTGTCGTAACCAAGAGTGCAGCAAGGCCCGTTGTCATGCACCAGTTCCCGTTCGAGTCTAGCTCAAAGCGGTGTTTTCGGGTTTTACCCCTAGGTACATCTGTTCCAGAGCCGCCTCTACCTGCTCGTATCCAGACAGGGATGTATTTCTCGGAAAACTCACAAAATCTCTACAATACCAAAATTCTAGGAAGTTCTTCTATACTAATCCTCAAAGTTCATCTTAGGTCTACGTGCTCTAATCAGAGTTTATCTAAATCTAGCTTCCAAGGTTTGTACTAAACTTCCTTTGATACCAACTATAATGCCCCGACCCTAGTTACCCAGAGTCGGTGCATTATTACATAACATTGGCATGATCACACGAAAGATCAAATATCGAAAGACCGATTGGTTTAGTAGCCTTGGAAACACTAGATATATTCATAAATTTTACATTACATCATAAAATGAAAAACTACTACAACAACATAATGTATCCTTAATCCACACTCATATCCCCACATAATATCCCTGCAGGTCATTCATAATTTACTTCTTCACTTTCTGGGAAAAATAAAACATAGAAAAGGGGTGAGCTCAAATGCCCAGTAAGGATAACAATATAGCGGAAACATTCATAAATAAGAATAAACATTGAAGGAAATGTATAACCAAAACAAAAGCCTTTCAAACATGAACTTTCAACATGGTACGACATAAATAAAATGAAATAATGCCATTTACTTATTCACATGGATATTCTACTAATCAAATAATCACATGCAAAAATCAATAACCACTTTCATAATGTTGGAATGCATAATGCCAGACTATCATAACCACATAGTCAAGGCCTCGTGCCAAGACTAAAAATAATATTTTGTCAAGGCCTTGTGCCAAGACACTAGTTTGTCTCATGAGACCTACCGATGCAATTTTTATATAAAATACTTACATTTAAAATTGCTAAAAATTACTCCAGTGTTTTTCTGAAATCATTATGAAAGCTTTTGAAAACAAAATAACTAATTCTGAGACCGCTCGACTAATTATAGGCCATGATGGGTCCACTTCCAATCCCTTCCTATCTAACACACTCGAGAGTCAGGTTTTCTAAAAACATTTTTAAGCTTGCGTTAAATACGTATACATTTGCACTGGATTTTCATATTTTTGAGAGAAATATATCTTTCTATTTTTGAAAGAATTTAAGAGCCATATAAAATAAAACATTTTCTTGAAAATACTCTTATAAGCTTGTAAGGTAAAACCTTGAAGATTTTATAATGGCAGAAAATAACCGCACTCGTCGTATAAGTTAAAAAAACATTCTTACCTTAATTCTGTCGAAAAGGTTAAAAAGGACCTTATTTTGAAAACGACGGAAAGATTCCTCTTATAAAAAGTAAAAAAAGGGTATAAATGACTTTAACCCATATTCTTGTAAATAATAAAAATGGTTTGAAGTACATTTTGAAAAAACATGGATGTGGATGATAAAGAGATCCCAGTAGATTATTACATATAAACAACCTCGGAGAATGAAGAGATTGGGAAATAACCGTTACCAATTTTGTAACTTATGAAACATACAACCCATGAAAGAGGTATCATACAATGAATATGTAAATACACATAAATTATAGTGTATTACACAAATAATATAATTATGGGCAGTACATACACCACACAAAAGGTGATGGTGGCAATATGGCATGAATCTCACGGGAATAAGGAGTGAGATGAAAACCCCTTACCACGTTAATCAACTGAGTCGTATGGCCAAAAGTTGATAACCACCAAATGATTTACAGAATAACCTGAATATAAAGAGAATCATGATAATATATATCAAATGGCAGTACACAATACACCACTTTCAATAATCTAGTGGCGAACAATGGAAATCTCACGGAATTGAAAGTGAGATAAGAAAATCCTTTACCTTGTACTTTTCCTTGGTTGGGGTAGGTTAACCTCCTGTATAATGGTGAAATAATTGTTATTAAATTATAAAATAATCATATACATTATTATGATATCATATATGATCTTTTAATATTGATTTGATAATAATATCTTAGTATTATCGTTGTTTCGGGTGTGAACTTACTTGTTTTCTTTTGTATGTTTTGTTACGTTAGACATGTTTGTAAAGTATAGGTTGTATATTATTCATATCCAGAATGATATCAAGTCTTTAAACATCATTTTTAAATCATCAAATGATAATTATACTTGAATGGATATGATGGAGAATGAATCTCATCACATTCGTGGAGACGGTAGTCCGTACGTACGCACGAGCGAAAATATCATTCTTTTGATATTAAAATAATATATAAATGGATGTTATATCATATATACAGAATAATTAACATGTTATATTTATTATTTACATGAGTTTCACATCATTATTATACCCATCCAAATAATAATATATTGAATAACAATTACACCACGACGTGGAGACGGTAAGCCGTACGTACGCACGTATGGTGACATGTTATTCAAAGGGTGGATAGAATAATGAATATGGTTGTACCATATTTATAATAACATCACAGTATATGTGAGATACTGGAGTTATTATTTTAGAATGGTAACAACAAATGAAAAGAAGTGGAAGAAGAAATGAACTTGGAAAAGGGTGGTGAAATCATTACCTCTTCTTCGGGCTCTTCCTTTTGATTTGATCAAAAGGGCTCCTTAGGTTGGCTTTATGATCACACTAAGGCCTCTAGGTTGTATTAAAGGAAGTTGGGAGAGTATTTGGGCAGAGTTTGGCCGAACCAAAAGGCTTTGAAGTTGTGAAGAAATGAGAAGGAGTGGTCTCCTTTTATAATGAAGAGGAGGGGCTCTTTAGGAAAGAGTGAAAGTATTACTTTGTAATATAATTATATTCGGTTTATAATGGTCCAAAAATCATTGAGGTCGAAGATAAGATGACTAATATTCTAAATAACATCAACCAATAAGAATTGGACAGGTTTTAGATAATATTTTAATCATTATAATCTTATTTATTTAAATGATTTATTAATGAGGTAAACATTAAATCATTATTGTGTCATTAATAATTTAAATTATTTGATGTGTAAAAATTATAAATAAATTATAATTATGTAGGAACTCTTTTTAGCTTTCTAATGAATATTTATAATCGAAAATACAACATGTATAACCCTATGTAAAAATTGTTCTTCTAAAAGATGTAAGCTTATGCCATTTTTATTTTTATTTTAACTTTATTAATATAATGTGTCCCTACCACCTACAAGTGGCTCTAAGGGGTCCCCAAATCGACCCAAGGATGCCCATGGTCGGTTATGTGTCCACCAATAAGTTTAGGACACGTTTTACAGTAATTTTGTATTATTATAATATTATTGTTTAACCCTTATTTACCGGATTTACCCTTTAACCATGGTAAATAAAATATTTACCGCAGTAATTATTCAAAATGTGTAAAAATAAAAGTTACCTATTTACATAATTTGGACATCCTGATTCCAAATATGTAATCCATTTTTCCAAATTCAAAACACAGAAGTGGCAGAAATTAATTTAAAATTAAATCCAGTTGTTATAATAATGAGCGTGTTTTTAAGAGATAATAACTATCAAAAGATTGACACTTGTTTATGTCTGGTTTAATTGTGAAATTATGTCCAATGACAAACATTAAATTAAATGGTAAAAATATATTCTAAATATACATTAAAACCACTCAAATTCATAATTTATCAATATTAATTATTTTGATTAAAAAAGTTGATTTTAATTAAACTTTAGTAATTTTCACTATTCATCAAAATATAAAAGTTATCCGAAAAGTACCAAAATTTCACCCTAGGCTAATTTCAATATTCCGAATCCAAAAATGAAGTCCATTTTGAAATATAAAATATATATGATTTCAAAAAGTAGGTATTACTATTCACAACGGCTAGTTTAATTAGTTGTGGTGTGTGTTAGAACTCGAGGTTGCATACAACACACGCTATCGCATTATTCGAAGGGAAACGTACCATGGAAGCTTGGGGTGTTACACATTTTTTTATTGGGTAATTCTTATGAAACATTTTGGTTGACATAAAAAAACTCCATCAAGAGAAGTAGACCTTGATATACATGATATAAATTGGAGAAAAATATTAAGGAAACCTGAGTAAGGGTTTCTGAATTGGGAGTCCATTCAATGGATCAGTGAGTTACAAGACCAAATTTGGAAACCACCTGCCTATATAAATGCATTCAAGTAATTGACCAAGACCTTTCTTGTGTTATGAGAAGGGTCACATGAATCCATAAAATATGAATTTCCCCACAACTATACATTCTGTAATGACCCAGTTTTCATCAGGCCATTCCTTTGTAAAAATCTAGTGCTTGTGGTGTTCTTGGATGTCACGGTGGTTTGTTTTGCGAGTTTTCCAAAAATCTGGTTTCACCAAATGGGTTCACAAAAACAGTGGCATCATGATAGTGGAATTGTAATGATGGCACACTAAAATGGTGTCTCACCCTTTTCTGAAATTTCGTCTTCCTAATATTTTCTATTTTCACCCCTCTTACATATTATTTGACATAAACTGTGTTTAAAGCCTTTTGGGTGTTAAGGTAATTTCAAAGGATCTTAAGTATATCATTAATATCCAAATTCTCTAGGGACATTGAGATATTCAAACTGTGTGATCTTGACCATAATCCCACATTAATGGATTTTTAAACATTTATTCCTTTAATATAGGATATGTCTCTTCAAAGATAGGATCTTACCTTTGGAGTGTGTTTTCTATTCTCTATTAGTGTATCTAAGGCCTTCCTATCTTGATGAGTCATGTGCCTATTCTAGAGCCACCTACTACTCAGTTTTCTTGGTGCTTCCTATTTCTCATGTGATACCTTGTTTTTTCAAAGAGGATTTTTGGTCACCTATTGTTTCAAGTAGGGATTTTTCTACCACTATTTATTTTTTGTGTCATGCATCGTGGGTTTAATAATGATTCCTTTCGAAAAATGAGTGAATACATTTCTTAAATAAGTAATAAATGAGTCTGGGATATGGTGATCAAAAGATAATATGGTTTAACGAAATGACAGTAGGGAAGTGATGATGTTATGTATGATGTTGTAATTGTTATCCATAAACCATATTTTGAGTTGTATGTACTATAAGGCCTTTTTAAAATTGTGTTCATTGGTGGTATTTTCTTTCGCATTGGGGATGTTCTGTTTTTTTTCGTGATTCTTGATAAATGGTTATAACATGAAATCTTCTTAATCGTGTATACTTGGTTAATTGAAATTGATTCCCCAAGATAAAAAAACTTGTGTTATCACCCTTATTTACCAAAGTGGACTTAAATAATAGTGTTTACCAAATATGAAAATATCATATTTGATAGGTGTGGTTGTGTGTTGTGTTTTGTTGGGTTTTGTGACTTTGTGTGGGTTGTGTGGTGATGCAGTTGGGAGCTTAGTTATGGGTAAAGGGGCGAATAGAGGAGTTGGTTCTGTGAGAAGGGTGTGGTATGTTTGTGTATTGTGGCTACTATTTGGTGGTTCTTTCTATGGGATTTGTGTATGGAGTGGTACATGAGGTGTGACAAAATCTCAAGCTAGGACACTGATTGATTGTGGAATGGATGAACATGTAGGAAGTGGGACCACCTTTTTTTGAGTTGTGTTCATTGAGAGACATTGGGTAGTGAGACTACAAGATGTATGGACTATTATGTAGTGGGACTTCATTAGAGAAATGTTTGGTAAGTGGGGTTGTAGTATCGGGTTGTCATGATTTCATGTTTATATGGGTGCCTGGTGCGGTGTTTTTGTGAAGCAGGTCTTCTGGGTTTGGTTGCAAGGGAATGTTTAAGTGGGATAACTTTGAAGAATTACATTTAGAAGTGGTTGAACGAGTGTATAGGAAAATGGGGTGTGTGGTGGGACAACAAGATGATTGTTCTATATTGTTTTTATGATTGGTTGTTAAAATGGAAATGCTTTAGTTTGTTTCCCCTTACCTTCTTCAATTTTGGAAGTACTAAAGAACGAAGTGGGTTGGTTGTTTTGTGTTTGGTTGATCAGGATCTTCAACTTCTATGAACAGTTTCATATGTTGTGCTTGGTAGTTTCCCTAGGTGGTGCTAGAATAAATTAATGGAAACCTCTTAATTAATGAATGGAAAGTGGTTAAATGAAAAAGGGGTTTGGTTTTTGATTTTGTTTTTGGCTGTTTGTGTGGTTGTGCGTATTGGGGTAGCAAAAAGAGTGGTTTTAGTGGGAAAGTTTTTTATTTTAGGACCCATCTATTGGGATGAGTGTTTGTTTAATAATATGTTTAAATTTTAGTTCCTTGTGATTTCTATACATACCCCACCCTTGTTGACCATCATGTGTCGAACACCCCAATTTTAGGGGGTGGGTGTCTTTCCCAACATCTCGGTGGGAGGATAGATAACTAGTTACTGAATTTATTCCTTGCACCCTCTTCTAGGTTGTTACCACTTAAGAATATCTGGGAACACTATAATTCCTTGAGTCCTACCGTATTCCTAGATCCTTTAGTTAGGTTTTTTGTGGATGAGTGGATCAGGTGTTTGTAGTCCAGGGTTGTTTTCCCAAGTGTCTTTGGGATAAGGTCCAGGTTTCTTTAGGCAAGAGGCATGTGGTTTTTCCTCAGGTGTTTCTGGGAGGTATTTGTGTGTGTTTTGAGGCCCAGGTGAGTGTAGGTAGGTTTTTGAAGTGGGACTTAATTTTGGAAGAGTGCCAGTGTCGAGATGTTATCCATTAGGGATGACCAGTTAACTAGTTAGAAAGTGGTGCGGGGTACCCAAATGTCTATGTGCTTATGCTATTACTTTACTTGACAAGATTTATTTGGTGAGTGTGCCTTGTTGAGGTTGGTCTAGTAAGTACTCATTGGTTGGTTCTTTGAGGTTCTTCTACTCTCTCACATGGGCATTAGTATGTTCTCGTACTTGTGCACGGGTAGATTTTTTTCCCTACTTGGTATACTTTTATAATCACCATACAATTATAAACAATTTTAAGTGACCAAGTGGAATTTTAGGACTGTGCATAAATTTACTAACCGAGGCATTGGGATAGTTATGGTGATGCTCCTTAGTCTCTTCCTTTTGTTACTTTCTTTAGTTCATTGGTTGTAATTTTTCGTAGTTTACGTTTAAATCATGCATGAGTTGGATTTTGTTTTCCATTATATAAATTTTTTGTGTTGTTTCTGATGTTTACCATCTTATCTCCCAATCACATTTTCATTCAAAAGAGTAATTCCTTCCATTTTTTTGTGATACTCTATACCTTGGTGCTAGTCACCACTCTAAGGCCAATTAAAGGCGAGAATCGGGTGTCATTATCTCTCCTTCATCTAGAAGAAGGAAGGGCATGGAACTTTTATATCCCTTTCCTAATCTTGAAGAAGTAGGGTCATGGAAGAATGGTATCAGAGGCTGATGGTTGAGGGATAGGATGGAGTTCGGAGTTAGTCACATTGGGGATTGCATGGGAAGGTATGGAAACAGTGATAGGAAATCATGGTGCGTGAAATAGGCCAGGGAAGACTGGCTAAGAGATAGGATTTTAGGGTCCCCTATGATCTGATGTAAGGACTCCGGACCTAGTAAACGTCCAAGGGAGGCTACATTGATTGCAGGGTAGAGACCCTAGGAAAGGTACATGCCTCATAATGACTTGTTCTCTTGTGTGTCTTGTGAATTGTGGTAACTTAATTTAAATAAATGGTTAATATATATCTTAAAATAAAATTGTACACTGCCTAGGCTTATAAATTACTTATTTACTATGTTCAGTTATGGAACCCAAACATTTCCCACGTGTGGTTCGAGCAGTTGAGGCCCAGTAGGCTGACTTGGTTGATTAGAAGATGGTCAATTGAGATGGGGAAAATGAATTGTGGTTGATGAACCTTCATTATTTTGAGAGGTAGACCCTGGGGAAGTCTGAAGGAAACATTTCATATTCAGAAAAAAGGTCTGGCTTGAGGAGATGATAGTCACCTTTAATTTGATCCATGCACTGAGGGAATACAAGGTTCCTTTGGAAATGATCCAGATACAAGGATCGGCATATCGGTGGTCGATGCTTTACCTTGGGGAGAGTAAGGAGACTAATTTCTCATTGGATGGATTTGAGAAGGATTTTCAAGAAGAGTTTCTTTACTCGATTATGAAGGCTGTGAAGAGGAATGGTCTTCTCTCTATCCTATAGGGGACTGTTTTGGTGAGGGAACTAGGTATCAGTTCAAGGATCACCTACAATTATCTCTGGATCTATTTCTAGATGAGTAGTCGAAGGCAAGATGATTGGAGGAGACACTCTGACCTTCTCTACAGTATGTTGTCACTCGCTTTACTCTACTGACATACATAGAATTTCAAATAAAGGCTGAATTAGTGGATTGGATACACTCATATAGATGTGTACCATGATAGTGGAACAAGATGAGTTCATTGAACGGGAACGTAGTCAGTATCAGGTCTCCGACATCAAGGCCTTCCAGGTTTTGGATAGCGGGAAGTAGGGACCAGTAGTTCCAGTTCTGATCTCCTGGTCCATGCCCTTTCCTGATGGGCCCAAGACTGAGATTCTTGGTCTATGGAACCCAATTACATCTTCAGAACTAGTGCTCAGTTTTAGCCCAGTATGGTGGTGGTGGGTAGGTTCAGTGCCCACCTAAGCAGTAGCTGTTTCTAGTATGACCTTTCTAGATTTAGGGGCAGCAGGCTCCTGCTCCACCAAAGGAAAAAGGTGGTAGAGGAGGCTTACCTCAGGGTACTCCTCATGGACCTCAACCAAGGCATGATTGGGGAGGTAGTCGAGAGTAGAGATGTAGAAGATCTTGGTGTGGGCAGTTTTACAACACTGAGGTGGTAGTTCCAGTGAGCTTGGAGGTTGTTCAAGGTAGATCATCCTATTTAGTACCCTTGTGTGTTATTTTTTTGATTCCGTATATTCACAATCCTTTGTTGTACCCAGTCTAGCATGTTATTTGAGACTATAAATAGAGAGACATTTCATGCCCCAGGTGTTGAGCACACTAGTTGAGGTCAGACCTGTATGTTCAATGTTTTCCAGTGATGTAGACTGATTTTGGGGCTATATCAGTCCAATGGGGATCTTATTCTTCTAGAGATGTCGTTTTACGATGTCATCCTAGGAATCAACTGGTTTTTTTCTTTGCATATTGTTATCGACTGCTTCTAGATAAGATTCATGTTTTGAGGTGTGGATGGACAACATGTTGTTTTCATTGGTGAGTGGAGCTGTCAAGTGGGAATTCAGTATGTGTAAACTCTTATCTCATTATCGGCTGAGTTTTCAGTTGGATCAATAGAAATAGAGATAGTGGAGGTTTAGGGAGTTGTTCGGGAGTTCTTGGATATTTTCCCAAAATGGTTTTTTATTATACCCCTCGACATGACGTTGAGTTCGGAATAGACTTGAAGTCAGGTTCCCATTTGATTTCAATGGCTCCCTATCATATAGAACCTTCTGAGTTATGGGAATTGCAGATTCTTGTTGACGACCTAATGAAAAAGTGGTTTATTCAGTCAATTCGGATGTTGTGGGGTGCTCTAGTCTTATGTGAAAAGAATGAAGATGGTGGTCTAAGGCTGTGCATAGACTACCAGAAGCTAAATCAAGTAACAGTCAAGGACTATTACCATCTCCCAAGAATAGATGATCATTTCGGCTAGTTAAGGGGAGAATATTGGTTCTCTAAGAATGACCTACAGTGTGGATATTAGCATTTGATAGTGAAGGAGGGTGAAATCTCGAATATTTCTTTCAGGTGAAGGTATGGGCACTTTGAGTTTGTGTTAATTACCTTAGGTGTTTCAAATTCACTATCCATGTTCATGGGGATCATGAACACTATCTACCTCATGTTCGTAGACTTGTTCTTCATCATGTACATCGATGATATTATGATTTAATAAATGTCGGAAGAGGAGAACACTGAGCACCTCAGGACTGTCTTGGAAGTCCTTCGATGCCAGTAACTCTAGGAAGTTGTCAAAGTGCATGTTCTGGATGCGATAGGTGCACTTCCTTGGACATGTGGTGTCTCGGCAAGGGATAGTAGTGGAACCATCAAAGGTCAGGGTAGTTGTTTCTTGCTAAACATCCAAGAATGTGGCAGAGGCTTGTATCTTCCGAGGTCTGGAAAGCTATTACCAGAGATTCTTACCAAATATCTCTTGAGTTTCAGCTCCACTGATAGCTTTTACCATAAAATACTAGGCCTTCGTGTTGAGTGAGTAGTGTTAGTTAGCTTTCATCTACTTGGAGGGGATGTTCGTTAGTGCTTGAGTGCTTAGATTGCCAAGGGCTGATGTTCAAAGTATTATGTGACACTTCTAGTATTGGATTGGGATGTGTTCTGATGCAGTTGTTGGGAGTGATCTCTTATGGATATAGGAAGTGACCTCCACATGAACACAACTATTCCTCCTACGATCTAGATCTTCTAGTGGTTTTATTCATGCTGATGTTCTGGAAAAATTACCTCATCATGGAGAGCATTTTTGTCTTCAAAGATCACAATATCTTGAGGTATATCTTCTCCCAGTGAGACCTGAACATGTGGTAGGGATAATGGATTATGTTTCTCCATGACTACGAATTTGAGATCTTTTACACCTTAGGAAAGGGCAATGTGGTGGGTGATTCCTTAAGAAGGAATTCATAGAAGGAGGTAGTTCAAGAATCCACAGTTGCGTAGAAGGAAATGGAGGAGTTGTCCACATTGCATATGGAAGCCAGAGTGGATGGAAGAAAAAGCTATCTATTTCAAATTATAATTTAGTATTCCTTAGTGTGGTAGGTGGAGGAGTCTTAGTGGGAAGACTCAGAGACTAAAGTGATGTGTGATCGCGCTATCTATGGTGATGCTCTAGAGGGATGGTCAGAGGATCGTCAGAATTGGATTTTGTTCCATGGGAATTTGTTTGACCTAGTGGAAATGTGAGAGGGATTTCTTTGGGAGTTTTATATCTCACCCCTAGTGGTGCATCCAATAGTTTCTAAAATGTATTGAGGCTTGAGGGAACATTTTCTATGGCTCAGGGTGAAGCAGGCAGTGGCAAAGTTTATGCCAATGTACCTAGTGTGTTAGCTGGTAAAGGCTAAGAATCATGTTCCCAATGGCCTGTTACATCCCTTATACATTCCTAAGTAGAAGTGGGATAAAATATCTATTTAATTTTTCATAGGATTACCCAAGACTTATGAATCATGTGATTATCTTTGGGTAGTAGTGGATCGGTTGATGAAATCAGATCAATTATTAGCGATCAAGGAGTCGAGCATAGTGGATGCCTTATCACAGAGGTATATCAATGAGATGGTATGGTTTCAAGGAGTTCTAAGATCCATTGTCTCATATTATGATACTGGTTTTAAGTCATGAGACTAAAGGTTATTACATCATGACTTTAGCACTCAATTATTCCTCTGCACTGCTTTCCACCCTCAGACGGATGGATAGATAGATAGGATCATCCACACGTTGGAGGACATGTTATGGGTATGTGTTATGAACTTTAGTGGGTCTTGAGTGTGACATTTTCCCTTGGTATAATTTTCTTAAAATAATATTTATCACTCTTCTATTATTATGGATCCATTTTAAGCTCTATAATGGAGGTCATGTTGTTCACCCCTATGCCATATGGATGTTAGGGAGGCAGTTATCCTTGTTTTGAACAAGGTGCATAGTATGACAGAGAAGGTGAATCTTGTCTATGAGAGGATTATGGTAGCATAGGACTGACATAAGTCGTATGTCGAACATAGGAGGCCTTTGGAGTTCGACGTTATGAACCATGTATTTTTTTAAGGATTCCCTTTGACATGGTTAATGGAGGTTTGGTAGAGGGATCAAGCTTTCTCCTTGGATCATCATACCTTTTGAGTTTTTGGGATGGTTTGGTGAGGTGGTATATTATCTGGTGTTTCCACCATGGTTAGAAAGGATCCAAAACATCTTCCATGTCTCGTTTCTCTCTCGGTATCTACATGATGACTCCCACTTAATTTACTTGGGAGAGTTGGATATTGAGGATGACGCGACGTTCGTGGAGCGACCAGTATGAATCGAGGATCTTGAGAAGAAGGTTCTTCGTGGATGGACCATTGCATTGGTTCTTGTGTTATGGAGGCATGGTGGCCTCGAGGATAGTACTTGGGTGCAGGAGGCACATATGCATGCCCAATACCCAGAGTTGTTCTACATTTTTTTTCTATGTTTTACTTTTTTAATTTGTTTTATTATGTAATTCTTCACCTTGTTCATTATCATGTATATTGAACCCTGATTCTTAGTTTTGTGTGTAAAGTCCCAACATGTTGAGAAGAAATGACCTAATCCCTAATTGAGAGGCATTAATGTGGATGCAATTGAACCAGTACGGGTGAGTCAGTGCCTCCCAAATCAAATAGTATCTTGACATGGAGGAAGGGATTCGCTAATCCATATGTCCAGGTTGTAATGACCCAATGTTTTTCAATGGAAATTCCCTTCTCATAAGTATGCCATAAAATCACATGAAAACAAAACATAATGATCTACTAAGTGATATGTAACCTTTAAACATAAGTTTGACACTTCTGTGTTTAGAATTTCGAAAATTGGGCATACACGGTTGTAATCAGAAAGTTATTTGGAGTCCAACAAGAAAAACTTAATTTTTGGTGAATAGTAACCTACCCTAATGAATAGTAACATACCCTTATCAATAGTTATAGACCCTAATTAATAGTTACCTCACCTATGATAGTATAAAAATAATATTCAAGTTGGAAGTATGATATACCTATATTTTAGAATAAGTTAATGAATGTTTAAAAACTGGTTTTGATAATAAATTATTATTTTAATTAAATATTAATATAATCATATTTAGGAAATTATTTCTGAAAAATGGACTTCATTTTTTGATTCTACACGTCAAAAATTGGTCAGGGTAAATTTTTGGTATTTTTCTGAAATACTTGATTTTTTATTAATAGTACAATATGATAATTTACAATAAATGCTAGATAAGGGATTTATTGAGTCATTGATGATGTTCTACTGATGTAAGCCCTCTTGTTTTGGGATCACATTATAAAATTACTATCCTTGGTCATTAAATACTTATTATTCCTTGTCTTGTGAAGAAATAATAAA
The DNA here is from genome assembly GCA_963277665.1 of Viscum album. Classification (NCBI taxonomy): domain Eukaryota; kingdom Viridiplantae; phylum Streptophyta; class Magnoliopsida; order Santalales; family Viscaceae; genus Viscum; species Viscum album. The sequence goes on along the minus strand of OY728139.1, from coordinate 463,560,609 downwards.
TTACTGATTATAATATAATGAAATCCCTCCCCTCCTCCACTATACAACCCCCCCTTCACTCCCACTTCACTTCACTCCTCTAAAGCCTTGTTCCATGCAATTATTCTATCCAAATATCTCCCCAATATCCTCCCCCACTTCCAAAAGCTTCTATCCTCTTCAAAATACCAAAACTTTTCTCCTTAAGAGGTTCTCAAAGGAGGTAGCCTCAAGAGGTAAATTCCTCTTTCCAATTCCTTCATTTCATTTATGTTCTCTTTCTTTTTGTTTATTATCTCACCTCCATTCACCATAATAGTATGATAAATCCAGTAACATACATTTAATGTAATTTTTTCATGCTAATGGTATATTTCATTATCTTCTCTCCTTTCCCCACCCTTTTCTTTGAAAGAAATGAAAGCGTCATTTGAGATGTGCTAATTTAGCACATTCAAGGACAACGGTTTATCAATTTATATTATTATAATTAATTCTGGTCATGAAACCATTTGTGTTATAGTCTAACCAGATTATTATATATGTAATATATCCTATTTTTTGTTTTGTAATCCTTTTGTACAAATGGTATTATGTTATAAATTAAAACATGTTCTTTGTAATCAAATCCACTTATTAACAAAAATGGATATCACTATGGTTATATATATAATAATTCGAATTCACTCTAAGTAACCTAATTAAAATTAAAACCATGTAATCTCCTTGATTTGAACTAAATAATATTACTTTAACTCTGGACAACCACTTTCATCTTATATAGAATACAAACTTGAATATATGTGAACCGATCTTTTAAAGCCAAGTAAACAAATGAGTACGAACAATGAAATTGAACCTTATAACTAATAAAAAAGGCTATGAATGAACTAAAAAGGGTTATAATAAATATATTTAATGTATAATAGGTTCTGGACTTATCAATTAATAGTCCTAATTTTTTTATTCAGGTCTTTAATAATAAGTGGAGAACACCAACAGATGTAAGGTAAGAGATCCTCTCCTTTTCACTCTTTGTTAAGATTGTTCTCTATGCTATGCCTTCTTGTGTGATACCAAGTGATGGGGCATATTTTCTCACCACACCCATACTACCCTAATGTTTCATAAATGATGAGAAACCCCTTATACCTCTCATCAATATCTCTTAGTTACACCTGATACCATGCCGATAAACTGTAATGGATCCTACCCGAACTTCCCTTATTCCTTTAGGTTGCTCTATATTTCTTTTCACCAAAATGTATTTGTATTCTATTTTTATGTAAAACTTCTAAATTCTGTATATATGATCCATAATCATCTTCCAAGATCCATCTCTCATTCTCTTTCAAGGATATACATGCTTTTAATTGAATCTCTCCTCGATACTTCCCAATAAGCACACTCGTTTTAAAGGAACTTCCCAAAATTTTACCCAATATCATGTGCACTCTATCCTAGGTTTTGAGACTCCATTATATTTATAAAATAATTATTTTTATTATGAAAAACTTCTTGGTTCAATTCTGGTTTTATATAAAAAATTTCCTCTTTACTAATTTGAAATCTCTATAGTATTTTATTTAAAACCGCACAAAAATGTTTTAATGATGATGTTTCTCAAATGAATTTCTTATATGATATCACTTATATTTGTTACCACCTACCATGTTATATGCCAATATTACCTTATAAACGTCCATGTATGTTCTAATCCCTTTCTTTCATGGGCACTTTCATGATACACTCATTGGTTATGCTTTATGTCATGATTGTGGTACCCAATTCTCTCCATGGGTAACCTTATTCTTAAATATGGTTGATTATGTATGATTATTTATGTGGAAATAATATTTATGTGGCGATAATATTTTTGTGGTAATATTATTCCTGAAAATTTTTAGATGGGTGCACCCAGATAGCGCTCCAATGCATTGGGTAAGGTTAAGTCTCAGGAGATATGATGTAAAACGGGATTGGTGGTTAGACGTGACCCGTACTGAAATGGGAAATGGGAATGGCAGTTAGCCTTGACCCGTACTGAATAAATTTTTTATGATTATACCACATTTATATGATTAAATGTTTATATTATCCTTTTATTATATGATATTATTTCATATGTTCCATGTTTTGGATATCAGTATGCCATGCCTCCTAACTCATGTGCGTAAGATGTATCCTTATGTTCATTCCCTTACTGGGATTTTCAGATCATCCCTTTTTTCATGTGTTCCCTAGGGTACCCTATGCATATGTATGGGATCAAATGAAGTTATAACCTCTTTATGGAGATTAAATAAAGATGTGTTTTTTAAGCCCCATGTTTTATGTTATATGTACCTAGTCTTCCAAGACACTGGACTTAACGATCCTTGGCTTGTACTCTGATGATTAATTATGCTTAAAATCATGATATGTTATATGTAAAAGGATCAGGTCACTATAGTTGGTATTAGAGGATGGTCTTGTTATTTTTGGAGATTTGTAATAGATCACCTTAGTGAGAACCTTAATAATGAGACTAAGTATAAGAAAACATTCTAGAATTTTGGTGAGTATTGAGTAAGTAGTTTATCAGGACAATACATCCCTGTCTGGATACGAGCAGGTAGAGGTGGCTCTGGAATAGATGTATCTTGGGGTAAAACCCTAAAACAAAACTTTGATCTAGACTCGAACGGGAACTGGTGAACGACAACGGGCCTTGTTGTACTCTTGGTTATGACACTCCTGGGGGATATGCTTTGGTAGATTCATGAGCTTAGTACAAGAAGCAGACTAAACGTTAGTCTACAAAAAGAGTTGGTGATTTGAGACTTAGATAGTTATGAGTATATTTTCTATTGTGACCTCAAGGATGAAATGGAGATTGGAGACTCTCAGTGGTCTCATGGGCCCAGTGACAAGAAGTGTAAAATGGAGAACAACATGGGTGGTTCATCAAACAAACCCCATGATGGGAAGAAGCTTCACTTTCCCCTTTGCAAAATTTGTGGGAAGAAGCATCTTGGTGACTGCCTCAAGGGAACCAAGAATTGCTTCAAATGTGGAAAGTTTGGTAATCTGGCCAAGAACTGCCGAAGAGATATGAAAAATCCCACTAATGTTGAAGAATAAAGGAAGGTTCAGATCAACACTCAGCCTATAGTGCAGTGTTACAACAGCAAGAAGCTTGGGAATTATGCAAACAATTACCCTAAGCCGAGGGTTATCAGAGTAAATCAACAATAACCTCCAAGGAAACAAGGAAGGTCTTATTATATCACTACTGCTGAGGTGGAGCCATAAAATGATGTGGTGATAGGTATGCTTGTTATTAATTCAAGAATAGTGAACTTACTATTTGATTCTGGTTCTACGCATTCTTTCATATCTTGCGGGTTTAGTAGAACTATTCAAACACTTCCTCAAAATTTGGAGGAAAATTTATCTATGAGAACAGAGAATGGGGTAATTATTGCGTCCATGGTTTATAACTCCTCCCCGGTTACCGTTTGTGGACTGAACCTCCCAGAAAATCTTGTCATACTTCCTTTAGTGGAGTTCAATGCTATCTTGGGAATGGATTGGCTATCTTTATACAAGGCCAACATCAATTGTCTAGAAAGGGAGATCACATTTCGCATCCCGAGGCATCCTTAGATTCTTTACAAGTGTAAGGAGGAAGATGAGTCTCTTTTAGAATCTTCGTCTCAAGTTTGGATACTACTTCCTCATGAGCAAGAATATCTTACTCATTTGATTGGGACAAAGGATAGAATCATTCTTGAAGACATTCCCATCGTGCGGGGTTACACTAATGTATTCCCTAAAAAGTTTCTTGGTCTTCATCCTGACTGAGAGGTTGAGTTATCAATTGAACTTATCCTTGGATATCTTTCAATCTCAAATACACATTATAGAATGGCCACCGTAGAGCTGGAAGAGCTGAAGAAACAGTTTCAGAAGAATATGGAGAATGGTTTTATACGCCTGAGTGCTTCACCATGGGGTGAACTAGTCCTCTATGTCAAGAAGAAGGATAGATCAATGCACCTCCACATTGATTATCGTGAGCTCAATAAAATCACAATAAAGAACAAGTATCCACTTCCACGGATAGATGACTTGTTCGATTAGCTTCGTGGGGACAGTTATTTCTCTAAGGTGGACCTTCAGTCGAGATATCACCAAATAATGGTGAGGAAGGAAGATATTCCCAAGAATTCCTTTCAAGAGAGTTATAGACATAATGAGTTTATAGTGATGTCCTTCGGACTCACTAATGCTCCAACAATTTTCATAGATTTAATTAATAGAGTCTTTAGAGATTACCTCGACAAATTTGTGGTAGTCATTATAGATGATATTCTGATATAATACAAGAGTAAAGAGGAACATGAGGAGCCTTTGAAAACTATGTTAAAGACTTTGTGAAGGGAGAAGTTGATTGAAAAGTACAGTAAATGTGAGTTCTGGATAGAGGAAGTATCTTTCTTGGGGCATGTTATCACCAATAAAGGGATATGTCTGGACCCTTCCAAGATGAATGCAATTTAAGTAAGGCTGAGGTCAACTTCTGTAATGGAGATCTCCAGATTTTTGGGTCTATCTGGGTATTATCGATGATTCATGAAGAACTTTTCACGATTGTCAAACCCAATGACTAAGTTGACATATAATGGAGTAATGTTTGTCTAGACATAAGAATGTGAAGACTGTTTCAAGGAGTTGAAAAAGAGGCTTATCACTGCGCCAGTACTCACACTCCCTTCAAGTGGAGAACTCTTTGTGGTGTATAGTGATGCTTATAAGCAAGGCTTAGGGTGTGTGCTAATAAAAAATGATAAAGTTATAGCCTATGCCTCATGGAAGCTGAAAATCCATGAGAAAAAATATCCCATGCAAGATCTGGAGTTGGCGGCTGTGATCTTTGCATTGAAAATCTGGCGGCATTATATCTATGGTAAAAAATGAGAGATATATACTGACTACAAGAGTATCAAATATATATTCACATAGAAAGAGCTTAATATGCACCAATGAAGGTGGATATAGCTCATCAACGATTATGACTACTCAATACACTACCATCCCAGTAAGGCAAATAAGGTGGTGGATTCTCTAAGTAGAAAGGATCATGCATCTTTATCAATGATGAGAATTAAAAAGGATCTGGTCTTCTTAGATTTAAAAAGGATGGACATGGGAATCATTAAGGGAGGAACTTCATCAATACTTTCAAAAATGATTGCTCAACCATCCCTCTTAGAAAAAACAATGGATTCTCACAGAAGGGATGTGGAAATTCAAAAAATGGTGGAAGCTATTAAAAAAGGTAAATCCTCTAATTTCAAAATTGTGGTGGAAGGAGTTGTAAGATTTGGGACATTATTATGTGTACCATTTGATCTAGAGATAAAGAAGGATCTATTGAATGATGCACATAGCTCAACCTTCTTTATCCACCCAGGGAGCACATATATATATCGAGATCTCCAAGAAAACATTTGGTGGGACAATATGAAATGGGAGATTGTCGAATATACATAAAAGTGCCTTGTATGTCTGTAATTGAAGGCTAAGAGAAAAAAGTCTAAGGGGGTGATGAAACAACTACCCATATCAGCATGGAAGTGGGAGAACATTTCCATGGACTTTGTCACTGGAATTCCAAAGACATCTAGAGAAAACAATACTATATGGGTCGTTGTGGATAATCTTACAAATACATATCACTTTATCGTGGTTCGAGAGGACTTCTAATTGGATCAACTTGCATGGATTTACATAAAAGAAGTGGTGAGGTTTCATGGAGTACCACTATCTATTATATCCGATCATGATCCGAGGATCACCTCGAAGTTCTGGAAAAGTCTCCAACATGCTCTAAGCCCTGAACTGAACTTTAGTACAGCCTATCATCCTCAAACTGATGGCCAATCAGATCAAACTATTCATACATTGGAAGATATGTTGAGAGAAATTTCAATGGAATTCAAAAGAGGATGGGAACAACATCTTCCACTTGTTGAATTCTCATACAACAATAGTTTCCACTCGAGCATCTGAATGGCACCATATGATGCCCTTTATGGGAAAAGGTGTAGAACACCGGTGTGTTGGAATGAATTCAGTGAGTGTAAGCTAATAGGACTTGAAATGGTCGAAGAAATAGTGGAGAAGGTGAAAACTATTCAACAGCATATCAAGGAAGCCCAAAGTTGACAAAAGAGTTATGCAGATAACTGTCAACGAGACCTTGAGTTCAAAGTTGGAGACATGGTATTTCTACGAATATCTCCATGGAAAAAGTTCATGAGGTTTGTAAAGAAAGGGAAGTTAATTCCCAGGTACATCGTTCCCTTTGAGATCCTTGATTGAGTCAGAGATGTGGCCTATCGACTAGCACTTCCACCTACCATGTCAAAAATACATAATGTATTTCATGTATCCCTCTTAATGAATTACATACCAGACTCTTCCCATGTACTCTATTCAGTGGTGGTATATTTGGAGGATGATCTCTCTTATGAGGATCATCCAGTGATGATATTGGATCAAAAAAAAGTTATATGCAACAATACTACTCATCTGGTCAAGGTGCTATGGAGAAACCATATGTATGAAGAACAAACACGGGAACTGGAGTAAGTAATGAAAGAAAATTACCCACACCTGTTTTTTTTGCATAGAATGTAAAATGAAATTTTGAGGGCGAAATTTCATATGGGTGGAAGAATGTAACGACCCAATGTTTTTCAATGTAAATCCTCTTCTCATAAAGATTTTGTAAAATCACATTAAAACACAAAATAATGAACTACTAAGTGCCAAGTGACCTTTAAACATATGTTTTACACTTCTGTGTTTAGAATTTCGAAAATCCGGCACACATGGTTGTAATCAGTAAGTTATTTGTAGTCTGATAAGGAAAATCTAATTTTTTGTCAATAGTAACCTACCTTAATGAATAGTAACATACCCTTATGAATAGTGATATACCCTAATGAATAGTAACCTCACCTATGATAGTATAAAAATAATATTCATGTTGGAAGTACTATATACCTATATTTTAGAATAAGTTAATGAATGTTTTAAAACTAGTTTTGATAAAAAAAATTATTATTTTAATTAAATAATAAAATATTCGTATGTAGAAAATTATTTTTGAAAAATGGAATTCATTTTTGGATTCTACACGTCGAAAAATGGTTAGGGTTAATTTTTGTGATTTTCCTAAAATACTTTAATTTTTTATGAATTGTAAAATACGATAATTTACAATAATTGCTAAATAAGGGATTTATTGAGTCATTGATGATTTTATACTGATGTAATCCCACTTGGTTCGGTATCAAATGATGCAATTACTATTATTGGTCATGGAATACATACTATTACTTGTCTTGTGAAGAAATAATAAATTAATTATTATAATATTATGAAATCCCTTCTCTCCTCCACTATAAAACCCCCCTTCACTCCCTCTTCTCTTCACTCCTCTCAAGCCTTGTTCCTTACCATTATTCTATCCAAATATCTCCCCAAGATCCTCCCCCATGTCCAAAATCTCCTAGACTCTTCAAAATACCAAAACCTCTCCCCTTAAGAGGTTCTCAAAGGAGGAAGTCTCAAGAGGAAAATTCTTCTTTCCAATTCCTTCATTTCTTTTAAGTTTTCTTTCTTTTTGTTTCTTTTCTCACCACCCTTCACCATAATAGTATGATAAATCTAGTAACATAGATGTAATGGAATGTTTTCAAGCTAATGGTATAGTTCATTATCTTCTCTCCTTTCCCCACCCTTTTATTTGAACAAAATGAAAGCATCGTTTGAGATGCGCTAATTTAGCACATTCAAGGACAACAGTTTATCAATTTCTATTATTATCTTTAATTCTGGTAATGAAACCATTTGTGTTAGGGTTTAACAAGATTATTATATATGTAATATATCCTATTTTTGGTTCTGTAATCCTTTTGTACAACTGGTATTAAGTTATAAAGAAAAACATCTTCTTTGTAATCAAATCCACCGATTAACAAAAACGGTTATCACTAAGGTTATATATATAATAATTCGAATTAACTCTAAGTAACCTAATTAAAATTAAAAAAATTTAATATCCTGTATTTTCTCCAAATAATATAACTTCACTTCTGGACAACCACTTTCATCTTATATATAATCCAAACATGAATATAAGTGAACTGATCTTTTAAAGGCAAGTAAACAAAGAATCTTGAACAATAAAATTGGACCTTCTAACTAACTAAAAGGATTTTAATGAACTAAAAAGGGTTATGATAAATAAATTAAATATATAATAGGTTCTGGAATTTTTAATTAATAATCATAATTTGTTTATTCAGGTCTTTAATAACAAGTGGAGAACACCAAGGGATTTAAGGTAAGGGATCCTCTTCTTTTCACTCTTAGTCCAGATTGTTCTCTATGATATGACTTTTTGTGTAATACCAAGTGTTGGGATATATTTTATCACCTCCCCCATACTTCCCTAATGTTCTATAAGTTATGAGAAACCCCTTATCTCTCTCATCAAGCTCTCTTAGTTACACCTGATACCATGCCGATAAACCGTAATGGATTCTACCCAAACTTACTTTATTTCTTCGGGTAGCTCTATATTTCATTATGAAAAACTTTTTTTGTCTTATATTTTTATTTAAAACATATACATTATGTTTATATTCTCCATAATAATGTTCCAAGATCCATCTCACATTCTATTTCGGTGATATACATTCTATTAAGTGAATCTATCCTCGATACTTCCCAATAAGCACACTCGTTTTAAAGGAACTTCGTAAACTTTTACCCAATATCATGTGCACTCTATCCTCTGTTTTAAGACACCATTGTCTTTATAAAATCAGTGTTATTATTATGAAAACCATCTTGGTTCAATTCTGGTTTTATATAAAATAATGTCCTCTTTACTAATTTAAAAGCTCTATAGTATTTTCATTAAAACCGCACAAAAATGTTTTAATGCTAATGTTTCTAAAATACATTTCTTATATGATGTCACTTATATTTGTTACCACATACCATGTTATATTCCTATATTACCTTATTAACTTCCATGTATGTTCTAATCCATTTCGTTCATGGACACTTTCATGATACACTCATTGGTTATGCTTTATGTCATGATTGTGGTACCCAATTCTCTCCATGGGTAATCTTATGTTTATGTATCATTGATTATGTATGATTATTTATGTGGAAAGAATATTTATGTGGAAATAATATTTATGTGGAAAGAATATTTATGAAAATGTTGAGATGGGTGTGCCCAGATAGCGCTCCAATGCATTGGGTAAGGTTAAGTCTCATGAGATGCGATGTGAAACGGGATTGGCGGTTAGCCTTGACCTGTACTGAAATAGGAAATAGGATTGGTGGTCAGCCTTGACCCATACTAAAGAAATGTTTTATCATTATTCCATATTTATATGATTCCATGTTTTTATGATCCCATGATTATATGATATTATTTCATATCTTCCATGTTTTGGATATTAGTATTTTATGCCTCTTAACTCATGTGCTTAAGATGTATCCTTATTTTCATTCCCTTACTGGGATTTTCAGCTCATCCATTTGTTCATGTGTTCCACAGCATACCATATGTAGATTTAAGGGATCAAAGGAAGTTATAATCTCTTTATGGTGATTAAATAAAGAAGTGTTCTTTAGCCCCATGTTTTATGTTATATGTACCTAGTCTTCCAAGACACTAGACTTAACGATTCTTTGCTTGTACTCTGATGATTAATTATGATTAAAATCATGAGATGTTATATGTAAAAGGATTGGGTCACTATATAGGTAGTGGGACCTTAGTTTTTTTAAAGTTTTTAGGAGATATATGTTAATGAGGTGTTCTTGGATGTCCGAGTTTTCACTCCAGTTTTCAAACAACACAATGTAGTTTGTCCCTTAGAGGTATCTTACAGGGTTGTTGTTCGGACCACTCTTTTCTAACATTGGTGTTGAATTCTTAGGGATGAGAATAGTTTGAGAGGTATCTAATGTAATGACTTGGATTTCCTCAGGTCATTCCATTGCAAAAATTCAGTTTTTGTGGTGTTTTGGTGGGCTTTAGTGGTTTGTTTTGGGAGTTTTTAAAAAATCCAGTTTGACCAGACAATTTCAGCTAAATGGTGGCACCATGATAGTTTCACTCCAAGACAGTGTCTCTATAATGGCTGAACATTGAAACGGTGGCACCATAATTGTGGAACACTGAAATGGTGGACCACCAAAATGGTGGCACTGTGATGGTGCCACATCAAAATGGTGGCACACCAAACTGTGTCTCACCCTTTTCCAAATTTCCATCTTCCCGAGATTTTTATAGTTTCACCCCTCTTAAGTATTGATTGATGTAAACTGAGTATAAATAATTTTCTAGGCATTTTTAAGGGTGTTTGAAAGGATATTAAATATTTCATTAATATCATAATGCTTCAGGAACTTAGAGATATTCAAACCATGTGATCTTGAGCACGATCCCACGTTAATGGCTCTTGAAACTATTCATCCTTTAATATAGGATCCATCTTTACAAAGCTCAGATCTTACCTTCCTAGTGCATTTTCCATTACCTCTTGGTTCACTTCAATCCCTCATCTCTAGATGATTCATGCACCTATGTTTGATCCCCCCCCCCCCCCGCACTTCTCGGTTTTCTTGGAGTTTCTTGCTACTCGTGAGATCCCCGGTATTGACGTAAGGAGGAGTTTTGGTCACCTCTTCTTTCAAGTATGGATTCTTCTACCTCTATTTATTTTGTGTATCATGATGGATGGGTGTAATATTTATTCCCTATGAATAATAGGGTAATAATTCTCTTAAATTATTAATAAATGATGGGGTATATGATGATCAAAAGATAACAGGGTTCAATTAAATAATAGAAGGGAAGTGATGATTTTATGTATGATGTTTTAATTTTTATCCATGAACCATATTTTTAGTTGTATGGGATGTAAGGAATTCTGAAAATAATGGTCTTTGGGGGTCTTTTATTTCTTACTGGTGATGTTATATTTTTTTCATTAGGCTTGATAAATGGAGGTAACATGAAATCTTCTTAATTACGTATACATGGTTAATTGAAATGGATGCCCCAGGATGAATTACATTATGTGATCACCCCAATTTTTCAATGTGGACTTAACAAATAGTTTTTACCAAATTTTAATATATCATGTTTGATATGTGTGGTTTTGTGTTGTGTTTTTTAGGGGTATTGTGACTTTTTGGGGGTAGTGTGGTGCTGTTGTTGGGATAATGGTTATGGGTACATGGGTGGACAGGGGTGTTGGTTTTGTGATAAGGGTGCGTAATGTTTGTGCATAAGATATACAATTTGATGGGGTTTTACTATAGCCTTTGTGTATTGGCTGGTAAAAGAGGCATGACAGAATCTTAGGTTTGGATATTGATTGATTGTGGAATGGATGAACTTATAGGCAGATGGACTACCATTGATTGTGTTGTCAATGTCGAGCGACACTGGGAAGTGAGACTACAATGTGGATGGACTATTATGTAGTGGGACTGCATTTGGGAAATTTTTGGGTATTGGGGTTACAAGATTAGGTTTTCATGATTTCATGTTTATAGGTCTTCCTAGTGTGGTGTTGTTGTGCAGTAGGGCTTTCGGGTTTGGTTGTGGGGGAATATTTGAGGAGGATAACAATGAAGAATGATATTTGGTAGTGGTTGACTAGGTTTCTAGGAAAATGGGGTGTGCAGTGGGACTAAAGTTCTGTTTTTCTCTTTTGTTTTTATGAATGGGTGTTAAAATGGAAATGCCTTACCTTGTTCTCTCTTCCCCTATTCAATGTTGGTAGTACTAAAAACGCAGTGGTTTTGTTGTTGTGTGTTTAGTTAATCAGTCTCTTCATCTTCTAATAAAAGTTTTTGATGTTGTTCTTGGTAGTTTCCCTGAGTAGTGATAGAATAAATTAACATGAACCCCTTATTTAATGAATAGTATGTGGTTAAATGGAAAATGGTTTGGTTTTATGCTTTGGTAATGGATTTTTGTGTGGTTATGCATATAGGGGTACCAACAAAAGTTGTTAGGGTGGGCTGGTTGTTTGTTTTGGGACCCATAGGTTCGGATGAGTGCTTGTTTACTTATATGTATAAATTTTAGATCCTGTGATTTCTATATGTACCCCACCCTTGTTGAGAACCATGTGATGAACACCCCCATTTCATGGGGTAGGTTTTCTTTCTCAACATCCTGGTGGGAGGATGGATGGATGGTTACTAACTTTCTAACTCACACCCTCTTCTGGGTTCTTACTACTCAAGCATATCCAAGAAGGATATGATGGCTTGAGGATTACCATATTCCAAGATCCTTTGGGCAGGTTTTTTGTAGACAAGAGGCCTAGGTGTTTGCGGTCCAGGATTGTTTGCCCAGGTGACTTCGGGATTAGGCCTAGGTGTCTTCATGCGAGAGGTGTGTGGTTGTGGCTTAAGTGTCTATGGGTGGGATTTGTGTGTGGTTTGAGGCCTAGGCGTGTGTGGGAAGGTTGTGGCAGTGGGACTGAATTTTAGAAGAGTGGTAGCATCTATACGTTAATCGTTATGAATGATAAGTTGACCTGTGGGAGAGTGGTGTGGGGAACCCAATGTTGATGTTCTTATACTACTCCTTTACTTGACATGTGTTATTTGTTGAGTGTGCCTTAGTGAGGCTGGGCAGGTTAGTACTCCTTGATAGGTGCTTTGAGGTTATAGTTTTCTCTCATAGGGTATTTAGTATGTTCCCCCACTTGTGAATGAGTATCTTCAGTATTCCTAATGGGTATAGTTGTATACTCACCCTACAATAATAAAACTATTTTTAGGTTTCTAGGAGGACTTTGTGGACATTGTCAGACTTTAATAGATCAGGCTTTGGGATAGTTGTTGTGATGCTTCTTAGTATGTTCATCTTAGTACTTTCATTGGTTATTTGGATGTACTTTTTCAGAAATTTATATTTAAATCATGCATGGGTTAGATTTTGGTTTCCTTTATATAAATGATTGGTGTTGTTTTGGGATGTTTGTCATCTTATATCTCGATCTTGATTTCATTAAAAAGGGAAATGCCTTCCATTTATATGTGAGATTATATACCCTTGGCACTAGATTCCAATCTTGGGACTATTGATGGTGGGACTTAAGGTTCATTATATCTACTTCATTTTGAAGAAGGAAGGGTGTGTCACTTTGTTGTCCCTTCACTCATCTTGAAGAATACGGGTTGTGACACGTTCTTACTCCAATAGTGATGGATATTGGGAATTGATAAAATAGTGATATAATTAATAAAAAAAATTATATATAATGTAAATTTTAATCAAATTAATTACTAATAATATACTTTTTATGAAATAATAATGAAGTTTTTGTATACCACCTTATCCCTATGATCATTTCTATAGAAAGACGATCTCTTTAATGGAAGTAACATCTAAAAATGGTTCAAATTTCTATAAATATTGTTACTCAATTAATAGAAGTATTACATGATAGAAGCCTAAATTCTTAATCCTCGTAAAAAAAAGAAAATTTGATTATAAGTTCATTTTATATGATAAACACTTGAGAAATGTTGTTTATGTTACTTTTTTAATGCTTTCATTCATGTTTGATGAACTCATGAAGTCACATGAAGACATAGATTATTATAATGTTCTCAAATAACTCAATGGCCATTACTATAAGAGAGAAATATAGGAATAGTTTGAGATAACTTTGGAATTATTTTAAATAAAACTTGGTGAAGGTGCACCATCTGGGCCTCATGTAGTTAATCTTATTATTTACATTGAGCACCTATGGGTTCTTTGGGATAAGATACCTGAAGAACTTCACACCAATCTCATTATTTGATTAATACCTTATAAATTTTATGTCCTTGTTATTATTTTCAATTTGAACAACATATAGAAGTATGTCCCATATGTTTTTACTCTAGTTCTCCTAGTGAGGAAGGATATGAAGTGAAAAAACCTCGATCCTAATGGTAAATAAAAGGAATATTTATAATATGAGCTCCAATAGTTAATATAAGTATAGATAATCTTCATAATTTCCATTCATGAGGAGAAATATATATAAATAATCTAGGTAACATGATTTTATTTTCTTTTCATGTTGTAAGAATGGACACTAGAAGAAAAAACTACACCTATAAAAAGAATCAAGGGGAGCTTCAGGTGAATTTTTTTATTAATTAGTATCTATATATTTATAAAAATTTGGTATTAGATAAAATTTTGGTTCACAATTATTTATTCAAATAAATAAACCAAGTAGATTTTTGAATATTCCCTCAGGGGAGTAAGATCTATGAGCATACAATGGAGCTTGACCAACTGTTGTGGCTATTGTGGTCTTCCACCTCATATTTTAGATAGTAATGATACTAGTTTTAAAATATTTTAATCATGTTCCTCAAATCCACAAAAACATTACTTTTGTTTCCAAAAATGATATATAATTATTGATTTTTAAAAATTTAGATATTAAATTTTCAAAATTTATAAAGAAATAATTTTACATAGTAAGGAATGTTTAAATAATGTTCATTATGTGTTGGATTACACAAACAAAGTAATGGTAATTGATAATGAAAATAGTTCACTTATCTTATAACACACTCAACTATAGAATCACTATCTAGTTCATGTAAATGAAAATAATTTTTTCAAATAACACAAATACGGATATTTGTATTGAGTTGAACTAAACCCACTTGGTGTATGTTATGCATGTTTACAAGGAAAAATAACTAAATCCTCATTCAGTGGAAAAATTAACGGTACAAAGAGCTTCTTGAATTAGTTCATATCAATTCGTGTGGGTCATTTTTTGGTTAAACTAAGGGTTGGGTTATCCTACATCATTACTTTTATTGTTCAATTTAGTAGATATGGATATGTCTACATAATGAGGTAAAACATAGATTCCTATGACAGATTCAAGGAATGTAGAAATGGTGTTGAGAACTATCCTGGTAAGAAGATTAAGAATCATTATACATATCAAGGTGGAAAATATCTTAATAAAGTATTCATTGAATATTTATGGGAGTTTTAGATTCTATCCCAACTTAGTCCTCTATATACACCATACTGTAATTTTGTTGTAAAATGGAGGAACTACACCCTGTTAAATACAGTGAGTTTAATTATGAGTCATGCACGTCTTACATTATATATTTTTGATACTTTTTATATATAGTTTCACATACACTAAACCAAGTATCAGATAATGTGAAAATGGTATTCTATATGGACTTTGGTGTGTAAGAAAATCCATGTTTTTGAATTTACTTATTTAGGGTTACAAATATTTTTTTAAGGCCTCCTCGAGTATCCAAATTTCATCTCAAGGAATAAATAGTACCTTTAAAGGATAGAACAAGAGAAAATGGGATATTATTTATACAAAAACATAAACAAAATTATAATTGTGGTAATACATTCTATATTCCTTGAGAGGGAGAACATATCTAAAATTAATAGTTTGAGTGAGATATACTTTCATTAAGTCCATGTTCAAGGTATACAAGAGTTGGCATGTGAACGAATTCCACAGATAACCATGGAAGATGATGTTTCAAAGAAAAAAATATTGTTCTATACTAAAAGAGAGGTTATAGAACTTGAATGATATGGTTTTACAGTCACCTATGATGGTTACTCATTATTATTTAATAATAATGATCATGTAATCTTTAAAAAATAAGTTAGTGGCATAGAAGTCTCCAATTTTATAGAAGCTAGAACTTCTAAAATGGATTCCAAGTATGAAAAAAAGTCTAGGTGTTAGTAGATCCTCATGTGGATGTAAAACTGGTTAGTTATTAATTATTAGTCAAGAAGAAAAAATATATAGTTCGACAAGAAAATACATAAAAGGAATTATTGGTCGTAAAAGGGTTCAAAAATCGTCAAGGAATATAGTAAAATGAAATATTTTTAATAGTTTCTATACTAAAATCAATAAAAATTATTATTTCCATATAAATATACCATTAATATGATATTTTACATATGTTTGTCAAAAATTACTTATAAAATAGGAACCTTAAGAAGATATCTATATGAAACAACTCGAAATATTTTTGACAAGAAAGGATTATAATAATATATTAATGTTGAAAATATCCATTTATGGACCAAATCATGAATATAGTACATGGAACATTTTTTTTGATAAATAGATAACAAATTTTGGTTTCATAAATAAGTAATATGAGACTTGTCTCTATAAAAATATTTTGAGTGTGGTCATTTTCCTAATAGTTTATGTCGATGACATACTACTCATTGGAAATGAAATATCAATGTTACTATCTATTAATGTTATTTTTGAACACATGATTATCCATGAAGTACATAGTTTAAGAAGCATATATTCATGGGGTCATGATCCGTCATGATAGATCCAAGAGGATTCTTGGTCCAATTAAGTATATATATATTTACAAAATAATAAAATGTTTCTATATGCAACAATCCAATAGGGGATTGATCTCGGTTTCAGAAGGAATTCATCTTTCTAAGAAAATTTTCCCTCAAACACATGAGGAGAAATATAATATAGAAAGGATTCAATACATGTCAATGATTGGTTCATCAATGAATTTTATGCTATATACTAGGCTAGATGTTTCCTGCCCCTTATACGTGGTATAAAGATATCATGAGGGTCAAGGTGGTAGCCATAGGATGGAATTCAAGAATCCCTTATGACTCTAACTAAGTATATATTCATGGTATATGGAGAATATAATGATCTATTTATCAAGGGACATATAGATGATAGTTTCCAAGTATATTAAGATGACCTAAAATCACATTTGAGATATATCTATATTCTTAGTAGAGGCTTGTGAGCTGAGAGAGCTTAGAATGGGACATGGTAACATATTCTATAGAAGATTTTGAGTATATTACAACATTAGAGGTAAACAAATAAGTATACTAGATATGAAACTACAACCTAGACCTTGATGATATTCCTCACATTAAGGATCATATCAAACTCTTTTTTCATAATACTACATCAATGGACCTTGAAAAGGTTCAAAGATCAAATCAATATATAATAAACATACTTTTGAAATATCATCTCTTGTGAAATTTTTCTTCAAGAGGTAAAGTTGTAGTTGGAAAATTATCCATGGAATAAAACATGAGAAAACACTTTACTAAATCCTTAACTAAGAATAAATAGGATCATAATGTGATATCTAGAAAAGTGAAAGTCATTGGAAGTTGTCTATAGTCCATGTGGGATTATGTTGGAGTTGTGTTCAAGGACCAACTGTTTCTAAATTAGATTATATGTATATTTTAATAATTGAATATTAATAAAAAAACTTATTAATCTTTTTTAATTTTTATTTATGAATTTGATATAATAATTTCATTGTATTTATATCTCATATAAAAGGTCATATAAGACCCATTCTATGATGAGAACCTTAAAATTCTATGATGATATTATTCAATATAGTTCTACATTCAGATATAATTCTATGGTGGGACAAATATAATATCAATTGTTAAGTGTGAGTACTCATGAGAATATGATATTTTATCTCATGAAATTCAATCTTGGTAATCTCTATGATGGGAGATTATAGAAATTGGCCCTCCTGTAGAAATTTCACTTGTTTACATGTCATTATAATTTACTATATGCGATAATGTGAAATTGTCTTTAGAATTTATTATTATTATTAATGCATTTCATGAATCATGTACTTTAATGGTGACTCCATATGTTCATGGGAAGTAGGGTATCTTGGGTTTATCATGAATGACATGTTATAGATGAATAAGTCAAGAAAGGATTTTTACCTACCATATTTATGGAAGTTGATATTTTGGCCCTTTTAATGAAATATACTATTCATATTAAATTCTATGTCC
This sequence comes from Viscum album, assembly GCA_963277665.1. Lineage (NCBI taxonomy): Eukaryota > Viridiplantae > Streptophyta > Magnoliopsida > Santalales > Viscaceae > Viscum > Viscum album. The sequence goes on along the minus strand of OY728139.1, from coordinate 463,542,653 downwards.
ATAGTGTAATTGGGGGTTTATTTCAGATAATCAAATAAACACATATCATGCATATAGGCTGATTTCATTGGTGTGTAACCTGTTTAATGAGATATCATGAAAAAAAGATTATATTACACAAAGAGTTTAAGTGTATAGATTTCAATGTGGGAACATTAACTTCTTTATCGTAGGATCTTTAACTTATTGGTAGATTATGATCTTAGACTTTATTAAATCCCACCTAATTCCATCAAGAAAGAATCCTAGTGAATCGTACACTACATGTTTTTATTGATATCAATAAAATTATAATTGAATTTAATTATTGGTATAAATATTATTCTCAATTCCAAGGAATAGTTTTATTCTGGATTTATTGATTCTATAAATTAAATAAATATTTATTCAATGAGAAATTATTTAATTACATGGATATATGAAATTTAATTATTGAATGAATAAATAAATATTTATTCAAGTATCAATATTTTTAATAAGAAATGTGATATGACATATGTGGAAGCTAAGTCACCTAATTGAAAATTTGATCCCCTTTGAATATTTAGCTATAGTGCTCAAGAAATTAATAGCATTCATGCAGAAAATACAAGAGATGTTTCTTTGATGGAGTCTAGACAGTGGTAGGTTTCCAGTAAAATTGATTATTAATATATTTTTCATGATCCATGGAAAATAAATATAGAGAATTTGAATCATGTTCATCATCCAAGTGGGAGAGCTTCTTGTGGAAGGCGTAGAAGGTCTTAATCTCACTCAAGTGGTTGTTGTTGGAGTCTTTGGATCTTTTTATCTTTTTTGATTTTATTTCTGTTTTTTATTCTTCTACACTTTTTAATAAAATTGTCTTTTCCTTTTCTTTAATATATATATATATATATATGGGTATTTGATAAATATTGAGGAGAATTAGCAGACCAAAATTGTTTCTTCTGATAAATATTAATTTTAAAGATGGAAAATTAATATATATCATTGAACAAGTTAGAGCACCCCATGAGATAACAATAATGATATTCTTATTACATGTAATTGGGTTATATAATGTTTAAAATTTTATTTAAGCATCATTATACAATTAAATATTATTTTACCCTGAACATTATCGCTATAAATAGATAATTATGTCTATCATGTAGAGACTGATCAAAATTGAGAATCATTGTGCACAACAAAAATATTGAGCCCACCATCATGATCAAAGAATGCTATAGAGATTATATTTCTTCCTCTGTCATCTCAATAATGAGAGTTAAAGGAAAATTATTCAATCCTGAAAGAATATTTATAGCGATCAAGAAAAACACCATAATATGATCATTCTATCATGCTAGCACCCAACAATCGATCAAAATTGTTCAGAGATCATAGGATCATGTGTGGATTACCAATACATGGATTATAAACAAAGATCCTATAAGAACTATGATGATTTTCCAAAAGTTTTCTTGATGATCCACACCTTCATCTAAGAAACTTCTTAAGACCAAGGTAGTCTTACTTCTGGTCTATTTAAATTAATATTAAATTTTAAATGAAAAGTTCTTATCTTGGTTCTGACAGCCTTATTTGAAAATATTCTTTAGAAAAATTACTTTTGTCGTGAAATTTTCATCTTTTATTGTATGTTATTCATACAAAAAATCCAAAAAAAATTAATTCAAGATTTTCCCCAATAAGCGCATCGGCTTTGACCAAAACCAGTAAGTCTAGAATTATGATTTCATTTTAGTTTTAGGATTTTTCATAGGGAATTCATTCAAATTATCCTTGTTTTTGGTTGTCCCCATAATTTTATTGATATGGTTAAAATCCATTACTTCGATAAATATATATTATAATACATTTTTTGTTAGGTCTTTGTAAATTTAATAATTTTATACAATAATCAATGTGATTAACTTTTTTTATACACTGCAGAAATGATGTGAAAAATAATTAATTTGTTTCTATATATGTTCTATTAGTGAAATATTATTATTTATTCCATAATTTTTATCTAGTTTAGAAATGAATAGGTTTATTATGCACATTTTTAGTGACAAAGTGTGAATTATAACCCTTGTTGAATCCATTTCACAAAACAGAATGATTTATGATCCATGACTTCTTATAACTAAAAAACACATGTTATTATACTTTATGTTCATATAATTCGTCATAATTGTATGTTCTAACAATTTATTGATGCAATGAAAATTTATATCAAATATTTTGACTATATTTGTGTGTGTGTATATCATTTTTGGATTCTAGTATCATACCTTCTATGTATTTTTTTGTTAAATATAAATTTTATTGAATCAAATAGGATAAATATAAATAAAAAAATAATAGATTCTAATCATATGAAAAATGATTATAGGGAGGGGGTTAAATAGTTCATCAGGTTTTAAAATTTCATGCATATGACCCATCTCAAATCCTTTTTTCATGTTTCCACTATTCTTATTCAGGATGAATTACTCCCAATGAGTTGGAAGAACATTTGATCTATCATGAAATATGTTGATGTTATAAATAGTGGACTAAATACAAAGAATAACATAATGTTTCTATTGACCAGGATAACACTAGAGTCTATATATAATATAACATTATTGAAATTGTGGAAAATGATGATGATTATATCAAGGATATTATTACATGTGAAAAAAATGATAAATATCATATTGAGGAAATGAAAATGGTAGTTGAAGATGTACTTAATGATTTATGAAATTAGCTTGAGAAGATAAGGACTTGTGTAAAGACACCATTTTATTTTGGTTATACTAAATATACATTATTTTTATCCATAATGAAGTTATATAATTTTTAATTTGGAAATAGATTGAAAGACACCAACATTACTGAACAAGTTTATCTCGTGTATGATATAATACTAAAAGATAACTGTTAGGAATTTTTAATATATAATGTTAAAATTATTTTATTTTCAATTTTTATGACCTCTATAAGAAGACTTGTATGTCCAAATGATTATATATTTCTTCACAAGGACCAAAAATCACCTAAAAATACCTAAGTAATGTGTGTCTTGATACAAGAAGGTTGAATCATGTCTTTCAAAATTAATATGGTATTTTATAATAATTTCAAGCTTTCTGATCCAATATGGAATTGAGGATAATATAAGGAACTTTTTTAGGCATGTAGATACAATAATTCCATATTTTATAGTTAATCACCCTAAAAACTCAACTCTAGGGATGAAAATTGATCATGAGTTTCCTAAATTTAGAAATGAATCGAGAAACCACTCTATTACACTATATATGGATGGAATAAATATTTTTTTTTAAAAAATCCACACACAATAAAAATCTAGTTGTATTGGTAAATGATAACTTTAAACCATGGTTCTAGATGAAGTGAAGATAAATTATGTTATATATGTTTATATCATGGCCAATGAAATAGGGTAATGATATTGACGTTTACTTTTCTCTATTGATCGAAGATCTAAAATTAATATGTGATTCATGTGTTATGGTGTATGATGCTTATAGAAATGAATATTTCACATTGAGATTCATGTTGTGTGGGATGATAAATTAATTTCCTTATTATATAAATATTTATGGATATTGTATTAAAGGAGATCTAGGGGTCCCATTTGAGATGAAGGTTAACAGTCAGTTAGACTAAACAACCTCAGTGTTTGTATTTCTAGTACATCGTAAACTTTTACCCCAATGATATAAATAACGAACCTAGATTACATCATTCATTAAGAATTAAAAATAAGGTACAACACAATATCAAATGATAGGTTAGCACTAATTTGAGAAGTTAAGTGATTTGATGACCATTTTTAATAAACCTTTTTAAAAAAAATTATGAACTTTGGTTAGAAAAAGAAATTAATTATTTTATAATTACATTACTAGAATTGATTATACATAAAACATTTTCTTGATGTCGTGTATATAGAAAATAAACCTTATCTGATAGTTTTATTGGAACTTTACATATTGAACCTATAAAAACAAAGGAAATAAGGTAAGGTTAGACAAGATTGAAATGGGTGTAAGGGAAGTGTTATAACCAGTGAAGGGGGAAATGAGTAATTTTTTTCCTATAGTAGATTAAACACTTTTTAAGAATTAGAGGTATCATTTTTTTAGTTTTCTTAATGATGTAGCGGTTTTAGAGGGGTATTAATCAAATATAAATAATATCATTTCAATGAATGATTTAATGCCAATGAGATAAAATCACATGATTATCATATTTTGATATATTATTTAATGAAAATTGATTTATGTTTCATTCTATCTACAATAATGCAAAAAATATATATAAATATTTCTTATTTTTTAAAACTACATGTATTATGTTTATAGACCTAGAAAATCTTCGGACTATAGAAAATAAAATTATTATCAAATTAAGTGAATTGGAAAAGATATTCCCACTAACATTATTTGATATGATAGATTACTTAAAGGTTTATTAGGTTATATAGATCCGACTACATAGTCCTATAAATTATAGATGTATATACCCCATGAAACATTATATGATGATTTTGAGAGGGTATATAAATAATCAAATTATTCCAAACATTTATAGGGCAGAGAGATACATTTTTGGGGAATCCATTGAATTTTATAAAAATTACCTATCTTATTTGAATAGAATAGGACCCCCAAAATCTCATCACTATAGGTGCCTTGTGGGTGAAGAAAGTTTTGGAATAGATATTTTCTCAATTACCATTACAAATAAAAAACATGCTCGCATTTACATTTTATATAGTTCTTTATTTATTTTATTTTAACACCCTTTATTGTAGGTATATGGATCAAGTTTTTTGAGCTATTATTTGGTTGGGATTAGTCATGAGAATTTTTTGAGAGTTTTTGTTGAGTTTTCAGAAGATTTTGGGAGGTGAATGGTGAGAGCATGGTTTGTGGGAAACCATGTAGATTTCCTAGGTAACTATGTGGAATCATGATAGTTTGATAAGATGTTAAATTTTAGGGGATACCATGTTGATTCCATTAATAACTTTATGATAAGGGGAAAAGGTGTTTTTCATGGTTCGTACATGGTTTTATAAAATGTTTTGCTAAACATTGTGACTTGGGAGTTTTGAAATAGTTTCACCCACACAATTGGGTCATGTTTTGGAAATCATTGTAGCATAAACATGTGACTTAATGAATTTTATCCAATAATTAGAGTTTTATCTAGTATAATCCCTCAAATCCCTCATTATTCCTATTTTACCATATGTTCTTGAACTAGAGGACTTCTATATGAATATTGGGTGATTCTAAAAGATCTAGATCATATTTAAATAGATCTTGGTGTGCCAGATCAAGAGAATAAAGATATATTGTTATTTTATCCTTTTATATATATTCATTTACTCTTGATAAGAACATAATATTTAAACTTATATGATCGATTATGTGATTTAGGATTATGTTTTGATGTGTTTTTTGGGATTTGTTGAAGGGGGGAAAGAAAATTACCATATGTACCATGTATATTAGATATTCTCCACAGATTGTTTCAATTTTAAGGTAGGTGGTTTTTATATCTCTACACTTCTTCTAAAACATGAAGGATTTGGATTTAGAAAAATCTTTTTCATGATTTTATTGGAAGGAACCTTGATAAAATATTATTAAAAACCCTCATTTTATATGGTTTCAAAATTATGTATTTAGAAAGATTCACACAATGTGTTTATTTAAATTCATAAAAGAGAAATTGTTTAATGAAAGTACACATTGGGAATATTTTTGGAATACACAAGTTTTTATGTCTTCATGATTAAATTATGAGGGGCCTTATTGGATTTAAACAAGGTTTCCTATGCTAATTGGGGTATATGGGTTCACGACAAAGTGATGACTTTTTATAGAAGATGAGTTATGAATTATGAGTTTTTTTATTTTCATTTGGATGAATACATGTGTGAGTGAGTATATTTAATGCGTATTCAAAGAGTAAATAATTTATAAAATGCTTAATAATATGCTTGTTTTTTGGACTGGTTTGATTATAAATTTTTTTTTAAATTGTGGTTTTTATATAAAATTATTTGATATGTCTCTTTCTTTCTTTTATATGAATCACTATTCCATATTTGTTTCATAATTGTATGTGTTTGTATAAACTATGAGAACTTTTTCTAGTCTCATTGGCAGGAATGGGAAGCTTCTAAAATATTTCCAACAAAGTTGATGTACTCACCCCCAATATATTCACTTTTTAGTATATGTTTTCCCTGTTTACCATGATACAGGTAAGAATAAGGTTTAATATTTATTTAATAGAGAATCATGATTCTATGGTATTGGTGATGGTGGGTAGATCTTGGAGTTATTTTGGTTACATGTTTGGAGTGTTTCAACATTTGTGTCATTAAATTAGGAAATTTGTTTTTGTTTTTATGAACATTTTGTATAAATTTATTCTACTATAGTGATTTATCTTTTTTTCTTAGATTTTGAGCTTTCATGTTTACTCTCATGCATAATTTAGTATCATGGTTCTTTTATGTTTTTTTCTTTTATGAGTTTTGTATATTAAATTGAAAAATTTTCCCCAATAATCTTATAAGCCCTTGGAATTTATTATCAAACTTTGGTGTCCTAGGGACATCATCTAAGGTCAGAAGCACCTCCAACTCTTTCCAAACCAATGGTATTGGGGATAGGTGTTCCATGTGACATATGATGAATAATTTAATTTAATTTATATGAATTTAAATCCATAAAGGGATGAAATATTCATATCAAATGAATTTAAATGATATTTTTTAGGGTGGTTTCAACATCATGTTTTTCGGGAGTTAACTGAAAATCCAAATTCAATTTCTAAATGATATCAATATCTAGCTAGGAGAAAAGTTTAAAAATATTATCTTAAAGTGGTTATGTAATTATTGGTTATACATTTTATTCAATGAAATATAATTAATATACTATGCTGAAAATTATATGTGTTACTCTTATAGATTAAGTTATGTGTGTATCTATCACTAAGGAAAAAATAATACTTATAAAAATATGGCATTATTTCCATCATTGAGAAAATATGGGATCCAAATTATTCCACATTCCATGTGCCCATTTTTTAATGAAAATGGGTTGATAACAAGATTCAATTTATAATCAATGATTTCAGATTCATGAAAGTGAATTTTAGTAAGGGTACAATGATAAACCATTAATAATGATATCATAATAAATTAAAGTATTTAATGTCTCACATCCTGCAAACAATATTGGTTAATTATTTTATTTTCAAATAAAACCATTATAGCGTTAAATAAAAATTTCATTGAGGGTGATTCATTCATTAGGATGTCGGAAAAAATTGAGATAGGCCAAATATAAATAGTGTCTAGTTTGTTAGAAAGGAATAAAATAAGAGGTTTTAGATAATATTTAGAGGGGGTAAATCCATTCAATCATTAAATAAAAAAGTTGAGTTAAATTATAATGTTAAAGTTATTTTAATATATAGTGTGTTACATCATAATATTTAGTCTTCACTAATGAATTCACATTATCTAAACTGATTTTTCAACAAATTATATATGTATTGTATTATTTATATTTCGATGCTCAAAATCCTAATTAATGCCCAATTTCTCTACATGTTAATGCTACCAATCTCAAAGAACAACATATTTACAATGTTGAAACCAAGGAAGTTGTAGAAGGAGAATAACCTATGTTTAAAACAAACAAGGTGAGTCATATAGTGAAATTCATAACCAAAATAATTAAGGTGATGAGAAAAGGCTTAAAATTATAGGTTGGATGGAATTCATGAAGCCTACCCATTAACCCCAAATAGTCCAATTTCATTAGTCGCATTGGGGTCACCACTCGCTTGCATGTGTCGATAGATATAGATTTGTGGCACTAGGTTTTCTTTGTGATAAAAGTGCCAATTTGAGAATATATTAGGGTAAAATTATAATATAATTTATTTATATTAGTAAAATAAAATAAAATAATGAAACACTAATATACTCTTTATTATCCCTTCCATAGTGCATTAATATTAGATGAATATCAAATATCATTTTTAATAATGGTTACTGGAAATGATCATAGGTCCTTCGAAATAAATACTGTGAAGCATAGTAATAGGGGTGTCAAAGGGAAATTAAATACCCAAACCCCACATATATATAAACATATGATAAAACATGAAAAGTATAATTAATTCATTTGTCATTATGGGGGTTTCCATGGGTTTAATAGCATTATTATAGGTAAAACATTTCTACCGACCAAATAAAAAGTGTTCAGGTCAAGTCATATCCATTTTTTATTTTATGAACCAACATGACATATGGTGGATAAATTTAAGATAAGTTAGGTATAAAAAGTCTTGTAAACAAAAACTAAAATTAATTCATCCTTAGTACTATTATTTATCAGTGCTCAATGAAGAATCTATCTGACCAAACTTAGGATTAAATCTTTCTTATTGATCTTGGGGGTGACCAGTAGATATAGAAAAAAACAAATGGGTTCACCTATCGAAATTAAAAATAAATGTTATCTTTGATAGTGGTGAGTATCAAAGGACAAAGAGACGGTTCACACATAATATTGTATCCTATGGTTTTTTTTCCTGACCTAATTGGAGCCACAGGGAGCTAGAGACGTCCAAGATAGTGCATTAGTTCATCTTTATTGAGAGAGGGAGAGATGTACTAAGGGATGATGATAATTGAACAAAGTAAATATAAGGCTATAATGTAGGGGCCAAGAAGATAAGGGGGAATGGATATGGGTTGGATATTTTCTGTAAAAGAGATCGATGATACCTCAGATTGATGGAGTAATTAAACTATTGATTTCCTGGGATAACTAGATTTTACCACTAAAGGTGGATTGTTAGAATTTTCTTATGAATGAGGGAACAAGGTTCCTGATTTAAAAGCATCAACTAAAAGTTGAATCAAAATAAAATAATAAATAAATATAAAATAAAATAAATAAACATTTTATGGGTTGGTCAGGTGGGGTTTGGTTGTGTCATTATTTTCTATTTTTTGATCTGAACCATCTCAATCTCGATCCAATAAAAATTAACATGACCCATAAATATCATGTCTATTACCCAACCCATCTTGGGTGGCTCGGTTCGGGTTGATTGGGTTGGGTCAGGTTTGGACACCCCTAGGTCATTAGGAGGATTCATCATTGCAAGTAAATTTTAATTTGTAACATTTTAATTGATATTAAATATATTAATCACTTTTATTATTAATTATTAATTTATGAAACATAATCATATTGAATAAATTTTATTGCATGTTTAAAAACCAACATACCCATACTTTAAAGAAAGGAAGGGGTGCACTTTACTTGAAAATGGTATGTATTTTAAATCTACAGTAATACATTTTTGTGATATGAAACAAAAAAATATTTATGTTCCTTTTTAATATAAATATTTATGAATAAAAATCCAGAACCACTTCCATCCCATATAATATTCTACGGCAGGAGGATCATGTAAATAATAGGGGGAAAATAATAGATGAAAACATGGAAATTTTATGTGAATCATGTGTAAGTATGAAATAATAGAATGTTTTTCTATTTTAAATTAGTATTACATGACATTAACTAAATATTTTATTATAATTTTTATCTATTTTATAAAAAATAATTTTTATAAGCTATACCCAATGAATGACAACATTCAATGTCCTTGAAGTGAACCAAAAAAATATGCTCCCTTCAGAGGTGAATGTTTTAGAGTGTCACCTAGAGTATATGTTTTGAAATCAAAAACATAGGGAGATATGTATAAGAAAATATATGACATGAAAGAATGGATATATTCTCTAACCTAAAATCTTAATTGTTATTTTGAGTTGTTAAACAAGGTTATAGTAATGGATCGAGGAGAAGGAACAACATAGTAGAAACCATTACATGAGAAGAACCTCCTAGTTGTGAGGATAGTCATTCCTATAAAAGAACTTCTTTACCAAATATAATCAATTTTGAGATATAAATTTATATGAAATGTGAATCAAATCGATACTTATGCTTTTCTTGTACTAAAATTCTACAAGGTAAATTTTATTTTGATTTATAAGTATCAAAACCAACCCATCTCCTATTTCTTGGGTTAAAATTAAAAATATAAAAAAGATATTATATACAAGAAAAAATATAAAAAATATCATGGGAGAGTAGTAATTAATGTATCTCACATGCTAATCATTGATCTACCTATTACCCTTGATGATCTATATGTTCACACAATAAAAATATATATTGAAAATTTCATAGAATGATAGTTTAATCATGTAAAAACACAAGAAGAAATTAAGTTATGTCCTTGAAATTTTATTTTATTTGTGTAAAAATTGTTAATTGATGAAAAAATATTTGAACAGAGGGATCGTATTACAAATAGTGAAAAGGAAGTGGAAATATAAGGTTAACTAAAAATAGTCTAAATGGCCAATTAATAAATTTATAATACCTTCTGAGTGTACATTTACCTCACCAATTAAACAAATATATATAATTAAATTAAATGTTCATAAAAATAAAACATTCAAATATAATAATACTAACAATATCAAATTTGATGAAAAATATATAAATATTCAATTCGGTACTTGATTAGACTTGAGATTTTAAATAAAATTACTGGAAAAATATCTTAGAGCCTAAGTAAAGAATGTATACACGGGATACATTTTCATAATATATATTTCTAATAACTGATCTATTGGGATAATTACTATTAAATACGATTAAATTTTTATAGGTGTATATATCTACACTATATTAAGGAAAACCCTTAAAAACACAAAATCAGACTCATTAGTCCTGACATAACATTTACAGAAAACTAATCATTTTATAACAATGGAATTTCCATAACAACGTACCAACTATCCCATCAAACTAAAAAGAAACTAACAGATGACACACTCTACTCAATACCGACAATACAGGGCTAAACCTCTACAATCTAATCATATAAAATATATTTCAATTTACTTGATTACTTGATTAATTTTTTGTTTTTAGGAAGAATTTGATGCATTATGAAATCAATTTTGATACTCAAAATATTTATTTTTTGGATCCAAGTCATGGATATTTAACTAATAGTCCATACATGATGTCCTCTATGAATTTTTAATACACAAAATTGAACATTTAACAAATAAACATCAAATTATATGTTTTATAACATATTAAAATGAATTTTTTTTAATAAAGTGGTGTTAAAATATTGTCAAAATCATGGTTTGGGGACATAATATGAGTAAAAAACCTGTGGATTTGTAAAAATAGATAAGTATCAAGGTATATATAGTAATATTTCACTATAAAAGAGTTAATTATTTTGATCACATTTTTTTAGTATCCAAAAAAAGTAATGAAGATGATTATGGTAATTAGATTTGTGAATTTATGAAAGATATAATATTTTACCAAGTAATTAGCATCCCTGAAGAGGTATTTTACCCGATAATTATAATAAAAATTATAAAAATTAATTTATATTTTTTTAGTACTACGTGTACTATCATGGATCCACATATTCAAATTGGAATTAAATTTCCTCAGGGATCAGTTGGAAAAACATGGTGTGTCATTATGATAGTTGACATCATTAAGATCGGATTTCCTATCACATTGGATTTTTTTTAAGTTTATATAGATCTTGAAGATTTAGTTTATCTACAACTTAATTAGTATTATGACCTTTTATTGATTTTTGAAATATATAAATAGACTCCATGTAGATTTTTGGGAGCCAATCCAAGAATTTTGTGCCAATAAAGGGCATGAAAGGAATCCATACAAATTTAAGGGTCTTTCTTGAAGGAAAAAATCATACCCCCTTAAGATGATCACTTCTTTTGAACTCTATTAGTTTGGAATTATTAAGGATAAAATCATAATATTGATAAATTCTAAACTAATTGAGTTTACATAAAGTTTGATTCTAAATGGGGGTCATTTTAATCTTCAAGAAGGACCCTAAACTTAGTATGGAGCAATTTTATACTCTTTATAAACAAAAAATTATTGGAGAAAAATCAATTTTTGAAAAATCATTCAATAAAGATGACACACTCAGGTACATTTAGTTATCTTTATAGAAGATTTAGTTATTTATTTCATTTATTATGTTAATTAATGATTTAATTGATTATATTTTTTGCCAAATACCTTTTAATATCATTTTTGTGAGATAACTTTATGTTATTCCCATAAAATTTATATGGACTATTTTTCTAATTCATGAAAAAAATCCATTATTAATTTGTTACATATAGAAATTAGTTGCAAGTTAATCCAAAACATGGTGGGGATTTTATAACTGAAAATTTATCTTATTAAAAATTTACATTTTAGTTAAAATCATGTGTCACATACTCAAAACAAAAAAAGTTCTCAAATTGCCATTATACTTCATAAAAACAATAAAAAATTCATTTTTTGCATGTTGGAATCAACAACCCATTCATATAAAACATAATGAGGCTTGTGGGACTCAAAGTATATGTTTTTGGTTTAATAGTGACATTTTAATTTGAGACAAGAATCACTCATTGAAAACCATAAATTACAATCTTATTACCTTGATACTTTCATAAAATGATTTTTAAATAAATCTTGATGTGTAGAAATTAAGACCATGTAAATATAAAAAATAGTGTGACCAATATAACTCAAAGTTAATGTTTTAAATATGAAAGTTATTTTTTCTTAAATATGCATCGCTCACTAAAAACCATGAAAAAATCATATTAAATTGATACTTTGGGAAAATGATACATCAGATTTTTTGATGTATAGGAATTATCCTCACATCAATCAAATACATGATGTGAATAGCTTGAATAAAAGGGTGTGTTTGTATTTATAATTGGCATTTTAGTTTAAAACTTACGTCACATACTCAAATCTTAGAAAATGTGATAATATTTTATTCATATTTTAAAATAAATCCATTATTCATTTTTGGAATATTGTAATGAACTTCACATCAATATGACACATGATGTTCTTGATATTACACTAATTGTGTTTTTTCTTCTTAATGGTTGAATTTGAGTTTAAAACATAACTTACTAACTATAAAATAATAAAACACACTTATATTATCTTTATATAACAATAAAAATATACATAAGTCATTTTTTTATGTGTAATAATTAACCACGCATCAATATAACCCCCAGAGATCCTGGTATTACCCATAGTGTGTTTTTAGGTTAAAAGTTATATTTTAGTTAAAATTATTTGTCATGCTCTGAAAAAAAGAGAAAAAACACTTATTTTATCTTGACATTTTATAAAGAAAATACATAATTCATTTTTGTTGTTTAAAAATTAACCACGCATCAATTAGACACATAGTGTTCTGGTATGAATCAAAGTGAATCATTCCAGTTTAAAAATGAAATTTTAGTTTAAAATATGCATCACTCCCTTATAATAAAGAAGAAACACTTGTATTTATTTTATAATTAAATAAAATAATACATAATACATTTTTTTCCATGTCATATTTAATGACACATAAATCTAACATAACGGGTTTCATGAATGAAACAAAGTGCATGTTTTTAGCTTAAAAGTGACATTTTAGTTTTAAATCAAATGTACCCTACTAAAAATAAATAAAACGCACTAATATTTTATTGATAAATTATTATAATAATATGAAAGTCAATTTTTATTTTTAGGAATTAAATGCACCTCAATCTAACAATAACTTTTCTCAGTATGACTGAAAGTTCATGTTTTTATTTTAAATGGTTTTTTTAGTTCAAAACAAATGTCACATACTCAAAACCATGAAAATGAGCACATATTGACTTGAGAATTTTGGAAAATTATACATAATTCGTTTTTGAAATGTAGAAATTAACCACACATAAATCAAACATATAATGTTCTTGGAATGACACAGAGTGTGTGTATTTAGGTAAAAAAATAGTGACATTTTACCTGAAAACATGATTCACTCACTGAAAAATGAGAAAACACACTTGTTTTGTCTTGATACATTATGAAAATAGTTCATAAATAATTTTTTATATATTTGAAATAACTACACATAAATCTAATACATGGTTTCTTTTGTATGATTTAAAGTGCATATTTTGATTTAAAATGGAAATTTTAGTTCAAATGACGTATAACATCATCAAAATTTAGAAAAATTAAAATATTTCTTAGATAATTTAAAAAATTGATCCATAAATAATTTATGAAATATAAGAATCAACCAAATATCAATCTAACATGTGGTGTTCTTGGTTTTACTTAGTGTATATTTTTTTATATTACAAGAGATATTTTAGTTCAAAATGTGTGTCACTCAATGAAAAATGAGGAAATTGACATGAATTTTCATGATACGTTAGAAAAAATTTCTATTTGTTATTTTTAATGTCTAGTAATTAACCTCACATCAATTCAACTCCCATTGTGCCCATTATGATTCAAGGGGCGTATTTTCAGTTTAAAAGATGAATTTTAATTTGAATTATACCTTAATCACTAATAACAAGACAAAAATACTCATATTTTAGTTATAATTTCGGGAAATAATAAATAATTCATTAACTGCATTTATGAATTATCAAAATGTCAATCTAACATAAGTGAATTTTTTCAGTTTAATAGTTCATTTTTTTAAAGAATTATTGTATCATATTTAGGTTTCATTTATTTATCAATAGTATTACTAACAAAGTATTTTTTTTAATATATTTATATGATTATTTTGATTGATATGGTATGGGGTGTATTGAGAAATTGGTAAGGCAATTAGGCTCTTTTGGAAGGGGTATCCAAATAGAGAATAATACAGGGCCACCAAGTTATTTTTGTTAAAAATGGAATATGTAATGTTTGTAGTAAATTTTACAATCCAATGTAATTTTAATATATTTATTTTTTTTAATTTTATTTTATTTGAAAAAAAGTTACTAATTGTGCTATAAATGTGATTAAATGTTTATAATTTTAATGTTTCTATAGTGTGTTTTAAATAGAGTATCAAAATATTATAGCTAAGGATTTTATAATATCTAATTATATCTTTGATAAAATAAATTTTATCATCACTATAACAAACAAAAATTAAATAACCCTTTATCACAACAAAAAAAGACACTTATAAAGGGAACCCTTTATCGACACTTTTTTTAACGATGGTGAATGGTTATTTTATCAGTATTATTTAAATTGATTATAAAATTTTCTTTCTTTTAAATTCCCTTAAAACATTAGTTATTTTATAGCACTGATGATATCTATTTATAGTTCTAATGCATTTTTTTCTATAGTATTGATAGATCTCTTCAAAAGATTCTATTTGACATCTTGTAAAGCCCAATCTAACACATGGATCAAAAGTTATGGTCATTTGAAGTTCAAGTGTAGTTTTTAAAAAACCTTAATATATTAATTAATTTATATGTTTTTTATATCACAAAATAGTTATTAAATGAGTATTACTCAATACCCATTAATAAATTTTTAATTAACATTTTTTAGTCACTTTATAAACCATTTCAACTAAATCTATTATATATTATGTTTAAATACATATTTAATATTTATAAATAATATTTAAGAAAAATATTACATCTATATCAATATAAATATATTTATATACTACAATATGATATTTAATGGTATATAAAGTGTTTTTTATGAAGTAAACCTTTTATGAGAATTATAAAAATTACTTTAACATTGGAAAAGGATATATATTAATCAACATGAAGAAAATTGGTGATAAAGGGGTAACTTTATTAGGGAGAAAATAATTATTGATAAAGTGTTCCCTTTTATCAACAATTTTTTTAGCACTAATAAAATCCACGTGTATCATCACTTTTAATTAGAATCGATAAAGGTAAAGATTTTATCAATTCTTTTTTTCACTAATAAATGGCAGTGTTGGATGTTTTATAATTTATAGTCATGATCACATTAGAAAAATTAAAATTATATATATTAATTATGATTTGTTAAAATAAAAATCTTTCTAGTTGAATAAAATTACAATATAAAAATGAAAAATATCATAAATCAGATTGATTGAAATTGAATTCATCCTTAATGAAAAAATAGATATAATTTTTCTATATTTTATATTCATTTATTTATTAAATTATAGAAAAGGGAATCCCCTTGGAGGAATCAGAGTGACTCACGTTTCATTGATGTTTCATTTTTCATCATGTTTGGGAGATTCCTGGTCTGAAATTGAAAATTGATGGTGAATTTTTTTAGACAAACCCAATAAAATATGGAAGATATATAAAGTCTAATAAGAAATTTACACAAATATTTTTAACATGGAAAAATCATCCAATGTGGATGATTAAAAAATCACAGTGAAATTTTAAAAATTCAAATATAAAAAAAGTGAAAAATCCATGTCTATTCCAAAACATTAATAAAAATGATATTATAAATGAACATATGTAAAAATAAAACCCTAATAGTCCTCCAATGTATTTGTATGAGAAACATCCTGATGATAAATGGAACCCTTTAGTAAAAAAACATTATTCTCAGTGTTATTCCATTCCCCATATGTGTATTTCATTTAAATTGTGTTTATATATTTTCATCCCATATTTAACCTATTATTTAGTCCAGTTATGTTTTCTTCTAATAGATTTATTTTCATAGAAGAACTATTAATGGATATTGTTTATGGGTGGTTTAATTTCATATTTCATTCCATTTCATTGTCCCAAATTTTTTTCCTTATTACTAGTTAAATTTCTAGATTTATTCATTCCATTGATCATGTTGATCCAAAAACCCATAACTATCTTGGTAATCTTCTTCCCATCACATATATTGGTCAATAATCATCGCACATATCAAGTCCAATCGAATTATTCCATATATCCTGCCCATTTTTGTTGCCTAAAATTATTTAAACCATCCCTCTGATCCTATCCATTCACATATATTGCATACCTCTCTTTCTTATATGTTTATCAACTCAATACTTACAATCCATTATGGCCTCATCATTTCATAATCTCTGGGATTCATCATTTCATCTCATTCTGAAGGGTTTTCTTTTTTTTAAGGGATTTGTGGAGGCTTCCTTTGAGAATTCTGGGAAAGATCTCAAATAATAAGAAGGAAACTGAGGTTTCCCAACCACCTTTACTCACCTTCATCCTTATTTTTCTAATCTCTACATCTATAGAATCATTTTTGGGGATAATAAATGGAGACAAATTTATCTTGTGTTCAGGATCACACCGTGATTCACTGTTTTATTTCGCCTTTAAATTACTATGTTAAACTGATTTTGCATTGTAAATTCAAATTATTATAACAAATTTCAATTCAAGTATGATTAAATTATTGGTTTTATAACTGTTAAAATGGTATATTTCAATTTTTTATGATATCATTGTAGGTGGTTGTGATTTGGAGGATCC
Organism: Viscum album; assembly: GCA_963277665.1. NCBI lineage: Eukaryota > Viridiplantae > Streptophyta > Magnoliopsida > Santalales > Viscaceae > Viscum > Viscum album. The sequence continues at coordinate 463,525,183 of OY728139.1, read as the reverse complement.
AGAATGATGTTCAAGCAAAGTGGCCCAAACTGCGCAAGAACCCAAGGGCCCATGTTGACTCAAACACACAATGTAACTAATAAATTTATCCAATTGGGATTATATTTTGAATAAATATCCAATGTTATGGTGGGTCAAAAATCCTCTGAATAAACCAAATCTTAATTTATCCATTAATGGTCTCATCTAAACCGATCTATCCAAGAAAAGGAATCTCCTCGATCTCAAAAGTTATATTATGTATTTTGGCTATATCTAGTGATATGGGCCCCAGAATGATTCCAAACATCATTTAGATATTTTCAAGAGTTGGGGAAACATTTTTTTAGGTTTTCAAAAAGTTATATAAGACATTCTAGTGGCCAAAAACTATGTACCAAGTGGTTTTACAAAATCTGGGGGCTCAAACCACCTTCTAGTTTTCCTATAAAATGATACCTTGGGAACCCCATTTGAATGTTAGAATGAGAGAAAAGGTTCTTCCATTTTTTACTCCTATAGTATTCCTCTCATCATCCCTATAAGTATTTTTGGCAATTCTAAGTTATAATTCAACATCTTTTTCTTCCTCTACTTCATTGGAGTTCTAAACTCCGCATGATTACTCGAGGGGGAATGTGTTGTAAATCCTGATATTTTTTTGTAATAATTGTATTGTATTTTAAATTATAGGTTTTTTGGTGTTTTCCATCATCATATCATCTACTTTAATTGATTTATATACTGGTATGTCATACTCGACTCATATGATCATGTTTGTTAGAACCCTTTCATGTGTTGTTTCACTCACCATTCACCATTTCTTCTTCTCTATTTAGTTTTGGTGTTTGTGTGGTTCTTATTGGTCAATTTAACTTCTATAAAAACTATCGAGGCCATGAATTTTTATGTCATGGTATCACAGATAAATAACTTACAAACCTTGACGTTAAATCGAGTTCTTTGTGTGTTTCCTTGGTGAGTTTCAGTTATTAAGTCGAACAAAAAGCACCCTAACATCGACAGTAACCAATGTATCTTTTTGTGTTGTAAACTAAAAGCTATGAGGTATCATGGTCTAAAAATTGTAATATCCTTGTCATAGGTTTTACAAACTAGGGATTAAAATATTTTATTCTTATTTCTTGAAGTGATTAAGGATGAATATCATTTGAATTCCCCGGGTCGATCATGCTAAATCGAATCTGTCAATTTCTAATTTCTAGTATTGGTTTATTTTATATTATTTCATCTTAAATAAAGAAAACACAAATTTCATACAATCCCATTCTTATTTTTCTTAATAAAAACATTCATTTTCAATTAATGGTCTAAGTCTCTGTCGAGAGATGACCTAGGTTTCCCGCTATACTGTAGAAATTCTAGTAAAAACTAAACATTTTATTTGAATCACTCGACAACATGACCCGTTCATAATTATTATGCACCAGGAAGGATAATTTGATCAATGAATCCATTCTTCATAACCAGGTTTTTTATAAACTTGGCACTATAAGCGATTTGTTTCTATTTTTAGTCATACTTTAATATATATCATTTTCGGGTGTGTGTGTGTTCATCTAAGAGTAGATACTCAAAAGAAAGGAGAAAAATTATGGAGAAACTAAAATAAAATTAAAATCTTGATTGGTAGATAAATACTTACTTTAACTCTAAGTAATTGATTATATTTCATTTTCTCCCCTATTATTAACTATTTTTTCTATAAGGATTCTTCTTAATTCTGCTACAAAATTTGACAATCATGTTCACTAGTTGGGTGGGAAAATAATTTTTTACATGGTTCTCTTGATGAAGTAATTTATTTTATTCCTCCTAAGGTATTTTAAATTCATTATAAAACTTGACTATATATTTCATTTAAATAATTAACCGTATGGACTTAAATAATCATCTTGATAGTGGTATAAAAGGTATGATCTTTTATTATTTAAAATGATTTTAGATAAAGTATGATTGATGAATTTTTCTACATTTAATTTATTAAAAAATCGTATATTTAGATACTGTTAAATATTGATGACATACTATTAATATATATAAAAAATGAATATGAAAAAATCTATCAAGATCCAACTAGATTTCTTCATTGAGATGAATAATTTAAGATATATTAATCAAATTCTAGGTATGGAAATAATTAAATATAGACTATATCAACCCATGTATCTATCTCTAAATTATTACATTAGGAATGTTTTTAACATGTAAATCTTTTAGAATATTAAACCAAGGTATATTCATTTAGTACCACATTTTGATTTTTCCGTGGATCAGTCCCCCAAAATATGAAGTAGAGGTTTCCTTTGTGAATAAGATTCTCTAGGATGGTATTTGAGGTTTTCTTATATATGTAATGGTCTTTCCAAGAGTAGATAATTCATTTTTTTACTTTGATACTTTTAATGGGAAAACCTGGTAAGAATTGGTGGAATTATCTAATGTGTATACTCAAATAAATTCCTATGAATACTAAATTTTTCATTTGGTATATAAATAATGATCATATTAATAATGATATTGCAGGAGTTATTAACTATAATTATAATAAAAACATTGATACTCAAAATTCACTTATTGGTTCTATATTTATGGCATTTGGAGGACCAATTTCCTAGAAATGAAACATCAAATTTTTCATTGCACTCTATACCACAAAGTCAAAGGACATATCCTTGACTAAAGATATCAAGAAATATATATGGTTATGAGGATTGATTACTGAGTTACCATTATCTGTTTAAAACATTTTTTATAGTGTCATAACAGATCTTCTCTAAACTTATTTAAAAATTATAAATTACATGGTAGATAAATGAATAATTAAATTAGATATAATTTTGTGAGTGATATTATATTATATGAGATACTGTGTAACATCCAAGGTCTTGTACTCCCTGTCATGACCGAATTGGGCCACTACTGGACCTCAAGTACTCCTACCCATATTCCATAGTTTGTTGAATAAAATCAAGGGTTTAAGGATAATATTTTGGATACTATATCCTCAATAATAGAGTAGATAAACAATGGAAATAATATAAATAATCAAACATGAATTCCAAAGAAAAATAATGGAAAAAACCCAACAACCAAATTATAATAGAATCCTATAATAATGGGTGGAATGTAACTAAATGATGCGATATGAGTCACACAATGTCTTGAACCCCATGTAAATCACATATCCAACATCCAACCTAATAAGAAATAAATAAATCAATGTATGTCCTTTTTCCCATGTCTGAACCTACAATAATGAACTCTATATAGGTACTAAACCATGCTAGAAAAGGGTGTGAGTATAATTTAGTAGGTTGACACCCCGGACATCTAATCATATCAAACCTACATAAATAGTGAATTCAATATAATAACAAAAAAATTGTAATATAAGAATTATTTTTTGGTTTTAAATAGACCTTCCAACCCTCAAGCTCTCGGGTGATGCTGAGGTTAGACAAACTTTGATCGGCTCAATATCAGAGTGTCTCTAAGCACATCCCAAAAACATGCCAACCATAACCATGAATCTAGAAATCTATAATACAAACTCTACCTTCATGTAAATTCCCTATAAGAATTAATTTTTTACTATAAAGAAACCTTATATGAATTATATCATGATTGTGAAAAATCCCTATAAGAATTAAAATGTTACTGGGGAATGTTATATAAACATTACAACATAATCAGGAAGACCCTTATAATAATTACATAATTAGGATGAGTTCTATAAGCATTACCACATAACTGGGTGGAACCCTATAAGAATTATAGCATAACTGGGAAGATCCTTATAATTATTACATCATATCAAACATGTTATCACATTCCATAAAGATTAATCCTCTCATTACCATTTATTAATCATTTAATCATTTTTTTAAATTCACCAATGGTCATAAATAGTTGTAATAATTAAATCAAACATGATAAGTATTACCAATTATCATTCTCACATAATTAAGTTCATATATCATTATGTTATTATCCCAAGACATAAACACACTAAAATAAACATTTTAAATCCATGTTTTTCTTTCTCAACCCAATTATAAAAATTATCATGTTATTTTAATTCCATGTTAAGTCAATTCACATGCCAATACATCCAATTCATCACAAGTTCACTAGTAGGAACATAGCGTGGGATTCCAAAAGACTAGTCTTAGCACAACATACCCAATAGAAATCATGGGGGTATATGTACCTAAATTATCCAGAATATTGAGTCACCATTTATTTTTGGTCATGCGCACGATGTTCAGACATTGTTTCCAATGTTTCACATGATAAGTATCAAAACAAAAATATACAATAGGGATTTATTCTAGTTCTATGGGAACTCCATGAATCACATATGGGATGGACAAAGTCAAGATAAGAGGGTAATGGGTCATATCAAGAACACAGGTGTGAGGGTTGAATTAGTCTGCTGAATGTCATCCATTTAAGATATTAATTAAGAACTCACATAATGAATCTATGTCTTCCCATATATGATGAAAAGAACTTACCTCATCCTAAAACCCCAAAAAAGTAATTTTATATTATATTCCATTCTTATGAAATGATATTTTACTTCTTTGGGTCTGTTATAGTCATTCACACCTTGGATGTGTTTAATAAGGTCTTCCCAGATAGTTACCTTGAATTGGAAATTCATGATGTGAATTAATTCTATATCCAAACTATGTCTCCCTATATTTATCACAACACCTCCATAACACATAACATGTAGGGTAAAAATATCAAAAACATGTGATTAAATAAAAAATTGGACTCAAGAGTTTAAATAAATTCTTAAAGAGGTTTGTTCCCATAGAAAGAAGTGATATTACATAGTCTGTTTCAAAAAGGTAAACTTTGGAGATAATATGACTGATAGTTTGACTATGTTTATTTCATTTTATAAATTCAAAAACTGATAAAATTTAATGAATTTATTCCCAATTCCATAGTGTGGGTTGTGAGGAAACCATCTTTACATTCATTTCACTACAAGTTCGTGATTTTATGTTTCATGCCCTGCATGTGTATTGAATTTAAATTTACTTTACATTTTGTCACACCATACTTTATCCAAGGTTTTGTATTGTTATTTCTTATTCAACTTGAGTCGTTTTTATATAATTTTTTAGCCTAGAAACTATTTATGTGAGTCTTAATTTCATATTACATTGCTTTTTTAACTGAGAATTTTCTCCATTATTACTATAATAATTTCTTGATTTATCTTGATCATTGATCCTATTTCTCCATCATACCTAAATTGGATTAGCATGTTTTTTCAACTTACATATCTTGGTTAATCCTCATTATACCCCCCCATATCTAATCGAGTGGACACACATGTCCTGGTCTTCCATTCCTCCCATGTTTATTTAAACCAACCCTCTAATCTTGTCTGTCCACACAAATTGCATCCTATTCTATCACATGTTCCACCTAACTCGGGCCTGAAAATACATTATGGACTTGCTTCTACTTCACCTATAGGATTTTACCTTTGATCTCATCTGGAAGGGATTTTTTGTTTTCAATAGGAATATCAATGACCTCTCTTATAAATTCTGGGAATAACTCAAAGAAGGAGGGGGAAACCGAGGTTTCATGAATAAATGCACTACAATTTATTATTATCATACCAATTCATTTAATTATAGAATCATTAAAATTGATACACAACATAGATGATAGTATCATTATTTTAAGGAGACTATTCACTAGAAATTATGCTTCAACCGTTGGATCTATTCTTTATAAACATGTTTAAGTATAGAAACATTGCTCTATAAGTGATTTTTTTTCTTTTTAGTCCTGTTGAAACATGTATCCTTTTCATGTGTGTGTATAAGCTCATCCAATGATTTTTTTTTCATTTAATCCATATGATGGGTTTTATCACCTCCATCGAATTAAACAGGGTCAGCCTCCTCAAATAGATTTTGTGGTTTTACCTTCTTTTCATTATATTTGGTAATTACTTACATGTTATTTTGGTTAGTAATAAATTATATCCTAGGGGTGGTGTCCTCATCGTCCGCATATTATCACCATGATATTAATCACGTAACGTATTGGTGTTTTTTACTAATTATTATTTCTATTTTTCCATTTTTGTATTCTAGATGCGTGATGTTTAATTTTCTGGAAAATATTTTTTGTTTTTTTGTAAAAAAATATATCTAATCAAATTGACACCCATAAATAAAAATCATTGTATCCTAAAATATTCTTGGATTCAACCACAAAAATATTTCCCCCCAATAATGAAAGATCTATTAGTGACAAACATCACCCTTTTATTACTAAACACCACTACCTTGGGGATCTTCTATCGAAACATGCATCATCATCGAACTGTTGTTGTGTTTTCATCCAGTGTACCTCTAATACTCATAATTGGTACAATCCTCCAAACTGTAATATCATGAAGATATTAGAGACATGACAACCACATTAATGACCTATTGAATTTCCATTTCTCCTTGTAAATGCTCCTCCCATGCTACTACAAACATAATATATCCCCTCCTCCTATCAATGGACTATATCTTGAGTAAATATTTATTTATTTTTTCAAGAACATTGGCATGAGTTGAATTCACCACCCATGTATCTTCTCTCCCCTTTTTAAAGGCTTCATAGATTAAATTTCAAATAAAGATAATATTTAATATATTATTTCATTAACTTCCCATGGTTTCCATCACGTTAATATAAGTATTTATCAAAAAAAATAGGTATATAATAATATATTTATCTTCAAATACCACATGGGATTCCATATGAGAGTTCAAAAAATCACTAATTTAAATATATATAAAATATATATCACCCTAGAAGCCACACATGTAGACAAAAAAAATATTATCTTCACCCCTAAAAACAATATCTCTAATTCAAATTCTCATAGGATGAATACTACCAATATTACCATTTAGCCTGTAAATGTAAGAGATATCATCCAAAAAACTCAATTGGAAAGAAACTTGGTTACAATCACACCAACCATCAACCTTTCTAGAAAATATAATAATGGTCATTTTCAACTCCGATAGAAAACAGGCAGTTTCCCCTATAAAAGAAATAAAAAAACTAAAGTCTTTATCATATTTGTATTAACACTATCCTACTGAACAATACCGAAACCAGAAAACTTTATCTCCCATAATAGTGATCACTGCAAAATATGGATCACCTACAGAAAAAAAATATCCTGGTCAACATCCCCTCAGTAGAAAAGTGCATCACCTCAACCATCAATTTTCAATTATTTCTTCATTGGTGAAGCTCTCTGAATAGAAAGAATTGGTTGTAAGACATGGAATACCTCTCTCAACCTACTTAGGATCCTAAACCCTATAATTCCTCACACACACACACACACCATGGATCATATTATAAGCTTCTATAATTATCACATCAAATTGAAATCCTGAATCATTAACTTTGCACCACTTTTTGGGGATATTCCTAATGTTGGGTAGAAAGAGCGCATGAGAAATTTATTTAATAAAACTTAAAAAATAAAGAATTGATATAAAGTGGAATATAAAAAAAATTAATGTGGATAACCTATCTGAAATAGATTATTTAAAAACTTTGGGGAACTCATGAAATTACACTATAAATCAAGGAGTAGAAAATTCAGTTGAATTCCCAATATTTAATTACAATTTAAAATGTAGAAGAACCTTTATGAAAACCAAGCCTAATAGACCTCTACTATATCTCTATGAGAAAAATACTAATGACACATGTCACACTTACATGAAAAAATATCATTCTTTAATATCCATGTATGAACAACATCACCCTTTTTTGAGTAAACACCACTACCTCAGGGATTTACCATCAGAACATATATCATTATTGACTTATTGTTGGATTGTCATATTATGTACTATCAATCCTCATAACTAGGACATGTAGCCTGGTTGCCACATTAGGAATAAATTTGAGACATGACACCCACTTCAATGACCATATGACATACAAATTCTCATTGTCGGCGTTCGACCCATGATACGACAAATATATAAGATCCATTTATTCTCTGATTAGACTACATATTGGGGAAATATCTATTGTTCTAAAAGTACCTTTTCACGATTAGAATTATCCAACCATGAATTTGGTATACCCCATTTAATGTCTTTATAGATTCAGTTAAAATACACTTAATATTTACGATATTATATCTTGAAATTCAAAATGTTAATATCATATGATGATAAGGCCTTATCAAAAAAAAGATACATAAGAATATATCTATCTTCAAATACTATATGTGAACCCATGGGAGAGTTCAAAAAAACTCTCATTCAAATAGATATAATAGAAACATCTTACTAGAAGCCACACATACAGCCAAATAGAATCATTTATGCCTTCCAATAAAATCTCAAATTCAATTTCAAATAGGTATAACTCTATCAATCTCCCTTTTTATTATTCACATGAAAAATATACCATTTGAAAAAACTCATTTGGAAGGAAAATCGGTTGGTATTTCAACAATCATCAACCTTTGTAGAAAACATGAAAATGTAATTTTATTACTCTGATAGAAACATGATTGATCCCTTAATAAAATAAATCCAGCTGCCAAAGTCTTCATTATATTTTTATATGAACTTTATTACTGAATAAGACCATAACCCAAAAAGTATGTCCCCTATAATGGAAATCGCTATAGAATCTGGATCATCTGCTGAAACAAATTTCTCCCCCTTTTCAATATTCACTAAGTTGAAAATCACATCATATTGATCATACCTTTTTAATTATTTCTTCATTGGTGGAAATCTATTAATAAACCAATAAAGTGTAATATCTGCAACACATTTTTCAACTTTTTTGGGAATATGATCTTAATCACAACTCATACACATGATATCGGTCCTCTTTGAAGTTTTCATAATGATTATATAAAAATTCAAGCCTAAACCATTATCTTTGATACAACCTTTTAAGGATATTATCAATATTTTAAAAAAATCATCAAACAAACTTGTGTGATAACTGATGAAATATGGAAGTGATATAAATAATAATAAAAACAACTCTTAAATTTTTTAACGTTGAAACCCCTCTAACGTGTAGGATAAAAAGACCATAGTAAAAATCTAATTTTCCACTATAAATCAGAGAGTATAAAATCCATGTATATTCCAAAAAATAGATTTATGTTGATAGTGTTCAAGAACCTGTGTGATAATAACCCCCTAAAAATACTCCACTACATCTCTCTAAGAAACATCCCATTGGAAAAAAACCACCCTTATGTGATAAAAGTTCATTCTCATAGATCGATTTGGGACCAAAATCACCCTTCTATGAATAAAATACACTACCTCATGGATCTTTCGTTAAAACATGCATTGTCATCAACATGTTGTTTCATTGTGAACATGCATACCATTTATCCCCATAACCAGACAATTTCATCTAATTTCCACATCAGAAAGACTATTGATACATAAAACCCAATTCAATGATCTTATGAATTTTTATTTATCTTTGTCGATGTTTCAATCCCCCTTAGTCCTCTACGTAGACAAAATCTTGATTAACTCTACGTTTTTTCACCAAGGACCTTTGGATTAGTATAATTCTACACTCATTAATCTTTTATACTCTTTTTGAAGGATTTTTAGGGTCGCTTACAAATAAAAATAATATTTAAGATATTATATCTTAAACATAAAAAGTTTCCCATAACATATTGATAATTCCTTATCCCAAAAATAGATATATTAGATTATATGTCTCTTTAAATCCCATACAAACACCCATTCAAGAGTAAAAAAACAATAAATCAAATTAATATAAAATAATCTCCCCAAAATTTAATCATCAAACCAAGGAACCTTATATTAATTCTAAAAACAATAAATTTAATTCAAATTCAAATTGGGTGAACCTCTAGCAACCATGTATATGATGTAACTTTATTTCATTGAAAGAGAATGAAACCACCCTAAAATTAATACGAGAGAAAAAATTGCATACCGAAATAGGAAAATTCCCTCAATCAGTATATGACAAACTAAATGGGAATAACTAAGATTAGATAACCCAAATGACAAGAGAGGAAGGATGAGGAGGGCTAGAAAATAATTAATGGTGAAACGAAAGGCTATATTAGAAAACTAATGTGGAAAAAAATTATTGTCATCTTATAGTAGATGTAGCTTCAGGATCCCAAAATATGAGATTATCCTTCAAATCCACTTAATGATAATTTTTTTAGATTTAAAAAAATATATATATAATTGAAAAAGGGTATAGGGTTTTATGTGTCTTAAAAAAGTTTTTTCAAAAGCATGAATGGAGTTTATGCTTCTCACATCAGAGTGGATGTGTGAACAACATTCATGTTTACTGGTGACTGTAAAGAAGCATGAACCACTTTTATGCCTCTGGTATAAAATTTATAAAGAATGCATGAATGAGGTTCACAACCCTAAATTATTATTATTATTATTATTATTATTATTATTATTATTATTACTATTATTATTAATGCAATTTTAGTTAATATATTTTTTTAATAAAGAAAAAAATAATACATAAATACTATATTTAGTATTAATAATGTAATTCCACAAACCCAATTACCCAGAGTTGGTGCATTATTTTAATATATTGGCATGATTATAAGGAATCAAGTCCTAAAGGATTGATTAGTTTTTTAGTCTTGGAATGTAGATTACATGTATGAACATTACCTTACAATTTAGAAAATAAAACAAAACATAAATAATCCTTTAAGAATGTTTTTATTACCCTAGATCAACCCTACATATCAATCATAATATACATCTTTGCATCCTGGTAAAAATAAAACATAATAAAGGGCTGAGTTCAGATTCTCATTAAGGATAATAATATAGCGGAAACTATCATAAATAAGTATAAAAATTTAAGGCAATGTATAAGACTAAAACAAATGACATTTAAAATTAAAATTTAGCATAATAAGGAAAAGATAGATCAAATAATTCCATTTACTTATTCACATTCGAATAATTACATGCAATATCAATAACTAATTTCCTAATTATGGAATACCTAATGTCAGACATCATAACCACATAGTCAAGGCCTCGTGCCAAGACTAAAAATAAAATTATTTCAAGGCCTTTTGAAAAGACACTAGTTTGTCTCATGAGACCTACCGATGCATCGAGGAGATATAGTGGGCTCCACCTGCCACTTACTAAGTCCAATGCATTCCTCATATGAAAATGTTTAAGCATAACATAAACATCTGTATTAAAACTAGCATATGAAACGTTAATACTTTAACCATAAACCATGAATGGTTTAAAAATAGCACATCCACAGTCAAACATATCATAACTCATTCAATACAATATGGAAGATTGTATTATAGTAAATCATCTTCAATCAAGAATAATATCCAATAAAGGATGTTGACATAGTTTAAAATAATCAATAAAACTCTTTGGGAGAAATACCCCATTTCAAGAAATCATTTAAAAGTCGAAAAATTTATAAAGGAAGGAATTTAAAAGAGATTTTTGAATAAATTTTTCCCATACCACTTTAAAACTTTTGAAATAAATTAACACTTTAAAACAATCATGTCTACGTAAATAAATCCTTAAAATCATTTTGAAAACATAGACATTAATTAAAATATTTTGAAAAAATAAATCCTTAAAAACATTTAAAATGATGATATAGTTAAAGATTCTATTCCATAAAAAATTAAAAAATTCCCTTTTAAAACATTTTAAGGATACATGTACATAGATTATGAATATGTCCCAGTAGATACTTACATATAAACAATCTTAGATAATGATGAGATTGAGGAAATAACCCTTATCTTGTACTTTCCTTTGGTCGAGGGTATGTTTAAAATCTTTTATAATGACCATATCATGTTATTAAATTATACCAGAACCATATTCATATTTATTATGTCACACATTATTCATTTATGGATTTATACTACCCCTTTAATAATAATTTCTATGTTATAATAATATATAAGGTAATAATCGCTTTGTCTATCGTACATGTTTTAACTTGTTATTCTTGATCGTATCACTTATATCATGATATAATTGATTCCAAAATATAAAAAATTATTTATGTATAATATATATCTTTAATATAATTATTTATAGTAGATAGATATATGAAATGGAAAACACCATTTATAGAGATGTTAGGTTGTACGTATGCATAAACATTGTTTCTGTTTTCAAATCGTATTGAATGGAAGTAAGTGAATGAGATATATGTAAATACATACATACATAGATACATATATATATATATATATCCAGTATCATTATTATTTAATATATTACATACTTATTAGTAATATATATTTTTATAATCATCATTGAATGGTGAATGTCGAAATGAATCTCATCGCGTCGTGGAGACGGTAAGCCGTATGTACGCATGAGCAACGATATCATTACACTGATGGTGAAATTATATATAAATGTATGTTATATCATATATAAAGAATCATTAACATGTTATACTTATTATTTACATCATTTATATTCATTATTATACCCATCCAACTAATGAATTTTTGAATAACAAACTACGCCACGAGGTGGAGACGGTAAGTCGTACGTACACACGTATGGTGACTTGTCATTCATAGGATGGATAGAATAATGAATATGGTTGTAACATATTTATAAAAACATTACAGTATGTATAAGGTACTAGAGTTATTATTTTGGTATGTAAAAAACAAATAAAGAGGAAGTGGAAGAAGAAAAGAACTTTGAAAGAGGTGGTGAAATTATTACCTCTTCTCCAAGTGCTTCCTTTTAATTTGATCATAATGGCTCCTTAGGTTGGCTTATGATCAATGTAAGGCCTATAGGTTTAATTTAGGGTAATTGGGAGGATATTTGATCAGGTTTTGGATGAGCCAAATGGATTTTGAGGTGTGATTTTTAGAGAATGGGAAATACCCTTTTATAATAGAGTTGAGTGTCACTTTAGGAAAAGCATGAAATATTATTTTATTATACAATAATAATTAGTTTATAATGGATCCAACAGAATTTATTTAGAAGATAAGGTGGTTATAGGTCGAAAACATCTCAACCAATAGGTTTTAGATATGTTTAGTTCACCATATTAACCTTATCTTTTAGATTTAACTCTTAGTTAAATAGTTTAACTTTTACAATGCCTTCTTGTATTTTTATATTACATGTTTAATAAAATTACTGTAAAATTCCAATCCAACCACAAGTGGTTCATTAATGAAAAATATATTATTATATAAGTCTTTTTTCCAAACCTTAGACTTTTATAAATATTATATAAATTAATAATATAGTATTTTTTTTAAACTCATTTATGTCAATTTTGAAACTATTTAGTAATTGGTTTTTGTGAAAGTCATAAAAACATTATCACATTGAAAAAAAAATATTTAATCAACCCTAAAATTTCATATTAACCTATAAATCTATTTTAATACATCAAAAGTATCAACATACAATTATATTAATATTTATGATATCAATTATTTTAAACATTCAATAATAATGTAATTACAGCATCATCATTATGTCATAAATAAATTTAATTATTTAATGTCAAAAAATTACAAATAAAATACCATTATGTAGGAAATATTCATAGATTTATAATGAATATTTATAGTAGAATTTAAATTATGTAAAACCATATATTAAAAATGTTTTAGTTATTAAACATTTAATCTATCACTTTTAACTCTTATTCAAAAAATAATAATAAATGTCCTAATCTAATCCAAGTGAACCAAATGGATCATATTTTATTAATAAGGTTTATTTTGGTTGAAATAAACATATCCAATAGAATTAGGACATGTGTTAGAGTAATTAAAATAGCATTTTTACCTTTAATTACCCTACTTACTTTTAACCGTGGTAAATAAAATTCAAAAGATATTATTCACCAAAATAATTTTCATCCTATTAAACCATATCTTACGTACTGATTTCAACCGTGTATCTCAGATTTTTTTAAAATTCAATTCATAGAAGCGGTAAAATTATGGTTTATGCAAATTTGCTAACGTGCCTAGAAGGTGGGTAAAAGACGTTAACATGATCAATAAAATTTTATGCATCTAATTTTATTATAAAATGACTTCAATTAATTACATTGAAATAATATAGCTATTATAGATCTATTTTTACTTGAAATAAATTTAAATAAAAAAGTTCGTTTTAAACAATAACGCGGTGTTTTCACTATTCCTCAAAAATTGAAAGTGTTCAGAAAAATACCAAAAATTAACCCTAGGCTTATTTTGATATTCTGAATCAAAAAATGATTTCTATTTTACCAAATTTAAAACATATGAGTTGCATTAAGTAATTTAAAATTCATTCCCATTGTCAAAACCAGAAAGCGGGTTTTAAGAAGTAGAAACTATCAAAAGATTGACATGTGTTTTGTACAATTTAAACATGAAATTACATTCAATGACCCAAATTATATTAAATGATAAAAATATAATCTAATTATACTTTTAAACCACTCAAATGAATAATTTAACACTATAAATTATTTCAGCTAAAAAAGTTGTTTTCAAATAAAATTTAGTATATTTCACTATTCATAAAAATAAAAATAATATCAGAAAAGTACCAAAAATTTATCCAAACTAAATTTTTTATTTCTAACTTATAAAGAAGAATTTAATTTCATTAAATTTAATATATAAAAGTGTAAAATATTGTATTTAAAAAGGTTTCTCCATTAAAAGACGGTAAAATTGCATTTTTTTGAAAAAATTATTCTTTTATTTGAATAAAAAATGAATTTGTTCTTATATTGTGTCTAAGAAACACATAAAATGGATTATAAAATTATATGGATTATATAAAATTCAAAATGAAGTTAATACTATTCATAACCGCTTTCTGAACGGCTAGTTTGGTAAGTCGTGGTGCGCTCGAACTCGGTGTTGCGTGTAGCGCAAGCTATTAAATTACTTTAAAGAGATAACGTACTATGAAATCTTGGGGTGTTACAAATAATATTTAGTTATTATTTATAATCTAATTACTAAATATAAATGAAATTATTTCAATAAAATATAATATATTTTCACTTATTAATTAATTAGAGTTGTTAATATATTTAGATTTTTTGTGAAATTTTTAACGATATAATTATTAATAATTTATCAATAGGTAATATATTTATTAATTATCAATTATATTATTTATTATAAATTAATAATATATTATTATTTTATTGATATAATTAATTGTATAATAACTAATACTTATGATTTTTTGTGAAACTTTTGTGGATATATTTATTTATAATTTATTATTATGTAATATATTTATTAATTATAAATTTTATTATTTATTATTAATTAATAATATATATTTTTATTATTCATATAATTAACAGTATAGTAAGTAATATTTATTGTTTATTTATATATTTAAAATAATTTTTATTAAATAATGTATATACTAGTTAATAATTTTATTATTCATAACATATTATAGTATGTATTATTAATTAATTAATTCTACAAATATTAATATAATATAAATCATTAATATTAATAAAAATTATAGAATTCATAACTAATAATATTTTTATTATTTAATAGTAAAATTAATATGATGATTTATTACACATAATATGTATAATAATAAGAATAAGTAATAATAGAATTAACAAATGTAAATTATTATTATTAACATTGTAGTTATTAATAATAATGTTTCTTGATCATTGTAGACACCATGAAATATGTTCCATAAACTTCTCTGCAAATTGAAGATGTATTTCCATGTACCGCGTCTCAAAATGACCTCAACTGGGCTCAAAACGTTCGGGGTGCGACTTGGAATTTTTATGGGGGTCAGTGATGATAGCAAAGGCACCGAATCGAAGGGCCAAGACCGCAGCCTAACATTGATCCCAAGTAGTGGTATAGGGGTTCATCCCCCGTGGTATGGAGAAATAAATTTTTCTAAGTCCTTAAAGCGGTGCCCAAGGTACCTACGCGCAAATACCAATGTGCCACCATGATGGAGCTGAAGGAAGCAATTATTTTGGATTAGTCCTAAAGGCAGCGCCCCAGTTAGTCCTAATCACTGGCGGTGTGCAAGCCTACTTCAGCACTACCCATCCGGTGCATAGAAACTTGCATGCCCAATCGCAATTCACACAGGATCTCCTATTTGACTATAAATAGACCCTTAGGGTCATTATTTGTACAAACAAATTTCCATGAAGCCTAATTGCTCTTCCAGTAACCCTAGTGCTTCCCCCAAGTCTTCTGAAACCTTAAAGGTAGTTCTATAACACCTAGAGTGGAGGAATTTATGGAGGACCATAGGAATTGAGTTCCTTTAGTGTTTGGAATTCATAACACTTGCGCACCTAAAGAACCCAACCTACCTAAATCAGAAGCACTTGTGTGACACCAATTCCTCTCAAAGGAACATGAGTGCCCAAATTCAGGGAATACCTATGAATACTCTTGATGGTTTGAGTCATGTCTCTCCCAGTATTAACATCCCGGTTGTTCATCACTTCAGTGAACATCAGGTCGCCTAAGTCTACTTGCACACCCATACTTGTGCACCAGATACATACTTGGGCACCCTTTTTTTTATTCACCAAATCCCTTAAATCTACAAGCATTTCATCAAGCCTTCTTCAAATTCATTAATATCAGGGATTCTTCATCATTGGCTCCCTTGTCTGAAATGGATTATGTTGAAACCTCCTGACTCATCAAAACTTTGGGAATGGCACATCAGTGTGTCTTCTATTTGGGTTTGTATATCCACAGTCAGAGGTTTCCCGCATTTGTTTTGATATGGGGTTAGGATTCATGGAGTGTCTATGGGTTTTTATATTAGCAGTCACATGGACTTTTATCCCAGTAACAGTGTTGGGAAGTTCCCAGTTTGGAGGATTAGGTTTTGGGTTATTTCCTCCCCTTCTCATCTCTAAAACTGAGAACCTAAGGTATCTGGTAGGGAATGTATGACTCAAACCTAATTTTCCTTTTAAACAAATGAAAAGTCTCCCTCCCCTATTAGGACCAATTTTAGAGAATTCATCATAGTGTAATCCCCTAACCTTTTAAGTAGGTGTTTATAGTCTTTCTTCTCTCTAATTCCTTCACCTTCACTCATTCCTTACATTGGACCCTTGTCTAATGTAAAGGGAATAGAGGAAAGGCTCCTCACCTCACCCTCTTCCCAAGTTTCCTCGGCCTCTTCCACTGTCACCGCCATAGGCACGTCCTCTTCCACTAGCGGCGAAGGAAAAGTATGGGGGTGGGGGTTGTGGAATCTTTCACATCCTATTGTTTCTCACATCGATCATGACACATATGGGCTTAGAGATTTGTGATGATCACAGAATCCGCACAATCTCTCATTCTTGATCTATGAGAACTTTGATTCCCACCATAATTTTGATATGTAGGAAGCCTTACTAAGGCCCGAGATCCATCTCATTTCATCCATAAATGGGCATCTTCCTTAAAAGTAAGCCTCAAATTAAACCCCTTAATCACCAAGGAATCATTTTCAAGATGTAAGCCCAAAATCATTTCTATCAAAGGTCTGTACTCTCCTGTGAGACTCATCTAACTACATGGGCTTTAATTCCCATCCAAATGGGATACGTAGGAATCTTCTCTAAGGTTCAAACCCAAAAATTCAAATCAAACATGTTCTTCTAGTTCCATATCCAAAAAATGGTCTAATATAACTTGGAATCCCATATTATTTCCATGTTCCATGGGATTCGTAGGCATAAGTCCTACACCAAACCTTGACTATGATCATTTCTCTTATATGTCCTTGCCACATGACATTAAACTCTATAGATAGGTACTTATCACATTGCCTTAAAAGGCATGATTTTTCTTATTATGTGGCACCAAACTATGAGGTTTCTGATTACTTTAACAATCATATATAGGTATCCCATTTATGGGTACGATCCCAACATCAAAACAAACCTCTATCTCCCTGGAAAAAAATAAATTCCAGAGTACCCCACTAAGTTTCTTTAAAAACTAGTATCATCATAATGATGGTTAAAATAATCTCCAAATAGTTTATGAGAGGATACCACTGATGGAGAACCTCAAATACCTACACATATCTCTATTAATGAAGAACTTTGAATACATATGGATGATTCTAAATTTCACACATGTTAATAATTGATTAAAAATTCCATGTGAAACCTATGTTATAAATGGTGAATTAATAAGGATTCATGAAAATATCTCAAATCTATAAGAGATTCCTAGAGTAGACAATAATTCCCCCCAAAATGGTGTGATGATTCTAACCACCCATACTCTAGAACAATGCATGTTCTTAAGTATCGTAATTTCAAACTCAATGAACTCTTACCTTTGGAAAGCATGTCCCTTTTTGATAAAGAACTATTGGATGTTTCTGATTCTATAAATAAATCCAATGGAAATCTCCTGGAAGTAGTGATTCCTAACCAGAACACACATTCCAAGGAACTATGAAACAAAAATGATGAACCCAACGTGAATCCTTAACCATGTTAATAGTGTTACCCTTCTATCAAGACCCTATAAATTGATAAAAGAAGGCCAGAAAAAGGAATCAATCATGAATGTATCCATATTAAAAGATATTTCTTTAATGGAGTTCATTGTTTGTTTCAAGTTTTCTCATAACTCACTTCATTCCAAATGGCTTCCTTCATTTTTTCTCCCATGAATACCTTGACCGTTGATCAAGCTGGATCATCATCCACTAAAAGTACTTCATCACCAACTCATAATCTTCAATGCTAGTACTCAAATATTCTGGTAACGGAATATTTTCAACACAGTACTATCCCAGCCATGGAGGTTTCCCAACATGACCTCCTTGTTAACAACAAACCCTGATCATCTGTTTAGTGAAGACTGATGGTCAAGAAAAGGATGGTTCCAACCACCTTCTTCAACCATTTTGGGTCCTTATCCCCAGAATTCAAAAACCAGTACCTCCCATATTATAGGGAGGTGGATAAAGAGGCCACTTATGGCCTCAAATCAAATATTCAGGGGTCCTTCCCATGGTATACCACAAATAATCTCGATCAGCAGAATTGTGCGGTAGTGAACCCCCAACATGATGGGGTGTTGCCTTTTGTTGTTCGACCCAAGTCCCTTAGACCTGGGTGTGCAAGACGAACCACCGAGGAAAACTTTCGTCCAATAGAGAGAATATTCTTACATTTACCCCCTCTGAATAAGCCCATCAACCTAACTTGATGGGAAATAACAAATGGTCACATACACCAATCCTTCCTAATTCTATTATCCAGCAGACTTGTCTGGAAGCGCCCAACCAATCCCACCATTTAAATCTGGTGGAGTACTATGAGAAGACAAATACATCTGCTTACAAATTATCATCCAGTCATAAGGCTTGTCTGATAGCATTCAAGGAATCCCGCCAATTAAATATGGTGGCTACTAGTAAGAAGGAACATAAAATTTCCTACACTCATCAATATCTCCATCAGTCTCTTCTGGAAGCATTGAAATAAATTCATCAAACATGATTGGAGGAAAAACTTTAGCAGGCACATACACCTACATCCATCAATCCTGCCAACATTATCATTTGGAAACACCCGGAGAATTCATTCATAATGCTATGACAAAAAACCTAGGGCAGACTCAATTCTCTGTCCCCATACATGAGTACTATCAATACCCACTGACAGGAAATAGTGGATAGGAGCAGGAACATAAACCTACTCTAGATACGGAATGGACTTATATTCCCATTCCAGTCACTGAAGTCACCAAACACATTCTAGAAGTGGTGAAAGGATAGACACAAATTCCTTCCAATATTCTGGAAGCATGCATGAATATAGAAACTTCAACAGTACAAGGGGAACAAACACTTAATTCAATCCCCACACCTGGGATGACTCATCAGCATGCCATCCTGGAATAGATACACACATCTATTCCAATCCAAGAGGGTTATGAGGCATACTCCCCAATAATATACGGACCACCAGATTGGGAATATACACCATTTCCGATTGGAAATAATTTCCCCATTCTGATGACCACTCTAAGGAAGGCACATACACCTACCCATCATAACCACTTCTCCAAGAAAGTGGCCCCAAACACATGTAAAAGAGAATCTAAAAAGAATTGTCGTCAAACATAGTTGGAAAATACAAATCCAATCTGTGATATTGCTCCTCTTAATGATGGAGTTATTGAAGACCTCATACATTTATCTATTATAACTCAAGATCCTACCCTTCGATTACCAAATTATGGGAGTAGTAATAGTAATTATAAAGTTCCCCATCATAAACGTTGTCATAAAGGCTTGGTTCATGAAAATTTTATCAATCTAGAGAGGCTATCTCTGGATGGGATCCATGAAAACTCTCTACGTGGCCATAAGCCCATGTATCAATATGATTTATCCCTTGTTGTAATCCACCATGGTGGTCCTCCTTATGACAACATTCACTATGAAAGTTCTCTCCGTAGTAGTGTTTCGCATTGTCAAAATAATTCTCTTATTGACAATGTAGTAATGAGAAATCCCTCTTATCTCGAGGAACTTTCTGACATAAGGACATTCATTTCTAATGACTTTTCATTAAAGGCTGAAATAATTTCTCAATCAGAAGACATCCTAAGGCAACAGTCATTATCCAAACCTCCCTTGGGTCATTTTCCTTCTAATATAGTATAGGAAAAAAACAGATTCCATTGTTTTTAATAAAACAATCGATAAGTGTCCACTCTGGATGGACCAAGTGGAGGAACATGTAGCAATAGATGATGAAGATATGTTGAATATGAGAAAACAATTGGATAAATGTGAAGTACCAGTCATGTTATGTCGTTTGTAAAGCTCTCAATACAATATTCCAGAATTGATGATAGAAGATTGAATTCCTGATATCCACCTAAACTTATGGTAGAATACTTATTATTTTAAATCCAAATTATTACCATATGATGAATATAAAATTCATGTAAAGGTAATATAAGGTTTTCAATGCCAAATCACCTTGGCATCTCTCTCAGTTTCCCGACATCAAAAGGTTTAAAGACATAAGAGAACCCTTCAGCATGTATGCCTAGATACACTAAATATGTTGTACTAGTTAATTCCTGATACCCCATATGATGTTCATATTAGAGGATGGGGTGCACATGGAGCATTGCATTTAATTGCAATTCGAAATCAGCCAACCCAATCAAAAGTGGTCTCATGCAATGTTATTGCACACAGTTAGCTACAATCAACATATTTGGTGTGTAATCTAGTATACGCTCAAGAAAAGGACTCAATTAGATATCATCGGAGTCAAGACTAAATTGAGTAAGATGTTGAAATAATTTTGCATCAAATGTCTAAAAATATTAAGTAGGCCTCCCTCTTAGAAGATGTCAACCATTAGACGGAACAAATTTCTAAAATAGAACAACAGTATTATGAAACAGGTGATTTAAGTGGTTTTCGAATAATTCACCCATCTAATGTTCTAACCAAAATTCACAAAATCAGAAGAACAGCTGCGCGAATCTCAGCTATAGAAGTTCCGGAGCCACCCATCCTTCTAGGATGGAGGATTTTTTAATTCAAACTTCAAATCCAGTAAATAAAGTTCAAAGTTTTGATGAAGAAGAATAAGAACAACCTTATCCTATAGGGATGGGGAATTTTAACATCTACAATCCCCTTCTCAATAGAAGTCAGTTTTCACTCAATTAGGGAAGAAGCCATAAAGTGAACACACAATTGAACTATCCAAGGATTACCTTTGGGTTACTATCTGTCAAACTATTCCCAGAAATTCAGCATATAAGATAATAGAGTCCCATGGAAGATACATAAGGAGACAATCATAAAAAGATAATAAATGAATTATATCAATGAATTATGAATCAGTAAATTTCAGTAATGCCATTGCAGTAGATCCTTCATAGAATTAGTCTTGTTCATGGGAGTCAGAATATGAAGTTTTTATCCCAAACTTGGTACATAATGAATCAAATGAATGAGGTGTGCGTATCGAAAATCAAAGGCTTTCCCAGAATCTGGTTATTCCCTCAAATAACTAACTCCCATCCCTTCGAAAGGAATCTAACAAGGGTAAAGGTAAAGTATAACAACCCTGCTTTTTATTACAGACTTAAACCTGATTTATTAATTAAAATATTCACTTCATAAAACATATAAGATCGATAGGTATAGTGTCTTTGTGGATTAGGAACATTACATAATAGCTTAGAATATAAAACACACAACATCTTTATTGAAAACTTCATTTACATGACCACTACATTCTCTCATACTTAGCATTATAAGGGATAACCTGATGACATGCATGAGAAAAGGGTAAGATATAAAGCCCAGTAAGGGAATAAAAATTGAATTACATGACGAATAAAATACATGTTAGACAATAGTCATATAAATGGAGCATAAGAGAAACATGAACATAAAGTCATGATAAATCTTGATAATCATAACATGGAAATTTGGAAACAACACTTAACATGGAATTGGCATGAGCCAAAGCTCATTGCACATGGAGCATGAGTAAACCCTCATTGCACATAAAGCATGAGTAAAACCTTATTGAACTTGAATTATAATGATTCAACACCCATTTCACTTGACATATCATTATACTATACTTTACCCAATTCATTGGAGCGCTATCAGGGCACACCCTTCTTAAACATTTCATTTCACGCATAAGTGTCCTATATAGATCATGGAATCATTCAACATCATAAGTTATTCCACGATTAAGTAATGTAGAATAAATAAATTTAAGTACCATTAAATATTTATATCTTTATAAAGGTGAATACCCTTGATAAAGACATGGGTATGGTATTCACTACACAATGATCTTGGCTTGGAAAAACATTGTGAAATTTCGGAAGCATAACGGCGTGACATAAGGATTCATGAAAATGGTTGATGAGAGAGAAAATGGAGTATCATCATATATATATGAAATGGATAGTAATGGTGTCATATAGATACATTTCTCAACAAACATAATAGAATTTAGATGCATAATACCAAAGAATTGCTTGGAAGTAAAAGAAAAGAGAGAAATCCCTCATGAAATTTCTGCATGGTAATAGGTGTACATGGGAGGAATTAATGAGAGAGAAAGGGGTCTCCAATAATCCAAACATAAATAGGAAAATATGGCGGATGTTTGAAATCATACCCCAAAATTTTTAATTTAAAACAAAAGGGCATAACAACTTAAAGAAAATTTGACAAAATTGAAAAATGAAGAAATCCCTTACTTGGAAGTGTGATCCCAAAGGCTTGAGAGAGGCTTAAGAGATATTTCTTGGGAGATTGGGGAAAATTGGGAGGATTATAGAGAGAGGATTGTAGGGTTTGGTCGAACTCTAAATTCTTTGAGTGAAGAGGAAGTGGGAGCTTGGGTGGTTTTATAGAGGAAAAGAGAGGGAATTTATTATAATTTAGGTTTGGGACACCTCACATTAAACTAACCAAAACCAAAAAACAGACCATGGTTTGTGCCCATGGTTTTTTTAAAAGGGGAGTGGAAAACAATATTTTATAATTCAAAAGGCCTAACTTCTTAAAATATTAGGTTTTCTTATGTGGAGGTGAGTCATACTCTAAAAGAAAACAATTTAAAAAGATAAAATGTTTTATAAGTCTTGGAGGGTCCACTAAAGATTTGTAAAATAAATAAAAAAAATATAAAATCACGTTATTTTAATGCTGAAACATATATTGGCCAAACATTAAGTTTATAGTATTTTATTACATCACTATTGGATCATTATGATGTCATAAAACACATTATATATTTAAATGGTATTTAATTTTTACCAAAAAATTCGATTGTCTCAGAAAATTATGAAAAATTCACCGTTGGATAATATTGACATCATGATTCCAAAAATAATATTAATTTTATCTAAATAATTTTCTAAATATGTGAATTTTTACTTTTAAAATAAAAAACCGACATTTATAAAAAATTCAGGGGTTTTGACAAAAACGGTTTTCAAACATTAATAAAAATTACAATTGAATTCATAAAATTATATGATCATTTATATTTCATAAAATTTAATTTAATTATAATAATATTTTATTAAAATATTATTTAATTCAAAAATTCATTAATTCGTCATAATAGATATCTTAGTTGACTATTAACTAAAAATACTATTTGAGCTTTAAAAACTATTTACAAAGTAACAATAATAAAATGAATGCACATTCTTTATACAAAAAATAATGAATATAGTCATCATTCTAGGGTCTTGTTACATAACCTCTTATAACACCAGCATAAGACCAAAGGGTAAGGTGTGTGAATGTGAATACTCTTGGGGTGTCTCAGATAACATCGCTCGGGTGGTAATCTCTATTAACTTCCACTTCTCCTGTAGTTGGTTCTGCTCAAGCATAACGTGTTCAAGCTTGGATTGGGATTGCTCAAGAGCGAAGCCAAATGATTCCACCTCCATTTCGAGTTCCGACAAATTGGATTCGTATGGGGAAAGTCTACTAGATGAGTCCATTGCTTTCTTTTTCTAAGTAAATTGGATTTGTTAAAGCCCTATATTTATACTAATCATGTGGTCACTGTTCAACCCCTATATTAGCAACGTTCACAATTCATAATAGTATTTTTAAATCTAGAAACATAAAACCAATTAAGGTCACATTTTATATAACCATAATAAGACATTTAATTAGATCAAGAAAAATTTTCATTAATGTAATTTTGGGTTGTCACATAAAGTTTAGATCATATATCACTTTTCCACTAGAGAAGGTGAATCTATTTTTATTGAAGAAATATTTTCCCAACAATAAGAGGAGATAAATAGTTGAAAAGACTCAATACAGAGTTACTTAAAAGCAGCATTTCTGCCAGACATGCACCCCAGGAAGATCCTTATCTTTTACATCCTATAGAAAATTCTCAAAAAAGATGATTTGTTGCAACTAAAAGGGCGGAAAATAAATTCCCTCCATTGGGTACACAGTCATTACATGATCAAACACATACCTATAGGCCTTTCTCAATGAGTTATCCAAGAAAAATACCAGCAGAACTACCACCAGTGGTTTCGCCAGTCATTGTGCCAATTCAAGCTCCATCTGCTATACCTATATAGGTCCCAGATCATCCAGATATTCCCCAAATTATTATGAATACAATAGAGTAATTAACAACTCAATTGTAATCTATGGAAGAATAGAGTGCGCCGGTATAGCCAGAAAATAAAGCTTACCTCGAATGGGTGGATCAGATCCCTCCTCCACCAAACTTTGTGAATACTATATTCCCAATCATTAATGATTCGAGAGATTCGTAGAAACACTTAGCTCATTTTGTTCCTCATTTTGATCCCATGATGGGGACTCCTTGATAATAATAATAATAATTAAATCTTAGATACTCTGTGAAATCCTTATAGGGACCAGCTTTTGTCTCGTATACGAGTTTTTAGTCTCGATTAATTACTGGATGGAATGACCTCCGCCAGAAATTACTTCTCCAATTCATATCAACAATGCCAAAGACTATATTTTTTTATCTTACAAATTTCAAACAAAGATAAAATGAAAGAGTTTCAGATTTCATTGCTCAATGTAAAGGATTAACATATTCCCTAAATATGGCACTCCCTCAAGAAGAGTTACTACCAACTTGTGTGGAAAATCCATGTGATGAGTTTTGTACACCACTGATCCATATAAAATACACATTATGGTTTCGAGACCTTTCTTTAATCTCCCAACAAGTGGAGGATTCCATTATGGAATCTAATGCAAAGTCTTGTGTAATTTCATCAGCTCTAGGAAGGAGAATAAGGAATGTAAAGGCTTATACAATCACATTCAAACGTACACCTGTACCTTCTTATACTTCAAAACCTTCATCATATCGAAGGGATCTTCCCCTCGACCGTTAGTAGAAATAACCACCTCATCAAGATGATAAAAAATATCAAAGGCGTAGACATTTTTATGAGTAAAAGAATAAAGTTTATTCTTTTCAGAATGAACAGGTTCCCGGTTACTTCATTTCAGTTTTGGAAAACAATTTGGTTCAGTTACCAAGGACGAAGAAACCAATGTGATTAGAAAGATAAATAGTAGTCAGAAGTGTATGACCTCATGTCAAGGAAAAATTTTTCCTTTACTTTGGTAGATTTCGTTCCATCTATTTCAAAATTAAGGGAACCACCCCTCAAAACATCACAACCAAAACTAACATGTAAAGTATAATATTTATTAGATTATGAATTGATCTTTGGTTCCGTTAATGTTATCCACTTAACATATCCCTATGCAAATGATGATTCTGGTTATGATAATTCTGAGTTCCCTATACCTAGTTATGTAACTAGAGTAATAAGCCATGGTTGAGGATATAGGGGAACACATAGATATGCTAGAAACCACTATTTTAACTCAACCCCTGCTTGAACCGTATATGTGGAAGAAACTCTTGGGAGATCCCTTGAATAGGCTCAACAAGAACAAGGAAATTCTCCCGCACATGACAGGATCAGTCCTGACATGATTATCTTGGAGGAACAATTAGAGGTTACACCATTATTCTCTCAGAAAGTAGATAAACCTAGTTGGTATAATCTACCAAGAGAAGAAGTATTTCTAGCTTCTACCCCGACATAGGGTACATCTACATTAGGAGAATAAACTTTGAAGGCACCTGTAAAACCACATCTCCATGTTGGAAAATGCAGACCGCTGGACCAAAATTATGATGTTTTGAAAAATTTATCCCAAGTACCAGTGAAATTTTCAGTCTTGGATCTCTTGAATCTATCTAAAGATCTTTGAGAAGCACTTATTAAGGCTTTGTCAAGTCCTCAAGAGTTTGAAATTAAGGTTGCTTCTACTGAGGTTTACCATATAAAGAATGATCCTGCAAAATTTACAGCAATTATATCTTTTATAGATGAAGATGAAGATGATGTTATACATGGAATTATCATGAACTTGTATTTATCTAACAGGGTTAATGATACAGACATCCAATGAGCTTTCATTAATAATGGCTCAGAAGTAATCCTCAATTCCATCTGTACACATTACTGATTTTTCCTTACTAAATATGACTTATCTCCTTCTACATTAATGTTTCATGGTTTTGAAATTAATGAACAATAAACTCTAGTTGAGATAACACACAGAACTGAGTTTCAAGATCTCGCATCTAATTCAGATTTTATGGTTTTCCGTCAGGACATAAACTTTAACATTTTACTTGGAAGGTCCTGGCTACATCAACATACAACCATTCCTTTTTAATATCACCAATGTCTCACGTACTTCTTCAATGGTCATATTCGGATATTATATGGTGACATATCTCTATTCAAAATGTGTAAATCTTAGTATATTAAAGAAAAACTCTATCACATGAAGGGAATGAGGTCCTTGAGAAAATAGGTAACCAAAATAAATACTAAGAATTGCCTAGAAATGATCCCAGATAACCCATTCAAACATTTGAGTATATATTATGTGTTTCATATCAATCAAATTGAAAAGATAAACCCAAATCCAAGAACTCATCTGGTGACTTCCATAATATCAATTATGACAATCGATCCTGACAACATGGGAGAAATTTTTTATTTACCAAGCAGTGGTGAAAGCTTAAATGGAGATATCTTTATTTCATCCACCGAACTTCAGAAAGTCTCTAATTCACAAATAATGATAGAAGAAGTTGTCACGGTAATGAATGAAGACAAGGATGTTTAGTCCCAACCCATCATCTTCTCTTGAATGCTCCAGGAAGACCCTTCATTATCAGTAGGGTAAGAAATGGTTGATTCTTCTTCAGGATGTTCAAATAATGACTCTTCTTCTTGCTCTAAAAGTTTTGCTTCATCACCTACTTTACAATCAGAAATAGCATAATTGACACATAAATAAGAATAAGAGTATCTCAAGGACCCTCCTCCAGCATTTGAGGAAGGCATCTCCACCACCGTGGATGAGATCAGATAAATAAACCTTGGTACAAAAGAAAATCCACACCCCACTCTAATTAGTGTGGCCATGAATTCTAAAGAGAAAAAGATGTATACTTCATTTATAAAAAAACATAGAGATGTATTTTCTTTGAACTTTATAGAAATTCTAGGTCTTAATCCTGATGTAGCCACTCATCACTTGGTTTTCCAGAAGATCATCATGGATTCAAGTAGGAAGTAAGAAGAAGACACCCAACTCATGCCTCTAAAATTTATGTTGAAGTTGAAAATCTTATTATTTAAAACATTTTCAGGGAGGTGAAATATCCCAAAATGGCTAGCCAACATTGTCCTAGTAAAAAAGAAGAATGGGAAAATTAGATTTTGCATTGATTTCAGAGATCTTAACCGGCATTTTCCAAAATATTAATTTCTAGTTTCGAATACAGAGCTTTTAACTGATTCAATAGCCGGTAATGCAGTTCTCTCCTTTATGGATAGATAATCTGGATATAATAAAATCTGAATGTCCCTAGAGGATGAAGAGTGTATAGAATTTTGAGCCCCTAAATGTGTGTTTTGCTATTGGGTAATTTTCTTTGGCTTAAAAAATATAGGTGCAACGTATCAACGTACCATGCACCATACCTTCAAACCCTTCTTAGGAAAATTTTCCAAATGTTATGTGGATGATCTGGTAGTTAAATACAGACAACTTTCCAATCACCTAACTGATTTAGAGACCATTTTCAATAAACTTTGGCAACATAATTTGAAGATTAATCTGTTGAAATATGCTTTGGTGGAAACCTTAAGAGAATTTCTTGGCTTCATTGTATGCCATCATGGCATTAGAGTTGATCTTGAGATGAAAAAAGCAATACATGGAATGTCACCTCCTCGAAATTTGAAATAATTAAGATTACTTCAAGGAAAGTTGGCCTATATTCTGCACTTTATCACCAATTTGGTAGGTACTTGTTTATTCTTCACCAGATTAATGAAAAAGGGAGTCACCTATCAATGGGAAAAATAATTCCAAGAAAAATTTGATACCCTCAAGAAATATCTTTTGAGTCCACTAGTATTAATACCACCTTTTGAAGGAAATTCACTTATTCACTATGTGACAACGTTAGAGCGATCATTAGGTGCCTTCCTTTCCCAAAAGAATGATGTCAGGATTGAAAATAGACTTTAATATCTCAATAAAACTAGGTTTAACACATAGATGTGATATTCAAGTATCGATAAGTGCTTCCGGGAATTAATCTTTTCAGTTCAAAAAATGAGGCACTACCTGCAACATCATGAGGTCCACTTGGTATCTCGCAATAACCCGCTCAAATTTATCCTCATTTTCCCTATTCTTACAGAACGTTTGGCATGGTGGGAAGTTATTTTTCAATAGTTAGATATCCAGTTTGTGCCTTAGAAAGCAATAAAAGTTCAAGCCTTGGCATACTTCCTTGTTGAGAAACCATCTGAAGAAGATACATCATTGAATGTTGAACTACCTGATGAAAGAAATATTCTATATTAAAGATAATCCCAAAAGGTTGGAAATGTACTTTGATGGTGCTTCTAAAAGTCCAACAGGGAAGAGAATGGAAAACCCTAAACTCAAAGAAGTTGGGTTATGAATTTTAATTACCGCTTCATAAAAAGTAGTGTTTCTATATTCCTTCATGTTCATAGAAGGTGGTACCAACAATAAGGTGGAATATCAATCTCTCATTGTAGGCCTAGAAATGGTACTCCAGGTACAAGTGAACAACTTGTAAGTGAAAATTTATTCAGATTTGGTAATCAAACAGATCAATGGGGATTGTGCTATCATAAAAGAAGTGTTAATCCCTCTATGTGATTACGTTAGAAATTTAATGATGCATTGGATAATGTAGCCACATACCTGGATAATCCAAACTGGGATGAGACATTCATCAGTATTTCCCACCGTCATGTGGTTTCACCTTTCGTTCAAACTAGAATGGATAAAATTAATGAAATTATCCATATTTCTGATAAGTGTGGACATATCATCGGATGGATGTTTACCATCATGGAATACCTTCAAAATGGAGTACTTCCACCAGATATAGTTGAAAAAGAACAAATTCGACAATGAGTGTCCAATTTTACTCTTTATGATAGTTCAGGTCACCAGAAGGTCCTTCAGAAATGAGGCTTTGATGGAATCCTACTTAGGTGTATTTATGGTGAAGAAACTAAAGTTTTCATGAATGAAGTACATGCAGGAGCTTGTGGTGATCACCGGTATGGGAATAGGCTTTATGATCAAATTTGAAGGCTTGGATACTTCTAGAATTCAATGATGTAGGATTGCATAGATTCCACCAAGAAATTCCATTCCTTAAAAGTGAATGACAACTTCATTCATCAACCCTAAGAGTTGTTACATATAGCTAAATACTCCTTGCCATTTGCTATATAGGGAATGGATTTAGTAGGATCTTATCCTCCAGTTATGGATTTGCAGTTCAAGTATATTCTTACTGCTACTGATTTATTCTCCAATTGGTCTGAGGCAATACATATAAAAGAACTAAAATCCAAAAGAATTGTTTTCCTTTTCAAATATAACATCATCACCAGATTTGGTGTCCCTCTTACAATATTAATGGACAATGACACCAATTTATATTCGGTTCAGGTCAAGAAGTTATATCAAGAGCACAATATCAAATCCAACCATTCATCTCGCTATTATCGAGTGACCAATGGATAGATAGAGGCTTTCAATAATGCCCTTTTAAATATTCTCCAGAAGATTGTGTATAAAGATAAGAAAACTTGTCATGATAAACTTTTTCATGATTTTTGGGCTTATCGTACTACTATCGGTACTGCCACTCAAGAAACTCTATATTCATTGGTGTGTAGAACATAAGCACTTTTTTCAATTGAAATTAAATTTCATTTAATCCAAGTTTCAATCAGTGATCACGTATCTACATATAGAAAGTCTCAGAAACAATTTCACTACATGGAAGGATTAGAAAAAAATAGATTTCATACTTTTCATCATTTAGAAGTCTATTAGAACATAATAGCACGTGATTTTAACAAGAAAGTTCACCTCTACTCATTCCTTCAAGGAGAATTGGTATTTATCATCAGGAATCCAATGATACTAGGATAGAAACCTCCAAATCTTTAGCCAAAGTGTGAAGGATATTATTTAATACATAAGGTCTACTCAAATAACTCTTATTACCTAATCTCAATGGATGGAGAACTTATTACAAATCAAACCAATGAAAGATTATTAAATAATTACTTTGAGTAATTTCACATCATATATCCTCATTACATGACTCTAAAATTCATAGCACAAAGTCATAGTTTCAAGACATTAAACTAAATAACAACCATATGCATCCATGTTTCACGACGTCAAAATGTGTAGCATCTTCATCCTTATTGCACGATGTTAAACTACAAGAAATCATTTTTCCTTATTACACAACATTAAAATGTATGGTTAATGTCTTCTTTATTTGACGTTAAGTGCTTCCATGTGCAAGCATCACTTACATCATTGCTACTCCTTAGTGTCCCATAATTTCAATTTCTCCCAATGTTTGAGTCAAATCTGAATAGGGAACTCATTTCAATAACTATTAATGTCTTCATTCTTATTTTAAATGGGATATCTAGAGACAACTATATCTCCAATATTGGGCCTAGCCATAATCAAAAAGAAATTTTTTTCCCTTTTCTCCTACTGTATATGAACCAGATCTATATAGAGTGATCTTTCAAGATACATAGTTTGATCTTTATACCATTTTGTGTCTTAATTTTAACCATTCTTCTTCTGGAATGTGTTAAAATATATCACCTCCCATATCAAACTCGATTAGTGTGGGAAATTATTATTTCAAAAACTACGTTAGGCTTGATTCGCATCCATATAAGATACGTAGAGATGCATGGATCTCCAATATTGGGCCCAATCACCACAATGATAAACCCCCTCCCGACTTTATCCCTTGTGTATGAATCAAACTTGTATAGGAAGTGTTCAAAGAACTACGTATGGCTTGATTCTCATCACACTGAGATACATAGTGAAAGCTAGGAGTTATCTCCTAGTAACATATTTGGAATAATTTTTTATTTATCTTCCACATATAACTGAAAATTTATATGGGGGTCTTCATTTTGGGTCCTCTCCTTAGAGAGACCACCAAGGAAGTAATAAATGTCCCCATTTTACATATGAGTCGGATCTATGTAAGGGACTCCAAACTCATGGACAATATCGATTCAAATATTTCTCATGTGCATTGAGAATTACCCCTTTAGTATTTCACACTCTTAATATTTAATATTTTCAGATCTTTATAATCATTATTATGGTTTTTTGGTGGAAGAGTTTCTAATATCAGAGAACTCTTTTAACTTACAATGTTGTATGTTCCCCTAGGTGGACTTGCATAAGTTTCCTACATAACAGGACTTTCAGTAAAAAGATTCCACTATTTGGATATGCAGCGTATTCCACACTTGGCCCTACATAATACAACCCCCATAACGAGTTTGTCAAATAATGGTAAATTTGTTATTGTTTAAAGTGTGTTTTGTCCCCATCAAACTTTAATGACATTATATTGGAATCTGTATCTTAAAGAATTCAACCATGTATATTTTTCCCATTACCTTTCTATTGATTGGAAAGTATTTAAGACCATGGGAAACACATTTCCCTCTCTATGTGTTCAAATAAATATGAAATAACCTTGGATAATTTAACTATATATCATCTACTATTTCCATTTTGGTCCTAGTTGTATGACCTAAAACTACAAACACCATACCCCCTACATTTGGGTCAGACCTTCATAGAAATATTATTCCTCTGATTCATTGGAAATCATGATTGGATATACTTTTATCATATTCATGTACATTTCTATATAAATAGAACTATGTGTTGTGAAAAAATTGAATCTTCATAAACATTCTTTAGCTTTTAACAATAGAATGTCAACTTTTTTATAGTTATTTTGCTTGAAAATGTAGTATGTGCACCTGGGTGGCCTTGTATAAATTGCTTACATAACAGGCATATCAGTCAAATGATGCCACTATTTGGCTAGGTAACATATGATCTAGTTGGCCCCACATAATACATCCCCATAACATTTTCATCAAATAATGGTAACATTGTTCTTAGTAAAGACTTCCTCCAATTCCTTTATCCCTTTTCCCATATCATTCTTCGGATTCTGAAATTCCAAAATCACAGTTTACAATTATTCCCTTCCATAATTAAACATGGTAGTATTTTTCCAAACAAATTTTCAAGAATTTGGATACCCTCAAACTTTGGGTCCAAGATAAATACCTTAAATTAAATCCACCCTATTTCCTCACTACATGACTTAAAACAACATAGTACAATATCCTCAATACATGACATAAAACTGCATAGCATGATATCAGAAATCCCCCTTTCTAACAAATTTTAACCATTCCTCACACACCAAACTTGTGTATAGGTGGTTTTCCCATTCATGACATATATCGGCATAGAGAACCCCTTCTTATTAAAATCCATTTCCTTGGAAAAACCACCCACTGTGGTCTTGAGTCACTGATATCTTATTTTTCATTTTCTATCAACAATAAAATTTTAAATTCTTAATATCACTTTTTCTTGACTATGTAATACATGCCCCCAGAGGCCTTGCATAATATTTGCCTACATAATAGGCTTTTCAGTCAAAAGATGCCACTATTTGGCTATGCAACATATTCTCTAGATGGCCCTGCGTAATACAGCCCCCATAACGGGTTCATCAAATAATGGTAACCTCATTCTTGGAGAGGAACCTCTTTATGTTTATACAAGCTTTCGATTTGGTGACCAAAACAAAATCATGACTCAAGATTCCCCTTTGAAGTATTTAAGGAATATTAGAAAAATTTCTAGCCACTAAGCCTTATTTGTGATTTAATTTCAAAATTTATGGTCAAAGCTATTTGAACATAAACATTAGCCTTTTTAGTCAGACATGCATGACTCTAAACTGCCAATAACCAAGAGACATTGTACATACAATATTAAAAACCTTTAATGGGCACTTTGGAAATAAGTTGGGTCTCAACTCACTAGACATACATTTTTGTATGGTTTATGAAATATTGAGCAATAAAAAGTAAAAATATACAATGTTTGTGTGTTTTTCTATATAACCCTAGTAAAAATAAATCTATTCTCACTAGGCCCCATGGCTTAGGAAAAAATTAGAACATCCTTCCCAAAAATTTGTAGCACTAAAACTAACCAAATGATGTTGGAATTTGTAAAAGATCCCTACTTTTACCTTAGAACAAGATTATTTTCATTCTAAATGAATCAATAATTCATGAAATTTTTTATTGATTTCTAATTATATAAATTTATTTATTTTATGTATTAAAATAGTACTCGTAATTTAGGCTATAACCGTAGTTTGAAACCGTGGCTATAAGAAAAAAAAATGTGGCTAAAGGTTATAGCCACGGTTTAATGGACTGTGGTTGGTATTGGCGTGACTATAGGGTAAGACCTATAGCCATAGTTTGAAACTGTGGCAAAACATTAAGCCGCATGGGGCCTATATCCATGGTTCAAAACTGTGGATATAGGTCTTTAACCACAGTTTAGAACCATGGTAAATGCCTTTTCCATTTCATAAAAAAATACCCCCACAACCCCCCCCCCCCCCCCCCACAACAACAGCCCCCGCACCACTCCCCCTACAGCCCCTCCCTTCTCACCTGTAAAGCCCCCCCCCCCACTCTCCCCCTAGACAGAGCCCCCAGCACACCCCCTCCCCCCTTGCACCTCACTGGACAGACCCCCCCTACTGACCCACCACCCCTTAGACCCCCCCTCCCTCGACACACCCCCTTTCCTTACACCCCCTGGATAGCCCTCCCTCACCTTACCTTGCACCCCCCCTACTCACCCACCTTGCACCCACTGGAGAGCCCCCCTACTGACCAACCATGTACCCCCCTGGACCCCCCCCCCCCCCCTCCTTCCCTTGCACCCCCTCGACACCCCCCCCCCTCCTTGCCTTGCACCCCCCGGACACCTCCCCCCTGTTGACCCACCTTGCACCCCCCTAGACATCCCCCCTACTGACCCACCTTGCACCCCCTGGATACCCCCTACGGACCCACCTTGTACCCCCTTGGATACCCCCCCCCCTTCTTACCTTCCACCCCCTGGACACCCCCCTATTGACCCACCTTTCACCCCATGGACATCCCCCCCCCCCTTTCCGGAAACCCCCTGGACAACCCCCTCATTGCCTTACACCCCATGGACAACCTCCCTGCTGACCCACCTTGCACCCCTGGACAGCCCCCCCCCCCCTTCGTGCCTTGCACCCCCTAGATAGTCCCCCTGCTGACCCACCTTGCACCCCCTGGACAGCCCCCATACTGACCACCCTTTCACCCCCTGGACAGCCCCCCCCCCCTCCTTCCCTTGCACCCCGAGACACTCCCCCTGCTGACCCACCTTGCACCCCCTGGACCCCCCCCCCCCCTCCTTGCCTTGCACCCCCGGACAGTACGCCCTACTGACCCACCTTGCACCCCCCCTGGACACCCCCCTCCTTACCTTGCACCCCCTGGACAACCCCCCCCCCCCCCCACTGACCCACCTTGCACCCCCTGCACACCCCCCCCCCTCCTCTATTCCTTACACCCCCTAGACAACCCCCCCCCCCCCCCTTGCATTGCACCCCGTGAACACCCCACTACTGACCCACCTTGAAGCCCCCCGGGACAACCCCCCCTACCATGCACCCCCCTTGACACCCCTCTGCTGTCCCACCACTAAGGGAAAAAGGACTTTTTGGGATGGGCTTTTTGCGATGGGGGTTACAACCCGTCGCACATGACCGATTATTTGCGACGGGATTTCGTGTCCCGTCGCAAATGGTTTGGCGCGGGTAGTGCGCCAAACCGCGTGAAGGGTATTTCTGACGGGGGGATCCCCCGTCACAAATACCCGGCGGCGGTTAATAGCTTTTTGCGACGGGATGTCCTACCATCGCAAAAGGTGTGTCGGCATGGACTTTTTGCGATTGGTCCCGTCGCAAATAACTTTTTTACCACCGACAGTATTTAATGCGGGTGTAGGTATTTGCGACGGGTCCCGTCGCAAAAGACGCTATTTGTGACGAGTAACCCATTGCAAATAGTCCTGTCGCAAATAATCTAACCTATATATACCCCCATCCGTTTTTCTTCTCATTCCACTCAATTCTTATATCTTCTTTCTCTCTGAACTCTGATTTCATAGAGAAAATTTTTCAAAGTTAATTTTTTTGGACACGAAGAAGTTGTGAAGCCGTCTACATCAATAGAAAATCAAGTTTAAAGGTATTTATATTTTATTTAATTTATTATTTATTTCAATTTTTTATGTTAATTTTTATTATTGTTGATTAGTTGTAATTAAATTGAATTTAAATTGTTTTGTCATGACAATTTATTTGTACTAATAAATTGAAATTTTTAGTATTAATTTTTAATAATTAGTAGTAATTAGTAATTATTAACGATAATTAGTAATGTATATAATTAATTTTTAGTAATTAATAATAATTGGTAATAAATAATAATAAATACTAATAATTAGTAATAAATATTAATAATTATTAATAAATAGTAATAAATATTAATAATTATTAATAAATAGTAATAAATATTAATAATGAGTAATAAATAGTAATAAATCATAATAATTAGTAATAAATTGTAATAATTAGTAATAAATTGTAATAATTAGTAATAAATTGTAATAATTAGTACTAAATTGTAATAATTAGTAACAAATTGTAATAATTAGTAATAAATTGTAATAATTAGTAATAAAAAGTAATAATTAGTGATAAATTGTAATAATTAGTAATAAATTGTAATAATTAGTAATAAATTGTAATAATTAGTAATAAATTGTAATAATTAGCAATAAATTGTAATAATTAGCAATAAATTTTAATAATTTCTAAAAAATTGTAATAATTATTAATAATTTGTAATAATTTGTAATAATTCGTAATAATTAGTAATAATTAGTAATAAATTGTAATAATTAGTAATAAATTGTAAGAATTAGTAATAAATTGTAATAATTAGTGATAAATTGTAATAATTAGTAATAAATTGTAGTAATTAGTAATAAATTGAACTAATTAGTAATAAATTGTAATAATTAGAAATAAATTTTATTAATTAGTAATAAATTGTAATAATTAGTAATAAATTGTAATAATTAGTAATAATTAGTTATATTTAGTAATAAATTGTAATAAATTGTAATAATTAGTAATAAATTGTAATAATTAGTAATAACTTGTAATAATTATTAATAAATTTTAATAAATTTTAATAATTAGTAATAAATTGTAATAATTAGTAATAAATTGTAATAATTAGTAATAAATTGTAATAATTAGTAATAAATTGTAATAATTAGTAATAATTAGTAATAGATTGTAATAATTAGTAATAAATTGTAATAATTAGTAATAATTAGAAATAATTAGTAATAAATTGTAATAATTAGTAATAAATAGTAATAAATTGTAATAATTAGTAATAAATTGTAATAATTAGTAATGAATTGTAATAAATTGTAATAAATTGTAATAATTAGTAATAAATTGTAATAATTAGTAATAAATTGTAATAATTGGTTATAAATTGTAATAATTAGTACTAAATTGTAATAATTAGTAATAAATTGTAATAATTAGTAATAAATATTAATAATTAGTAATAAATTGTAATAATTAGAAATAAATTGTAATAAATTGTAATAATTAGTTATAAATTGTAATAATTGGTATTAAATTGAAATAATTAGTAATAAATTGTAATAATTATTAATAATTAGTAATAATTTGTAATAAATTGTAATAATTAGTAATAAATTTTAATAATTAGTAATAAATTGTAATAATTAGTAATAAATCGTAATAATTAGTAATAAATTGTATTAATTATTAATAAATTGTATTACTTAGTAATAAATTGCATTAATTAGTAATAAATTGTAATAATTAGTAATAAATTTTAATAATTAGTAATAAATTGTAATAATTAGGAATAAATTGTAATAATTAGTAATAAGTTGTAATACATAGTAATAAATTGTAATAATTAGCAATAAATTGTAATAATTAGAAATAAATTGTAATAAATTGTAATAATTAGTAACAAATTGTAATAATTAGTAATAAATCGTAATAATTAGCAATAAATTGCAATAAATTGTAATAATTAGTAATAAATCGTAATAATTTGTAAAAAATTGTAATAAATTGTAATAAATTGTAATAATTAGTAATAAATTGTAATAATTAGTAATAATTAGTAATAATTAGTAATAGATTGTAATAATTAGTAATAAATTGTAATCATTAAAAATAATTAGTAATAAATTGTAATAAATTGTAATAAATGGTAATAAGTTGTAATGATTAGTAATGATTAGTAATAATTAGTAATAATTAGTAATAAATTGTAATAATTAGTAATAAATATTAATAATTATTAATAAATAGTAATAATTATTAATAATTATTAATAAATAGTAATAAATATTAATAATGAGTAATAAATACTAATAAATCATAATAATTAGTAATAAATTGTAATAATTAGTAATAAATTGTAATAATTAGTAATAAATTGTAATAATCAGTAATAAATTGTAATAATTAGTAAAAAAATGTAATAATTAATAACAAATTGTAATAATTAGTAATAAATTGTAATAATTAGTGATAAATTGTAATAATTAGTAATAAATTGTAATAAATAGTAATAAATTGTAATAATCAGTAATAAATTGTAATAATTAGTAATAAATTATAATGATTAGTAATAAATTGTATTAATTAGTAATAATTAGTAATAATTAGTAATTAATTGTAATAAATTGTAATAAATTGTAATAATTGGTAATAATTAGAAATAATTTGTAATAATTAGTACTAAATTGTAATAATTAGTAATAAATTGTAATAAATTGTAATAATTAGTAATAAATTGAAATAAATTGTAATAATTAGTAATAAATTGTAATAATTACTAATAAATTGTAATAATTAGTAATAAATTGTAATAAATTCTAATAAATTGTAATAAATTCCCATAATTAGTAATAAATTGTAATAATTAGTAACAAATTGTAATAATTAGTAATCATTTGTAATAATTTGTAATAAATAGTAATAATTAGCAATAAATGGTAATAATTAGTAATAAATTGTAATAATTAGTAATAAATTGTAATAATTGGTAATAAATTGTAATAATTAGTAATAAATCTTAATAATTAGTAATAAATTGTAATAATTTGTAATAAATTGTAATAATTAGTAATAAATAGTAATAAATAGTAATAATTAGTAATAAATTGTAATAATTAGTAATAAATTGTAATAATTAGTAATAAATTGTATTAATTAGTAATAAATTGTATGAATTAGTAATAAATTGTATTAATTAGTATTAAATTGTATTAATTAGTAATAAATTGTAATAATTAGTAATAAATTGTAATAATTAGAAATAAATTGTATTAATTAGTAAAAATTTGTTATAATTAGTTATATATTGTATTAATTAGTATTATATTGAATTAATTAGTAATAAATTGTAATAATTAGTAACAAATTGTAATAATTAGTAATAAATTGTAATAATTAGT
Source organism: Viscum album (assembly GCA_963277665.1). Classification (NCBI taxonomy): domain Eukaryota; kingdom Viridiplantae; phylum Streptophyta; class Magnoliopsida; order Santalales; family Viscaceae; genus Viscum; species Viscum album. Next base: position 463,485,347 of record OY728139.1, on the reverse strand, counting down.
AATAAATTGTAAATATTAGTAATAAATTGTAATAATTAGTAATAAATTGTAATAATTTGTAATAGTTTGTAATAATTAGCAATAAATTGTAATAATTAGTAATAATTTATATTAAATTGTAATAATTAGTAATAATTATTAATTATTAGTAATAATTAGAAATAATTAGTAATAATTAGTAATAATTACTAATAATTAGAAATAATTAGTATAATCAGTAATAATTAGTAATAATTAGTAATAAATTGTCATAATTAGTAATAATTAGTAATAAATTGGAATAATTAGTAATAAATTGGAATAATTAGTAATAATTAGGAATAATTAGGAATAATTACAAATAATTAGTAATAATTAGGAATAATTAGTAATAATTCTGAATAATTAGTAATAATTTGGAATAAATACTAATAATTAGAAATAATTAGGAAGAAATAGCAATAAATAGGAATAATTAGCAATAAATAGGAATATTTATCAATAAATAGGAATATTTAGTAATAAATAGGAATAATTAGTAATAATTAGGAATAAATAGTAATAATTAGTAATAATTAGTAATAAATTGAAATAATTAGTAATAAATTGTAATAATTATTAATAAATTGTAATAATTATTATGAAATTGTAATAATTATGAATAAATAGGAATAATTAGGAATAATTAGAAATAATTAGGAATAAATACTAATAATTAGAAATAATTTGGAATAAATAGTATCAAATTGGAATAATTAGCAATAAATAGAAATAATTATCAATAAATAGGAATATTTAGCAATAAATTGGAATAATTAGTAATACTTAGTGATGATTAGTAATAGTTAGTAATAATTAGTAATAGTTAGTAATAATTAGTAATAGTTAGTAATAAATAGTAATAGTTAGTAATAAATAGTAATAGTTAGCAATAAATAGTAATAGTTAGTAATAAATAGTAATAGTTAGTAATAAATAGTAATAGTTAGTATTAAATATGAATAATTAGTAATAAATAGAAAAAATTAGTTAGGAACAGTTAGGTACAGTAGGAAAGAAATTTTAATAAATTTTAAGAACTTGGCACATTTTCCAGTGGATTGACGACACTCCTTTTGCTCGATGAATTTTCTCCTTTCAACTCTCACCGACTCAAAACATTATGAAAAATGTCATGTTACACAGTCATATTAAATCTCGTATACACAAGATTAGATATGCATTCATAGTATCACATTTTTATAATGTTTTTAGGAGGTGACAGTTGGAAGAAGACGATTCATCGATGAAAAGGGGGCTCTTTTGTCTGAGGGCTCATTTACTTGCATCTTTCTCACACTGAAATCACAATGAAGAATCTGGTCAGAGTTACGCATATTCATTCTCTTGCATATGAGAATGAATATGTGTACCTCCGACCAGATTCTTCAATGTGATTTCAGTGTCAGAAAGATGCAAGTAAATGAGCTGTGAGATAAAAGAATTGTTGTCAATCCACTGGAAATTGTGTCACCCTTAATTTATGGTAATTATTAAGACGTATTAGTAATTAGTTATATTTTTTTCAGATTGTGTTTTTATAATTTCATAATATTCTAAAATAGTGATGATTTTATATTTTGTTGAAAAATATGGAACAAGGAAGTCAACATCAGTCATTATTAGATGATCGTGCTTGGATAAATTAGTGCAGAAATCCAAATGGTTCTGGTTTAAATTCTGTATATATTGAGGGTGTTGAATCTTTCTTAGAATTTTCATCATCAAAATCAAAATATGTTTCTGTAGGCATAATTAAGTGTCCTTGTAAAAAATGTGCTCTGTGAATGTTTTACACATTTGACAAGGTTGGGGGACATATTTTTGTGGTTTGGTTTTCAACCAGATTATGTTTTTTGGTATCAACACGGTGAACGTAGTTCCTGAGAAGATACTAATAACTTGATTCTGGATCCATCACAGTTCCAACATTTAGTACATGATGTTGCAGGTATATCTCTTCAACAAACTTAAACTCATGATGATATCTATTTAACTCCTGAGTTGGAACCATCCGAATTTTATTAGTTGTTGAAGTCTGCTGAGGATGAATTATATCCTAGTTGCAAGATGAAAAAATTAGAAGTGGTTGCAAAATATATGGCTATTAAATCAGATAATTCAATGTCAAAAATCTGTTTTGATCAGATATTTTCTTTGGTTAAAACACAGTTACCTGAAGGAAATGTGTGGCTTGCAAATTACTATGAGATCAAGAGGTTGGTTCTTAATCTGGGCCTTAGTTATCAGAAGATCCATGTATGTGAAAATGATTGCATCTTATATTCTGGTGAAAATGAGTCATTGGGTAGTTGTCCCACATGTGGCAAATCAAGGTATAAAGAAGCTCAACTAGGGAAGTCTGGATCAATTCTTGTAAAACAGTTGAGATATTTCCCCCTTACACCCAGGATCGAACGTTTATTTTTTTCTCATAAAACAGCGTCAATGATGTCATGGCACAAAACCAATATTTCAACCTGTAAAAGCTTGAATCATCCATCTAATGGTGACTCATGGAAACATTTTGATCGTCTGCATCTGTCTTTTGCTTTAGAAGCCTGAAACGTGCAATTGGGTCTTTCTACTGATGGTTTCTGTCCATTTGGTTCTTATGGTAGTTAGTATTCATGTTGTCATGTCTTTATAACTCCATAAAATCTACCTCCATGGATGTTGATGAAGGAGCCCTATATCTTTTTGACCTTATTAATCCCATGAAATCTGAAAAAGAATATTTATGTTTATTTGAAACCATTGATTGATGAGTTAAATACATTGTGGAGTAATGGTGTTAGTACATATGATGTTGCTGCGAAACCAAATTTCACATTAAAAGATGCATTGATGTGGATGATTAGTGACTTTTTGACATATGTCATGTTATATGGCTGGAGTACACATGGTCTGAAATCATATCCTTACTGTATAATAGACAACAAAGCTTTTATTCTCTTCAATGGAAAAAACCTTTCTATTTTGACTGTCATCACATATTTCTTCCAACCGATCATCCGTTTCAAAGGAAAAAATCTTATTTCATAAAAGGCACAATTGAAAGGGATGAACCTCCAAAAATGATCTCCGGTACAGAGTTAAAATATATTGTATTTTCATTAACTCCCATAAAATTTGGGCCAACAATAAACCAATAGAAAATTGATGGTTTTGGGAAAGAACATAATTGGATAAAACGAAGCATTTTTTGGGATCTTCCATATTGGTTTGATTTTTTGGTCCGCCACATGTTGGATTTCATGCATATTGAGAAGACCTATTTTGATAATTTATTTCATACAGTTTTTGATACACCAGGTAAGACCAAAGATACTATAAAAGCACGATTAGATCTTGCCCAAATTTGCAGGCGACCTGAACTTGAACTATTTGAAAATGTCAGATCACAGAGGTTAATGAAGCCAAAAGCATCTTATACACTTTCCAAAGATATTTTATTATTATTTTGTCAGTAGATTAAATATTTGAGACTTCCAGATGGCTATGCTTCCAATTTGGGTAGATGTGTTAAGAATGGTCATATTACAGGATTAAAAAGTCATGATTTTAATGTTATAATAGAAAGACTTATGCTGATTGGATTCATAGGTTTGTTGAATTCTATGATTTGGGATTTGATAACAGACATATCATATTTTTTTCAAGATATTTGTGCAGTGACAAAAGACTACGATACACTAAGAAAACTGGAAGAAGATGTTTCTGTAATTTTATGTAAACTGGTAAAAATCTTTTTGCCTTATTTATTTGACTCAATGGAACATCTGATATTAAATTTTCCACATGAAGCTAAATGTGGAGGTCCAGTACAGTTTCGATGGATGTACCCATTTGAGAGATGCATGCAGAAATTGAAGAAAAAAGAACATAACAGAGAATCATTTGAAGGCTCAATTGCTGAAGCTTATTTTCAAGAAAAAAATGTTTTTCTCTCACTATTTTGAATTTTATTATCCCTCAAAACAAAACCGCATGGGGAAAAATGAGGTAAATGTTAATGATGAAATGGACAATCAATTATCAGTTTTTAATCAGAAAAATCTTGGCTTCAGTGGAGTTCAAGAACGATGGCTTTCAGACGATGAACATCACAGAGCTCATACACATGTTCTGCTCAACTTTGAAGAAATAATAGCATTTGTACTTTGAGTGCTTCTATCACTTATTTTATAATTTCTATTACAGTATGTAAACTTATTTTATTTGTAGGTTATATAATAATCATTTCAAGAAACAACTTCCACAAATTACAACAGGTGCTCTTGAAGAACGCAGACAAAAAAAATTCTCACTGGTTTCAAAAACTGGTAATATAAATTATTGATGGTTTAATATCAATTCATTTTACTATTTATTATATTGATAATTGTTTTGAAAATTTTCATGAGTCGCAACATGCTAATAAAATTGATAAGAGACTGTTTATATTGAGTAACCCACCATCCAAAATAGTTAAATCTTATAATTCACATGTGGTGAATGGTTTTAGATTTCATACATGTGCATCTTCGGAATCAAAAAAACAATGAACATTGGATTTTGTTTGAGAGGATCACGTCATATAGAAACTGAAGTTGACTTTTACGACATACTGGATGAAATTATTGAGCTATGTTATCTTGGACAGAATTATATAACAATGCTTAAATGTCGGTGTTTGGATACTGAGAGAGGCTTGCATGTTCATATGACTCATGGAATCCTCGATATTAAATATAAAAGTATTCTTAAAATAAATGTACCATTTTTACTGGATCAACAGACACATAAAATTTATTATGCAACATACTGTGCTACATCAAGAGACATGAGTGATTGGTGGAGCATAATAAAAATGAAATCTCGGGAAAATCAATTTACTCAAACTGAATGTGGTTCTTCTGAAGTAGAAGGAATTGAAATTTTTCAAGAGACTACTCAAAATCCATATTTTTCACAAAGAGACATGAATATCGATGATGACACCCCACAATTAAGGGTCGATGGTAATGAATATGTTAATGATGTTACAAATTAATTTGAAATTACAAGGGATGGTGAAAGTAAAACTCATATAGATATTGATGACGCTGAGGAGGAATATGAAGACATTGACATCATCAGATATGAAGATGATGATGAAGGTGAACATTGACATAGTTAAATGATGGTTATGATCATAACTAATATATATCTATATATGATAGTTATTTTCAACTATCTTCTAACAACAATCATTTTGTGTTTCAGATGGACCCTAATCTATTTCGTGAGTTACATGAGGTTGATCAACCTTTGGATGAGGGGGATGTGGGACCATATGACCCTCAGCCTACTGATGGTTCAGGAGGTATGTAGAGGGGGCGTGGTCTTGCATGACTGATGAGTCCTAACCCTATCCTCGAGCGACGTCCACGTCTTAGCTTCGATCCATACACACAGAGGTATAATAACCTGTATATTTTTGTTAGATTTTTCATTAATTTATTTATATATATACTAATTTTTGATTATTTATTATTTTTTCACAGTTTTGAACATGTAGTTGTTGGAAAGGGGAGCACTATCTTGTGCAATTATTTTTCTCAACCATGGATCACATGGGAACATATTCCCATTGATGTGCAGCTCACCATGTACAATCATTGGCTGGTATGTAAATAAATAATATTTATTTTAAAATTTATTTAATTAATAACTTGATATTATAAATTATTTGTAGGTTTTATGGTATCCCATAGAGGATATCATGCATGATGTTATCCATACAGCATGGGAGGTGGCTATGCGTGATAATTTGCGTCAGTTTTGGCACAATTTGAGAAAGACAACCATTAAGAAAGGAGTGACAATATTTGATGAGTTGTGTAGAGCCCACCGAGCAGAGTACATTTCATATCAGGTTTGGGATGGATTATGTGCACACTTGTTGGGTGGTGGATTTCATAGGAGGTCTTCATTGGGTCGGAAAACCCAGGGGAGATAGGAGGAGACGCATCGAGCTGGTTGTCGTACATTCAGTACGTATAGAGAGAATCTGGTAAGTATATTTAAAAAATATATATATTACTTTAAATATAAACATTTTATTTTATATTTCTGTAGGCATTTTAGCATCTTGATATTACGGAGTTCGACATTTATTGGAGGATGTATAGTGATCCAGCCACTGAAGAGATTATAGGTGATCGCCAGCGTCAGATTGTGGTTAGTACTATTTTTTCAGTTTTACAATTAACTGCAAATAATATTTTCAAAATATTAATTTCAAATTGGAATTGAAGGAGTCATATGAGGTTGGGACCTCTCAGACACAGGCTGAGGGTCAGGATGAGGCGACTTATCAGACCAGTGCACACCATTTCGATGAGGCAGCATGGATGCAGGCGACTCAGTATGGCTTTGAGAAGGGACGAGTAGTTGGTATCAGCTCTAATGTGACTCCTGATACTTATTATGGTACTACTGTGATGTAGGCATCCAGCTCAAGAGGAGCTCATGGAGAGGCATCATCTTCTGCCTCACAGTATCAGGAGTAGTTATGAGCTTAGAATGAAATTATAGAGAGTTTGCAGAAGAAGCAAGAAGAGATGCGTCAGCAGCAGCAACAGCAGAAGCAACAACACGAGGAGGAGATGCATCGATGGAAGCAGCAGCATCAGGAGCAGATGGAGTACATGCACCGTCTGACTCGTAGTTTGGGGATGAAGTTTCCTCCACCATCTGCTTCAGCTCCACCACCTCCTCCAGAAGACGACCCCCAGTGATTTTTTTATGTTAAAAACATTTTAATTTAACATTTGTTGTAATATGAACTATTTACAGTTTTTGTCTTTTATATTGGTGCGAATTTTAGATAATTTAATTTGTAATATTTTATGATTTTTTTGGAATATTGAGAATTTTAATAATTTTAATAATTATTATTTTTTTAGTATTTTAATAATATTAATATTATTATTTCATTAATCATAATTTTATTAAATATATTTTTTCAGTATTATATTTTTTAATGGTTTTTTATTTTACTAATAAAAATAATAATAATATTTTATGATTTTATTAATTTTATTTGTGAATATTGAGAATTTTAATATATTTTTATTTTAATTATTTTAATAATATTTAAATTAATTTTTCAATAATCATAATTTTTTTAAATTTATTTTTTAAAAAATTTATTTATTATTTGTGATGGGATCTGTTGGGACGGGTTCCCGTCAGAAATAGCCTAAATAATTTTTTTTAAGTATTTGTGATGGGATTACGGGCTCATCGCAAATACATTTTTGCAACGAGCGCATCACAAAAGAGTTTATAAATATATAAAGTATATAATCGGAGACTTATTTGCAATGATCCCGTTGCAAATAATATTTTTTTTGATGTCGTTTTCTACGACGGGCTATTTGCGATGAGACCCCATCGCAAAAACTTATTTTCAACAGGATCCCGTCGCAAATAGCCCGTCACAAATATCTAGAATTCTAGTAGTGCACCTTGCACCCACTGGATAGCCCCCCTCCTTTCCTTGAACCCCCCTAGACAGCCCCCTCCTTTCCTTGCACCCCCTAGACAGCACCCCCTACTGACCATCCTTGCACCCCCTAGATAAGAGAAGCAAATTAGAACATCTTATAGAAGAAAAATCAAACTATGAATTTCCCCATAATCTTCCTCAGCTATATAAAATCCCTAAAAAAGGAAAAAAAGTAGAACATGTGCAGTTAGAAGGGGTCCATTTGGGCCTTATAGATATTTTTACAAATTCTGTGTAGACTTTAATAATTTTTTGTGACATATGGATGTAAAAAGATTGAATACCAAACTAAAAATAGTTCAAGAAAATACAGATCTTTCTTTACCTGGAGTTTTATTTGTGAATAATATGTAAATATTTCGGAGTTTTCCACCTACAAAATCAGCCAACATGTATATCTACAAATATAATAATGTTTAAAATTAAGAATACAGACTAATAAATAATTAAATACATGAATTGAAAGTTAAAATGACAGAAAAGTAATAAGAATAAATATGAATGTATGTATGTTATTTACTGATGGGATTTTTTGTGTTGTTCCTTTTCATTTCCTCTCATCTTATATAATCAACACTTTCATTGAGGTTAGGCTACAAACTGTGGTCATAAAGTCATTGTTTTTAAAAATTTTATGAAGCATCAATGATCTAATTTTCTTCCCTTATCTAGGTTACATCCCAAATAATTATCAAATTATATACTTTCCCCCTACACACACCTGCCCAACCCCTGCACACCCCAACACAACCCATCCACCCCTCCACTACACACTTATTTCCCCCTATGCACTCCCTCCACCCCTAGCCCCAACCCCCTACCCCCTACACACCCCTTCCTCTTGCACCCAGCACACCCCCTGAACACTCACTGCAACCTCCCCCCTGCCCACTGCACACCCCCTCCAACCCCCTGCCTCTTTCACCCTCCACACCCCTTGAATCCACCCCCTGCACACCCACTGCACCCCCCTTTCCCATGTACCCTACACACCCCCTCCTAGACTGGAGACCCCCTCTCATGGACACCCCCTCCCTCTGGGACAACCCCCCCTCCTGGACAACCCCCTCTTGGAACAACCCCCCCCCCCCCACACACACACACACTGCACACATCCCTCACCCTACCCCTCCCCCCCCCCCCTCACCCTAAACACCCCTCCCTTATACACACCCCTTCCCTCTTCCCCAACACCAGCACCCACCCCTCCTGTCCCCTGAACAAGAGGCACTGTCTTCCCACATATCACCTTCCTACTCCAATCAATGAAATAAACTACACATTACTCAAATGACGTGTCCACCTTCAAATCACTATCATCATTTTCAACCACATATAGATGATATAGATCATACTTCAAGAGCTATGATACTTGAAATAGAATTTGCATCGCCTAATGTTATAGAGGAGGAGGTAACCTGTAAGGCCTAACTATAATCTTATCCACAATATTGAATATACCACAAATCATGGCACAAAATTCTAATGTTTACTAAAGTACCTTTTCCCTAAAAAAGTTGATAACCATTAGAATACCCAATCACCCATGGTGAACTCTAGAAGTCACTTCCACCATAGAACCTACCATTATTTCCTTCCGTGAGTGGTAACCATCCACGTTTAGGATCATATGAACCCTAGAAAACCAACTACGGATACCCCTCCCCCTCAAGACACAACCCCACCCCCTGGACTGCTCCCACCCCACCCCACTGCACACCCCTGCCACCCTACACACCCCCACTACCCCTCCCCACTGTACTCCCCCTCCCCTACACACCCCATGTCCTCTTCCCCATCACCTTCTCCCCCTCCCTGAATACTAGTAGAAACAACCCTCACCCTACACACCCCCACTTACCACTTCCCACTATAAACACCCTCCTCCTCACCCTACACCCCCTCCCTTGCACACCCTGGTGACCTCTTCCCCAGCATCCCCCCTTCACACACCATTTCCATCTTCCCCAACACCAGCCCCCTCCCCTACACACCCCCTACCCTCTTCCCCAGCACCATCCACCCTATCCCTCCTTTAATACTAGTACCCCCCCCCCATCACCCTACACACCCCCACTTACCCCTTTCCACTGCACACCCCTCCCCCCGCACCCTGCACACCCCACTGCCCAGCACCAGCCCCCCTAGACAACCCCACCGTACATCCCCCACTACTCCCCCTAGACAACACCTCCCTCTTCAGAGTTCATTATAATTGTCTATATCATTAAATCATATCAATTATAATGGAAACTAACCTTCAATCCCCATATCTCTCCAATAATTCTAGTTGTATATATCTGAGAATCATTTAAATTATAATTCTAACCTTAAGGTAGCTGATTTGAATCATATACCAACAAATAACAATGAATGAGTAATAAAACCTATCACATGTTCGCAAAAACCTTGATTTAGTTAATTTGAATCATATATCAACAACTAGCATTTAATGACTAATAAATCAAAGAAGACATGTTCCAAACAGATCTTCAAAAAGATAAAAGTCATGGATAAACATCAGATTCATTAAATATACATTAAATGATCCCATGTTTTTTGAATCCAATCAATAAAATCAATAACTTAGACTTACTTGTACAGATGTATTTTATGCATTCTAATTACATAATTAAAATACCATCTCAAGTAGATTGTAATGTTTTATTAAAAAAGAACCAACTGTAAAACTATCATGTTCATAATAGGAATACTTACATGTAATTAAACCCAAAATTAACTGCAACAAAGACAATACCTTTTTCCAAGTTAATATCCAAACCATATAACTCCTTTAAACTACTTGGGCCCTTCAAAAAAACATCTATAAGTCAAAATTGAAAATTTCTACGACTATAACTCTTGATGGTCAATTAAGAGGTTGTCGCAAACCATATAATGAATTGGATGTTTCTAATAAGTCATATAATGGAAAAAAATTTGTGAATCATTGGAAAACACTACCTTCTGTCCATTGGGGTTAAGGTCCATGAAATATATCTTTATTACAGTTTCCATGCCAGTGCAACAAAAAGTTCAATTTGAGGATCCTCTATATACTGACGCATCATTTTTCCAATTAAACCTATAAAAAATTATGCATTAATCTTTTAAGTAGTACATACACAGTTGAGGTGGAGAAAATATTATTAAGGCTTTGTTTGATAGCACTGCTTATAGCACTTATCAATGATCAATTTTGATACTATCTAACAAAATAAGTGATGTTTGTTTTTCTATATGGATAGTGGTGTTAATGTGTGTGTGTGTGAATGAACATGATTCTTTCTAGAAAGAAAAATAAATGTGCATCTTATACAAAAAAAATACTGGTGGACCCTGTATCCCAATAAACATATAACTCACCTCATATTGATGAGTATGTAGCAGTGTATGTTTCTGTACACAGTCTTCTCATAAACCTTATTGTAATCCCAAACACCAAGTTGGAATTTCTTTTCAAAGGAACCAAGGAAAAAAACAAATATATAAATGAACAGAATAAAATACATACTTATTAAAATATATACATCTAATGGAAAATTAAAGAACCAACCTTATCCCCAAACAGAAGAATGGTATTATTTGTGGGATGGGATTCCAATCATGCCACTCGCCTGATGTGATACCATAGAAATCCACAACTGACTTTATTAGGGATCACAAATGAAAGTTTAATCTTCACAAAAAGATCATTACATATAACCCTTAGAAATCAACTATCAAATTCAATTTCTAAACTCAAACTACTGAATCCAATCATTTCTAGATTTTATCTTTTTCTTACTGAATTAAAGGTCAATTGCATTTCCATATTCATCATTAACCCACAGAAATTCCTTCTTGTGCTTTTTGAGCTCACTGAAGTAATATTTTCCTTCCTTGGATGTTATTGTACCCAACCCATAATACACAGAAAATAAATTTCAGAAATAAAATGGAAATGAGGCATGATTGTGTTATTATAGAAATTAATATCGATTATATAAAATTTATGTCAATTGAATCCAAATCACATAATGTGTGAAACATCCAACCTATTTCCACAAATATTCAACCACTTTAGTAGGACCATGCATTTTTACTCGATCGGATGTTTCTATCACACAATTATAATAATCGTGAACAAAAAAGAGCATATTAGTGCAGAAAAAAATGTAGTTACAAATCATCAATTAAACTAATTTATGGAAGATTATATATTTGAAAATAAGTCTATGATACAGAAGTTTAATGCTATAAAAAACATACTATCAGAGGTGTGCCAGAATGGGTTATTCCTACAGAATAAATTTAAATGATAGAAAAATAAAGGGTAGAAACTAATAGTTTAAAGAGAAAAGAATCAAAAAAATGGAAAATTAAACAATATACCATCAGAGGTGTACTGAAGGAGATAAAGGGGCCAACTCAGAGAAGCATCGGCAAGGAGGTATGATGGTCACATTGGAGGAGGATACAATTCAATATAATAATAATAAAACTTATCTACTACATAAAAAAACATACATCATAATAAAATAATTCAATATATGTAGAAATAGACAAAAAAACACAATACAATTCAATATTACAATAATCAAACTTCACTGCATAATAAAATTCCACATATTAACAATCCAAAAATACAATTTACATCAACAATGAGTTTCAATATCAGTATAATCAGAATCATGATAAACCTCATCCATGCCACCTAGAGAAACACTATCACCACCTCTCCCACCACCAACAGCATCATCGACCTCAGCATCGGTACTGGCACCGACATTGGGTCTAACTCTAGCTCTAACTCCAGCCCAAGCTTTGTCTATGGCTTCATCTCTGGCTCCGGCAGAAGAATATACATTATAAAAATGCATCGACATCAAAAAGGCATCAACTATTACAACTGCTTCTGGTGGAACTGTAGAAGAAAGTCCAGACATAAATTTCATCATATTTTTAGTTATCGCCTTTTCGGATTTTTGACTTGATTATTTGATTGTAGAATTCATTTGTTCCCATCTGACCAAACCAGAATTGGTACTTGAAGAAATTATGTTAGTAGACCAGTATTGAGATGATACAATCTTCTTCCCCAGTTGACAACACACTCTGCCCTGATGCTCATCTCTTAATATCTGATGTAGATGATCATTCGTGCCCAAATTTTCAGGTTCTTTTTCTTCTAATGCCTCCAAATAATTTTTTTGATTGATATATAACATAAATTAAAATTATAAAATAATATAAGGAATTAAATTCATTCAAAGTAAAATAAATTTAAATATACTTATAATCGCCTTCTCGATGTCGATATTTGTCACAGTACCATCTTTCTTTTTTCATCTTGTACAAAAAAAAAGTAGATCAAGGAACGTGGCCCATGATATTCAATGACTTTTTCAAAAAATAAATCAATCAATCAATCAAAATTAGAAGTCAAAAAAATTACACTAAACGAAGCTAAATATTTTAAATGTTAAATTACTTGTGCTTTCTCATGATCTGGTAGTGAAGTGTGTTCACGAGTATAAATGTGTTTCATTCTACTCTTGTTTCATTTATTTATATCTGATTTTTCCTATAAAAAATAATTATATAATTTCATTAACATAAATAAAACAAGTAATTATACTTTAAAAAATCATTTTTTAATAATTAAATGAATATATATATATATATACCTTAAACCCTGAACTCTTCCAATATCTTATCGTTTCTTTGTATTGTGATATTGGGCAATCCTGAATCATCAGTACTTCTTCAAGCTTCGTACCAACTCTCTTTTTCTAACCATGATATAAGTCATACTTGTACGCTCACCACATTTCACCGAAATCCATTATCCTTATAGCATTTTCATTTTTTCCACCAAGAAAATTATATCGAAGCTGCAATGGACAGAATATTTTTTAAGAAAATATTATAATTTAATATATATAAAAGATTATTAACATTACTTACCCAAATATTTGCCCAGTCATTGTCCTTTATTTTTTCTCGAACTTCCCTCCAACATATTGGTTGAAGAAAAATGATATTTTTGTTTCTAGAAAGTGTTCCCATAAATATTTTACATTCTGTACCATTTTTTTAATTATAGCATTGTCCTCGTTGTATTCATCCATGATTTTCATGTGTCAATTCCAAAACTTTATCATTTTTTTCGGCCTCATCATATGGTGGAGGCGGGAGCTAATCATGAAAAAATTAATAAATTATGATAATATATATCAATTTATCATTAATCACTAACTATAATGTTTAAACACATACCAATAGATGTGGGATCTGTTGACCCCTAAAGTGCAGTGTCTAGAGGGGGAGTAACCTTTGTGGTAGGTGGGATATCTATAGTATGAGTACTCTGTATAGTAGATGATGATAATTATAATGATATAAGGATAAAACACAATGGATAACCTGGTACAGATGAGGTTGGATATGGATATGGATACGTCGGTGGGATATATGGGGGTGTAGTGCCCTGAAAAGTGGATGGTGGGAATGGAAAATAGGGAGGGATGAGATTCTGAGAACTACCATCTGATGTGGGTTCGGGCAGAAAGGGATATGGAAAAGGTAGGTATGGATAATATAGAGGTGAAATAATGGGAGGATGTCATCATGGTGACTCAAGCTGCATAGTAGTAGGTCGAACTGTAGAATCAGTACCCCGCCATACTATCAACGTCGGTAGTATAATCCAACCATCTCCTCAATGAAGTATCCTAAAATAACATAGATTATAAAATAAAACAAACGATAACAAGATAAATAATATGAAAGACCATAATATTCAAACATAAATTGTACTTACAGTGTTTTCCAGAGGAGACATACATTGTTCATTTAATTGTATTCTTCTATTTCTTCTAATATCATCATATTTAGACATTTTGACTTGGAAATTAAAAATAATATTCTCAAATAAATAGAAATAATGAAAAATGTTAAAATATACTAGTTAATTTGATATCATGTATGGAAGTATATAAAACACATACAATATTACCATAATGATAGGTAAATACTCTCAAATGTGTCAACATTATGGGTGCTCTCTAACAATTTCTGTTTCATAATCTATTCTAGCAATTGAATCATATGTGTCATCAAATGAAACATTCAAATAAATAATGATAGGTTCATCCACAACATCATTGTCTTCCTTGTATTCATCAAAAATATTTCTAGGAATTACATAAAAAATAACACCAAATTTTTGTTGTAATGTGCCCATTACATTAAACACATATCTAGCCTATGACACAATAATATAAGGTTCATCAGTATGAAGCTGGCTGTTCATATCAATCACTCTAAATCCATAGTTATCAATATGAATTCCATTTCATGTCATTGAATCAAAACACTTACATTTCATCATTGTGACACGACCACGTGCCTAGTAATCTAATAAAATGATTCTTTCAATAACACCATAATATGATATATTTTCTGACTGAGGTTGTTTATATGATGCACTCGCATAAAAATCTATTGTGGAACTTATTGTGATACCGTCATACTGTGTTTCCATTTTTTTGCACAGTTATTTATAAAAAATTTAAATCCATTGACAATCATTGCCTTAAAATCACGTACCACATCATTTGGACCAATGGACAAAGCTCTTACTTTGTCTGATACTTCATTAATTGGTAGAGTTAAAACCTAAAAGACACCAACATAGATTATTAAATAGAGAAATGTGATTATATTATGAGAAGAAAAAATACATTACCATTGAATTTAACCAAGAAATGAATTCTTTGCTGTGAAACAGTTCCTTCCTCTTAATAGATAGAGAGTGTTTTCTTTTTTCTTATAATTTCTAAATGTTCTCTACAAATATTAAAGATTTAAAATTTCATAATATATGAAGAAATAACACAATGAAAAAAATGCATATTTATTAGTTTACTTATTTTATATAATCATCAAGCATACCACAGTTGAATAATAATATACGATTATCCATTTCCCACTCTTCACTTCTTAAAGTACACAATGAGTACGATCTAGATATCCCCTTATTTGGGGTAGTGAAGGAAATGCAGGCTTAATGGGATCATATTTCTCATCTTCAGTTATCATTAGTCGATTAGACCTCGTAGTGAATTTATCCATGTATGATGAACATAAATACATGAATTCTTGTGCTAAATAGCATTTCACAATTGAGCCTTCAAGGGGATATTTATTTCTCACATAATATTTCAATGTAAACATCATTCTTTATGTAATGTACATCCACCAACTCGAAACAGGACCACTAAAAAGAACTTCTGTGGGTAGATGCACAATCAGATGTAACAAACATGTGAAAAATAATGCTAAGAAAATTTCTTTGAGTCGCATAGAATAATCAGTGTATCTCTCTGAAAATTTTAAACAATGCTTCTACTCAGTCTTTTGGCACAAATGTCTCGATAAAAATGACATAACTTAATCACAAAAACTCTAAAATTATGTGAAAGTAAATGCCGAATAGAAATAGGAATCAACTCATGCAACAAGACATGGTAATCATGGGTTTTAAGAGATTTTATTTTCTCATCTTGTGTATTTACCATTTTCAAAATATTACTTGAATAACTATATGGAACCTTCAAAATTTTAAAAAATGGAAGAAATTGTTTCTTCTTCACACTTTTCATTGAATAATAGGAAATTGGGACTTTACACTTGTTTTGACCAATTATATCAAGATGAAGTTTTTCTCTTATACCCCAGTCCATCAAATCATGAATAGACCGAAAATCGTCTTTTGTTTTGATTTTTACATTTAAAATAGTAGAACGTAACATCTCACAAATGTTTTTCTCAATATTAATTACATCCAAACAATGATGCAATAAATTCGATGACCAAAATGGAAACTCAACGAATATGATTTTCTTTCTCCAATTGCTATTGGAATTCGAACTAATATGTTTTAACTTTCTGATATTTTATTGAAAATTTTCCAAGAACATAATTCAAATCATTAAGTTCTTTAACAATATCATTCCTTGACATTCTTTGAGGTGTTTCATCTATCTCGATGGAATTATCGAACCGTATCTGATTTCTCCTGTATGGAAGATCAATCGAAAGAAATCACTGATACCCTATGAAGTTGAATGTTTGTCGAAACATTAATCTTAGTGAATGTTTATTTTTTATAAAAATAGGACAGGATAGTTTCGCTTTAGTAATCCATCCAGAAATCATTCCATTGGAAGGGAAATCATTTATCATCCATAATAAAGCTGGACGAAACATAAATTACTCCTTCATGAATTCATCATACGCTTGTGCACCAATAATTCAAAGATCCTTTAACTATTCTATTAATAGATAGAAGTACTTATAAATATCATTTCCAGGATCACTAAGTCCAGATACAATATAATCATGATATTAAATGGATTCTTCAAACACATCCATGAATGAAATTTATATGTGTGAATGAAAACTAGCTAAGTACTATGTGGAGTGTGCAATTGGCGAAATGGGTTGAAACCATCACAGGATAATCCTAATATAATATTTCATGGGTCAGTTTCAAAATCAATATGTAACCTATCACTTTCTCAAGTATACGAGATTGAGTTCCTTCTTTATTAGTATTCCACCTTTATATGACACACTGTTTCCACAAACTCAACTATACATTTTCTTTCTATAACAGACAAAAATCTTTTGGGGAAAGAATGAATCTTAATAGAAGAAAATCCAAATTTTTCGACTAAATTTGATGCCATGTAATCATTTTCTAGAATAAATTCATCATAAGGTAGTAAATCCTTAATAAATTTAAAGATATAGTAAACTATAGTATTACGAAATAAATGAATTGTTTTCCCATGATATAATTGCATTAAAAAATTAAGGTTTCTCATTTTTCCACATTCCTGATATACTGGGGTATTTTCTTCTTCCATCAGCTTTATAACACTCTCAATGTCATCATTTTGATTAATAGATGAAAACTATGTTCCGATATTAATTTCCTCTTTCAATAGTCTCCATGAGGATATGGCTTCAGAAACAAAAGGAAACCGATCAGAAATCATATTTTTCATACCAGTCCTTTACACTGAATCGATGTCATTCACCACATGTGATTTTTATCCATTCTGAAACCACACATTATATTTTTTTTGGAAACCATGTATAGTGATATGGTAACTCACTTCCTCACGAGTTAACCATGGTCTTCCAACACAATCAAAACACAGGCATTGAATCAATACGCCATCTGAATCATTGGTGAATGCAAAGTCCAAGAAATATCGTATATCCTTCTAAAATTTATTAGTGATCCGATCAATGTTTTACATATAGTATATATCCATTTTTAGGAATATAAATATACATTAAATAAATAATCAAGAAAATGAAATAACATTATATATATTGTTTTATAAGATAATAACTAACCATTAATAACATGTTAATAAAAAATAATAACAAATATTATGGTTAAGGGAATTCATAAATGTTTCAAATTATAAAAAATCATGAATAGTCACACTTTCCTAGGACCACATAAGATTATTTTTTGTTTACTTCCAACACCCACATTAAAACTTATATGTATGAAAAATGACCTAATATGTTTTTTATTGCATTCAATGATGGACACCCCCTCCCGGACACCACCCCTCTCGGACACCCCCTCCCTCTTGGACACACCTCCCCCTCCCTCCTGGACACCTCCCTCTAGGATACCCCCCCACCCCCTGCACCCCCAGACACCAGGACCCCTTGCTTCCCCCCCCCCTCGCACCCCCTGCACACTGCCCCTGTCCCCCTTTTCCCTAGACACCCCCCCACCAGCACCCCCACTGCCCCCAGCCCCCCCTCCCCCTAGACAAACCCCTCCTCATGCACCCCCTGCACACTACACACCATCCCCATTAACCACCCCCTTTTGGAATCCCCTACCCTTAGACACCCCCCGGGACACCCCCTCCCCCTGGACACCCCCACCCTCCCTCCTGGACACCCTCCTATTAGACACCCCCTAACACCCCCTCCCCCTACACCATCCCTACCCCACTGTACAACCCCCTCCCCCCCTTCTCCCCCACTACCCCTACACACTGCCCCCACCACCCTTCACCTCAACTACCCCCAACCTTCCCCCCCACCCCCACCTTCACCCCCACTACCCCCACCACCCTGCCCCTGCACAATGCCCCCCTTCCCCCTTCACCCCCACTACCATCTTCACATCCCCCCTACCCCCTTCACCCTAACTTCCCCAACCTTCAACCCCCACCCCCACCCCCACCGGCACCCCCACTTCGCACCCCCACTCCCCCACCTACACCGCCACTTCGCACCCCCCCCCCACCTGCACTCCCACTACCCCCCCACCTGCACCTACACTGCCCCTCCCCCACCGACACCCCCTCTATATAGTAATCATTATAAGAAAAATCCTATAGAAATTACATCAATGAATATAATGGTAATACAAAATTTTAAGGGGAAAAATAATTTCCCTAACATGAAGGAAATGAAGGCCTGAACCTAAGAAAAACTATAAAGGAAATATAATGGTAGAGATTGGATCCAGTTACCAGGATATGACCAAAAAATATGTTCAATTCCACCGTGAACTACTAAGCTCCACTAATACCAGGTCCACTAAATTCAAATCCAATCTTCCTACCATCTGTAAAAGACATGAAATTTATAGGAAAATCCTATGTAGGTATTTGTATATACATACCCCATACGACACCCAAATAAAGAAGAGGGAAGCAACAAAATAAAATTCTTGGATCAACACATAAGGTAATATGGTAATGAAACCCAATTCCAACAGCTATCATACATATCAAATCCAGTGCCTAAATCATAACCATAATCTATCATGAATCCCATCACAAAGACTTACCCAACCCTCTCATAAACAATCCCGTATATCTATTAATTTCTTACACACCTCATCCTAAGACACTTATAATGGAATTACACTAAAAAGAGAAATTTTTCCATCTCTTCTTCCCTCAAACATTTCTCTACCCAACCCAAAACTGAAGGAAATCATCCTAAGGGAGGAAAAAGGATTGAAACATAATGAATACTATCACGTTCCTATTAAAAACTCCTAATCTCACATAAATATGATAATTATACCTCATCTAATCTAACCTTTTTAAAATTTAATGAAGTAACCTTCATTCTAAGCATGAACAAACCCTCAAATTCATCTCAAAAGATCGAGCCTTAAAAAAATACCATGTTATTGAATTTATAGTTCTTGTATTAATTTTAATTTACATTATATTACCATTATTAAATAAATTCTTGTTACACATATGATTCAACATAATATCACCAACTAAAAATTTCATCATATATTCAACAAATAATAACGAAAGATAGTATAATGAAGAATCCAGTTAAATTTTCATCTTTCCATACACTTCATCATCATTCTGGATTTTAGTTCTTCAATTATTTTTCAAAAATATTTCTCATTTAATATAGTGTAACACATAGTATTGGTAGTATATATATTCATCATTTCATTATAATATATTGGTATAAGGATATCATGATTTTAAAGAAAAAGTTAATGTAAGAAAACATTATAACAATAAAGAGATGATAAAACTAACAGTGTGGAATTAAAAAGAATCATAAACATAAAACATCCACTGCCATCGTGAATATGGAAGTTAAGATGAGTCTAAAGTGGAATAAGTTGATAATTTTAGGTACCATGGTTAAGATGCATTAGTGAATTTTACCGATAGAACATTAATTAACAAATGTGATAGTAATAAAAATGATTTATTTGGGTGAGTTGATTTGATAGTATTTTTTGAGGTATACCTTAAATAAAATAAAAAATAGAGGGATAAACCATGAAATAAAATGTATAATTTCCTAAAATAAATTCCTATATACAATAATAAGAGGTTTATAAATCATAAATGATAGCATAGATTGAAAAATTGAAAATTGGAATTTTTGGTAACTTAGAAAAGGAGTGGATCTCAAACTCAATGTGGAGGAACGAGTGTGAATCAATGATGGTGTGGAAAATACTATAAAATAATAGGTTTGGAGGGATGAAGATAATTATGTAGAAGTCAAGTTTTAATAGTGTATGTGTAATCAATGACAATGACTCTTTACACCTGATATTAAATTTGTTTACTCAAGGAAACATGTTCTAGGTGAAGAAAATAATATCCCAAGAGTTTTTTCTAAAGTGAGTATTTCCATTCCAAAGGTGTGTCACCATAAAAAAAGAAATATAATATGTAATTTGATAAAATGGAGTATAAAACCACACCTCATGCCAGAACATGGGCCTAAAATATCTAGAGGAAAGTAAAATTGGGATAATCTTAATTGCTTAAATATAAAGCTATCATAAATAGAAGAATGACACAAAATATTAGGTGTATTTATTGTAAAAAAATAGAAAAATCCAATATGATTTCAACATGGAAAATGATTTTTAGAGAGAAACAAAACCAAAAAAATATGCAATATTTTTTCCATCATAATCTTATTATTTTAACCATTATTGTTTTTCGTGTGATGGATATAGACACAAGGATGCCTAAAATGCCAATAGGGTACAATGAGAGGTGACACTTGATACCCATAAAAGATGATATCAATAGAATAAAACATATTCCAACACATATAAATATTTTTTTATGTTTTTCATGATGAAAGGGAGTGTTCTGAACAAAAAGATCCTAATAATTATCATGCATCAGAAGAAGTTCCTCAATAGTTATTGAAGAAGATGAAATGGTATCATAAGGAAAATTTATCAAATGTTTATTTGAATGATATATACATTCCCAATTTTTTGTTTTTGGATAGAATATGTACCTCACATAGGACCTAAAATAAAAAACTTATTACAGATATCAAATATGATAATGGTGGATTGGTTCTCTTTTCTGGTGATGAATAAATCATGATCGTTTGATCGAAAAAGTCCAAATTTAGTGCAATAGGTATTTGGAAGAAAATAGTGTGATTGAAATCATGATTTTTTAGTCTATAATGATTTATTTTGAAAAAAAGAGTGTGATTGAAATCATAAATAAACCCATAAAATATCGTGGAGGGCATCGTTGATTGGAAACGTCAGGGATGAGGGCTTCACAGTGACAAAGGAGGTTGGGGAGGAGGGTGTCATGGTGAGAGAGGTATTCAGGGAGGAGGACACCGCATGGATAGAGGACGTTAGGGAGGAGGGTGTCGTAGTGACAGAGGCCTTCAGGGAGGAGGGCACTGTAGTGATAGAAGTTGTTGGTGAGGAGGGTGCCACGGTGACAGAGGTCGTCGGGGAGGAGGGCGCCGCTGTGAGAGATGTCGTCGGGGAGGAGGGTTCTGTTGTGAGAGGTTGATAGGGAGGAGGAGAGGTTTTATAGGATGAGGTCAATGTGCAGTGATATGGTTGTGGATCAGGGGAGGAGTAGGATCACGATATAGATCAGGAAAAAAATGACAGATGTGATATACAAAGGGATATATCCTCAGAGGTTTAATTAAACTGTGGAAATAAAAAATCTATAGCCATGAACCTATAAAACTGTGGCTATAGGTCTGTGGAAATAACCTAAATTTATAGTAGTGAAATATTATATATTATTTTTTAAAAAACAAATAACATGTATCAGTCAAGTATGTGTTTTGGAAATAGGTAATTTTTCGTCCCACATTCAGCTGTATAGATAACGATTTCATGCCTTGTCTTTTATGTATTTTCTCTAGTGTATGCACCTCATGTTTTTCATCTAGGGCACCTACCTCCACATCATCTAGTGTGAAAAGTGGTGGATCTATAATATCCTCATTCATACTCTATCATAGCTACAAGGAAAGTGGTTTTTGAATGTAAGTCTCTCCAACATGTGAAGAATATGGATGTTGTATAGGGGATATCTATGGATTAGAGGAAAATAAATACTGTAACAAAGACTAATCATCTTCTATCACTATAGATAATTCTGAAACACTAATATACTATGTTTTAGCATTTGTATCAGATGCATCAAGGACCTATCAATGAATAAACTATGTCTATAGTTGTTCACATGCCTATGTTTGTGCCTATACCCTTGGTTAAGGTGGCAGTTGTGGCTCGTATGCAATAGGTTTTAGAGTATCTTGTTGTTTATCATGATGAAAATCCTTCTCACATTTCACATCATCAGGTAGTGTATCCATAAAAGGCTCATCACCCTCTTTCACATATATATGAGGCTCATCACCCTCAACATCACCTATCATATTAAATAAAATATCATGATAAATCTCATCCATGAGAAGAAGAAATGTTTTCACTTCTTTGTGAAAATAAGCCTAGTAAAATGGATCCCCCTCTATGGGATGAAATATGTGATTGAGTTGTGTGATATGAGAATCTAGGAAAAACATTATGCAATTAACTAATTCTAATAAAAAATTATTGAAAATTTGAAGGAATAATTATTATGAACTGATAATAGCCTCTTTCATGTCTTGTAAAATATATAAATGTGGATATGTGGTACTAGGACCCAAAATCCAACTGATTTGATAAATTCATGTGTACTATACATCACCCTCATAATCGAGAATTATTATGTTTTCCTCACATATCAATATATCATTCAGGATATCACCTCCAGTTGAATCCCCACATACCTAACATTTTCATGGAATGAAGTGAAGGAAATTGAATGTGTTGTGTGGGAATGTGATTATAGAAGTTGAAATTACTCATAAATTTATCAACACGATGCCTCTTATAATAAAAAAATGAATCATAGGTGTGATGCATGAGCAGGAAGAAACCATCACCTTATAGTTAGGTGGGAGAATCTTGATGACAGGCTGAATATATGACATCCTCAAAACCTAAAATATTAAAAAAATTAATAAATTAAGTCATATATAGTGAAAAATAATAATTTATATATATAATTAATAATCACTTATGTCATCTGATCGAAGATTGTACAATATAAGTTTGTAAGTAGAGATGTCATGTCTGGGCGTATTTAATTATAAATGTACCTGACTCCAACTATTGATGAAATTTTTATTGTTATATTTCATAATATATATTTTTATATTTTCATTACACATTATATGAAAGGAAAATCATACCATCATCCACACGAGGACTCCCGTAAAGTAACAGTAGGAAATGAATTAAAGGAATGTAGATCTAAGCTTGGGATATGATCCCATATCCACATATGTCTAAGAATAAAAAATCATTTAATATTATTCTTATCAACATTACATACACATCATAATGCTCTGAATGTATAAGAAATACATATAGACACCCAAATATACCCCATGGACCAAGTCATCGAATAACAATAAATACATCAAGAGGAGGTTGTGATCTATTATAGTTTAGGTTCACTACCTTTAGCGTGCAAGTCATTTGTTTTAGGGCATGCCATTGGGTTCCACCATTTTTGTCCCCCTTGAGGATTTAATGATTAGGAGGTTCTTGGTAATTTTCTCTTTCAGTTTAATTTATAAAAAGTAATTTTCAGTCAGTATAATTGACTCATGCAGATAGACCTCAAATCTTCCTAGACCTTAATACCAAGTAATATGTTAACTAAACTAAACTAATCTGCACCATCTTGGACCATCATATGCAGACTATTTATAAAGAGTCCCAATATAATTGAAACATACTAAATAGTAATAATTATCTCTATCCCTAAAAAATGAAATTCATGTTTCCCTGGACACCGTCTATTTTCTAGGGAAGAAATGAGATAATGATTGATGAAGATGAAGTCAAACATCATTACACCATATAACCCAGCATAATAAATATGAGGGATGATGGTTGGAGGTGGTGCAACATTATTAAAATGATGATACCTCTATTTTCTAATATTAGTAACTTAACATTACTCTATTAATATACATAAAAATTATATGCATAGAATTAAAAAATGAAATTTAGCCCATATCTAAATTTGATATCATCCTTGAATATTAGAGTTTATTTAATACAATTTGAATAATTTTTTAAAAAAACAAGAGAAAAAATGAGGTAGATAATTATCCTTCAAAATTAATAATTAAAAAAAATAGTGTAAATTATATATGTGGCATATGTTGTTGGATTTTTCCATCAATTTCTTATTTAGTGATATATAATCATGATTAATTTACTTTCAAATAATTTATTTTATATTTACAATGATGAAAATTATGCATAGTACATGAAACTACATAATATATTCAACTGAACATGTCATAAGGGAAGTGGATATCCTATGTGCTAACACTTTGTTTTGAAGAAACAATGGAACTCTATTTTCCCAATCAAATTGTAACCTTCTATAAAATATTCATGATGTCGCTTCACTTGATTTCAATATTAGATTAAAACACAATTTTTTAGATGTTTAAACTCTTATTATTCATTTATTTTATGTGTTTAATTTCTTAATAGCTAAAATATATAATAATTATTTTGATTCAAACAAAAAATGAAACTAGAGAAAAATGAATCATGTTATAAATGAAACTAGCTAGAAATTAAATAATATATAATTGAAAACCCTTGAATAAGAAAAAAAATTACACAGTAATGATAAAATACAGTAACATGATCAAAGATGTTGTGAAGTGGATCCCCTTCCTATAACTCTGAGAAAAAATATATGAGTATAGACTTCTGTATAACAAGTATTGCATCATAGTCACACTCCCCATTATCAATGTTAGTGCATATAATTTCTAATATGATTAGAATGTGGTCATCCTTGAGGAAAAAACCAGGTAATAAAAGGCACTATAGTCGACTAAAGAGTAGAATAGGTAAAATTATGAAATATCATAAAATTATTTCTAATTAAACTAGAAATGAAACATTATAAAAATTAATCATTATAAAAAATAAAAAAAAATACCTAAATGAAATAATATATTAATGAAAAATCCCGAATATGAAACCTAGTAATATCAGGGACCATAGTGGTATGATTAATAGGCGAGGTAAAACTATGAAAATAACTAATACACATCCAATGTGTACTATAAAAATCAATCAGATTGCTCATGTGATAAATAGGTCAACATAAGGTTCCAATTATAGGTTCAATGATGCATAAGATGTAATAAAAAGTGAATAGGTATACCTCAATTCTTAGAAATAAACACAATAACAGTACTTTCTTCCCATTAGTACCACCAACACTTAACCATTGTCTCCTGTGAGTGGGTCATGGCACTCTGTTGACTCAAAGAATCTCTCTACCCTATTTAAGATTCAATCATTAAATAATGATGTTTCCTAAATTATTTTATCAACGACTCTTTGTAAATTCTATCTAAAATGAATTAAATGTTTTATCCTCAAATAAGCCTAATGGGACCATTAGACAAAGCAATTAACACATCTATAAAATTTATCATATACTAACCATATGATCGGTAGTCTAGAAATACCCTTTAATACCCCACTTATTAACTCCATGATATTAGTAGTTATAAGTCCATATATTCTGCCACCATCATATGTTAATTTCCATTTATCCTTTAAAATATACATCATATAATCATATACATATTGAATATACCTTCAAATTTATTTAATTAATTGATTTAACATTCCTTATTAGGGCTCATATACTGATACCAAAATACAACAATGTATTTAAAAGTACATTTTTTCATAAAATATACATTTAAGATAACATACCTAACATGATGATCAAATTATTTAATACCTCATCCCCAAAATTCCTATGCCCATTGTTGGAAATATGTTTGATGGAATATTTATGAGTAGTATTCGGTTCTCACCATGAAACTCTGTCATTATTAATGTCCTTTATAATCATTGATGATAATTAGATATCATACAAAGTCCTTGGAGTTTTGTAAAATAAATGTGTATACATGACAAAAAAAAACTCCATTATTCAAAATTATCCTTTTCAACGATGAAAAATGTGAGTGATAGGGGAGAAATATCACTATCTTGTGTGGTATAAATAACTAAAACACCTGTATACTTTTCCTTAAGAAAATTTCCATCAACTTGAATGAATTATTTTTAACATGTAAAAGTAGTGATACATGGCCTAAATTTCAAAAATATTCTTTGTAACTTCACCTTTATATGACCAACTTCACAATCCAAGGAGGCATAGTCAATGGTGTCAAGACAATAAATAACATGATTTTTGAGTGATAACAATCCCATTTGTTATGGAAAATCTACATATGATTCATCCAGATCAATATAGACTTTCAAAATTGCCTTTTTTATTTCGTTGCAGGATTTTCTATAGGATATCATGTATTTGAGAAGTTTTTATATTTGTTTTTGTGCAAGGGATACATGATCCTCCTCATATTTTCATATGATATCTATAATAACAATTGATATAAATTATTCATCAAGTGAAGGGTGTTTCTTTAACAAGCATGGATGAACACAAGTATGTAGGCCTTTAGAATTAGTTATCTTCCAAAATGGGAAAAAATTATCCTATATTAGCTACATTAAAAATTTCATTTTTGGAACATATTTGTCGCACCGAATGAGGTATACTTCATTATAGGACTCATCAATCACAAATTAAAAATGTCTCTCTATGTGGTATTTCTTTATCACATTTTTTCATGCACTTTTACTTTCCAAATACAATCCTAAATATATGGTTTTATCTCTTGAGGTATATTGTTTCCCTATAATTCTAGATAATTAAATATTTTTTTTAATGATATCCCAATAAAAATGTTGTACACATGAAAATTTCTTAACTAGAGAAGTTAGTAATGTAGGATTATTACCAAAAATGGTTGTCACCTATCTATAAAAGGAACCTCATAAGGTTAACTCTCCACATAATCCTATCCTATATCATTTCAAGTAGCATCATCATGTACATCTTCATCAGATAATATATAATTCATTAAATTCGGAGTGTAGATAGGGATTTCCCCTATATTCTAATCACCTTTTTCGTAATTAGTTTCTATTATAAGAGTATTATGAGAAGACAATGAATGAAAATTTTATGAAGGTATGGCTTTAATATATCTCCCATATCATGTTTTTTTAGTAATAGGTCACACCTCATCAATAATAGAAAGAGACACATGTAATTAGATTAAACTATTATTATATTTTTTCTTAATCAATGATGATTCCCCCACCCAATCCTCGTCTATAAGCATAGTATAATCAATGAGCCATAAATTATCATCATATTTAAGATGTCGATATGAAATTGATATAATTACTTAATCATACCTAAATTTTAAGTGACTATAAATATTCCTATAAAATCTAACCAATGTCACACATTCAAAATGATTCTCAATTCTTGTAGTGTAAAACTATATCTAAAACCCTAATCTATATAAATTTCCCCACCATTGTTGTGTATTGACATATATAATATTTCCATGATTTTTTTAATAAAATGTTATATATATTCATACTACATCATCAAATGTTTAACATGTTTTAATTAGTTATGATTAAATAACTATGAATTGGTCATGAGACTTTTTTGCTGTATCGGTTTATCAATATTTGATAAACCAACAAAAACCTAGGGGGAACTCCTAGAGCCTTTATTATCTCATATTTTAGAAACCCTCAGTCTCCTTTAAGTGATTTTTTAGAAATCGAGCATTAAAAAGAAAAAACTCTTGTAAACATCATTTTATTATAATAGTATTCAAATGCAAATGATGGGGCCAGGTGTTTTGGGATACATAACATTTTTATACAGACATGTAGGTTCTTACATTTGTAGATAGAGGTATAAAACACAATTCATAAATGGAGGGAAATATAAGTTTTACAAATTATATAACCACATTAAAAAATAAGACATTCATTTTTAATCATACATTGGTCGATTATTTCAAGATTAGTAAATTATTAAAAATTTAATAACCCCATATTAAAAAGTATGAAATGCCATTCCAATCATAAATTATAATTTCATCTCAAGACCATTCAACATACAATACTCTTAACATATATTTTTTAGATACATATTATGTTCTGAATAATTTAACTTTACCCACAACTATATCTAATAAATAATATATATATATATATATATATACATTCATGTAGATTTTTCACTATTTAAGGTTTCTAATTATAGCTAAAATCTTTTTTGATATAGATAGACCCACCATTGAAGTATTTTTACATAGACATGATTACTTATAAAGACAATTTAAAAACACATTATATATATTTATAGAACATGGACAATATTTAACATGTTTTAATTAGTTGTGATTAAATATTTAGGACATGATACTGATATTTTTATATGTATTTATTTATCATTATTTGATAAACCAACCAAAACATAGTGGTATGGGGAAATCTAGAGACTTTATTTTTTTAGATTTTAGTAATCAGTAGTCTCCTTTTAGTCATGGTTTAAAAATCTATCATTGAACAACAACCCAAGTCGAATTACCTTTTATTACAATGTTAATCACATTAAAGTTATGATGTCTAGGGGTTTAGGATACATAACATTTTTACACAGACATGTAGGTCTTTACATACATAGTGAGAAGGATGACACATGTGTCATAAATAAGGAAAATAAAATAAAATTATGAAATATTATATAACTACATAAAAAACAATATGAAATTCAATTTAAATCATAAATTGGTAGGTCATCTTAAGATAATTCATCACACAACAAACTTAACACGTTTTTAGGGATACTTATTATGTTATAAATGTTACAATTTTACTTATAACTATATCAAAATAATTATAAATAACTAAATATACCTAAATTTATATTACCTATTTTCAAATATCAATATATATGTATATATATTCAATTAATTATTTAATGATTTCTTTTAAAAATTTCTAATATTATTTTACAAATATTATATTAAAATAATATAACATATATTATCTCAGTAATGATATGAATTTTTTTATTTAATTTATAATCTAAATTTATGCATGTAATGATTATAACTAATATATTTAAAAAAATTAACTATAATTATTTCATTTATCTATGAATCCAATAACATATTGTAAATTTATTATATTTTCCCTCTCGTATATATATATATACACATTTATATATATTAAATTGTATTTATTAATATGTTAACATATGAATATATACATTTTGATAAGAAACTATTGTTTCCTAAATGAAAATATTAATATTTTACACATGACTACTCGAAATAGTGTTAATAGTAAATTTTGTTAAATTTAATTTAAAAAAATTGATATAATTTTCACTTAAATGACCAATAAAATATTGTAAACTTATGTTAATTTCAAGGAAGGATATGAGTTGTTATGGATGCTCTCTATACTCATGGATCCTAATCCTTCAATCTTATTGGGTCTCACTCTTCTAAGAGGTCTGATAGAAAAGAGGGATTGAATCCAGAGCTTACTAAAATTCAACAAAATAGAAGAGTTGACTATGGAAGAATCTCTCTCATGGTTGATGGGTTTTAGACTCATAGGCCTCATGATATTGAAAAAATGAAATATATAAAGGATGATCACATATATGTAAGGTCTTTCAATTTAGATAGACATTCTAATATGGTGAGTAATGATATTATTCAAAAATTTGTGGGTATGACCAAGCCTATAACTTTTAAGGATCAACGTTCTTATCACTCGAAAGATTCAAGAATGGGCTACTCTAAGGCTAGAAAGAGGGGGGATACTGCTTCTTCAACTCAATCCATGTAAGGGGCTTGATGAACATTCCCAATTTATTAAATGGAATGTGAGATGTTTGGTCACAACTTGTAACTCATATGACTTGATTGATGCAATATTTTTTAAAATTTCTCTTGGTTTTGGAGAATTGTGTCACTTCCAAGATGGTGGTGTTGGATACTAACACTGAGGAAGTATATATTGATACAAACTGAAATTATTAAGGAAATTGGTTCAATCAAGTCTAGACATAGAGGGGAGGTTGACCCCCTCATTGTCGGGGAGGACATGGGGCCTATCACAACATGATTCTTCAATATCAAACACAAACTTAATGATTTTTAATGTTTCTTTACCTGTTGACTCAATTTTATGTTACATTCAATATAATAAAATTAAGTATATATTCATTTTCTTAATTATTTAAATCTTCTAAAATTTAAATAATCATTTTTTATACATAATTAATCAAAATAATAATTATTTATAATTAATATAATTTAAATATTATTATTAGTAATAATTTTTTATTTTCATTAAAAAATATTGTATATATATATATGTTGAATAATATATTGTATATTTGAATAAATTTAAATATGATAAATAATATGACATATATATATATATATTAAATATTCAAATAATGATAAAAATATTTATATAAAAAATTATCATTGATATAAATTTTATAATATATTTAGATAGATTCAATTTTTTTATCTATGTATCGATTATTATATTTTTTAATTATTTTACTTAAAATATACAATACAATATAATATATACATATTCATATATTCAAATATAATTATTCACCATTTAAAATAAAAATATATTCAGTTTTCTAAAAAATAATATTTCCCTAAATATAAATTATAATATTTTATGCATAAAAATTAAATTACCAAAACACTATATTTATATTTTCAAAATCATTTCATATAAATTAAATCATACAAGGAATAATAATTCATACATAAATTAAATCTTGCAAAAAACATTAATTCATAAATTCATACAACCATACAATTTAAATAAATAAATCATATAAAAAAATAAAAAAATCAATTAGAGAACTAAAAATTTTTAAGGGAAATTTTACCTTCATGAAATAGGTAAATTAATATGTTGATAAAGAGATCTGAAATAGCTTCATTGTAGAATATCAACTTGTAATTTTTTAAATGGAATGGGGATTCATTTAACAGTTTTGTGGTGGGAGAAATGAACTCCACTCATTCCTCTTATGTATTGATTACAAAGGAACTTAGAATCTCATTTATGATCAATGGACAATGAGGGAAGCGTGGACAAGGTTGTCGCCTCCCTCAATCCTTTTTCTGAATATATAAAACCCTATCCATTTTTTAATAAAATAAAACCTATTTAAATAACTCAAAGAAATCCCTTTGGTGGTGTTATTTTAGAATCATCAAAGTATAATTGTATGGTTTTTACATATAAATTTTTTAAAAATCATATAATTAAGAAGATAGAATTACCAAATATATAAGGATTCTTTCAATTAGATAGATAATTTTTCATCTAGTCAGTACTAAAGAAAGAGGTAGGGTGAATTACAATGATGATATGGATCTATAGCTGGTGGTGAACCAGGCCTGTATCAGGTAGTGAAGGAGTTTTAGAGGTCAATAGTGGAGCAAAGATCATGTGGTAGTGATTGGGTAGAGTGCTCATGGATCAATGCTTGTGGAAGGTGGTGGGGAGTTTCCAGTGGAAGATTAGACTTGTGCAATGAAAATTGACTTCCTGTATTCATCATCTCAATTACCCACCTAAAATGGTGGGTTGATTTGGGTGTGGGGATGGGACATGTGGAAGGGAACTAGGTGGCGTGATGTGGGTGAGTTCATATAATTTTTAATTGAAATAAATATAATGACTGAATACCCCACACACAAGACCAAACATGTGGTAAGCACAAATTTATCTTATCAATCATCCATTCAATATTTTCCATTGATAATATTTGATCTAATGTATTCTTTTCATATGGTATCATTAATTAAATCAATCAGCTCCAATGTGATTATTACACCTATATGAATAACTATATACCCGCATATGAATTTTTTAAAGTAATAAATACATTTTTTTATATCAACATATCAATAAATATATCTAAAAATTATTGATCACTTATGAATATATAAATAAATAAATTCATTTGTGTGTGTATATATATTATATTTTATGAAATTAAATGCACACAATGTAGATATATATATATATATATATTATTTAAGTTATTTTCCATTAAAAAAAGTACATATGTACAAACATATATAAATATATATTAATATAAATACATAAATATAGATTTTTCCAAATATAAATAAATTTAATTATTTTAATTACTTAAAGATATATGTGCATGAGTATGTACACACACATACAGATATATACAGTTGTATATTTTTTGAGGTATACTTTAAAGCATGTAGAGACATGCATCTAAATATTATAATACTTACATAAATATACATACATTCATACATACAAATAAATATTAGCTTATATATACATGTATGCATGCATATATATTAATGTAATAATTTATAAATATATTTAAGTATATGTATATTCTTATATAGATGCATGTGTACATGTATATAAGTGTATACAAGAACATACACAAAAAACATACATACCTTTAAATATATCTACACACAGGCATGCATGCATGTGTATATATAAATGTAATTATTTTTTAATTTAATATATATATATAGTAATGTGTGTATATATATATATATAATAAAAATATTCCCAGTACATTGAAAAATATCCAGTTAGAGATTTGTCCTGCAAATATCCTGATAAAGATTTGTCATGAAAATATCATGATGGAGATTTATCTTGCGAATCTTTCAATAGTTGTTGGGCTTGCAAATATCCCATTGGATATTCTCCCTAAAAATATTCCATATTAATACATATATTTATAATAGTATAAAAACATACAAAAAAACTTTCAATACAAATCTCTCAAATAATATTTCTCAAATGAATCTCTCATTGGAGATTTGCCCTACAAATCTCCCAATGAAGATTTTCCCTGCGAATCTCCCATTGGTGATTTTCCTAAAGAATCTTTCATATTAAATAAATTTATATAAATTAATTTATATATGTATAAACTTCTATTTATATATAAATATGATTATATGTATATGTATGTATGTATATATAAAAATATTTAGATATATGTATCTTCTAGTATTAAAATATAGTTAAACTATTAATAGTCTCATATGCTTGTATATACATGTATTCATGTATGTATGTAGGAATACATGTACTTATATCTGTAAATAATTACATTTTTTATATTTTTAAATAAATTCAATAATATATATTTATGTATTCTTATTAATATAGATTTGTATATGTATGTACGTATGTACTTATAATTATATATATACGTATTTCAATATGATTTTATATGGAAATATTAATTTGTTTGTATATATGTATGTATGTGTTTATATATAAATAAATTAATATATATGTGTGTGGTTGTGTACGTTTTTTGTGTGAATTCATCAGTTTTTATTTATGTGTGTTATCAATAATTATTATAGGTATATAATAATATGAGTATTTATAAAAAAATTAATACATGTACATAAATGCATATAAATATTTTTATATGTACATACACACACATTTATATAAATATTTATACATATTAATATATTAGTGTAATTATTTACTATTATACATCTATATAAGTATATAGAAATATAAATATTTCTCAGTGTATTTTAAAGTGTATTTGTAGAAGTATACATAAATATATATTTATATATTTATATAAATATATATTATTGCAATTATATGTAAATATAATCATTTTAATTACTTATAGATATAAGTGCATTCATGCACACACACACAGGTATATATAAAATTAAATATTTTTAGGTATATTTTAATGTACGCAGACACTTGCATCTAAATATTATCATACATATATATAAATATTAGTATATACATGCATCCATGCATGCATATATATTAATGTAATTATTTACAAATATATATATATATATATATAAGATTAATAATTATCTTATATAAATGAATACATACACATATATATAATTTTATACAAAAACATCCAGAAAAACATATATAAATATAAATATAATCTTCCACATGCATGCGCACATGAATATATAGTAATGCAATTATTTACAAGTTTAATATATAAATATAATAATATAGGAATCTCCCAACAAAGATTTCACAGTGTTGTTTGGAAATATGAATCTCTTAGTAGAGATTTCTTAGGGAATATTGGCACTATGAATCTCACATTGGGTATTTCCCAATGTAGATTCACAGTATGAATCTCCAATGGGAGATTTCCCAGTGGAGTTTTTTAGAATAAATATCCCATTAGAGATTTCCTAGTGATAACTTGTATACAATTATATATAATTATTAACACACATATTTTTTGTATATAACTCTATATATATACACGAATATATCCATGTACTTATTTTAAAATAGATTTGTATTTGTATGTATGTATGTATTTAATTATACTTAAAGATAATTTTTAACTATGTCGGTATATGGATATATTAATTTTCATGTCAAGATATATGTATGTGTTTGTATATAAATACATTAATGTGTGTGTGTATTTATTTGTTTTTATATATGTGTTTGATCAATAAGTTTTTTAGGTATATACAAATATAAGAATTTATAAGAATATATTAATATATGTACATACATGAATCTAAATATCATCACATTCACATAAATATACATAGATATAAACATGTATATAT
Organism: Viscum album; assembly: GCA_963277665.1. Taxonomy (NCBI): domain Eukaryota; kingdom Viridiplantae; phylum Streptophyta; class Magnoliopsida; order Santalales; family Viscaceae; genus Viscum; species Viscum album. Next base: position 463,450,261 of record OY728139.1, on the reverse strand, counting down.
ATAAATTTATGTGTGTAATTATTTAAAATTATACATCTAGGTTGAGTGGCACTTTCAGTTGTGTTGCAGCATTCGTCTCCTCTGCTTCTCCTTCCCCTCCACCTTCGAGAATTTGTGTCCTCTACCTTTATATCGATAGAGATTGATTTTAAGAATTTAGGAAAAAACCTATCAATTTTAGAGAGGAAGAAATCATTAATTATTTCTAATAGAAATGATGAACCCTTCATGGAGCATAAAATATATCTTCTAATCCTGGATAAATTCATTTGTAAGAGGACATTCAATTTGAAATCATGAAAAAAAACATGCTGAAATATTTCTTGAATCTTGAATAAGGCATGGATATAAGAGAAGTGGGATCAGGGAACATTATCTTTTAATTATTCTATGAAAAATATTAATGAAATATAATCCTTTGAAGTCCCCAAACATTTGGAAATCACCCTATATTTATGAAGTATCTCGAAAATGAAAGGGATCACTTGAGAATTGGATTCACTAAAACACCCATATGAGTTTTCTTTAGAAACATCTCGTTCAGTGGAATATTTTTCCAAATGATCTATAATATTTGTGGATTCATATGATCTTTTATTATGTGGGACCACTCAGATCCAATTCTATAGGGGTTATAATTGAGTGTCATAGTTCTTGTTGTTGTAACAAAACATATTGTGAGTGAATAACTTCTCTATATGGATGATCATAGAATACAGATCATCTTCGAGTATGAAAAGGTTCCAATCTTCTATTTTTTTGGCAGATGCATTCAGAAAGCTGAAAAATAAGTGAATCTAATTGTAGCATATGTGGAAGGTAACATTGTCTTATAGTATGGAAAATGGATCCATGAAAACAATAGGGGGTACTTTATCCTAGAATCAAAAATACAATTGGATAGTAACAATATTTCCAATTCCTTTAGTATGAATTCAACCCTAGATCATACCAAAGTTATCATGTTATACCCTCCGCCCCGTTTCATATATCAAACTAACTTACGCCAACCAAATAATATTACAATTAAAGCAAGATATCTCATATATGGGGAACTTTATATCCATTGTGATAACATATGAAAATATTCACCAATGGATACCACTTGAATTACTTTTTTCCCTCAAGAAAATGAGAGAAACATCATCCCCCCATCCCAAAACCAATCCACCTTGAACCACTTGTCCCAAATTGGAATTTTCACCCCTCTTACCACCCACCCTTTCACCACAACCCTTTATTAAACAAGACCCTCCTGAACCACCAAATGTTTTCCCCAAAAACACAAGACAGTGTGAAGAAAAAATAGAGGATATTTTCACATTAAACTACCACCATGGGAACCCTGTTCCATTATGAGAATCCATGAGTCTTCAAACAAAAGAATAAAAATACACAAAATATTGAAAATAGTGGAGAACTTAATTTTTTAAAATAAAAATAAGTAGAGGTTGAATGGAGCACACTCTCTTATCCAAATGAAAATATTATGTATAACTATCATGAGTTGGGAAACCCATGTACAATTTTAATTCTCCAGCACCAGATCACTAAAATTATTTATATCATGGTTTTACTATCCAAAACCACGCTATAAAATAATTACATGTGTGGTGTTCTTTAAAAGGAGGATTTCTAGTGATTATACACAGTCACTTTCCAAGGCCATACTGGTTGTCTCAGCCGCCTCTGGAGTGAATAGGTGGATATAAAGAATATAATATTTTACAAAATCCATATTTCCATATATGTTCATCAGCCTCAAGTAACTTCTTGTGAATTTGGGTGATTTTATGGTTGATCATCACAAAAAGACAAGTGGGAATCTTGGGAGATCCTACAATCTCTTAATAAGGGCCTTCTTGGGACCCTCCTCTTTGGAGGATACTTCAACAAAATCAGGTACCAAATTGACAGAATAGGGGGTACATGCAGTCTCACTATCCCTATAAGATAATTCTTTTAGTGGTCTAGAACATGGTCCTTTCAAACCTAGTAAACACCAGTAACCCTTTTACATTGTTTTGAGGGTAATCATATAATACATCCATTATAGAATGTTATTATTGATTCTTGGATTCAAACGAATAACTCATCATCTTAAAACTCTTCCAAGTATCTAACATTTCTCCAAAAAAGTAGGACCGCTTCCATTTTTTCATTAACATTACCTATGACCATAGGGTACCGAGACGAGATAAGCCATTTAGATACAAATTTTTTGGGACATGAGAAAGGGGATGTGAAGATTTGATTACAGTGGTATGGAATTTGAAATAACCCTATTTTGAAAATAAAATCATCAAAGTTGATAATAAGATTAAATATTGGAGTTATAGTCATTTAAATAATCTAGATTGGTAGTGCAATGATATTGATAATAGGCTTGATAAAATACAATCCCTTACCTCCTCAGTCATGAAACATTCTAGAATTTACACATAGGATGTTGAACTGAATAAAACCCTTAGAAAGAAAGAAATCTACTAGTTTATGTGGGATCATTATACCGACATTAAATAATTATATTTAAATAAGAATTATTTTCACCAAATGGACTTAAGAGACGTCACAAGAATCACATTTTTTACCTCAATTAATTTTAAGGGAGACTCATTTTGAATGAGGATAAAATCCATGATCTAATCATGTTTCTTTTCAAGGATAATTATTTGGTTGGTGAATCCTCCATACATACTGATATTTCTATGTGTATAAGTCTCAGGGTGATATATTTTATAATCCAAAATATCACTATTGATATTACAGATCAAGGAATCCTTTTTTTCCTTAATAAAATCCACTCCACAAAAGCCTTGGTCCATGGTATAATTCAATAACTTTTAATTAAAAAAAATTGGGGATATCAAAGGATCTCGTGTTTCTGGACTCATAATATATATGTGCAATGTAAAATCTAATTTATCATCCATTAATGAAACTATCATTTCTCTCATTACCAAAATCAAGATATCATTCATGGTCTTTGACATCAAGCCTATAAGCCTATGGAAATGTTTCCTAGAAAATCGTCTAAAAATTTTTTGTGATCCACTTGTGAAATTTGATCCCTTCTATAATATATGAAAAGAAAATTTCCTTTTTTCCAAAATGATTATTTTATACAATTCAATCATCTATCATGAAGCATTATAGTTCATGAAAACTCCCTCAATTTCCAAAAGAGGATTCATGGACATAAATCAGGATATAACAGAAGCATTTGATAGAGTTGAATGTCCCTTCCTCCCATATGTGATGTGGGAGAATGGATTCTACTCTAGATTGATTGAAATGATCATCTAATTTGTATCTTCTTTATATATCTTGATCTGTATTAATGGTGGACTCATTAATTTTTTCTTCTCTCTCGGGGCCTATATTAGGGATACACTCGTTTTTTTTTCTTATTTATATTATTTGGATTTTTTTCTAATATTATTTCAGTAACATCAAGGGATAATATTATTCACAAGGAAAAGGTCTACCATTAGGGACCTCCCTATTCTACCACATTTGTTTCCCATATGATTTTATTCTCTTATCCAAATACCCTATGTAAGAATGTGAGAAAATATTTCTACTTATTCAATATAATAAGAAGTCTTTGGGATATTTTTTCAAACTTTCTAAATCAAAACATTATTTCACCTCTAGAGTTCCCCATTGCCACAAGAGTGACCTCCAATATGATTTTGGTATTTAAGCAACTAAAAAACTAGAAGTGTCTATTTATCCCTATGATTTTTGTCCAGTCAAAAAAGGAGGTTTTATTTATAATTTTCAAAATAGTTAAAAAAATATAGGGATAGACATTCAAAAGGGTTTCAAAGGTGGGTAAATAAACTCTCATCATTTTTTTGGATCAATATATCCCTTTATATTTTATGTCTCTATTCAATATGTTAGGATTTATTACTAAATAGATCTACTTGCACCTCACTATATTTTTATTGGGACTCAAAAATAGGAAGAATAAATTCCACTGGAAAACTTGGTATAGGATCTAAAAACCCAAAATGCATGGGGGAATGGTTTTCTGGAAAATTCACCTTTTTAAATATGATCTTCCTTCCAAAAAGGGCTTATAGTTGATCCAACATCATGAATCTATTATTTATAAGGTAATATATGATAAATAATTTCACCATGTAGACTAATGTAGAACTTACCTTATCCCATTAACTATATTAAATTATAGAATCCAATGGGGATTTCATGAACCCCTTCTAATTGGGCTTACTAGAGAATAAATTATAGAAAAACAGTTAAAATCTAGACGGATCCCTTGTTGGTTGATGGACATTGCTATAGAGCAGCAAAACCCATTCATAAATGCCATGAAAATTCAATATTTATCTCCTTACTTAATGAGGCTGGCCACGGTCAGTGCATCAAGAATATTATCTTCCAATTCAATGAGAGAGATAATAAAATTTTCCTAAGTATCCCACTAGTGATAGACTGGAGTCCTGATCACCACTTTTGGAGTAAGGATTACTCAAGAATCTATTTCGTGAAATATGGATATTATTTGGAATTAAACACATTGATAATAGAGGATGATGTTATTTAGAGAACCATATGGAGCCTCCCAAGCTCACCTAGGGAATGAGTTTTTTTTTTGTGGAAATCTTGCTTTGGGATCCTCTCAATTATGAAACACCTTTCCTTTTTTCATGCGATGGAGAGCTTGACCTATCCAGTAATATTTTCTATGATTGAAACAATATTTATTTCTATATTCCACTGACCTAAAGCATGGTCCATTAGGAAATCCTATAATACATATATTAATTACCTCTTAGATATGGCCCCCATCTTTATGAAACACCTCTCTAAATGGTCATCATTTCTCACTATATAGGACTTGAGTGTTATGTGAATAGTGACTTGGATAATTTGGTTTATACGAAAGGATATTATTATTAACAAAGTGGAAACTCCAAACACCTCACGTATATGATTTCCAAACATCTGGTTATATTTGTGGAATAAAGATGTGCACCAACTTTATATCCCAGCTGTTAGGATTGACCCTTGTGTGTAGATCCATCCCATCACTAGAATAGTGAAGATTAACGTGGGTGCATCACCCTTGGACAAAGGTGTCACCAAATTTGGAGTGATGGTTTAAGACTCTTGAAAAACACAAATTTCATGAATATTTCAAAAAAATGGTTTTAAATGGATTCTTGATCTAAATACCAATGATTTTCATTTTTTGAATTTAATTATTGGGAGCTTTAAATGAGGAATGAAAATGGTTTTAAATGAGTAAAATTTTGTTATTTTAAAATTTGGATTTTAATTATGGAATCTGTTGAATTTTACATATGTATTTGAAACATGTTAATGTTTTAGGTCACTAAAAGAATATTGAAACTCAATCCATCACATCAAGAAAGGGGAACCCCATAGATCCAATCTCAAGAGGAATTTCCAACCAAGCCACCTCAGGAGAGCCAGATCAAGCTAGTCAGTATGTCCATGGTAGAATCAGTTTAGTGTTGAGGTGGCCAATGGGGGATCAATTCAATAGGGAGAATAGTGGGCCAAAAGTCCTGTATGAGATGCATGTGGTGTAGCCCATATTTGTCATCTGTACAGTGTTATGCAGGATCTCATCCCTGTTGCAGATCGTTTTATCCAAATACTACAGCAATTTCATTATAAATGATTGTTCAACCTCTATTTATTTTCCATGTGCAAAAAATTTGTGTTAACTATTCATTTTTTAATGAATCGATGCCATTTTTTCTTGGCCATGCCACAATCGCCCTTTGAAAATGTAGATCCACCAATCTCCACCACCTACCAACAATAAAGAACACGGTCTTCTACTGATTCCTCTCAAGAACTGCTATTAAATCCATCTTAGGAGTTCAAGGTTGAGCCTTACACCACTGTCGATGCACTCAAATTCCATGGATCAATTCTTAGACCCTAGATGATCACCTTGAATCCATATTTGAAGCTTTATCCATCCACATCAATGTTTGGATGAAGGAGAATCCACCAAGAATCTTTGACACCACTACTACTATTTCCATCTAGCCAAATCCACCACTATTTCGATTATCGTATCCCATGAAAGTCCCCATGCATGCTGTACAAAAATATAAATCTACCCCTGGTCCGTTCTGAAAAAAAGGAAACCACTTATATTTTTGGTCATTCAAACAAAAAAAAATCAAGGATATTTAAAAATTTTAGATGAATACCTTAACTGAATTTCAAATTAATTTTGAATGTATCTTCCAATATTAGACCAAGGGAACTCCTTTTCAAAAAAAAATAGGTGTCACCCAATTCCAAAGAGCTCAGACTGTGATGAAGGGTCTTTCTGATACTGAACTACCTTATCTTATTCCCTGTTTTTTTATTTTTTTCATTTTATTTTGATATGTTTTTTATATTTAATTTTAATTTAGTTTTATTTAAATAAAATTCATTTATACTTTTTTCTCAATAAGTGTTCTATATTCAACCATCCATTATTCATTTTCTTCGTCTTATTTTTCTCCAATTATTTTATTTTCTTATTCTTTTAAAATTCTTATTTATATTTATTTATTTTATTTTATTTTAATATTCATCTAATATCATTATTTTATTTTTATTTTATTTTATTATTCCTACTCTCTCTCATATTCTTCTATTTTTTTATTATTTCATGTGTTTAACATTCTCATCCTTTCCCATTCATTTTTCTATTTTTCTTATTCTCTTCTTTCCCATTCCACGACTATGAACTCTTTCCCAAAAAATGAAGATATAACTTGAGGCTTGTCTTGGGGGAAGGTAAGTGGAGTTTTCTATTTATTTTCAACTTAAATTAATAAGTTTGATTAATTTTTTTATGATAAAGAGTAAAGTTCATGAGTGTTGTGATTTACCACCCTAAAACTAAACTCAAACTCGTTTTTATACTTTAATTTAATCTTTCTATTCTATTCTACTAGATGTAATATCTTTATACGATGGAGTTAAACCATTCAATGGATGAAATGTAATATGATAGAGCTAGGTCCTAGAAGATGTGACATTATCTATTGAGGTGCATCATTAACCTTGATTAATATAAGAGGTGGAATTAATATTGCTAATCAAATTTTTGATTTCACACTACTAAATAATAGAATAGTAATTCTTGCTTGAGATCTCAAAATTGAATTGTCAAAATAAATTGAAACACCAATAAGAAGAATGATGGAACCTATAAACCAAAAAATGTCCAAGTTCTTTTTATACTAATCCCATTTTCGGATTTCATGTTAATTAATTTTTAAATTTTCTGGTATCTTATCAATTAAATTTATTTCATAGAATATATGAAGAAAAGTTGATTTAGGTGAATTAGAATAAGTTATTGAACAAAATATGAAGCTCCTCAAGTGATTCGGTCTTGATCATCCACTGATCTTTACTAGGAAAACATTTACAATTTTCATTTTCCCCATCCTTTGATAGGTGTGTGTTAAAAACTAATGTCATTTGTATGAGACAATCAGTTTTTTCTTATCCTTTTATTTTTTTAACAGCAGATATTTTTGTTAAACTGCTTTAAAAAATCATAAAAAATATTTTTCCTTGATGTTTTAAAATGATTATTTTTTCAATTCGTCGAACTATTACTCATAGATGAAAGAACAAGTAGTTTGAAATGATGAAGAAGACCTCTTACATAGAAGGATTGAGGAACTAATTGATATTTCCAAATATATGGTGAATTCTCATGAAACATGCATCTAAATTTTATAAATAGTGATCATTCACAATCAAGTCAAGTATGATTTTCAAATAAAGAATACCAAGAAGGAAACTTTTCTAGAGATTCTCGATTTTAATGAACACATCAAAGAGGTTTAGGCCCAACTTGATGTCCAAAAACAACTTAACCATATAAAATATCACATCTAAGAGAACCTAGAAGATCTAGAGAGTGAATATAAATACTCACATATTGATTTGAATATGGAAAAATATTCAAATCATTGTTAGAGAAATTGGAAAGAAGATGAAATGCAATGAGATATTCTCAACTATAAGATTGAATAATCAGCACCTGGTTCATTATTTCAAGCCATGGAAGAAGAATACACCACCAATGTGGTTGAATTTGAAGAAAATATTGAGTATCCTGACTACCTACCTCCATCCACTAAGAACCAACTTTAACATGCACTATTAACTGAGAAATATATAGATCCAAAACAAACTCAGGGAGATGATATTAGTTTTAATTCCATCTTTTATGATTTTACTAAATATTTTATGAGTATCACTACTTATTATTTTGAATTTTTAGATTTGTTCAATCCATTCCAAGACTTATAGTAATGTTAATAATAAGAACATCCACCAACTAAGGAATACTTAGAGCTCCCTAATTTCATTGAATATGAATATGAGGAAGCCCATGAAGAAGTCCAAGTGGATGAGACTGAGGGAATTAAGATGGAGGATTCTCATGTTGAAAGTTAGAAACTTATTATTAATTCAAATTTAAATGTTATTCATGTAAAAATACCTACTTACATTCCATTTGATCAGTCAATTCATACAACCCATATTCATCCAGCACTGGAAAAGAAAGGGGAAGTTACATAAGTAGCGTTTAAGGAAGGGGTGATTCATACTTCATCTAACCCCCCAATGAAAGAAATAATTAATTGTGAATATGAAATATATGGTTTGATCTATCCAATTATCATTCCTCACCAACAAATAACAATACCAAACTAGAAAAATCCAAATGTGGTGGTTCAAATCCAAAAATATACACCAACCATCATATTATGGATAAAAACTGGTACAAACCTTTTGTGGTAGAAAAAATATGAGTCCAACTTGGGGGATCATACAATGATATATCTTTACTTTATTTATTGTATTTTAAATATCAATATTATGAACTATTATTGCATAAATACCACTCCCTATTACCTTTTTATCATAAATGACAAGATCCTTGTGCTTAATTGGCTAATTTTCTTTTATAGGTTCATGATAGAACAAGGCAATACCAAATAGTAGAGGAAGAGGTATAAGCTTATTGGGAAAGGTATTTCACTTTTATGTATATATGCAAACTCTATAAACTTTTTCCAATAACCTGTTATGAGATTTAAATTGGAAATTGCATTCCCATGCTAGAATTTATAATTTTATTGACTTATCTGGGATATATGAGTTTCATAAGAATCATTTGATTATATGTTTTAGATTTTAATTATAATGATATTTAATAATTAAAATGGATATTTGGATGGTTAATGTTATGAATGGATATTAAAATGAGGGCTCATGATTGGATGAAATTATTCATTCATGTAAATGAAATTTCCCTATCATTTTTCTTGATTTGGATTTCTGAAATTCCTATGAATTATTTCATTATTATTATTCACACTAATGAGTGATTGTACCAAATCATATCTCCCATTCTTGAGAGTATTTTTAGATCACTTACTTCTTATTTGTTCTTACACATATTTCTTGTGTTAGGTTGGGACATGAAACCTACTAGAACTTTCATTGAAACATTTCAAAACTAAGAATGTAGAAAAACACATTTCAAATGATTGGGGAATATTTTGAAAATCCATTATCCTTAAATAACACCTTTACATAAATCTTTTTTTTATCCCAAAGAGGCCATGAATAACCTTTTCAGGAATTATCCATGTTTCAATCCATTTTTATTCATTCATAACATCATCTTAGTATTTTCATAATATTTTAATGTTTAAGTTTATGTTGGAAAAGTCATAGTGGGAGGGATAAAATATATTTTAAGAATAAAGTGTTTGGTTTATAAATATAGGGATTCAGAAAGTTTTATTTTCATTAAACTCTTTATTGTATTTCCCTACTTAAAAAATAGAAAATAAAAAAATAACCAATAAATAATTAAATGAAGGGGATGTGATTTGAGAAAACTAAAAATGTTCATTACTAGACCAGTGATTTTTATCATATGTGGTTAGATGGGGGATATCGTGTTTTAATAGGAACATGAATTTAGAAAAAAATACTTTGAAATAGTAAAATAAGTATAAAAGTAGAGTAAATTTAAAGAGGGTGCACAAATAATTCATTATTCTTTACTTTGATAATGACCTAATTTTATTTTGGGGAAAGTCAGAGTTGTTAAAATTTTATATACATAATTTCATTACACTTTTACTTCACATATTTTTATTTATACTTTAAGATAAAAACCTCATCCTTGAGCCTCAATTTTTATACATAAATTCCCACCAAACTTAAGATTCAGAGTCATATGAACCATGTTTGAAAATACCTCATGATTTCAAGTTTAGTTTTTCATTACAAAGTGTAAAAATTAGTTCCTTTAAAATACTATGGATAAGGATCATGTATTCATTATATGATAATAACTCTACTTAAATTGATATCATGAGTGATGAGTGAAAAAATAAGTGGAGAGGTAAATTAGGATTTGGATTGTTTAATAATTATAAATAACAAATCTTGAATAAATTAAAGAGTAAGTTACACCAGTTTTCAAAAGGGAGGAGCTAAAATATAAAAAAAAAAATTCCTTAAAAATTGAGAAATTAATTTGGTATTTTATGATGATTTCTAAAAATTTTATTTGACATTGATGATTATTTAATTTTATTTATTTAGAACATGAATATTTGTATCATTGGTTCTCTCTTAATTCCTTGTTAAGATTTTATGATTGAGGAAAATCATGGTTTAAGTGTGGTGGTATTTGACACACAAACATATCATGCATATTTAAAAAAAATATTTTTTTATATGAACTCTTGATCTAAATATCCATGATTTTAAATATTTTAAATAAATGATGGATAATTTTAAATGAGGAATGAAAATGGTTTTGAATGAATAAATGAAGTTTATTTGTAAATTTTGAATTTAAGTGGGGAATATTTTGGATTCTACTTATGTATTTTAAACTTGTTAATGTTTTCAGGTTATATAAAAAATCAAACTCAAGACAGCTATGCATCTTTGGGGATAACCATATATCCAAGACCAAGATGGATATCCTGAAAATATACCTTAAGATAGAGATATCAAGATGTCCATCATGTGTTTGGGGAATCAGGCCTGTGTAAAGGTGGATGGTGGGGGATCAATCTCATGGGGAGATTAGTGAGACTAAAGACCTGCACATGAAACATGAGGTACGTCCCATATTTCTTGTGTGTTATGTGTTATGTGGGAGACCATACTCACTGTAAAAGGTTTTATATAGAGGCCAAATAACATTCATTATAAAAAAGCTTCTCACCTCTATTACATTTAAACGTGAGATAAAATATTTTCAAGAATTTTTCATTTTTTAATGAAGCAGTATTGTTTCACCTTGGCCATGACTCATTCTCTAAAGGACATACAGCTATATTGAGATCTCACAACTACCACCAATGATGATCATTGGTCTCCATTTATTCCTCTCGAAAACTTACACTAAATTCATCTATGGATATTTAGGTCGATCTTTCCTATAACACCCCAAAATTCTGAAATAATAACATTTTTTCAATAACATGTATTACATGAAACCCTAATAGTTGAATGGAATATAACATCCCATGACCTTAAAATATATTTAATATTTTAAATAAATTTAATATATTTTATAGCTTTCAATTCACATAATAATATGTTTTCTTATATCTCACGCAACAACGAGTTTCTTCGATAGCTTACATTACAAGAATGACTGAGTTTTACTAAACAACAATATATTATTAAAATATTATTATTTAATATAATAAGATATAACCTTACCATTAAATTAGTAGTTATTAATAAAATTAATTAAAATATTAATATATATGATTGATTTTATTGGTTACTAATTAATTATAAATGAATATAAGAACCAATTGAATAGAAAGCGAATGTTTTTATAAAAACTATTATTATGCACCTAAAGGTGTTCGATAATAATAAATTAAACTAATTACTATCATTGAATGATATTAATTAAATATATATATTATCTATTCAATTAAATATTTTTTGATATTAATCTAATATAATTTATAGGAATAATATAAGAATAAACCCATTTTTTGCTTGAAATTGTATTTTTTCTCATAAGGAAATCTTTTCACCTTTTATAGTACACATATTTTTTTTAAATGTAAATTTTAAAAACATTTTTTTAAAAAATAAAATTTATTTTTAAAGTGAAAAATAATAATTATATTATGTTTAATTCTTGTTATTTTGATGTGAAATTTCATTTTTGATGAATAGTGAAAATACTGAATTTTAATTGGAAACTGCTTTTTCGTCTAAATAATTTATATTTTCAAATTATATTTGGTATTTTTTAATGTATTAATAGTTCCATTATAAATAATTTAATTCAATTTAGGTAATTGGAATCAATTTTACATTTAAATTGAATAAGAAAAACATTTCAAACATTGGAACATTTTCACTTTAAAACCCAACTTTGTCACCACGTCTGTGGCATTAATTTTAAATTAATTTCTGCCACTTATATGATTTTAATTTAGAAAAATTTATTGCATATTTTTAATAATAATAATTTATAATTTATGGTAAGATCTAATTATTCTTAGACCAATAATATTTTTGAAAGTGATTAATATTAATTACACCTATTAAAGTGAAATTTAGTTTACTTAGTGGTGAAACATCAGTCATAAAGGGCCAAATAACCTATAAAATTGTCCAAAACCAATATTTGGGACATATATTTGACTATATTATCCATGTTTTATAATTTTATTCATTATTGGTGGAAAATTTTGTAAGAGAGACCTCCCAATATTGTTTTCCTTTTTAAATTTACATGAATGTCACTCCTCCTCCACTATAAAAGGGTAGTCAACCTTCCCACTTATTCACACCTATAATGCCTTTTAGATCATCCAAAAACTTCCCAAATAATCTCACCTAATCCATACCCTAATATTACAAGCCTTAATTTGTTATTAAATTAGACCAATTAAGTCTTTCGGTATAAACCATAAGTAGTTACATGAAAAAGAGGTAATGTTCTTCAATGAGCACTTCAGGTTTTTTACATTATTCATCCCTTCTGTTATTATTATATCTTTATTATGTAATAAATAAGTATAAAAATTATTATAATATTTATTTGTGTTAATTTTATTACCTACACTCACAAAAACTTCCATTAAATGGGATATGAAATCATTGTTCGTGTGTACGACAGACTACAACCTCACAAACTGATGTCATTTTTTATTCCATTACCACCTTTCATGATTGGAAATGATTATAGATTTATTGTTTATATATATGTGTTATATAATATATTTTTAAATTTATTTATTATTATATAATTATTATTTTAAACACACCTTTATGCTTTCCATTTTGTGGGAATATGATAACATCATTTGTGGATGGGTGGACTACCGCATCCTCAAAGATATGTGATGTGTTTGTGATTTACATAGAATGTATTAAGGTTTTTTTAGTCAAAATATTTGATTATATGAAATAAATATTATACTAGAATTATAATATACATATATATCATATACATTCCATTTATTTAAAATGATAAGAAAATGAAAGAAATGTTCATGTGTACGTACAACCTACCATCTCCAGGAATGGTGTATTTCATTTCCAATATCCTAATTTAATGGTTAACTTTAAACACATATATAATAAATATATATGATATTTAAATCATTATTTACCTTATTGGGATAATAAAATCCTAATATTAGCAATTTTAATTAAAACTAACAAGTCAAAACATATATAAAAACTAGGCTATTAACACATGAAATAGTGAAAATAATGAATTATTATTAACAAAAAGGTAATAAGATATTATATTAATATAATATATGATATTATAAATATTATTATGGTTATTTAAAAAGTTATTTTCCTTACTAAAATCATTATATACAAGTTTAAAGGACGTTCAACCAAAATGAAACACAATTTAAGGGATTTTTGTCCCACTTTTACTTTTGTCAGGCATACGCCATATTCAAAACTTATTTATTTTATGTGGTGTATATAATTCTCCTATATTATTTTATATGATGAATAAATTTATCTTTATGTAATTTAAAGTCTCATGTGATGTTATTTATTTCTTCGGAATTATGATTCAAAAGTTACAAAGTGGTAAGGGTTTTAATCTCAATTTCATTTCATTGACGCATATTATACTATTATGAATCCAATTTCTATTATGTGGTGTATACACTACCCATTTGTCATATAATATAATGAATAATTTATTATTAATGGTATTTTTAGTTTCAATTTTAATTATTTAACCTAATGGGATTTTAATTAATAGTTACCAAGTATAAATGATTTGCATAACTCAATTTCTTTTCATTGAGTTATATTACTTCCTAGTTATCATTAATATTATGTGATTATATGTATAATGACTCATAACTATATATTTATTTGATTCCACTTATTTTATGTGGATTTAATGTGGATACACACAATCATTTCATTGGTTTATTCTCACATCAATGTTACTGTCTTTTCAAGGGTTTACTTCACAATCTAGTTTTATTTGAGATTGATCACACTTGAATTTATACTAAAGAAAATTATTTTATCATTGTTAATAAACAATTTCATTTTTTTAAACTCAATATATTCATGGTATTTTTCAAGTAATTGTATTATTTCCCACTCTTTGTAAATGTTCTATAGATTTTTTAAGAAAACTTGATTTTATTTCTCTCTAGTCATAAATTTATTTTCATTAAAAAATGTATTTTATTTTTAAAAACATGTTTTTTAAAAATGTTTCCAAAAATTTATTTAAAATTATAAAAAATATTTATTAAATAATACTTTTAAAAAATATTTTCTAAAGGTATATTCATGTCATATTCTGAACAAATCATCATTCTAACATTATTATATTGTAAAAGGATTATTATTTTTACCTTGTATGACAAGTATGGATTTACCCACAATTGTTTTCTATTATGTTTCCTTTGAAAGTTTTAATTGTTAATTTTTTTAAAAAAAAATTTTTTAAAAGTGATTTTCAAAGAAAACGATTTTAAAATTAATTTCAAAATAAAAAGGTTATTTTCCTCAATATTTTTTAAATGTATTTTTATATTTTTTATATTAATTAAAAAACAACCATTTATTTTTACCCCACTTGGGATATGTTGTATTGATTACATAATTATTTTTCCTCTAGATGGTTTTTGATTTATTTGGGTAGGTTTAGTATTGGATCTTCCTTGATTCAGTTTTTGTATTCCCCATGAAATATTTTATTTCTTATAATAATTTAATATTTAATTTCCCTTAATTATATATATCATTTATCATGGACAATTTCAATACCTATTACATATACCATTTTTACATATGGTAATTACATTGATAGTTATTTCATTATTTTGGGAAATATTGATAATTCTGTATTCTTTACTCCATATGGATATTTGATAAGGAACATTTTTCATTAATTAAAATATTATTCAATATATGAGGAACACTTTGGAAATGGACTACACAGGTTAGGAAGCACTGTAAATAATACCCTTGATGCATCGGTAGGCTCATGAGAAGAAATCAGTTAGAGAAAAACCCCCTCGAGGTTGTTTCAAAGAAGAATCAGTTGGGTTTCTACCCACAGACTCAAATAGTCTTGAGTATAGATCTTAACATTATAGTGGTTCATGTTCTAGATACATGAAGTCCGATAATTAATAATTTCCTTCATTCAGATTCTATATTTATTATCCTTGAGATAATCATTATTTTAAAATCCATCGGTTCATTTAATTTGTATTTTATTTATTAAATTGTTTGGGTTTTAGTTATTTACCTTTCTATACTATTTACAAACTTCCTTATTAGTTTATTTATTATATGGAGTTTTTTTTCATTAATTTACCTCTATGTATTGATTATTCTCATTAATTTATTATTTCTTCCATTTTACTTTACCCTTACTGTGTATTTGAACTAACCTTTATTTTTTTTCTTTCCCAGGATTCTAG
Organism: Viscum album; assembly: GCA_963277665.1. Taxonomy (NCBI): domain Eukaryota; kingdom Viridiplantae; phylum Streptophyta; class Magnoliopsida; order Santalales; family Viscaceae; genus Viscum; species Viscum album. Next base: position 463,434,233 of record OY728139.1, on the reverse strand, counting down.
GAAGTGTACTAAAAAATAAATTAAAGGATATACTATATAGAATAATGTAATTTTTTTATAAAAAATATATTTTTTAATTGTTGTATTTATTTGTAGTAAAAGACTCAAGTATTTATCTGGTTTGACAAGACTACTAAATGTTTCTATCCTTTGGGATGTTATTTACTTGTATCTCATGCCAATGTAATGGTAGAAATGCATCATATCTAGGATTGTTGGGGTCAGGGTTATATATTTTGTATCATAGAAAGTTTAGTAGAAACCTTGGTAAATAGATTTAGGAAAAAATCGATTAAGGAACGTAACCCGAAGATAGGCTTTGAGAACAAGTATAGAATAACATCTTAATTTTTTTAAAGGTAGATATTATGTGGGTATTCCTAGAAATACATCACTATCTAGATAATACATGTGGATTTCATTATAACACTGATTTACCAAGGGGTGATAACTACAAAAAAGGCAAGTCAGGTTTGAATCGAGTGTTTCCTGGAACATGAAAATTTGCCTTACCACGCTTCTGGTTTGACACTGGTATGGAAAATTATAAGTATAATTCACATTTTTCTCTAAAAACCATAATGAATGATTTTAATAGATAATGATAATGAATGGTTTTGGTTAAACCCTAAACTAAGGAAGTGACCACATGGAAATAAAATAGATGATATATTGATGTATTTGGATTCAAGAAATAAATTGTAGAAGAATTTTTACCAATGTTATTTCCAGTATAAGAGTTATCAAATATCTAAAGATTTGATTAATGTTCTTAAGCACATGTGTATTCAATACTAATAGTGTTATGAATACCATAATGTGTTATGAGTTTAGGATTAGAAATAAGTTCAAAGACCGTAACACTTTTTTAGGTTAATGTTACTAGTGTCTACCTAGAATAAAGAAATTTTTAATGAAATTTAGTAAAATTATATATTTATATGTAAATATTTATAGGAAAAATTAATAAGGAATAATATGTTTTCATTTTAAATAAATAAGTTTAAAATTATTGATAACAATTAGGGTTGAAATGATCATTAATGAAATTATATTAATATAAGAAAATCATACTTTGTAAAAAAAATTGTTATGTTGAGAACCATAGTAAAAAAGGATATTTTATGATTGACCTTATTTCAAGGATTTCAATCATATTTTGGTGAACATAATTGGAATTATATTAATATAGTTTATAAAAGTAAAACATTCATGTTAGGTGACAACCTATCAAGTACAGTATGGTTTGGGGCTTAAACCCATGTCTAAAGGATGACAAGGGATCACGCCAACCACTAGCCTTTGTGATTTTTTAATTAAAATGTCATTATTTTTATTTAAACAATTTAAAAAATAATTATTAATGATAGACTAGTAGTATTAATATTAAAATTAGAGATTAATTTTTTTAACCTTACTAGATTTGAAAAATATTTTGAGACATGTAGAAATACTTTTCAATCTTTTATGGAACTTATGATCAGTAAAATGTAAATTTTTGTGCTCTAGGAATTAACAAAATCATTTTGGGTATTGATTTATTAAAGTAATGGTTTAATTGGAAATGGATTGATGCCTAACCGAAGGATTGAATCTTGTTTATAAAAATATTTCAAGTAAGTATATTTTCTTATATACTTATGAAGTAAATGAATCACTCTACATTAGGAAAGTGATCAGGAAAAAAATTCCTAATAAATTATTTTTTGTTTAACAGATGGTCTTTTAAATCATCATGGATTTATGGTTTGGAGGCCCTCAACTTTCCATTTTTTTCACTTGTTTTTGATCAAAGACCTCAACAACTCTCTATAATTATTTAAACATTCCCACCAAGTCCATATCTTCACTTGCGACTAATATTCTTCTACTTATAAAACTACTTATATGTTATTCCATGTGACCATTTTACATTTTATTCTCACTTATAAAGATGATATTTTATTAAATCATTTATGATAAGTGATTTAAAAAAATAAATTTTCAAATATCAAACACTAGACTAACAAGATCATGTTTAAATTGAGAGTATTCAATTTATTTAATGTGGGAAGAATGTAAAACCCCAAAATTGTGAAAGAATATCATTTCGTTTAATAATATATATGACACAAAACCCCAAGCATAGAAAGAAATATAAAATTATAATAATTTAAAATATATTAAATATATTAAATAAATTAAATATATTTTATGGATTGAAATGAACACTACACTGAGTTATCTTAGGACACACACAATAAATATTTTCATTAACTTCTAGCGTTACACGTAAGGCTGAGTTTTACCTAACAAAAATATATTATTAAAATATTATTATTTAATATTACAATATATAACCCATCCATTAAATTAGAATTTATTATTATAATTAAATAACATATGAATATATATTATTGAATTCATTAGTTAACAATTAATTAGAAACAAATATAATAACTAATTGAATATAAAGTGGATGGTTTTATAAAAATTATTTTTATGTGCCAAAGGTGCTTTATCATAATAAATTTAATTATTTAATATTATTTAGTGATATTAATTATATATATATATATATTTTATTCAATAAAATATTTTATATATACATCCTATATATTATATCAGCATAAGATATGAATAGATCTAGTTTTATGCTTAAAATTTGTATTTTTCTAAAAAGGAATGTTTTCCGCCTTTTAATGGCGCGCCAATTTGAAAACTAAAATTTTGGAAATTTTATAAATTTTATATGTCAAAATTAAATTTATTTTTGGAATAAAATCATAAAAATTATCTTAGAGTGTATTTTTTTTATTTTCTGGTGAAGTTTCATTTTTCGATGAATAGTGAAAATACTAAATTTTAATTGAAAAAATATTTTCATATAAATAATTTATATTGTAAAATTATATATATAATTAGATTTAAAGTATATATATATATTATAAATAAATTAATTTAATAAATTTCACTTTAAAAATAGATATAAAAACATTTCAAACTTTTGAACATTTTCACATTAAAACCCTGCTTTGTCGTCTCGTCTAGGGGATTAGATTCCACTTAATTTCTTCCAATTTGGTGATATAAATTTCTAAAAATGGATTAAATTTTTTGAAGTATCATAATTTATAATTTATATTAAGTTTCAATCAGTTTTAGTAAAAAAATATTAGTGAAAGTGAATAAAATTAATTACAACGATTAAAGTGAAAATGAGTTAACTTATTGTTTAAACATTAATAATAAGGGGCCAAATAATCTAGATACTTATAAAAACTATATTCTATTGAAATATTTCTACCTTAAACTCACATTAATCTAATTTTTTTCATTATTTTATGCACATGATGTATGGGAGACCTCCCAATTGGGCTTGTATTTTTATATTTATAAAAATGTCACTCCTCCTCCACTACAAAAGGGAACTCACCCCTCCCAATTATTCACACCTATAAAGCCATTTGGATCATAAAAAACTGCCCAAATAATCTTCCAAAATCCATACCCTAATTTTAAAATCCTAAATTTTTATTAAATCAAACTAAAGAAGTATTTCGGTATAAATAAAAAGTATTTACCCGAAAAGAGGTAGTGTTCTTCAACAAACACTTTTGGTTTATTTCTTTATCCATACATTGGATTATTATTATAATTTTATTATTTAATTAAATAAGAATCATAAATATACTGAGATTTTTTTATTTTAATCGTATGACCTACACTCAACACAATTTCATAAAATGGGATACATAATCACTGTTTGTGTGTACGGAGGACCACCGCCTCGCGTACTGATGTTGTTCGTTTTTCCATTACCACATATAAAGGTTTTATATAATGATGTATTTTTAGTTTATATATGATATATATGATATTTAAAATTTAATTATTATTATTTAATTATTATATTACACATACCTTCATGTTTTCCTTTTATTGGTAATATGATAACATCGTTTGTGGACTTGTGGACTACTCCCTCCTCAAAGCGATGCATGCATTCATGATTTACATGGAATGTATTAGTTATGGTTTTAATAAAGCTATATGATTTATATGACATATATTTTATAATGGAATTATAATAAACATATATATTATTAACTTCTCATTATTTTAATGTGACAAGAAAATGAAAACAATGTGTATGTGGACGTAAGACCTATCGTCTCCATGAACGATTTATTTCATTTCCTATCTTCAAATTTTATGGAAAACTATAAATATATATACACTGAAAATATATGATATATAAGTCATCTATAAATTCTATAGATAATTAAATCATAATATATGAAATAGGAATGAAAAATAAAAAGTTAAAACATACTAAGAAAACTAGGTAACTAACACACAAAATAGTGAAAATAATGAAAGATTATTAAAAAACATGTGATAATATATTATATGAAGATCATATATGATATTATAAATATTATTATGTTTATTTTATAATTTATTAACATGTTTAAAACCATTATACATATTTTTAATGGATACTCACCCAAATAGAAATGCAAGGTAAGGGATTCTTCTCTCACTTTTACTTTCACGAGGCATACACCATATTCAACACTTACTTATTTTGTGTGGTGTATATAATTACATTATTTTATTTTATATATTTAATAAATTTATATTAATTTTATTTAATGTTTTATTTTAAGTTATTTCATTCATGGGGATTATGTTTCAAAATTTACCAAGTGGTAGGGGTTTTTATCTGAATTTCATTTCATGGAGTAATATTGTATTATTATGCATCTAAATTATTTTATATAGTGTATAAATTGACCATTTATCATGTAATATCATGAATAATTCATTATTAATGGTATTTCAATTTTTAATTTGAATTATTTCACCTAAAGGGATTTGAATTAAGAGTTACAAGGTGAAAAATAATTTCATAACTCAATTTATTTTTATTGAGTTATATTGCTTCCTCGTTGTTGTTAATATTCTATAATTATTTTTATAATGACTTAAATATATATAATTTTATTTAAAGTAATTTTTTTGGAATTATATTTGATACCCATAATAAATTCATTGGTCGATTTTCACTTCAACGTTATGGACTTTTCAAGGGTTTACTTCATAATCACATTTTATGTTGGATTTTCCACGATTGAATTTCCATTAAAAGAAATTATTTTATCATTATTAATATACCATTTAATTTTCTTCTCTTATTATTATTAAATATATTTTAATGTAGTTGTACCATTTTCCCACTCATTGGTACTTATAATGTTTTATAAAATGTTTTAACAAAACCTGACATTATTTTCTTCTTCAATCAAAAATATGTTTCTTTTTAAACCCATGTTTTCTTTTTAAAACCATGTTTTCTAAACATGTTTTTAAAAAAATTAACTCGTAAAAATTATTTATGAAAGTAAGTTTTTATAAATTTTTTCAATGTAATCTTCTTTTGTTTTCTTAACAAGGGACCATTCTAACATTTTTTACATTATGAAAGGAATATACTTTATACATTGTATGAAATATATGAATTTACCCTCCATAATTTATTTAATGCTTCATTTTCTTGTTTAAATAGTTTATTTTAAAAAAATTTCAATTTCAATTTCAAATAATTTTTCTTTAAACTATTTTTTCAAAAAAAAATTATATATTTTCCCAAAGAATTTTTTTAAAAGATCATTTTATATTATTTATATTCATCAACAGTAACAACCCTTTATTTTCACTCACCTTGGGATATGATGTATTGATACCATTCTTATTATTCCTCTATATGGTTTTTGATTGCTTTTTTCAATTATAGTATTGATATTCACTTCTTTGATTCATTTTTTTATTCCCCTTGAAATATTTACTTTCCTATGATCCTTGAATACTAAATTTTTATAAATTATCCTTATCATTTATAATGGATATGTTAATTTCCAAATATATATACCATTTTTATATATGGCAATTATAGTGATAGTTATTTTATTATTTTGGGAAATTTTTATAATCAATATTCTTTACTCAATATAGATATTTGATATCGTACATTGTTCATTAATTAAATTGATTATTTTATATATGAGGAATTATTTGGATATAAAATACACGAGTTGGGGAACATTGGAAATAATCCCCTCAATGCATCATTATTCTAATGAGAAAAAATAATTTTGCGATAAGACCTTCAAGATTATTTTAGAGATGAATCAAATAAGTTTCTTCCCACATACTTAAACTATCTTAAGGATATATCTTTATGGTATATAAGACCATGTTCCTGATACATGAAGTCCAATAATTAATCATTTCCTTAATTCATATTCAATATTTATTATCCATGAGATTTTTACTATGACCAAATCTATGGATTCATTCCATTTTAAGTATATTAATTAAATGATATGACTTTAATTTATTTAATTTTCCATATTTTTTATGAAATTTATTCTCAGTTTATTGATCATATGCCTTATGTGTTCTATGACTTACCTTTACATAGTTATTATTCTCATTGATTGATTATAGTTTTGTTAGGACCAATAGGGGCCTATATACCCTAAGAGGGGGGGGGGGTGAATCAGGGTATGGATATTATTTTCTAAATTCTTCCTGCCCCACTGCATCTTGAACTATTTATTACAAGGGTTGATTTGTTTTCAATTGTGTGTTTATTATGACCACTTCTTTTTTCCTTTATCTGATGATGATGATTTGAATGCAATCCAGGGAAGCAAGCCGGTAGACGCAAATATTTTTACTTGGTTCACCCTCATTGGGTTACATCCAAGGAGCATACAAAAACGATGTGTCGTTGTAACAAATCCACTAAGGCTCACTGCTAATAATATTCAGTCTAGATCACTTCTATGACCAGGCTCACTGTCTTTATAAAGATTAGGGTCACCTCACTACTTTCCCAAGGGTCACTCCATGTTTCTCTTTCACTGGATCGCTGCCAGTAGAAAGGATTAACTTCTTCCTATTCCTTTGCTCACTGCACTTAGAAGTGATCCACTCAAATTTTATAGACCTGTAGGTAACTTCATTTGCATGAATGAATTCATCATATACTATTGATAGATGCTCTGTTAAAGTCCAACTTTCATCCATTGATGACTAACACATTGCCTCTTAGACACTGGGCAATTGCTTTGGAAATACCTTCACAAAGCACCCTACTTCACGAGGCTCCCAATTTCGTGAAGCTCAAACAATCCTTTACTAAGCTCCTACCTTTTCACGAAGCTCAAGCCTTTGTAAATCTTAGGCCGTTTTGAAGCTCCTGCCTCTTTGCGAAGCACACTCTTTATAGCACGTGGCCTCGTGAAGTGCACTTCTTTCACGGAGCTAGATTAGCCGCCGTGAAGCACCTCTCTTTCGCGAAGAACACTACCTTCATGAATCACCTTCGCGAACCGAGATAAAAATATTTTCTTCAAAAACTCTCTACATATCTCTAGGGGTTCGACCTTTATTTATAGGCTATTCCACCGACCATCAATCCTTTAGCGTTTAGTCAACACCACGTCAACACAAATCGTGAAGCTCCGAAGTTTCTGCCAAAATTCTATCAATCTCGCGAAGTACCACGACAATTATATGATTGTGGATCTTGACATAATCACAGAGCATCACTGTCAATCCCTTCATGCCTTTTCCATGACGCTCCCTCACAAATCCCTTCACCGTTGTGATGCGCTTCAACCTCTGTCGTTTGCAAAGCTTGATGTAATCGCAAAAAACGCCATTAAAATTATTCTTGTCTTCGCGAAATTCAATCCATGAATCCTATCTTCGCGAAACTTATACCTTTTCCATATTTAAATACGATCTTCAATGATATCCACTTTTCTTGATGCTCACCAACCTCCAAATTTTGGACCCCAAAAATTTGGCAAACACTGAGAAATAGTGCCAACTTGTACTACTCTTTTGTACCGCCTCCAGATCGTTCATTCTTTGTCATGGTTCTTTGTCAACATTGATTCAACAATATCTCTATAACGTGACAATTCACCAGGGAAACCTGCTTTGTCAACAAACACAATCAACACGAAAATACTATAATGTTACCTTGAGGGATTTTTGCCCAACAAGTTTCCTCTGTCCTTTTCACTTAAAGATAATTTGAGGTCACCCTTATTTTTTTCCATTCTGTAGGATTCAAGGAATTTTACTAAGAAATATATTAAAGGATATACGAGATGGAATAAAGTAATTTTTTTAAAAATATATATGTTGTAATTTTATAATTCATTTATAATACAAGATTTTTGTATGTATCTAGTTTATCAAGCTACTAAACTATTTGGTCCTTTGGAACATGATTTCCTTGTATATTGTTCTATTGTAATGGTAGAAAGATATCAGAATTAGGCTTTCTAGGGATGATTCTCTACACTTCTTCCACTACTAAAGCACCCAAATTCCATGGATCAATTATGAGACTCCTTATTCTTACCATGAATCCTTATTCAACACTTCATCAAGACACTTCAAAGTCTGGATGAAGGAATAACCTACAATCCTATCCAATTCCACTACTTCCCTTTCTAAATATCCACCACCACGTCTAAATCAAGCCTCGAATCCCATGCAATCCTACATGCATGCCATGAAAAAAGATACCTAAGCTACCATTGGTCTATGATGAAACAAAAAAACCCACCAATATTTTTGGTGGTTCAAACATAGAATATTTTAGGATATTTAAAAATAAGAATATGAAGACCATGACCTGAAATTTAAATGAATATTGGAAGGATCATCAAATATTGGATGAAGAGCAGTCCTTTTCCTACAAAAGTAGAGGCCCACCAAATGAAAAATAGTTTAGACCATGTGGAGGGGTCTTGTTGATACTATACTACCCTATCTTTTTCTCTGTTTAAAATATTTTATTTTTAATTTCATTATTATGTTTAATTTTTAAACATAATTATAATAATTCTTTCATTAAATAAAATTCATGCATATTATTTTCACAATGAGTGTTCAAAATTCCCCCATACATTCTTCTTCTTCTTCTTATTCATCTTCTATAATTTTATTTTCTTATTATATTAACATTATTATTTATATTTATTTCATTTAATTTATTTTATTTTCTTATTATTATAATCTCATTATTTTATTTTTATTTTATACTATTCTTCCTACTCTATCTTTATCTCTCATCTTCTTATTTTTTTTATTTTTTTTATTTCATGTGTTTACATTTCTTGTCCTTCTCCGATTATATTTTATATTTTGTTTTTATTATCTTCTTTCCCATTCTACTATCATGAAATAATTCCCTAAAAAATGAGTTTCTAACCCAAGGCTAGGCTTGAGGAAGGTATTCTATGTTTTCTATTCATTATTTACTTAAATTTATATGTTTTATTAAGTGTTTCATTAGAAAGAGGGAAGTGAAAAAGTTTGGTGATTTCCCACCACAACATTAAACTAAAAGTCATTTCTATAATTTTATTAAATCATTTCCCTCCCGTATACTAGATATAATCTCATTCGTATGATGTAGTTGAGACATTTAGTGGATAAAATAGAATATGATCAATCTAAGTCCTAGAAGATTCAACATTCTCAATTTAGGTGTGCCATCGACCTTGATTATAGGAGGAGATGAAATTAAGATTGCTAAAAGAATTCAATATTTAACACCTCTAAATAAAAAATAATAATTCATGCTCGAGGTATCAAAATTGAATTATAAAACTAAATTGAAACACTAACAAGGAGAATTACGAAACCTATATAAACCCACAGAGGCTACATTCTTTCTTTACTAATCACATTCTGCCGTTTCGTGTTAGTTTACATTTTATAATTTCATGTATCTTCAAAATTAAATTTATTTCATATAATAGATGAAGACAACAAAAATAAGTATATTTAAGTGAATTAGAATAAGTGAGTAAAAAAACTAAGATTCTCCTCAAGTGAGGTGACCTTATTCATCCATTGTTCCACAATAGGAAAGAATTTAGAAATTTTATTTTACCCACCCTCTAACAAGTGTGTATCAAATATTATAGATACAATGTTGATATACTTAAATGATCACACAAATCATCCTTCCCACCATCATTAGTGGAAGTCCAATCCATAATCATTGGTTTGGAGATCTCTATTGAGTGATTCTAGAACTCTATCACCCTATATTCAGACTACCTCATAGTTATCAGTGTTATCTATACTTTGGGGGTTGGATACAAGACTTTTGGACCTTTGGTCATAAAGATCTAGTCTCTACAACAATGTTTCTCTTCTTAATACTTCTCCATTATCAAAAGGGAATGGAATAAGGTAACTTATCATTTGGATGATGGGGGTCTATCTGATGATCCCCAATTCTGGTTAGATAAATTTACCAGTTTGATGATGACCCTTATATTACCTGATATACGTTCTCATAAAATATAAATCCACCTTCACTTCAAAAGAGTACATTTTAAATTTTCTTCAAAAAAAATATGTTTTATATAAAATTATATATATCCTAATGTATATATATCTATGATATATGTCAGTAGGTGTATATATATTTCTCTTTATATATACATGTACATAATTATATTTGACATTACTTTTATATTTACATGATTTTGTGTCTTTACATTCGAATATTTTCAAATAATAACAGATAAGTATATTTTTAAATAATTAAATTAATATGTATTTAATTATATTTATTTATGTATATATGTATATACTTAAACAAATATATATATATATACATGTTTGATCATTAATTTTCTAAAGAAATTATTTATATGTGCCTTTTTAACAAATTTTGTTTTCCTAAAAAAATAACCAACACGGCAAAGAAAAAAGTTAGGGAGATGAAATTAGACACGATGAAATCTTATGACATGGTCAAATGGCGTTTTATTGAACTATATTTTCCAAAAATGGGAATTGAGGATACATGGGTGAAGATCGTCATGAACTATGTGACTTTAGTGTCTTTCCAAATCAACATTAATGGATTCCCCTTGGATAGTTTCAAACCCTCAAGGGGATTGTGACCAGGGGGTCCACTTTTTCGTTATCTATTCATCTTAGTGGCATATTTTTTTCTCAACTTCTTTTGAACTCAGTAGATAAAGAGTTCATCATTGGGGAAAAGTGTTGTCATAACATCCCCCCAATATATCACATCTTCTTTGTAGATAATAGTCTCATATTTTAATAATCTAACACTCACTAATGTTGTTTGGTATTTAAGACTATCATTATATATGGAAAGGATTATAGAAAATAATCTATATGATTTTGAAATATTCTTTAATATAGGTTTGATACAAACTAAGAAGGAGGAGCTACAATAGTTTTGTGGGTTTCCAACTATTTATAAACACCAAAAATATTTGGTCATGTAGACCCTTATTGGTAGCTATAGGAAAATAGTGTTCACCTCCATTATTGATAGACTAGAAGAAAATATTTTCTTATGGTCCATCAAGAGGCTTTCTTAGGATCATGAAGGATATCCTCCCTAAATTTATATCCCAAGAAATTGTTTCTTATGGTGGGATATGCTAGTTGTTTCTATGGTCTATGGTGGGATCAGATTTAGAAATGTTTTGTTTATTCACAAAGCTCATATGGATTAGAATGTATGGAATATTATATATTTCCCTAATTGTCTTTTATCTAATATGATCTAAGAAAAATATTTTCCTTCTATTGGTTTTATGAATTCCCAATTGGGTTCTATGGAGGAGAATCTGGGGAGCTAAATCCATTCTTGAGTGGGGATACGTGTTGAGGATATAGAATGGGAAATGATATGTCTGTATAGAGTGACATGTGTCTAGATGATAGCCTTAATTTTAAAGTTTCAAGATATGTTATTTTGGGCATTAAAATGAGAGGGTTATATATTTAATCAATTACTCATTAGAATAAAGAGATAGTGATAGTATGTTTATTTGGTTCAGTGATATCGATCCTTGTCTCATTTTTAGTATCCCCCTCACTCCAAATATGGGTAAAGACTAGATGTTATGGAATGAGGAATCATTGAGATTTTTCTCAGTTCAATCGGTTTGTAATGTGTTGGTTGATGGGTTTCTTCATGGAAATATAGATGGTATATGGAAGGATATCATATTTCTCAATGGACTGCCCAATGTAAAAATGTTTATGGTGGATTGCATGTTTTAGTGTCCTCCCACCTCATGATCTTCTTGTGTTTCATCGCCTATCCTCAGATGATATCAATACCATGTTCCTCTAGGACATAAAATCTTTAGTGTATCTAGATATCTTATTTCATGGAGTGGAGTAGGTTTGGAATGAATGGAATTTTAATTTCAAGTAATTCTTTGACCCATCCCTTCATCTGGACCATTTCTCCATAAATGGTTTCTTTAATTTGAGCAATGGGTGGTGTAGCTGATATTCACAATCTTATAGATTGTTTGGACTTGAATAAATGAGTTTATTTTCTAGAATAAGGCTTCTCAAGATCGCTTTTGGTGTTATCTGGTTAGACCCATCCCCCCGAAATGTTTTTCAAGAATAATACTGATGGGTTCATCACTAGTGGTTTGAGAGTCGGTTTAGTGGTCATTTCTCACCAAAGTGGTGGATAGATTTTGTTTTGCCAATTCATTGGAGTGAAGGCTCACTAGGTCCCCACTTTATAGAGGTATCCAATATTCATCATGGTACTCCGCTTTCTTGATTTAAAGGCTGGGTAAAATTTATGGATGATTCTGATTTTATTCCCTTGATTAATGCTTTATCAAAGCATGGAGACGAATCATAGTCTTAAGGTATTATTCTCAAAAATATAAAGTAATTTGAGGATGATTTATGCTCTTGAAATTTTTTATTCCTTAAATAAAGAGGTAATCATGATACTCATAATTTATTTAGATTTAGGAAATATTGGAGTGATCATTTTTATATATACTCTTTTCCTAACTGGCCTTGTAACTCTATTTCGATTGATTCATAATATATTATATCTCTTTTCATTAAGAAAATAAATTAACCAGTATGCTTTAAAAAAATATGTTGTAAATTTATATTTCAAATCCATACCTATATATGAAACAATATTAAAAAAAAATCATTATACATGGATATTGAATTTTTCATGTTTTTTTAACGACTGCATTTGTAGTGATAGAATTAAATTCTGAGACCATATGAAAATAATATAGTATATCAATGATTTTTAATGTAAAACTTTGAATGAATGAAATAGAAAATAATTTGTAGTTATCTGTGCATTGGGTATTGAGGGGGGTATTTAGATAATTAAATTTATTTCCATTTAAAAAAAATTGAATGATGTAGATCCCACCACCTACCTCTCCACAACCCATCATAATTAGTGGCCACAAATTAACCCAAAATTTTAGGTGTAAAATGGATATGATAAATATAAATATAAATATGATCCATGATCAGTGGCATATTAGGATTTTTATAGTATGGGAGGTGGGGAGAGGTTACTGACTACGGGATGTGCGCTCGAGGGTAGCAGTGATGGAGTGTCTCTATAATGCATGGTGGATGATTACCTTAAGGATTAGTACATTTGAGTTCTAGAATACAGTGGGTTAGGAATGGTAATGTGATGAGGGAAGGAATTATTTCTTAATTATACAGTGACCTTGATAGGTAGTTTCCAAAATCTTGAATTCGCCACATCCTGAGGTTGTCACCCACACATATACTTATTTTTGTTTTGTTGGAGAATAGTTTTTTGATAGAAAACACTTGTCTTATAGACTTCGCCCATTCATTATCACCCACACCATGGTCATGTTTTATGTGAATAAGTTTGATCAAGAATGTAAGATCAAATATGTGTTGGGATTGATTTCTTCTAGCCCTAAGCCTTTCAGGCCCTACACATATGCCCCTATGGGGTTCCATCCTAAACCCCATGGGTGATAGGAGTAATTTCCCATCCATGATTATATGTGAGCCAACATACTTGGGGGAATCCTATGTGGGACTTAGATTTGTACCCAAATATCCTACCCAAAAACAAAATACCACACAAATGGGTCTCCCCTTTAATGAGAATACATCAGATACAAACATCTTGAACCACCATTTTCTCATCACCGAGACACACTTCATGACCACCACTATTAAGAAGACTCTTGACACAAGGAACCATGGATTCATATTTTTCAAATGAGAAACTAATATTTATGTCAAACTGGTTTGGGGAATACTACACCCTACATCACACCTAGGGTACATAATGGCTCTATTACCACATGTTGAGATTGGAGACCAATGTCATAGTGGAAGTAATCACAAAACAGAACAAAAATTAAACTAAAAGCCTTTTATCAACCAATGTAATTTTTCACATCACCTAATGTATTTTTACAATTCACCTAAAAGATTTTTCTTTCAATATCTATATAAATTTTTCTATCACTATAATGTATTTTTATCATGCCCTTGGATATAACATTTAATTGAACCATCGAACATCACAATCATGAAACACTGCTTGATCTCCACTACCAATGATGACTTTAAAACATGGATCTCTAACATGGATCTATTTTCATGCCATCATTGAAAATTCTCTAACCATAGATTCACGTCATTGTCTTCATCCATCAATGTTTTACTTCATTGGTATTTGGTAAATCACAAAGGTAGAACCCCCATATATGTTCTCTAATATGGTGGATATATCTTTCCATCCCTCTTCATCACTAAAGGCACACCATTAAAACCTTTTTATTAGTGTGGAATATTAGTCTCAAAAAATACCCCTTTATTTTCAAACTCTCATCCCACATTTTTTCAAGATTTCTTATACCAATTTTCTCTCTGCATCTAATTTATAAATTTTAAAATGAAAAAAAAAAAAAAAATCCGCATGGATTTAAAATTTGAATACACCATCATCATCACCTCCTCCATCATCAGATTAAAAATCCCTAACTTCATCATGATCAGATCTATTATAAAAACTCCACCTTAATTAGATCTCTAAATCCAATGAATCATCCACATCAACAGTGGAATGATTCAACACACTCATTATTAGTGTCATGTTTGTAGATATATGATGAACTTATAGATGTGAATACATTAGTACATCTTGATATTCAATCTTCTTAGGTTATAATCACAACCCTCCTCTAATACCAGTTGTTGGTATTGATTTCATCCATCCTTAAGCCTTTCAGTCCCAACACATAGGCCCCTATGGGGTTCCATCCTAAAACCCATGGGTGATAAGATGAATTTCCCATCCAATATTTTATGTGATCCCCCATACATGGTGGAATCTGACGTGGGACATGGGTTTTTACGCAACACTATGGAAGGATGGGGAAGAAGGGTGGAGGTGACGCCACATGGTAGCTCCACCATATAAAGATGATATCATTGATGATATAGATTCACATAGAACCATGAGAATGGAATCTATTCATGAATTCACACTATTTTCCTCACAAAAAATGAGTCTGCATGGATGATGGTTCATAAGAGAGGGAGATTTCAATGGAATCAATCTGTGGAATATGGTTCACATAAGTAGGTCTCATGAATGAATACAAATAGATGAAGCTTCATTAATGGAGGTAATAATATGATCAAAGGTAGGTTCAAAGTCACATCCATCACAATTGGAGGCTTCATGGATAGAGGATTAACGTTTATAAGAGATTCCATGCCTAATAATTACTTTTCCATTTGAGGAATTTTGTATGGTTTCCCATGAACTTTTCTGGACTCACTACTAGAAAATGAAACCATCGTGTCCCAGAAAATGGAAGACCACCATTGGTGATCTCTAATGATAGTGGTCACTGAATAAAATTTTAAAAAAACCTCACCTATAATTCCCCTCCCCACCAACCCTAACCCTCCTCGCCCTCCTCATGCACTTGACCTCACCCATTGCCGCCACCCATTCCCCCACGTACTCTCACCTCACCACCACCATAATCATGTCATTGTTGTTGTCTCCCTCTCCCACCATCACCTCACCCATCATTTCCACCGCCCTTCATCCCTCACTTCCCCAAACTCCCCTCCACTAACTTCACCCTTGCTCCCAATCATAAATAGTAAGTGCTACCTGAATTTTAAAATATTTTTGGTTAAATACTGGTTGAACCAACCAATAATGATGAAATATATATGTGTTTAGTTTTTTCATTACTGATCAATTTAAAAATTTGATGCCTAGATCATAATGTATTTTCGGTATATTTTCAAAAATAAATGAGATAGGGGGAATTTCACATTAACCAGTCACTCATGTAATCTATCTTAATTTTTTAGGATAGACATAATTTGAGGAATTCTTATTTCTTTTTGGGATGGTGGTATGTTCAGTTTTAATGGAAATTCCAAGCTTTCGAGTGAAAGTGTATCCAAATAAAATCATATAAAAATTTCACCATTATATTATAATAGTGTTTTATGAATGGCCTTGCATTCATGTATAATTATGAGAATTTATACCAATGTATTAGCCACCAATTTTTCTTCACATGTATAAAAATTTAAATTTTTGTATTTAGATGTATTAGTACATCTCATTATTTGTTACCAATATATATTTGATAAAAAATTATTTCATGGATGCATTATGGTGAAGAGAGAAACATTTTTTTAACTAATTATTATTTTTTAAAAAATATTTCTAATTGTTTTAATATGTTTCTCATTTATTATCTCATTTGTAATCATATTTCATAATAAATATTCTTGAAATATTTTTTTCTAAATGATCTCTTGAAATTTTTTTAAAATTTATTTTAAATAGATGTTGAGTTCTATAACATTTTTAAAAACATGTTTTTCTAAATTAAAATTTCGGATTCATTAAAAGAAATTCATACATTTTATCTATTTTAAATTTTTATGTTATTTATCAAATTCATACTAAACATGTCTTTAATGTCCTATGAATCCCTTTTCTAACGTTTTATGAAATCCTTTTTATATATTTCTTAATTGTATGTCTTATATATTTATATATAAAGGATTAAAGTTTACTATATAAACTCTTATAAGAAAATTATCTTGCCTCATGAAGTCTAACAGAGTAGAACATGTTCACGTGCATATAGTATTTGACTAATCGTACCTCCAACAGTGAATCCAAAATGTACAAAATATGATTATAGAATCTCCATATTCTTGAACATGTTATCAAACATATGATTTATAAATCAATTTTTTTATAATAAAATAAATTAGAGGCATGTATATGACATATAGTCCATGAAAAAAAAATTAGGATCAAAATTTTCCGTGTATTACTACCTTCAGAAGTGATTTCATTGTACTCATGGAAACTCAATGAATGAAGACTGTGTTTTACATATTTTGAGTTATTTATTTTCCAATTTTCATATGCAGTGTTATAGATCGTTTTCATCTGAAGCATAAAAATTGTAGAATTTGGAAATGGTTTCATAATAAATATTCAGAAATATGTATTATGAATGAATATTATAGGTTGAGGATTATGATATAAACAATATATTGGAAACACTTTGTAGTTTATCACATGTTTTTTTTTGAATTAAAAATATGATCATCGCATGTGTAGTTTTCATGATGCGTGATACAATATATAACTTTTTAAATAATGTTCTGGTATAAATATAAAATATATTCTTACCATATTTTCTCCATGGAATTTATATACACTCTATGGATAGTGAAAAATTGTGAGAAAAATTTTAAATACATTGTGAAGAAGACCATAGTGTTTTATGAAGCTATATTTTTTAATGATTCCTTATTTTTTCATAGTATTAATATTTTATTTTATTGAAATTAAAAATGGATTATTTTAATTTTTTAATATATTTATAATTAAATTTTAAATAATATAATAAAATTTGAAGTGGTTTCAAATTATTTGATGCGAAAATAAAGCTTGAATTAATTTTTGAATATATGCATAACTAAATATGAAGGAAAATGTAATATTTCCCTATTTTTATATTATAAAAAAACTATTATAGGATGTAATGATAAATTAGGAAACCATAATATAATAAGAAGATAATGGAAATTCAGTTGAATCTGTTATCCATTATATAGTTTTTTATAAATATATTTTATGGAAAATTAATGTAACATATGTGAGTGCCACAATTGAATTTTATAGGATGTGCTTAAAAGTTCCACTACTTGTGAGAAATAAAAAGGTGATGTATTGAATTATTTAAATATGAATAAATTTATTAGGAAGGTGAGATGTAATGGTTGGGTAGAACACATCAATTCATTTTTTCTACGCATTCTATGTGTATCATTCATCCATGTTTCCCTTGTTTTATATTTTAGTGACCTTCCTTTATAAACAACATTTTGGAAACAAGGTTCTTAGTAGCTGAAAATGAAGTTCATTTTGTGTGTTTTTTTCAATCCACAGTAGGTTTTTTTGTGGAGTTTTCAAGGCAAGCGATCCTATGGTGCATATGGATTTAGTGTTAAAGGTGGCATCATTTCTCAGTGTTCACCAAATTTTTTGAGCTCAAAATCTAGATGAGGGATCAAGCTCCATGAAAGATGTTTTTCGAGTACTTAATCTTTAAAAATATTGTAAAGGAATGTATTTCATGATATTGGAGTTTTTCGATGGAATGTAACTTTGTGAAGGCATCCAATGTCGTGAAGGTTTGATTTTTTAAATGTTTATTGGGATAACAGTGAAACTATGAGACTACGAGAAGGTTCGTGAAAGGGTAATATTTCACTAGACCTTCATGAAGATAAGGATATTTGTGAAAATGTATGTACAGATTCTTGAAAAGTTCATGGTGAGGTTTAAAGCTTCATGAAAGGTAACATCTATAAATAGGTTTCCACACACATTATTTGATACATGAATTGAATTTGAGAAAATAGTGAATCAATGTGAATTGGAAAGGGTTGGGAGCTTCACGAATCAATAATTCCTTATGATATTCAGCACCATGAAAATTTTAGTTAACTATCAACTGGTTCAATAGATTTTTATAAAATAGTTTTTCATAAAACAATGATTTTAACAAAGACTTAGTGTTCCATGAAGGATGTGAGTTTTGTAATGGTTTGGAGATTCAATAAATTGTGTCATTTTGCGAATAATGGTTTATATTTGAAACATTAATAGATTTTCATGAAGGGTGGGAGCTTCACAAACAATAGTGTTGAACATATGTTTTAAGTGAAAAGTGGTTTTCGGTGCATCAACTCTAGACTATATTGCAATTAGATTCTCGTTTTAATCAAGGAAAAATACTTAAATGCCTAATTTCCTGTAGTGACCATCAAATGGTTAAATATAGTAAGACTTCAGCCAATGATGTGAGTTGTGGAGAGTCAATTAAAGCATTCTAATAGAGGTAGTGTTCTATTCCTAAAATTCCTATAAAGTTAGTGTGTCTAGAACAAATTGATGACGTCTAGTCTCTATACTCAATAATAACTAGTAAATATTAGCAGATTCAGGTACAAAAAACATATTGTTGGTATATTCTCCTCAAACTATCCTTTATTGGTGAACTGGGTAAAAATGTTGTGTTGTATCTCAACATATGAATGTTTAATAACTACATGATTCCATCAGAAATGTTTTTTAAAAGTTACTACCAATGTGGGAACCAGATCCATCACCTTAGAAGACAAATTTGACACCCTGATTCAGACCTCCCCTCTCATATTATTCTAGGGTCCTAAAAGTTATATTAGAGTGTTCTGTTTTTCAATGTTAAATCTATTCTCTTTTTTTCATGTAGAATTAAATGAATGTCAGGGTAGTTACCCTCTTTTATGGAATAAAATTTTAGATTTTGATGAATATGATGAGATTTCATCTATGATCCCTTGGGATGGAAGTTCTCTTTGCGAAAACTCAAGTGATTCAAGCCATTGATGAAATAGGTATTTTAATGATTGAAACCTATTGAAAAATTCTTGATACATATTCCAAAGCACAAAGTCACTTATTTTTTCTCCATCTGATCAAATCTATTTAAAGGTGAATAGTTTCACTTCATCCAAGTCCATGTGCAAAAAACAGGGAAATGTATATGAAGGTGTTAATAAAGCGAAGGAAGTTAAAAACCATGTTTTTTAAAATATTTTTTATGATATGAAAATGATTCTAGATGAAAATGAAAAAAATATTTATTAAATAACTTACTGAACTTTTTTAGAGTAGTTCAAGGAATTGGTGAAGAAGTTAAAGATATTTACATTGTGAAGAAAATATTGAGAAGGATTATACCTCTGAAAATCCAAAATTGTCTTCCCTTGAGGTAAGAAATCTTTAAAAACTTTCTCTTAGTGATCTTATAATTATTCTTGTGGATTATGAAATGAGAGTCAAACCAAAAGAAACAAAAATTCAAGCAAGAAAGGAAATTTGATTCAAAGACAGGGATAATCGTGGTATTTTCTAAAGGAAGTGATGATGAAGATGATTCAAATGATAAATATATTTATTTTATTTGTATAATATTAAATAGAAGAAAAGGGATTTTTAATGGAAATATTCCCTTGACTTGCTTTAGATGTGGTAAAGTGGGGAACATTGTTGCTTGATGCCCAAGGAAATTTGATGATGTGGAAAGTGAAAAAGAAATCATGAAGAATCCTCGGAAGAGGTTACCTAACTATGATGACTTCAAATCAACATGTAAATTATAGATTAAGAGTTCCTCCTACAAATAATAATAAGGTGATAATTTCTTTTTGGATAATGTAGAACCATAGTTCAAATCTGAAACCAAAACGACAACTATGGATACGGTTGAAAAGGTTGAACCTCCAAAAGATGAATATAATCAGATCATTGGTGTGTTTAATCTCAAGGTCAAACATGAGTGTGCTCTTGATGATCTCGAAATTCACATAAATAAAAAAATAAATATGGTATATGCACTGAAAGATTCATTAGAGTATGTTGATCATCTTGAAGCATAAATCGATTGACTGGAAGGAGTGGAAGAGGATCACTTAATGTAACGAACCAAGATCTTATGAATAAAATCCTCCTTTTTTATTAAATGTATTATAGTTATAGAAAATATATGAACTTATTTTGTTTTATTATATCCAACTGTATTTTAATGCCCATTATGTGTATTTACCATTGATAATATAGTAATTGTACAATGACCACAATATTAGTATAAATATAGGGTATTAAAAAATCCAATTGACATAAATAAAGGAAGTAATGGCCTCAAAAAGTAGGATCATACCCTATGAATCCCATTTATCATAGATTTTTTGGGATATAGAATTTTTGGACTTTTCGCTATACCAATCCCAAGCTGATATCTAATAACAAAAGCATGAGTGAAACCATTTATGGGATAAGTTCAAGCTCATTGAGATCACGACCCAAACCATATTCTCTAAATGACCCCATGAAATCCTTACCATCACAAATCTTACTCTTAGTGAGTATTCTGGAGTATTAAAGGGATATGTTTCAAGAACCTAGTAATAGAAATATGTACATTATTTTTTATAAAATAATGAATATATTTTCATCCTATTACAGTTACTTTGTAAATGATTTTTAAATCACAAATAGTATTATTGATTAATATTAAAATTCAATTTAGAATTATATTTTTAAAAATTATTGTATTTTTTTAATAAATAAT
This sequence comes from Viscum album, assembly GCA_963277665.1. Taxonomy (NCBI): domain Eukaryota; kingdom Viridiplantae; phylum Streptophyta; class Magnoliopsida; order Santalales; family Viscaceae; genus Viscum; species Viscum album. Next base: position 463,412,634 of record OY728139.1, on the reverse strand, counting down.
ATTTTAATAAAATATTATTACTAAATAACTATTATTAAATATAAATTATCATATAATTTTTATAAATATAAATTTAATTTTGATTAGTGTTCGAAAACTTTTATTTTCAAAAACCTGTCATTTTCAATAAATGTTTGTATTTAATTTTACAAGTGAAAATTAAAAATTTATAAAATTATTTATATAAAATTAAATTTATTTTTTAATCAGGACATCGATATTATCCAATAGTTAAGTTTTCAATGTTTTCAGAGACAATTGATTTTTTTGGGTAAAAATTAAATACAATATAAATATACTTGGTATTTTATGACTTTCAAATGACCCAATAGTGGTGTAATAATTAATATAAATAAGCTCCACGACCCAATATATGTTTTACCATTAAAATAATGTGATTTTATGTTTATTTTATTTATTTTATAAAGCTATTATGAATCCTCCAAGACTTATTATATATTTTATGATTTTAAAATCCTTTTTTTAATAGTGTGAATCACCTCCACATCACTAAGAGAAATATTTTAATAATTTAGGAATTTGTAATTATAAAATAATATAAAACACTCCAATTTGGATGAATCTATGTTCAAAAATTGTGTTATGGTTTGAGGTTTTGTATATTTTATTATGTAGAGTCCAGAACCTAAATAATAAACAAATCCCCATCCTTTTATATATAAACCCAAAAATATCCCATTTACCTTCACTCAAACTCCTTAGAGAACGTCCATACTATTCCCTCCACTCCCTATAGTCATCCCAAGGTTCCCCCAATTTCTCAAGAAGACCCTCCCAAGCCATTGGAGTCACACATTCAAGTACAAGTTCTTTCATTTCTCATATTTCTTCATGTTTATTTATTATGGTATGCCTTCTATTTTCAATTAATTATGTTATAGAATGTCTTTCCATGTTCATATTACTATCCATTTTTTTGTATAAATGATGAGATACCCCTTTTACTCTAGTAATTTCTATGTGACACCATTATTCTGCTAAAATTGAACCACGATTTTCTATTTCTAAACAATTGTGTGGTAAATACCATGCCCATTTATAATCAAGGGTATTCAACATTATAAACATATACTTATCTTATATAGGAATTATGTGTATGTATTTCACACCCCTTCATCATGGAATAAATAATTATGATGAATGAATATATGTTGATTGATTTATGGGGTACACATAAGCATGAGAATGAAATGTTTATGATGGGTGCGCCTAGATTGCGCTCCAAATGCATTGGGTAATGTTTACTATCATGATATTTCATTTTGGTAAAAGGGTGTACCTAATTCCTTTATGGGACATTTTTCACCATGAGTTCTTGGAAGATTTATCCATGGCATATGTTTATGATTCATTGTTTTATATTGTTGTCGCATTTCCCATGTTATGATTATCATCCTATATCAAGAATTATTATTCATGTTCATTTATTTCGCATTGATATGCCTATTGTATAATAAGTTTTATCTTATTCATGTTATAAATTTTTTGTTTCATTTACTAGTCTATATATCTCACCCTTTTCTTATGTTTTTTCCTAGGATATTCCATGCAGTTTTAAGTATGATGGAATATTATGAACATGCTATGGAGGTTTTCAATAAAGACGATGCATTCCATGTTTTAAGTTGTTATATAATGTGCCAAATTTCCAAATACACTATATTTCATTATATTTTGTTTTGTATTAAGTGTAATCCTTTTTAATAAATTAATAATTTATGTGAAATAAAGATCATGGTTGTTATAGTTGGTATTAGAGGAAACATTTAGTTATTTTTCGGACTAGGGTTAGAAAACTCTTACAAAAACCTTTATGATTAATGAAATCTAGGGAAAGACTTAAATATAATAATAAGTATAAGAAAAAAATACATAAATATCGGTAAGTATATATAATTGGTTTATCAAAAAAATACTTCCCTATATGGATACTATAGGTGGACGTGGTTCTGCTACAAATGTACCTAGTGGTAACAACCCTGATAATGTGTTCTGAGCCTGATTCGGGGTAATATGGTAAATGAAAACATGCCTTACAGCACAAATTGTTTGACACTCTTAGTGGATATTATTTTTTAAATTCATAATATAATTAAAAACTATTATTAAGTGAACAAAAAATCCTATAAGAATATATATTTGGAAATAACTCATTGATAACATTGATTGAAGCCTAGAAATTCATAAGTTAATGAAATGAATGTAAATTATAATTTATCCCTTTATTATATTTTTATTTCCCTTTAAGTGATTAATTGTTTAAAATAATCATCCCTACTTATACCTTTATTCTATAAAATGCCTAGTAATATGAGGAATCTGGTTAGAAATCAATGTGACGGGCAATGTGATGAATTCCCTAACAAGATTCCCAATACGATGGGAGCCGAAATCACAAAATTTGTCATGATACTCTCTCATATGAATTAGGTTTTGAATAGAAACATAGATCATAATGAGCACTGAAACATCTATAAGAGATAACAAGCTGCAATTGAGATCTTCATGCGACAAAGACCTCCTACTTTCTATGGATCATCTGATACCTTAATCACATAAAAATGGATCAACTCCATTTAAAATATCCTCTCCATCCTTAAATGTTCCAAAAAAGAGAAGGTTCTTCTGTATGTTTATTATGTGGAGGGAGAATCAGATAATTGGGGGAAATTGACCAAAATTATGAATCCTGAAGAATATATCGAAGCGGTGGATTAAAAGGAATTGTGGAAAATGTTTTTTGAAAACTATTTTCTTTGATTTCTCAATCTTAAAATGGAATGGGATTTCTATACACTCAAGAAAAAGGATAAAGAATCTATTTGGGAAAATAAAGAAAACTTCACAATACATTCATGATATGCCTTCATTTTTTTCGTTACCCCTAAATGAAATGTTGACCACTTCTTTGGTGGGATAAAACCTAGTTTATTAAAATTACTAGTGATTTATGACATTGGTAGCTATAAAGAAATTGTCTGATGTGCCCTCAAAGTTGAGATGGAGGTTAGAGAATCTCAAGTGTATCATGGGGATAAGAATAAAAAAGTTGAGTTTAATTCTAGATGTTTGATAGAAAAGTCTAACAGGTGCCAAGAAATTCCAACATCCCATTTGTTAAAGGTGTGGGAAGAATAACCCTATAAATTTCCTAAAGGGGACAAGGAAATGATTTAGGTGTAGGAAAAAAGGACACCTAGCTAGAAATTGTTGACAGGAGAAACCTACGAATGCGACAAAGGATAATAATGTTCTGGTAAAACTCCACTGCATTTTCCATTTCTTCAACTGCAAGGAACCATGGAACTTTAAAAACCAATTCCCTAAGCCAAGGGTTTTCAGAAGCAACCAAAAACCTCCAAGGCAGTAAGGGGGAGCTTTTTCCATCACTACCACATAATTAAATCCCAAAAACAAAGTGGCGAAAAGTGTGATAGTTATTTATTCAAGAATAGTGAATATACCACTGAAGCCAAGGGTTTTCAGAGGCAACCAACAACCTCCAAGGCAGCAACTGTGATCTTTTTACATCACTACCACCAAAGTGAATCCCAAAAACAAAGTGGTAACATGTGTGATATTTATTTATTCAATAATAGTTAATATAATGTTAGATTGTGGTTCTATGCATTCTTTCATATCATTAAATTTTAGTAGAACTATCCAAACACCACCACAAATCATGAAAGTAGATGTTTTTTCAAAAAATGAAAATGGGGAAATTATTTCATCCCATTTATATAAATCCTCCTCTGTAAACTATTATGGAATGAACTTCCAAGAAAACCTTTTCATAATTCCCTTGGTATAATTTTATGCATTTATAGGTATAGATTGACATTGCCTATATAAATCAAACAAAAATTGTCATGAGAAGGAAATAAATATATGAATGGTGAATCAACCCTTGATTATATACATGTGAATAGAGAAGGATGAATATTATTTAGAATTTTCATCTCAAGAATGGATATTATTTCCCTATGAGAAAGAATATATAGCTCAAATGATTGTGTATAAGAAAAGGATTATCCCTGAATACATACCTACTATGAGAGAATGTGTTGATGTGTTTCTTGAGGAATTTCCTGATCTTCCTCCTATTTGAGAGGTTGAATTTTAAATTGATCATATACTTCGGCCATTGGAAATATACAAGACTCCATATAGGTTGTTAATTGTAGAACATGAGGAACTAAAGAAACAACTATAGGAGAATCTGGATAAATAATTCATTTTCCCAAGTTCTTCACCATGAGGTGCACCAGTCCTATTCATCAAGAAGAATTATGGTTCAATGTGCCTTTAAATTGATTGTCATGAGCTAAAAAATATCACAATAAATAAAAAGTATCATTTAACATGGATTGATTACTTTTTCTATCATCTACTTGGATCCCAATACTTTTCCAAGGTGGATATTCCATCAGGATATTATCAAGTATGGGTGAAAAAGGAAGATATCCTTGAGACTGCTTTTTGTACAAGTTACAGTCATTATGATTTCATAGTGATTCCCTTTAGGCTCACTAATTCTCTAGAAATATTCATGTATTTGATGAATAGAGTCTTTGGAGATCACCTAGAAAAAAAGTTTAGTATTTATAGATAATAATATAATCTACTCTAGAATAATGGAGGAGCATGAGGATCATTTGAACACTATGAAAATTCCCTTGTAAAAGGAGAAGATTTATTCTATGTACAAAAAGTCTAATTTACAGTTGAAGGTTGTGTCACTCTTGGGGAATATCTTTACAAGAAATGGTATATACATTGATCCTTCAATGAAAAAAGATATTAAAGTACGGTCGAGGCCAATATATGTGAAAGATATCAATATTTTCCTTGGGCTAGCTGGGTATTATCCATTATTTGTGAGAAATTTATTGTGATTTTCAAACCCTATTTCCAATCTAACATAGAATAAATCATGTTTTCTTTGAATGATGAATGTGAAGAGATATTAAATGAGTTGAAAATTAATCTTATCACTTACATTGTTCTCATACTTCCCACATGTGGGGAACTTTCATAATATTCAGTGATACCTCTAAGAAGGGATTATGTTTTATATTAATGAAGAATTCAAAGTAATGGCCTATACATCAAGAAAGGTGAATATTCATGAGAAAATACATCATATGAATGATCTGGAGTAGGATTCAGTGATCTTCACTTTGAAAATATAGTCCTATTATCTCTTTTGTTATAAATGTGAAATATATAAGGATCAAAGATGTCTCAAATATATATTCACCTAAAAAGAGATTAATATGCACCGATGAAGATAGTTAGAGCTGATTAATGACTATGACTGCTCAATTCACTACCATCCTAGTAAAGAGAATAATGTCACAAATTCTCTAAGTAGAAATGACCCTTCTATTCTATCATTAATGATAATTGAGAAGGATCTTATTTTCTTGGATTTAAAGAGAATGGACATGGGAATAATAAATAAAAGAATATCATCAATCCTTTTGAAAATTATTGCTCAAATGACTATTTTGGAATGATTAAAGGATTCTCAAAAATATGATGTGGGAATTCAAAACAAAGTGGAAACTATAAATAAAGGGGAATCATTTGAGTTCGATTTCAACGAATAAGGAATTGCAAGATTTTGGTCAATACTATGTGTTCCATCAAATCCTGAGTTGAAGAAGGAACAATTGAATGATGTACATAGTTTGAGTTTCTCTATTCACCTAGGAAACACAATGATATATCAATATCTCTGAGAGAACTATATATAGGATATCATGAAGAAGTAGATCATAGATTATACATAAAAGTTATTGGCATGTCAGCAAGTGGAGGATGAAAGGAATAAGTCTAAGGGGATTATGCAACGATTTCCCATACCAACATAGAAATGGTAAGAGATCACTAAGGAATTTATCAACAGACATCTAAAGACATCCAATGAAAATAATTCTATCTGGGTTATTATGGATCATCTTACAAATACTGCACACTTCATTGAGATTTGAGAGGATTTCTCACTGGATCAACATGAATGGATATACATCAGAGAAGTGGTAAGGCTGCATGGAGTACCACTATCGATTATATCTGATTGAGATCCAAGATTCACCTCTATGTTTTGTAAATGTCTTCAGTATGCTCTAAATACTGAGTTGAACTTCAGTGAGGCTTATCTCCCTCAAACTTATGTAAAATCTAAGAAGTTTATCCAAACACTTGACGACATGTTGAGATCATTCTTAATTGATTTCAAAGGAGGATGGGATCAACATCCTCCTATTCTCGAATTATCTTACAATAATAGTTTCTACTAGAGCATCCAAATGGATACCTATGAAGCCCTTTATGGGAAGAAGTTCATAAAACAGGAATGTTAGGATGAATTTGGGTAATTAAAAATTCTAGGTCTTAAAATGGTTTAGGAAATTACGGAGAAGGTTAAGACTATTCAGCAGCACTTCAAGGCTACTCATAGTTGACCTAAGATTAATGGTGACAATCATAAATGAGATATATAGTTTGATGTTAAAGAAATTTTATTCCTCTAAATATATCTATGGAATAAAGTGATGAGATTTTGGAAGAAGTAAAAGTTCAGTCCATGGTACAACAGCCCTTTTGAGATCCTTGATCGTATTCAAGCAATGGTCTACTGACTATTACTCCCACCAAACCGGTATCAATTAAATGATGTATTCCATGTATACATCTTGAGAAAGTACATACTAAACCACTCACACATTCTCAATCCATAGGTGTTTCCATTGGAGAATGATTTTTAATATGAAGAGTTGTCAGTGAAGAATTTAGATTATAGAGAAAAACGTTCTATGGAATAAGACAATGCCCCTCATCAAAGTTTAGTGGAAAAACCAATAGTTTGAAGAAGAAACATGGTAACTAGATGAGTTTATTAAATATAGTTACCCTCATCTATTTTAGTGTGGGAAAAGAAAATTTTGAGGGTGAAATTTCAAAAGGGGGGGAGATTGTAATGACCTGAACTGTTATGAAAAAAATTCCCTTCTCTGATTAAATGTATTATGGTTAGAGAAAAGACATTCACTTATTTTTTTTATTATAACCAATTGGATTTTAATGATCATTAAATATATTTTTCATTGATAATATAATTTTTTAATAGTGATATGAAGATTAGTACAAATATAGGGTTTTAAAAAATCTAATTGACATAGACAAAAGAGGTGATGGCCTTAACCTGTTGGATCGTACCCTAAGAAGCCCATTTATCAAAGCATCTGAGGAAGATAGTATTAATGATATTTTTTCTATAAAATATGAAAGATGATATCCAAAAACATAAGCTTGAGTGAAACAGTTTATGGGAGAAGTTCAAGCTCATTGAAATCACAACCCAAACTAGGTTCACCAAACAGCCTCATGAAAGCCCCACCATCATACACCTTACTCTTAGGGATTTTTCTAGTGTATTAAATGGATATGTATTAAGACCCTAGAAATAATGATATGTAAATTATTTTAAAAAAAATAATAAATATATTTTCATACTATTATTTTTTACTTTGTAAATTATTTTTAAATCACAAATAGTATTTTTTGTTAATATTTAAATTCAGTTAAGATATCTTTTTTGATGAATTAATGTATTTTAGAAATAAATAATATTTTAATAAAATATAATTATTAAATAAATATTATTAAATACAAATTATTATATTATTTTTATGAAGTCAAACTCAATTTTTATTATGGTTTGAAAATTGTTACTGTAAAAAACTGTCATTTTCAACAAATTTCGGTTTTTTAAGTAAAATTCACATAATTATAAAATTATTTAGATAAAATGAATATTTTTTTGAATCATGATATAAAAATTATACAATGGTGATTTTTTATAATTTTCTGAGATAGTCAAATTTCCAGGTAAAAATTTAGTATTGTATAAATATACTCTGAGTTCCATATCATCACAATCACCCATAAATGATATAATAAGTAATATAAATGGGATCCAAAATAAAATATAAATTTTAGCATTAAAATAATGTGATTTTTTATTTATTTTTTAAATCCATTATGAATCCTCCATGACTTATAAAATATTTTAAGATTCTAAAATCATTTCTTTAAGAGTGTGACCCACCCCCACATCCCCAAGGGTGATATTTTGACAATTTCAGACCCTGTACTTATAAAATAAAGTAAACCAATCCCATTTTATTGAAATATTGGGCAATAACCGAGGGTTGGTTTGTGTTTTTTTTGATATTTTATTATATTGAGGCCAAAACCTAAATAATAAAGAAATCATCCTCCTTTTCTATATAAACACACCCAATCTCCCATTTTTCTACACTAAAAATCCTTGTATAATATCCTTAATTAGCACTCAACACCCTATAGTCCTTCTAAGGCTCCCCTAGTCTCTCAAGAAGCCTATCCCAAGCAATGGGTGTCACACATTCAAGTAAGTGTTGATTCCTTTCACCTCTTTCTTCAAGTTTCATTATTATATTACACCTTCTATTTTCAATTCTATATGTTGGGGAATATCATTACATGTCCCAATTACTTTCCATTTCATTTTAAAATTATGATATACCCCATCCTTACTCATCAACCCATTTTATGAATTTCTATTTGATGTCGTTATGCTGCCGAAATTGCACCACGATTTTCCATTCCAAAACAATTGTTTAGTGAATATCGTGCTAATTTTTAATCAAGGGTATTCAAATTTATACACATATAATTCTTTGATTGTGGAAATACATGTATTTATTCAAAAATATTTCATCTTGGAATAAATAATTATGATGAAAGAATCTATTTTGATTGATTTATGTGGCACACTTAAGCTTGAGAATGAAATGTTTATGATGGGTTCCCCCCGATAGTGCTCCAATTCCTTGGGTAGTGGTTAGTATCATGATATGTTGTGTTGGGATAGGGGTGTACCTGATTCTTTTATGGGATTTCTTCCACTATGAGGTCTTAGTGGATTTATCCTTGACCTATTGATGTGACAGTGTTTTAACACTCTTTGCCAGAACCTTTTTGTATTTTTTACTCACTTTTTTATTTTAAAATGTTTCTTTTTATTAAATATTTGATAATTGTTGTGTTTTTTGTACTTTCCATGTAGAATAATTAGTTTTTAGTTTAAAACATGTGTTTTAATGTGAATTAGTGTCATTTTAAATAATTCTCAAATTAACTTGGTCTTGTGAATTAGACTTTTATTCATTTATTCTTTTATTTTTATAATTTATCATTTTAGTTAGTTCATTAATTAAATAAATTAATTCTTTATTCTTTATATTGTAAATAAATAACTCTTTTTGTTTTTTAGTCTTTTAATTATTTAATTAGTTTTAACAATTTAGTTTATTCAATTAATATTTTTATGCTTCAATTTAATTAAGTTTGCAATTAATTGGTTAAATAATGTAAGCTAGTTACTGTAAATATTTTAATTTGTGATTTAGTTAAATTTGTTTATTTTTTTAACCCCAATTAATTCATTTGTTTAATTAAAGTTTCATTAATTTTATTATTTAACTTTGAAGTTTTTAATTCAATTCTTTTTAATTTAATTTATTAGTTTATTCATTTATTTTTTAGTTTTATTAAATTATTTTATTTATTTAATTTTCTTGGTTATGTTTGTTTGCAGGTGTTGCGGTCGCAAGGTCCTATTCATTATCGGTGACTGTCTCACCGTTTCCACTTGTCCTTATCGGTGAATTCCTCACCGGTAGCGGTGACCTCCCCACTATTAGCCCCGCAAAACCTCACTGATACAAAAAACATCACCAATACACAAATCCTCACTGATACCTCGCTGCTTTTTCTCACCGCCACGCTCAATCCACAGTTACACCACCTCACTATTACTGCTCTGCCATTCCACATCACTGTTACAACCATTTCTTTTCCCTTTTTCCCCACCCTCACTGATACACTTTTCCACCTCATAGTCACTGTTTACTCACCTCCTCACTATTATACTTTTATATTTCCTCACTGATTTTCCCCCTTTTTCCTCACCAATACTCACCTCACTGTTAGACCATTTCCCGTGCCTCACCGTTTCATTTCCATTTTTTCCCCATGCCTTCTCTCTTAACTCACTATTTCCATTACGGCACCTCTCACGCACCGATTCACGCTGCACACTATCACCCCCATTGCACCTCTGCTTCCTGCTCCTCTTCACCGCTCCTTCACACACCAAACCAACAACAGCAAAATTTCAACCAGCAACAACACAAAGAACACACAACAGTTTTTAGAATCGGACCATAATCAGACAGCAATACCAAGATCTAAACCAAAATTACAGTAGTAGAAAATCAGTATTTCAACATTTTTGGAATAAATCTGTGCAAGAAAAATTCTAATATTTAAGAACAACGTATCAAATTTTCTCTTTTTACCCATCTACTACTAGCCGCGACCAACCTCCCATGCCTCCTGCATTTTCGTAGACCGAAGCCGCCTGACCTCTACCGCACTCCACCCGAGCCGCAAGCGCTCACCCCTGCCTCAAATCCACACTAGTCCTCCATACCTTGCATAGCGCTGGTCCATCCTCGCCTTGCTCCTGCTACGCACCACGCGCCACCCTTCATACCACACTGGCACCACCCCCTGTATCAAAACCTTCCCTGCGCACCCCACCTACCCTCTTCCTGCTCGCCAGCGAGTCATACCCGAAGCCCTCCACCCCGAAGCCCTCACGCCGCTCCCTTCCACCTCTCTGCGCCACCGCTTGATCTCCCTCGATCCGCCGCCGCCTCCCCTGCCCCGAATCCCTTCGCCATCCTCTTCCTCCCCTTCAAACCGCACAAACGGACCCCCCACTCCCCCTTTTCTTTTCTTTTTTTTATTTTATTCTATTATATAATATAACATAATATATTATAATACAATAATAATTATATTTATATTAATAATTATATATAAGCTTATACGTAGTTATTAATATATCATATTAATAAATATAAATACATATAATAGAGATAACAATAAATACACGTATGTAGATATTTTATTTATATGTATAATGTTGACTATTTATATTTTATATTAAACTAATATAATAGTTAGTAATATATATATATATATTAGTAATATTTAATACCTCTAATATATATATATAATAGTAAATATAAATATGCATTTATATATAATTATAACATTCACATTTTTCTATTTCTGTTGTGTTTTGTGTTTTTCGATGGTTCTGCACAGGGGGAGTCGGGTGTGCAAAGAATATTGTGGGAACTTTGTGGGAAAGACGTGAGAATATTCGCGAGATCGTTTCAAGGGGTTTGTATGCACTTACAAGAAGTTCAAATTAAAACCTGGTGACGTGCACATGAAAGCACGCCACGTGGATCTGCTGCCTGTTAGTTTAGTTTTCTGTTTTCATCTCCGACTAAGAAGATGAACAACTCCTCTCCAGCCAAGACAGAGAAGGCCAAGGGTTGGGGTCCAGAGTAGAGTACCCAGGGGGGAATCATTCTGCAGTGGTGGAGGAGACTCCACCATGATTCACACACCATTCCATACCATTTCCACCGGAATATAACTCATCTTTGACCTTGATACGGGTTCCCTCTCCTCTATTTCATCCATCCTCCCACTGCTCTGTTTTTGGTGTTCAATGTTATGTCTGTAAATACACTCGTAGTGTTTCATGTTTAGTTAATTTAATTGTGATGTTAGTTATGTTTAATTGTTTATGTCCTTTCTTCTTTCTCATCATGTGTTCTGATCTCGAATCTCTAGAAATAGATATCAAACATGCGGGGTTGGATCCAGTTTATGAAACTCGACACGATCTGGAGATCCGCACATCAAATCCATCGCATTCTTTCTATTCACCATGGTAGATCACGTCTGCAAGTTAGATTAAGTGAGAGCGAGATCTTGCATAAAACGATTTCCCACTTTCTTGTTAAATTTCTTCTCCCCTTCCTGTCTTGATTTCTCGAACTGAGAATCAAGATTGGTTGTGTGATGTGATGATCTTAGTGGAATCATTCTGTATTGTGAGAAATGCGTTCCAGAATGACTTTGTTGGGTGAGTCAACTTGTAGTTTGGAGGAATGCTTAAGTATTGAAGAACTTCGATGTTTGAGTGTTCAATTTCTAGGCGATATTGGCGTGTGACCTGAGACATCATTCATGCACTGAGTGAAGTGGAGAATTTTTTATAAATTTCTTAAGTTGATCTAGGATAGGGAGTAGAGGGTGAATTAACCTGGGTCTGGCCTTTGTCTCTCTGACTATTGTCTTGTCCTGGAGTCATCTATTTGTTATGTTTCTTTTGTTCTGTTCGTGCCTGCTTTCTTTCTATGGTTTTGTCTTGTGTTTCTGTGTTCTTCACTTTTTCATCATTGTTTCCCCCTCCACTGTGCTCTTCAGCAGTGATTAGTAATTTCTTAGGAGTTGTGTTTTTATGTTTTCAAAGTATTTAAAAATATAAAATTATTTTCGGAACAGACCACTTAGGCTCTCCACACTGCTTCCTTGAGAGCAACCCCGAGGTTAGCCACTATGCTATATATTGGGTCTTTATAAATGTAAGCTTGATCGTCCTCAGGACAATGACGTCCGTAAAATTTTGGTTCCATTTTTGGGGAAGCAACGAGTGTCTCAGTGGTTTTTTACAATTTTTTTATTTCGTTTTAAAACATATAAAACATAAAAAACATATAAAAGGGAAAAAACACACACACACACATACATAGTGATGAACTCTAACGAATCTGATACTATGTCACTGTTTTACCCGGTTCAAGATCTTGTGGAGGCTGTTGCTAAGTTTCAATGTTGGATGCATCAAAGACAGCATCGAGACCTTACTGATGAAGAGACAATTTATTCTCATGAGATCATGTAGTTGATGAAACAATCCATGGATAAGGTCAAGGGACACCAAGAAGACAATGTTGAGCCACCACCTCCCATTGAAGCCCAACATTCTGGAAAACAGTTGAGAAGGAAAGAGAAAAGAAACAGAAGAAAGAAAAAGTTAGAGTTTCCCAACTTTGATATGGATTTGTTCTTGGAGTCAAAACTGGAAATTCCAAAACCAATTTCCGAGGTTGTTTTCAAGGGCTGGCAGGAGATGGAACATGCAAGGACTTGTGATGTTGGGAATTTCTTTGATGATCATTCTTTCCCTGATTTCCATTCTATTGATTTTTCTTGCTATAACTATTCTAATGATTTTTCAATGCTTCAACAGGTTGATCCATCACATGAAATTATATCATTCTCCTTAAAAGATTCAGCAAGTGAGGTGGTGTGCATTGAAGAGAGGCTGGAGAAGGCTGACTACCTCGCTCTTACTCTAGACCCTCTCCTAGGATCATTATTTCATCATGAGGAGGAGGAAGAATCATTGATAAAGGGAGATGACAATTTTATGGAAGAAGATTTATTTTGATTCAACTTGGATTACATTGAAGCTGATTTTAATTATGTTACTCCATATGTAGGTTTTGAAGTTGTTGTACATCTTTGTGATTTTCTGGAGAGTGAGGAAGTTGAGGTTGAACCTGCTGAAGAGTTTATGGAACTTCCAATTCTGGATGACACTTCCAGATTGGGAGTTATTTTTGAAGATGAATTATTGGAGTTGTGCACTAGAATAGAAGTGGATGATGACACAATAATTTCTTTCCAAGATAAAATAATTTATTGGAATGAACCACAATACAAGTCACATCCATGTTTTCCAACATTACAACTTGTGCACACTCAACCTCAAGAAGAAGCAGGGAAGTACCCCTATATCCTCTTTTCCCTCCACCATTCAACATGAAGTAAATCAATGCCCAGGATGGGAATTTGGCTGAAGCTGCACATGGGGTACTCCAAAGATGGAAAGTGACTGAAGTTGGAAGGAATCACACCTGGTGGTTCTTGAGCAAGAAGCTTAATCCCCCATCCGATTGGGGTTGATCCGAGGACTGTCCAACTATGGACAGTCAAACTATAGCACCCCCTAGGGGGTTATCCCAGGATTATCCCTTTTCATTTCATGCTTTAGTTTCTTTTTGCAGGTTGTTTTTAATTTGAGTGTTGTTTTCATAGGACAATAAACAGGCAATAGATTCCACGTGGCTATCATTCAAGTCCCAGAAGAAGAGTACACTAAAGATCATGGATAACACTCCCTAACTCATACTCTATGGTTTCTTTCTATTTGAAATTAAAATATTGAACACTAACGTTAAATTGTTTCATCATGTAGGTGAAAAACTGGAGTATCCAGAGTTCAAGCACATGGAAATAAAAGGGAGACTTTTGTAAATTTGAGAAGCTGCACATTCAGGGGAGTATTGTTCTAAGTTGCAATGTTTTACTCTTCACATTTTTATTTCATGCTGCTGTGAACTATGTGTGGGGGTATTCCCACTGATTTTTGAAACTATGGGACTCGTTTTTATGCTTGGATGTTAGCTATTAATATCTACTTAGTTCAAAATTTATTTTGAACTGATTTGTGAAACATGCTTGCACCCACTTCTTTCAATTTCATTATGTTGCTACTGCTGCACATCACTATTAATCATGCTACCATTTGAATAAATTAATAAAATATTTTGTCTTCTCACATTGATTTAAAGCATGAACAGTTTAGGAATAGAACTGTACGTATTGCTGGCGATGGTTTGTGGGGTTGGTCTTTTCTGTTTTTCTTTTGTTTTTGTTTTTATTTTCTTTCACTTTTTTGGGGAAAATAAAATTTTTGAACTTCAATGATACCCCTCCATTTCCTTTTTCAGCTGAAATGTCCATCTTTTTTGAACTTTCACTGTCTCCCACCTTGAGATACAACATTTTGGACAATGTTGGGTTTTAAGTATGGGGGAGAGGGGTCATTATAGTGTCATGTCGAATTCTCCCTTCTTGAACCTGAGTTTGTTTTAAAAATGGTCAAATTTTTTCAAAAAAAGGTTCAAAATTCCTTAATAAAAATTAATTTTCAAATTCTTTCATCACATGATGGTCATTGGTGGTTCAATGGTACTTCAATTATGTCATTCTTAGTGGATAATTCTTTACTGGTTTTTTAGAGTGGCACTTAGTCAGAAATTGTTAATCATGAATGATTGCTGAGTAGAATTGTTCGTTGTCTCTATGAACCTTTAAATTTAGGAATTGAGGATGAGAGTGTGACAGGATAGGTTTTTTGGAGTAATGATTATGGCTTAGGGTAACTTGATGTTCTCACTGGAACCCAGGGGACTCACGTCTTTATTAAATATTATTCAATCACTTTAAGAAGTCAATCTGAATGATTATTGATTAAGTCCTTTGTAACTGGAGTAAAATGGGAAAATGGGATCCCATGGTGAGTATCTGGGACAAGGTGCACTGGGTGCGTTTCTGTGAATAAATAAAGCCGATTTCAATCTTAATAAGTGCTATGCATAGTGCTCTACACAGGTAATATGGTTGGGAAAAACTAAAATAAAGTGCCCTTGTCAAAAATGAACTCATTCAGGTGAGGATAATTTTGAACCCAGATGAATAAGGGAGAAATTGACTTGGTTAATTTTCATTTGAGTTGAATCAATAAAGTGATCAATTTAATGGACTTTAATTTCTGGAACCTGGAGGAAGGTGAGAATTGAAGGTGCACTTGGTTAAGTTTTGAGTTCCACTTCATCTAACATGTCAACACACCTTTAATTAGAATTTGAATTGGAAGGTGAAGTGGTATAATTAATTAATACATATAGGTGTCATGACATACTTGACAGTGTATGAATTTCTGATTCTTTTGACTTCCATTTAGTATTTGAAGCTAGACAGGACAACATTTTTTGAATGCCTTTGAAAAACCTGACTCATTGTTTGGTCTTGCTCATCTGGATTTTTATGTTCAATCATGCACTTTTTGAGCTAGAATTCACAAATCATAGTTCTGTTTTAAAGTCTAAGGGAATGTATTTGTTTGAGTACAAACAAATCTTTAAGTGTGGGGGAGTTTGATGTGTCAGTGTTTTAACACTCTTTTCCAAAACCTTTTTGTATTTTTTACTCACTTTTTTATTTTAAAATGTTTCTTTTTATTAAATATTTGATAATTGTTGAGTTTTTGTACTTGTCATGTAGAATAATTAGTTTTTATTTTAAAACATGTGTTTTAATGTGCATTAGTGTCATTTTAAATAATTCTTAAATTAACTTAGTCATGTGAATTAGACTTTTATTCATTTATTATTTTATTTTTATAATTTATCATTTTAGTTAGTTCAATAATTAAATAAATTAATTCTTTGTTCTTTAAATTGTAAATAAATAACTCTTTTTGGTTTTTATTCTTTTAATAATTTAAGTAGTTTTAAAATTTTAGTTTATTCAATTAATATTTTTATTCTTCAATTTAATTAAGTTTGTAATTAATTGGTTAAATAATGTAAGCTAGTTACTGTAAATATTTTAATTTGTGCTTTAATTAAATTTGTTTATTTTTTTTAACCCAAATTAATTCAGTTTGTTTAAATAAAGTTTCATTAATTTTATTATTTAACTTTGTTGTTTTTAATTCCATTATTTTTAATTTAATTTATTAATTGATTTATTTATTTTTTAGTTTTATTAAATTATTTTATTTATTTAATTTTATTGGTTATGTTTGTTCGCAGGTGTTGTGATCGCAAGGTCCTGTTCATTATCGGTGACTGCCTCACCATTTCCACATGTCTTTATCGGTGACTTCCTCACTGGTAGCGGTGACCACCTCACTGTTAGCCCCACAAAACCTCACCGATACACAAAACATCACCGATCCCTCGCTTCTTTTTCTCACCACCAGGCTAAGTCCACAGTTACACCACCTCACTGTAACTGCTCGACCACTCCACCGCACCGTTAGAACCATTTCTTTTCCCTTTTTCCCCACCCTCACTGATACAATTTTCCACATCATAGCCACTGTTGACTCACCTCCTCACTGTTATACTTTTATATTTCCTCACCGATACTCACCTCACTGTTAGACCATTTCCCCTGCCTCAACGTTTCATTTCCATTTTTTCCCCATGCCTTATCTCTTATCTCATTGTTTCCATTATGGAGCCTCTCAAGCACCGATTCGCGCTGCACACTATCACCCCCATTTCACCTCTGCTTCTTGCTCCTCTTCACCGCTCCTTCACGCACTAAACCAACAACAACAAAATTTCCACCAATAACATAGCACAAAGAACACACAACATTTTTCAGAATTGAACCATAATCAAACAACAATACCAAGATCCGAACCAAAATTATAGTAACAGAAAATCAGAATTTCATCTTTCTTGGAATAAATCTGTGCAAGAACAAGTCCAAGATTTAAGAACAGCATATCAAATTTTCTCTTTTTTCCCATCTGCTACTAGTCGCGACCCACCTCCCATGCCTCCTGCATTTCTGTCGACCGAAGCCACCTGACCTCCACCAAAATCCACCTGAGCCACAAGCGCTCACCCCTACCTCAAATTCACACCGGTCCTCCATACCTTGCACAATGCTAGTCTAGCATCACCTTGCTCATACTACGCACCACGCGCCACCCTTCGGACCTCACCGACACCACCCCCTGTATCAAACCCTTCCTTGTGCACTCCACCTTCCCTCTTCCTGCTCGCCACCGAGTCATACCCGAAGCCCTCCACCCCAAATCCCTCGCGCCGCTCCCTTCCACCTCTATGTACCGCCGCTTGAGCTTCCTCGGTCTGCCGCCACCTCCCCTTCCCCGAAGTCCTTCGCCCTCCTCTTCTCCCCCTTTAAGCCGCACAAACGGACCCCCACTCCCCTTTTTCTTTTCTTTTTATTTTATTTTATTATATTATATAATATAACATAATAAATAATAATAAAATAATATTTATATTTATATTAATAATTATATATAAGCTTATATATAATATTAGTATATCATATTAATAAATATAATTATATATAATAGTAATAACAATAAATACACGTATGTAGATATTTTATTTATATGTATAATGTTGACTATTTCTGTTTTATATTGAACTAATATAATAATTACTAATATATATATATATATATTAGTAATATTTAATACCTCTAATAAATATATATAATAGTAAATATAAATATTCATTTATATATAATTATAGCATTCCCATTTTTCTATTTCTGATGTGTTTTGTGTTTTTTGGTGGTTCTTCACAGGGGGAGTCGGGTGTGCCAAGCATATTATGGTCACATCTCAGGAAAGATGCGTGAATATTCATGAGATCATTGCAAGGGGGTTGTATGCGCTTACATGAAGTTCACATTAAAACATGGTGATGTGCACATGAAAGTGCACCATGTGGATCTGCTACCTGTTAGTTTAGTTTTCTGTTTTCATCTCCGAATAAGAGGAGGCACAACTCTTATCTAGCCAAGACAGAGAAGGCCAAGGGTCGGGGGCCAGATCAATGTACCCTGCGGGGCATCATTCAGCATTGTTGGAGGAGACTCTACCACCGTTCGCGCACCATTTCATACAATTTTCACTGAACTAGAACTTGTCTTCGACCTGGAGATGGGTTCCCACTCCTCCATTTCATCCATCCTCCCATTGCTCTGTTTTTGGTTTTCTATGTTGAGTCTGTAAATACACTCGTAGTGTTACATGTTTAGTTAATTTAATTGTGATGTTAGTTATGTTTAATTGTGTGTGTCGTTTCTTCTTCCTCATCTTTCATTTTGATCCCAAATCTCCAGAAATGGAGATCTAACTTGCGGTGTTGGATCCAGTTTATGAAAGCCGACATGATATGGAGATTCTCACATCAATGCCATCGCATTCTTTCTATTCTCCTTGGTAGATCGCGGCTGCGAGTTTGATTAAGTGAGATCAATATCTTTTGTATAACGATTTCCTACTTTCTTGTTTAATTTCTTCTCCCCTTCCTGTCTTGATTTCTCGAACTAAGAATCAAGATTGGTTTTTCGATGTGACGATCTTAGTGGAATCATTATGTATTGTGAGAAATTCTTTCCAGAATGACTTTACTGGGTGAGTCACCTTGCAGTTTGGAGGAACGATTGAGTATTGAAGAACTTTGATGCTTGAGTGTTCAATTTCTAGGCGAGATTGGCATGTGACCTGAGACATCATTCATGCACTAAGCGAAGTGGAGAATTTTTGAACAATTTCTTAAGTTGATATAGGATAGGGAGTTGAGGGTGAATTAACCTGGGTCCGACCTTTGTCTCTCTGACTATTATCTTGTCCTGTAGTCATCTGTTTGTTATGTGTCTTGTGTTCTATTTGCTCCTGCTTTCTTTCTCTGGTTTTTTCCTGTGTTTCTGTGTTCTTCACTTTTTCATCATTGTTTCCCCCTCCACTATGCTCTTCAACACTGATTAGTAATTTCTTAGGAGTTGTGTTTTTATGTTTTCAACGTATTTAAAAATAAAAAGAAATATTTTTGGAATAGACCACTGAGGCTCTCGACACTGCTTCCTTGAGAGAAACCCCGAGGTTAGCCACTGTGCTATATCTTGGGTCTTTATAAAGGTATGTTTGACCATCCTCGCGACAAGGATGTCTATCACCTATGTTTATAATCTAGTGTTTTATGTTGTTTCCACATTTACCATGTTATGATTATCATGTTATATCAAGCCTTATTATTCATGTTCCTTTATTTCTCATTGATATGCCAATTGTCTAACATGTTTTATCTTCATCATTTTATAAATTTTTTATTTCCTTATTGGGATTTATAACTCATCTCTTTCTTATTTTTTTTCTATAGGATATCTCATGTAGTTTTAAGTATGAAGGAATAATATGGACATGTTAAATAATTTTTCAACAAAGATGATGTATTCCATGTTTTAGGTTGTTATGTAATGTACCAAATTCCAAAAGACACTATACTTATCAATATTTTGGGTTGTATTAAGTGTAATACTATGTAATTAATTAATAATTAATGTGAAAAAAAAGATAAGGGTTGTTATACTTAACAAATTTTGAAAGCTTGGAGGTGGTGGTGGAGTTTAAACATGGGATTAAAGAGGAGGAAATAGTCAGCAATGAAATTGCATTAGGACTATATGAAAATCCTAATGTAGTTGATGAAATTGAAGATTAACATGTTACTCTAAGAAGTAAACTAGAAATAGAATCAAAATCCCAAGAAATATAGAATAATTCATGGTTTGGAAGATTCTTGGATGTAAAGCTGTTAAAAATAGCTAAATTTGGATTTTAAGGGGTAGAAAAGACATTGAATGATCATAGATCCACATATATAGGAAAAATATTAATTTTTTATGCTAAAGAAACATCAAATTATGGAAATGGGAGGAGACAAAAATAGATTAATGAAAAATGTTTTAAATATCACAAAGGCACCTGATGTATTGATAAAGAAATCTTCGAAAAAAATGTAGAAGAGAGATAAAACTAATCCTCAAGTATCCAAAGAGGATCTCTGGGTAAATTACATTACAAAATAATGGGAATTGTATAGGAATTAATGTCAAGTGTTTTTCCCCTTATGATTTTTCATTTTTTTTTGTATTTTTCGGTACTTTGAAGAGGCAAAGTGATATCTAAATGTGGAATCTTCTAGAAGTAAATAAAGGTGAATGAGAATATATCCTTCATCATATTGAAGAAATAGTTTCAATGGTTATTTTTTTTCAATGTTATAACTATGGACATTGAGTTATTAATTGTAGGAAGAGGGACGGTGGGAACAATAACTATATTACTCTGAGAAAATTCAAGACTTTTCAACTGAGAAGAATAACCCTAAAAAATAGTTATTATCCTATTGAATAATAATGTGAGTATGATGACCCCATTTATATTGAAAACATATTGGAAAGTTCATTTTTTTTCTCCACTCAACCAGTAATCTAATGGAAGGAAAAGATGCAAATAAAGAAAGATAATATTTTAGAAATAGACCTTAATTCAATAAAAAACAGCAACACATGTATTCTTGATAGAAGATGCTCATCTCATAGGACATGAAATGTTGAATAATGTTAAAAAGGGTTGATAGAACAATTATATTTGGAAATGATAGTGCTTTAAGGATCAAATAAAGTGGAAATAAAAATTAAAAAATGATGAGATAAGAAAATTTTATGTTCTCTATGTAGATGATTTTCATCACAATCATATGATTGTGAGTTAACTCTATAATTCAGAATAGGTAGTGACATTTAATCATAAGGGGATCACTATCAAAGGAAAAACATGTAATTATCTCATGAAAGGATATATAATATAAGGATATTTATATGATGTTGATAGTAAATATAATACTTGTTAATTAAAAATTGAATAATAAAAGACCTTGTGGCACTAGATATCATGTCACATTAATCATAAAATCATGGAATACATATATAATAATAATATTTTTAAGGAAATTCCCAATCTAAAGTGTGATCGAGAAAAGACATGTGACCCATTCATATGAGGAAAGATGGTTGGGATTTCATATTGACCAAATAAAAAGAGGATAGTGAATATGTTTGATCTCATCCATACAGACATATGTGGTCCAATGAATAGGTATGGAACATATAGAGAGAGGGAATTAATTATTTTTATTAATTATTAGAGTATAATGTAATGTGTGATTTTTAAGCTATTAAAATGATAAGTTCTTGATTTCTTGATGAGTTATCATCAAATATCTAAGAATGAAATTGGATGGATAATCAATATTCTATGAACTAATAATGGAGAAGAATACAAAACCATTGAAATTGAAAATTACATCAAAATACATGGGATAAATCCTAAGGTGACTATAGTGAGAACCCCTCAACATAATGGGATCATTTAATGTAGAAATCAATAATTGAATAATCTAGATAGAACTATACTGATTGAGAGTCGTATTTCTCATCATTATTAGAAAGAGGATGTTTAAGTAGCATTGTACACTCAAAATTGAACAAGGATTTTTATAGGGGATACCAGGACACCATATGAGATATGGAATGGAAAGAATCACTATCTAAATTATTTTTGTGTTTTTATAAGTAAATTATTCATCCAAAAAAATAGGTAAATCAAGGAAAGTATGGTGATGGTGTAGATAATAGAATATTCCTTAGATATTAAATGAATAGTAAATCCAACAATTCTTATAATATTCACATTAGAAATATTTTGTAAAGAAGTTATGTAAGGATCATTGAGGATAAAACCATAAATACATTATGGATATCAAATTCTTATATGATTAGAGATTAAGAATAAAGATGACAATGGATAAATTCAATTGTAAAGATAGTAGAAGGCTTAAAAAACATTCAACGATCAAAAAATGAATATGATTCATTAAAAGAGTCAGAAGAGGAAACCATTTCTTAAGAAACTACATAAGAACCTCACAAGAGAAATAGAAGAGAAAATTTATCATTCCAACAATAATGGGGATTGAATCGCACCCACACAGACAATAAGAAATATTAGTGAAGAGAATTATGCCTTCCTATCAATTGTGTAACCATACTCATTTGAAGAACTAGAAAATGATGAATCATGGGTTAAGGAAATGAATGAATAACGGGATCAGATTGACAAGAATCAAACATGGGATCTTTTAAGGTACCCTAATATGGCAAAATGATTTGAACAAAGTTGTCCTTAAAAAATTGATGATCATGGAAATTTGATCATAAAAAAGGAACACATGGCGTGTAAAGTCTATAAAAATATTAAAGGAATTGATGTTGAAGAACGTTTTTCTCCAGTATCTAGAATGGTTTCAATCAGTCTTGTCCTTATCAATTAAATTCAAAGAGGGTATGATGTTTATCATATGTATGTCAAAGGAAATTCTTAAATGGCTTTCTAGTTGAATATTTCTACATTGATCATATAGTAGGATTTATGATTGGAAATGATTATATGAAGGTTTCTATATTAAATAAGGCTCTCTACGTTCAAAATAATTCTCCAAAAGCATGGTATTATCAACTGGATGCTTTTATAAATAAGGATGAATATAAAAGATGAGGTTTCAAACACAACCTCTTTGTCAATAATTCTAATACAGATCAATTTATGGTGCTTGTGTATGTGGATAATATTATTTTTGGATGAAATAGGAAGGGATAAATGGAGGAATTTTTAATCACATGAAATCTGATATAAATTTCCTATGATTGGTGAACTCACATGCATTTTGGGGATACATGTGGTTAAAAAAAATATTACACCTTAATTTATCAGGAAATATATTCAACATATCTTTTAAATAAATTCAACATACAAGACTCCAAACTAATGTCGTCTCCAATTTCAGTAGGGAAAAAATTGAAAGCATGAGGATGGAAAATTTGTGGATATGACCTTGTATAGGAGGATAACTGGAAGATTATTATACTAGACTCCAACACAGCCAAATATCATCTTTGAGACATGATTTTCTACTCTCTTCAAAAGTTATTTGAACTAATATCATTGTGTAGTAGTTAAAAGAATCATGAGGTATCTTCAAGGTGTTCTCAGTTTTGGATTATACTTTGCAGCAAGAAGAGATAATGAATTATTGTCACTTTATGATGTTGACTAGGATGGATATTTGGTGAATAAAAAGTCAAAAAGTGGTTGAGAATCTTCATTGTAAATAAATGTTTGTGATAGTTGAGAAAGAAACAAGAAAGTACTTCTTTTTGTACATCTGAATCAAAGTATATCGTTGTTAAAAAGGCATTCAATCACCTATAATGGATGAAGAAACAATGTAATGATATTGGTGATGAGGTACAATAGTCAATGGTGATATATTGTGATAATAATATCACAACCGATCATAAAATAAATCAAGTTCAACACTCTCATAACAAACATATTTCTATCAGATACCACTTCATCAAAGAAAAAGTTTAATAAGGTGTAAATCAAATTAAACATTTTGGAACTAATGATGAAGTGGATAAACTTCTATCTATTCCATTGGTAGAAAACATGTTTGAGAAACATCTATTTAAACTTAGTGTTCATCCACCTCCTACTGAATGAATATGTTATAATTTGTCTCCTCTACCTATTTGTCTTCACTATTTTAATCTATTTTTGGATGTGATGCTTCTTTATGGGGGGATATATCATCTAGGGAGAGTCTTTTTAGCAACTAATGGTTCACATACCAGTTCAAAAGTTTCATTTCCATAGAGGTAGATAAGTGAAATTCAATGAACTGTAGGATTGTATGGTTGTTTAGTTGTCTATCAAGGAAATAAATTCTCTTTTAACACTCCTGTTATCTACACAGATCTCTACTCACATATACTTAGAGTGATGAAATATTTATTTCATTTAAATCATGTTTTTGGTCAATGGTGATGCTTTATTGAATTTATTTACAAATTTCCTACAAACCCAAAAGGGGAGATTTTTCAAACCAAGGTTTTTAATAGCTGGAAATGGCGCATCAATTTTTTATTGTAAATCCATACTAGGGTTTATCAGGTAGTTTTCAAGGAAAGTGATCTTAAGATTTAGATGTATTTATTGTGGAAGGTGGAATCATTTATCAATGTTTTAAAAATATTTTGAGCATAAAATAATAAGGAAAGAGTAAGTATCGCATAATGTGGTTTTCTAGGATTGAATCTTTTTAAATATGGTAAAGGCTTGGATTTTATGAAGATAGGAGTTTCAGGAAGTTACGTAGCTTCATAAAGTAATTCAGTGTCAGGAAGATTTGAATGTTCAAAAAAGTGTGATGGGATAATGGTAAATCTACCTGATTATGATAAGGTTCACATATGGGTAAAATTTCACTTGAGATTTTCAAAGACTAGGAGATTTGATAACATGAATTTAGGGGTTTGAAAAAAGTGTGTGTTGAGTTCCAAATAATCGTAAAAGGAGAATTCTATAAAAAAATTCCTCACACTCATCATTTGAGACACAAAGAGAAATTGAGAAAATTTCGAATCACACTGAAGATTTAAAGGCTAGGAGATTTGTGAATAATTAATTCTTTGGGAACTTGTTCATTGAGAAAATACTAGTTATGTCTTAACTAATTTTAAGGATTTTCCAAAAAATGGAGTTTCATGAAGACTGTGAGTTTCATGAAGACATAGTGTCCTATAAAGCATATGACCATCACAATTTTTGGGAGCTTCATGAAAGTATGTGGGTTTGTGAATGCTTTTTTTTCTAGGAAACATAAAATGGGGTTTGCAAAGTATGGGAGCTACATGAATAGTAGTGTTGAACATCTGGTTTATGTGAACATTAATTTCATGTAAATAAAATCTGGACTATGGTGAATGTAGAGTTTCATGATATTAATAGAAAAAAAGAATTAAATTCCCAATTTTTTATAGTCACCTTCAAGTTATTAAATATAGTAAGACTTCACCCAAGGCATTATTCTAAGGGGATTCAATAGAAGTTTTTCAAGGGAGGAGGTTTGATGTTCTTAAAATTCATGTAAAGTCAGTGTGCCCTGAAAAAATTGATGATGTCTGATCTTTTATACTCCAAAAAAACTGGTGAATCTTGTTGGATTTATATATGATCGAAAAACAATCATCATACGCTCCGTGGACTAGCCCTTAGTGGTGAACCAAGTAAAAAATCAGTGTTGTATCTCTGTATATGAATGTTTAATAACTTCAGGATTCCATCAAATAAGTTTTCTAAAAATTCTTACCAACATGTGAATAATATCCATCACTTTAGAAGAATAAATTTGACACTCAATTTTATCCCTCACCTCTTAGGGTGTTCTAGGGTCCTATAAGTGGTATCAAAGAAAATAGGTTATCAGTGTTAAATTTTTCATGTATTGTTTTCATGGAAAATTTAGTGAAAGTTAAGGGAGTTCCCCTCTTCAATGAAATAAACTTTTAGATTTGGAGGATTATGATGAGATATTATCCTCAATAACATGGGATATATGTTCTCTTTTCTACATATTAAGGGATTAAGGATAGTGATGAAACAATTCTTTCTATTACTAAAAAAATAGGAAAATGCTTGATGTAGATTCCAAAGAAAAAAAATGCAATTACTACATCTCTATCTGATCAAATATATTTGAATTTGGTGAGTTGCACCTTATACAATTCCATGTGGGAGAAACTATAAAATATGTATGAAGCTGATAATATTTTTAATGAATTCAAACTCCATGTTTTTTCACAATATGTTCACTAATATGAAAATGAATCAAGATGAAAATGCAGAGAGATTTTTTAACCGAATTACTTAATTTGTTATAGAAATTCAAGGTCTTGGTGAAGAAATTAATGATATTTACATTGTGAAGAAAATATTGGGAATCATTTTACCTATGTATAATCTAAAAGTACTATCCCTTTAGATAAGTGACATATATAAACAATCTCTTGATGATATTCTAAGAAGTATGGTGGATTATGATATGTGATTCAAACCAGAAGAAAAAAAAATCATGAAATCAAGGAAATGGAATTCAAAGCCATGGAAAATATTGAACATTCTAAAGAAATTTATGATGGAGATGATGTGTATGATGCATTTATTTCTCTTATTTTCAGAAATTTCATAGAGGGAAAGGGTATCTGAAGGGAAGATTCCCCTAGCTTGCTTTTGGTGTGGTAAACTAGGATACATTGCCAATCGATTCCTAGGGAAATTTGATAATATAGAAAGTGAATCCGAAATCATGAAGAATTATAAAAAGGGGTTCCGTAACTAGGGAGAATTAAAATCAAGAAAGAAATTACAAATAAATATCTTCATCTACAAATAATAACAAGATGATAATGACATTTAGAGATCATAAAACTATAGTTTAAATCTAAACCTAAATCTTCCATGATGGCTACATTTGAAATGTAGAACCAACAAATGATTAATATATTCTATTGATAGGTGTTTTTGATCAAAATTTGTAATAGGGGGTGATATTGATGAGATTAACATTAAATGAAATAAAAATGGAAATATTGGATCTATGTTGAAATAGTCATCAGAGTATGTTGATTGGATTGATGTTCAAATTGATCGATTGAAAGAAGAGGAATAAGAACACTTAAAAAAATTTGAAATCTTAGAGGAGGTTATGGATTTTAAACATAGGATTTAAGAGCAAGAAAAAGTCATTAACGACCTTAAATCAAGAGTTGTGGAAAAGGATGAGATAGTTTAAGGAATTTATTTTGAGATGATTGGATTTCTGCAAATGTATGGAGCTTTCGAATGAATCCAGTATCGCGACTTCTTAAAGGTTCATGAATATGTGAGGGATTATAGTACATATATGAAACTATTAAAGGTTCATTATTAGGTAAAATTTCACAAAATCTTTACAAATACTAGGATCTTTACAAACATGAATGTAGATATTCCTTAAAAGTCCATGATGAGCTCAAAAGCTTCATAAAAAGAAAATCCAATAAATAGGTCCCGACAAGCACTGTTTTAGTTAAGATGAAAATTTGAGAAAAGTTTTAATCTCTCTTAATTTTCAAAATATGTCAGCTTCATGAATCTAGAATTATTTACAAGCTTGGGCATCACAAAAAGACTGGTTAAATCTTAACCTAACCTAATGATTTTTAGAAAAGGGAGTTTCATGAAGGCTTAGTGTTCCACAAAGGTTGTGTGCTACATAAAGGTTGGGATCTTTTCAAAAGTATATGGGTTTGAAAAAACTAATTTTTCATTCAAAAAAATAAGGGGTTTCTAAGAACAATGTGAGTTCCACAAATAGTAGTGTTGAACATCAGGTTTATGTCAACATTGGTTTCAAGTGCATCAAATCATAACTAGAGTACAATCAGAGTATCATGCTAATCAAGGAAAAATACTTAAATTAAAATTTTATTATAGAGACCTTCATGTTGTTAAACTGAGTAAGAATTCACCGGAGGAAGTAAGCTATGGGAGTCAACAAATGAGTTCTGAGGGAGGCAATGTGTTATTCCTAAAATTATTTTAAAGGAAGTATTCTTGGAACAAAGTTATTGTGTCTAATATTCTGTAATTTATAATAACTAGTGAAGCATAAATGATTTATGTATGAATTAAAAACTATTGTCTTATACTCTATAGACTATCCCTTTGTGGTGAACCAATTAAAATTTATAATTTTTATCTCTTCGTATGAATTTTTAATAACTGTATGTTTCTATTAGACATGTTTTTTATAAGTTCCTACCAACATGGGAACAAGATCTATCAATTTAGAGGAAATAGTTGATACTTTCATTCATCCCACCCCTCTCAGGGTGTTCTAGAGTCTTATATAATGTCAAAAACTCAGTGGGATGAACGATCATTTTATGCTGAAAAATAAATAAAACAATAAACTAAAAGTCAAATGATTGTTTTTTCTCCCAGGTGTTCTTGTTTTAAATTGATCATCCTAACTTCTTTGTCTATATGTTAATCCATGGTCCTTGGGTAGTTTTAGATTTTTTATTGTTAACCCATGTGTCTTTTCAACAAATTATTTTCCTTATACTACCTTTATATCTAAATCAATCACTTATGTTTTGAGATTTTTTCTTATAAGATCTCTTCAACTATGTAATTTTTCCATTTATTTTGTATTATTTCAACATCAGTGTTTTTTTATAACAAATCCCTGTGAAATTTTTTATCTAAAACAAAAAATGTGTCCTAGATTTTGATGTTAACCTTGAGGTAGTCTTCTATACCATTTTAACATCTTGACAAATAAATTTACATCTTTATCTTCTCCTATATAAAATTTAAATTTCCAATTTTTCTTTTAAAATAGAGATATTACTAGAAGAATAATGTTCCCTTATTATTTTATTTTCATTTCTCTATTTTTTAATTGTACCATATTTCCATATTTTTTTATCCCAACATGAATAAATTTTTCCAAATTCAATGCAATTTTTTCTTTACTTTAGGACCAGTTCCCTTTCTTAACTTCTCTTCCCATAGAAGGTTTTTTCATTACTTAAATTGCTGTATATCTTCATTCACATTCCCTAATACATTTTTTAGATTTTTTGGACTTTATTCCTCAATATAAATACTTATAAATATATAAATTTCCATAATATAACACATTGGATTAAATTTATCACTAATTATCATTATTCCTTTATCTCTCACACTATTTTATCTAGTATCTTCTCTAATTTTATTTCAATATCTGGGATAAAAACATGGGTATTTTAAGAAATTTTTTAATCCATTTATCTATTAATAAAATTTTCTTTGAGTACATTGGATGTGGGTTTGAGTTTTTTTATTGGAGACTTATATTATTTCCTCGTTGACTGATAATTTAGATTGAGTATTATGAAAAAAATATCCAAAATAATTATACTTTTATCCAATAGGGAGAATTGATTCTTGCTACAAATTAATCCAATTTTATAATAACATTTGATATCATTAATGTAATTTCAATTGATATCCCAAAATTATAGCTTGATTGAAGTTTCCTTACTATCTCTAAGATAACTCCTGATGGTCCCTCTAAAATAATTATATAAATTAAATAATAGACAAATTCCCTTAGGATTTTTCTCTTAAAATCCCATGTATTTATTATATTTTACTTAATAATATGAAGGTAATTCTTTAATATCATGGTTTATGTAATGATTTAAAATATATCCTAAGGTCCCATAGTAAAAATTCAACCCTTTATCCCCTTATTTTATGACATGAACACAATCATTTTTATTGAATTTTTGGAAACCCACAGAAAAAAGAGGCACATAATGGGGGCCTAAAATAGTAGAGGCCCAAATCATCATTGACAAAAATAATTAAGACAAAAAGTGGAAAGGAACCTAAATTCAGGAATAGAGAATCATTTTTATTTCGATACGCAAGTGACACCAATAAGTCTGTAACCTTATTCCCCACTCTCCAAAATCTTGTTTTGTAACTATTTTTAACCCCTTTTATCCCTACAAAAAGTGACAATTTTTTCTTGTTATATGTATGTAATTTTAATCTACAGAACTTCAAAAAGTGTATAAGGTATTAGTAGCATAATTACTTGTGAGGATTGGTCTATCTCTATAAGGATAGGATTTTGAGTAAATCTTTTATTTAGTTATGTACATTAAATAAAAACAAATTAATAATTATGATATATAGGTTTTATGCCTCTATTTATGATTTATGAAAACATATTTTATTTTCATTCATATTGATGCCTTTTTCAAGTATATTATAGTGATGATATTTAATTATTGGAAGTGAAAATAAACATTTAAAAAAATTTATTTCTTGGTGTTAATAAAATTACACTTTCTTAATTTCCCATTTTTGATTAATAAAATGAATGGGTATTTGATCTTTAGCCTTTATATGGGATTTCAGGGCTATGTAATAACTAAATATCATTTCTTTTCCTCAATATCTTTTTGATCAATCTACTCCATTATATTTAATGAAATATTAGTGCAATAAATAAAAAATGTATTATTCCAATGTTTTTCACATTTTATAGAACTGTAATAGGAAATGAATCATTTTCTAACTAATTTTTTCTATGACTGCAGACATATCAGGGGAATAGGAACTAGATCCACATGATTCTTTAGATACATATATGTATATGGGTTGAGTTATATATGATTTTAAATGTGTTATTATTTTTTAATTAATCATTAAACATATATATGATCATATTTCTATTTTTTTATTATTCTTTTCAATGTGATCAGACCTGATCACTTCTTCCTACCATAGGAGAGGCCCTTGTCATGGTATTTAATCATAAAATCCTGACACAAACCTTGGCGTATCATTTGGTGACACATTCCATCCTATGGGACTAGGTTCCCCTACATTTATCCACCATTTTTTCATATATTATGAAATCCATATATTTTTTAATTGACTACACATGACTATTCTTATTTCTCTAATGATACATTAGATCAAATGTGGATGGATGTTCAGGTAAGATTATTATTTTAGTTTATTATATATACTTAAAAAATTGTTACATTTGTGATAATTTTTTATCTTAAATAGAATAATATGAGAGTGTGACCCAATGAGTTTTGGATGGTCTAAATAGAAAAATGTTATAATATTTTTAATGATTATAAAGTTAGAGTAAAGAGGGAGCATTGGGTACCAAATGTGGGTACCCCAGACATTCTAGACAGAGTCCCGAGAGGAATTCTCCCATATTAGTGGAGTTGGTTAGCTGTATATTGGTCCCAATGAAGCTATGGTAGTGAGTATATTTATTTTATATTATAAATTTCAAATAATGTTTATCATTTTAAATGTTCTAAATTTTAATTAATAGAATGTAGGAGGTGGCAGTGCATTATTACAAGAATCATGTGTTATAGGGGATGCCTCACAATCTTGGGACTTTTTAAGTGTCCCAGATTTGACATGATTTATTTATTATTCACTTTTAAAATTTATTATTTAATATTATTTTTGTAATATTTTTGTATCTTATTGGTATAAAGTTATGGCTGAAAAATTCACATACTAAAAAAATGTCAGTGTGGATGATGACTCATGATCCAAATTATCCATAGGTTGCATATCTTATAGTAATTTCTTGTAATAATTATCAATAATTACATAAATCAATATATACATATATATTTATATTTATAAATTTCAAAGGAAAAATTTAAGGTTGATTTTTAAAAACATCTAGAGGACCAGTGACAACTTTCTATGTGAAGGGAAGAGATATTTCATCGCATTATTGGTCGTTATGGACATGGATACTACTATACATATAGAATAAGGATTACTCCTTATGTGATTTCATTTGATGAGTCTATGGATCCTTTTTTGGTTGAAACAACAAGTGAATGTTTTTGAAGCATGGATGAGTGCTTATAAGGAGGTAAATTTGTAGTTTTTGGATGAGGTTAGGGCATTGTAGGAATATATGTGTCGTGGTGATGGTGTAAAGGATCATACGATGAAATTTTATAGTAAGTTTGTTGTTTAATTTTTTATTACATTCATTATTATTGTAATCATAATTTTTGGACCCTTCCATATCATATGCAAGTATAATACTAGGTATTATATCACACATTAGATTTAAGAGGTGTTTTTTGTTTAATATTTCTGGTTTCTCATTTAAATTGATTGTCTCATTTTATTTATTTGTTTAGTAAATTCAAAAATCAAATTTAAATTTCCATTAAAATGAAATTTTCCCTAGTAAGGATATAAAATAAACAAAAGAAACTTAAACTAATGATTAAACTTGGGAAAATAATCAATAAACTTGTTAGAATACCTAATGACCCTTATCAAGTTCTCAATGACTGTGGGAAATATTTATTACACGGTTTTGTAGAGGGAAAAGTCATATAACCTCCATCATGTAAACTTTTTATCTAATACCACATTTATAATAATGAAAACAAGCCTATTAGACATAATTTTTTCTACGGATTTTATAAACTAAACTAGATCTAAGAATAGCCCTTAAAATATTCAAAGGATCAACATTCTCTACTTTTGGAAAAGGAACCATAAATTTGGAATTTATTATGGAAGCAAGGACACTATTTTTCAAAAAAAAATTATAATAAATTCCATAAATCATAGTGCGCAATATACCATTTTTCCTAAAAAAACATGTTGGAAAATCTATCTTGACCAAGAGAAATGTTAAGACTTTGAGATAATCATATATTTAAACCTCCTCTGTGTTTGGTATATTTGGAAGTATACCATTACCATTTACATTAATTAGAATAATAATCATATCAATCATGTATATAATGTGAATAAGAGTTCTATTAGACTATTATTTATAATATATACTAATATGATCCATGATATCATATCTTTTCTATAATATCTCTGAAAAAAAAAATTAAAATAAGTAATGGTATTTTAAATTATATAAGTATTTTTTAGATTATTAAAAAAATGAGTGTTTATATCACCTTTTTGAGAAACTATGTTCTAAAAGTATCATTTTTAATTCCCTCTTTAAAGTAGATTAAGGATTTAATCTTAAAAGTTATGTAAACCACTTATTGAAAATAGAAATATCAAAATTAGATTGATAAATATTTAATATATGTTCATTTTTCAGTTCCAAATAAATGATATCGATAGCTTCTAGAAGTCTAAAAATGTTTTAAAGTAGTAATTTATATAGATTCTTAGAGTCTAAAATTGGTTGAAATCAAATTGTTTTATTTCCACTTAATATAGGAGATAAAATTAAAGACACAAATAACTCTTTGACCCTTGTTTTAAAATTTATAAGGTTTTATGGAAGCCTCTATGTACGTTTTGTTATATCTTCAAATAATAATTCTCAGTCATTGAAATCATTTATGACCCCAATGATATTTTGGAGGTTTCATACCTTATTGACCGAGTTTAGGATGTTAATATTTCTATAGTGAATTATGATTGGAGAATTAAAGAGGGATGGATTAATATAGAAGGTGAACCTCCTTTTGATAGAGCTCTATAGGTTCAAAATACTCATCAAGTTCAATTTTTATATTCAGTTACTCCAACCTTTATCTTAATATAATTACAATTCCCATGAATTCATAATTGTTGAAACTTGGTTATGTCAATAGGGATGAAAATATTATGATGAACACCTTATAAATGTTAAATTTATAAAAATTCCCAAGGAGAATCAATGTATGTTCCAATCCTAGACTGCGCACACACACCTGCGCATTAGAAGGCACATCCCCCTACCTAGGGTTTCTATGCCGGGGCACCTATTCCTGAGACCTGCATGGATGAGAAGGTGAAACCCCTTAAAGGGACACCTAAGCTGGTAACCTGATCTACGGACCTACGTGGAAAACCTTCTTCACCCAGGATCCCTTATTTTCCTATAAATATAACCTCAGGGCTTCTCATATGCAAAACTAAAAAAATTTGAAATAAACCTCCATTCTCGTGCCACACAATACATTCATCTAGGTTTCTAAAAATTATATAGGTAGCTCTCCAAAACACAAGATAAGTGGAAATTAAGGTGAATAAGTGAGATCATATTACCTTCAAGGTCCTGATCCCAAGAAACCTTCTAGAGTATTTCTTCTCACTTAATGAACAACCACTTATGCTAGTCCCCACTCCCCAATCAAGGACCTACTTGAGACCCATTCAAGGGAACTAGAGGAGACCCACGATGCCTAAGATAAATCCTCACCCAAGTTTTGTTTCCCTAGTTTTCCATTTCTCAAGGCCTACCCATATCTCATGGGCATATTCCCCTATATGTGAAGTACTTATAGTTCTTCTAAGGACCTATGTGAGGAACATCCACCCTCTAAGATAGAACCTATGTGAGCCACTCATTAAGACCTCCTCAAAGCCACCCATGGAAGGGACTCTCTTCCTTTGGATACATTTTCTAATATAAACTATGTTCAAACCTCCAAAAAGCCCCCCAAAATTGTAATACCATTTAGAAAGGCACAACATCGTGTCTCCCATTTGGATTTGTATTCCTTCGGTTATAGGTTTCC
Source organism: Viscum album (assembly GCA_963277665.1). Lineage (NCBI taxonomy): Eukaryota > Viridiplantae > Streptophyta > Magnoliopsida > Santalales > Viscaceae > Viscum > Viscum album. Next base: position 463,378,161 of record OY728139.1, on the reverse strand, counting down.
CACATGTGTCTTACCATACAGTTAGGTTCCTCAAGGTGCATGTGGAATTTTAACCCTTCAAAAATGAGGACTCCTACCACAGGGATAGTATCAAGGCGTTATTAGTCTTGGATACATGGTCTAGGAACATGTCTTAACCATATCATCTCTAAGACCTCGAGCCTCCAGTTCCAACCAGGGAGAGAAAGGATAACCCTTACATTTATTTTTGACATGGAATGATATCCTCCTACCATACTGAGAGACCAATTTTAGGGAATCCCACTTGGAGTAATCCCCTACACTTTATTAATATAGGTTTCACTCTTCCTCCTCCTCTCTCCCTTGGCCACTAGTTCAGATATTTTATGGGAAATGAAGTCCTCTCCTCTCCCTCTCCCACTTCATTCCTTCCTCATTATCCATACACTAGACCGAGTATAGTGTAATGCAGTGGGAAGTAATGTCATATCCTTGACCTCTTCCACCAGAAAAGGATGAGAAGTGTTTGGTTCACTAGATCTTTCACTTCCTCTTGTTTCTCGAGTTCATGCATGAATCATAATGACTTGTGATTTTAGAGGATAACCATGAACACACCACTCACACACTCAGATGCATGTTTTGGAAGAGGATCATCCTTTGAATATTCCTATCACTTTCCCTTAGAGTTCCTTCATTGGCCTGAATCCTCATGGTCATGTATCCAACCTCAGGGAAAATTAGATTGTGTGGTTTCCTAGATCTATCATTTCTTCTTATTTCACACACTGAGAGTGACTCATGTGGGTTTAGAGGTTAACAGTGGTTAGGAAATCCACAAGATCCCAAAATAATCATCTAGGAATCCTCCTTAGGAGTAATACCTAATTGTCATACCATTTACCAAGGAACCATTAGTGTATAATACCTTAACGATTGAACTATAAGAACTCTAATTTGTCCAAAAATCTAGATATATAGGATGCCTACCGAATGCATAATCTAAATAGGAATCCTCCTCAGGATTAAGACCCAATAATAAGCCCATTCATATATGCATCCTTTCCATGAATAATCTCCAACTTAATCCTCTAAAAGATCTATATTTCCTTGTGAGACAATCAACCGAACTACGTGAGATTTGATTGCTATCCAAATAGAATACATAGGATGTCTCCTTGAGGTTCAAACCCAACATCCCAAATTAACCATATTATCTCTAGGATACATTTTTATTAGGGTATAATTCAACCTGGAAATTCGTATCCCTTCCCAGTTACCTCGGACACTTCGGCATATGCCCACACTAAACATTTACTAGGCACCTCCACCAAGATGTCCTTTCCACAAAAAGTTAAACTTTATGGTTGGGTCTATATCACATGAATTTAAAATTCCTTATATAACCCATTAGGTGGAACCAAACTAAATTGGTTACGATTCCATTCATAAGGATATGTCGGAATCCAATCACATGGGTTCGATCCCAATAAAAAAACTCATGTCTCCCTGGATGAAGATACTCTTCAGAGAATCCCACTGAGTGGGTAAAAAACCAGCATCATTGTAATAATGACCAAATATTCTATAATCAATATATAAGAGGATACATTTTATAGAGAACTTTATATATATATAGATGTCTCCCTTGATAAATAACCTCATATATATACATATTATTCTAAATTCTATACATTCTAATAATTGATTGTTAATTCTAGGGAGACCAACATCATACATGGGAATTAATATAATATTCATGAAAATATATTAAATATATAAGAGAGTCACTAAGTAATAAATAAATCCCCCCAAAAAAATTTGATGAGACTGATCTACCATCCTCTTGACCATTGTGAGGTCTTAATCATCCTTTTCCAAAATTATCTAGAAAGTGATTTCCTTTGGAAAGCAGGTCCCTAAGTCATTAAGGATATATAACTACTAGGTTTTTCTAGTTCTATGAATAAACCAATTGGAAACTATTATGAAATTGAATTCCCAACATGAATGATTTCACATAACCCAACCCCCTGCAATCAATCACTGGGAGACATTTAATCCATCATAAACAAAAATTGGTGAACTCGACGTGAATCCTTTACCAAGATGATACTATCACCTATCTATCATGACATTTTCATGTGATAAAAGAGGGCCAAAATAGACAATTGATCATACATATTTTTATTTAAATGAGATAATGAATTTATCAGTTTATCTTAATTTTTCTTTTCATATACCTTGGAAATTCATTTTAGAACTACCTGTATTCTAATGGCATCCTTATAGATTTCACCAAATCATGTCCCGATTACTACTCATGATGGGTCTTTGTCTATGGAGAGGACACCATCACCAACCCAGAATCCTCAACGCTGGGTCTCAAACTCATCGGTCTATGATTAACATCATAAAAGTACAATCGTGACCTTGAAGTCTGCTTGATAGGCCTTCTATCTCGCAAAGCTCCATCGATCATCCAGTCTATGATGGTCGGCTATCCTGAAATAGACAACACCAATTGCCATATTCAACCATTTTAGGATCTTATCACTGGAATGTGACAACTAGTCCCTCCCATATCTCAAAGAGGCAGATCAATAGTATAACGACCCATTCTTTATATACATGGTTATTACATTAGAATTGAAGCATACTTATTACAACATATAAAAAATACATGATAGGACCGTATAGGTATAGTGTCTTTAGAAACTGGGAAACATAAACAACTGGTTCATAAATCATCTACACTGTCTCCCATTTATTTCATCATATCTAGAGTCCCTTTTGGCATATCCTACTTAATACCCTTATTCCTGACTTGGGGAAAAGAAAACATACAAAAGGGTGAGCTCAAATGCTCAGTAAGGGTAACCAAAATAAATATCAATCATATCATATTCATAAGGACATAAAATTTTAAAAATCATTACCTGAAAAAGAGATCATAATATCATAACATGGGATAAATCATAGTACTGAAATGTAATCCCAATAATCATACCTTAAAACATGAAAATTTGTGGCATACACACATAATCATAGAAAAAGAACATCATAAAAAAATCCATCATAACATAATCAAATCAATGTAAAAATAGGGATAGAAATAGAACCCTGTATTATCTTAGATGTAAAATAATTTTGATAAAAAAATTGAACTCCATTCTTAAAGAAAATATCCTTTCTACTTCAAAAACATTTTTCCTTTCTTAACATGTCATACAATTTTAAACTAAAAGAAATTGATTAAAAATATAATTGAAAAATTTTAAAGGAAGCATCATGGAAATAATTTTCTATGAAATCATAAAAATCCAGTCATGTCGTATAAGTTAAAAAAATATTCTTCTCATACTCTGGCCGAAAAACTCAAAAATTTCCTCGTACTAAAAACGAAAAAAGATATATTTCATATCTTTTACTCACCAAAGGGTAAAATTAGATTTGAAAAATTTTATGAGGATATATATAATATTACATGTTGAGGAAACAAGGATGTGGATGGTAAATATTCCCCAGTAAATTCTGAAGTATAAACAATCTCGGATAAAAATGAGATTGCGAGATTTACCCTTACCTTAGGTCCGATTTGCTTCGTACATATCCGAACCTCATGTATAATGATTTAAATAATGTCGTTGACTTATTAAAGAATCACATTCATTGTTATGATATCATATATGGTCATATTCTTATCTTCTTATTAGTAATATTTCATTGCTACTTGTTATTCGGATGTTCATTGCCTTATGTTCTTATGCATGTTTTGTCGAATAAATTCTTATTATTATTTTTAGGTTATAGAAACCTCATTTAAATAATGTTATTAGTGTAATATATATCATATTTATTCATTAAATTCATTTATATTATCATTATTTAATGAAGATCATTTAGAACGAGTCGCATCACATCGTGGAGATGGTAGGCCGTACGTACACACGAGTGATGATATCGTTCCCATGAACGTGGAATTGTATTGAAGTGTATATATACTATTTAAGAATCAATATCACTTTATAATAATCATATATAGTTATTATTTACACCATTAAACCCATCCAATTAAGGTGGTGGTGGAAAACAGATTACACCATGGCGTGGAGATGGTATTCCGTACGTACGCACGCGCAGTGATTTCGTTTTCCGTAAGATGGATAGAAGCTGAAATAGGGTTGTTTAATATTTATAATAAAATATCAGTATATTATTGATACTGATGTTAATAAATAATAATTAAACAACAAAATAATAGGAAGTATAATAAGAAATAAATTTGAAAGAATCAGTAACGGATATTACCTCTTTTTCGACATGCCTCTTTGAAACCTCCTCTTAGGGCACTAATGTTGGTATTTGAAGAAGACCAGAACCTATAGAATATTACTAGGGGGTTTTAGAAGAGTAATGGGGAGGGGTTTTCCGGGCTTGAAGGCTCAAAGTTTTGTGAGGAGGAGAGGGAGGAGGTTCACTTTTATGACGGAGGAGAGGGGCACCTTTGGAAACCTCTAAAATATTAATATATAATAAATCCTAAGCCCACTTAAAAACTAACAAATTGAGTCAAATTCGGATATTATATCATATAGTATTGTAATATCATCAACCAATTGAATTTATACATGTTTTGATTTTATTTTAAACCTTATCATTTTGATTTATCCTTATTTAATCTTTTTAATTTTATTTTTAGTAATAATGTAATAAATTTTATATGGTTATAAATACTTACTTATGTGTTCTTAATTATACATAATTTGACACTTTATGATATGTTAGATCTTATAAATTTTAATTTGTAATTTTAAAAATATATTTGTGATTTTTAAACAATTTAATAATATAAAATATCAATATTGTGAATTTTGACACAATTCATTTATTTTAAATTACATAAAATCCAAAATGAAGATATGTTCGAACCAAGATATTTAATAGATTCCTATCATGTCATATTTATCTATAAAATTAATTTATCACATTAATTATTTTATATAATATTTATTTTAATATTTTTAAAACCATTTACTTGATATTCCAATTAATTAAATAATTTCTACGTCACTATTGTGTCCTCAATAATGATAATTATTTTATCCCTAAAAATTATAAATAAATTCTCATGATGTATATAATTTTGTTAGATTTCTAGATAATATTAATGTTATAAGTTTCATGAAGTTTATAACTAAATTAATATTATTATACTTATAAGATTTAAGAGAGTAACATGTTGTCACTTTCTTTAGTTTTAATAACAATTAAATTGTTTTAATGGTCAAAAGTCCATAAAATAAATTTATTCCGACCCTTAGATTATACGGTTCAACTTTTAGTCATCCAATAGAATTTTTTTAGGTGTTACGGTAATCTTTTAATCTTATATTTACCCTTAATTACCTGATTTACCTTTAACTGTAGTAAATAAAAATTACCATAGTTACGATTCATAATATCAAAAAAATAAAAATAAAATAAAATTAACCTATTAACATAATTTTTACCCACTTAATTCAAATATGGAATTCATTTTTCAAAATTCAAAACACAGAAGTTGTAGTAATTAATTTAAAATTAATCCCGTTGTTAAGAAAACGAGTTTTAAAAGTTCAAACATTGCCAAAGATTGAAATGTTTTTACCTATGAATTCAATGTAAAATTAATGGTAAGGACATAAATTATATTAAATGGAATAAATATATTCTATTTATACTTTAAAATCATTCAATATTATAATTTAACCACAGAAATTATTGCAATGAAGAAAGTTATTTTTAATTAAAATATAGCGTGTTTTTAGTATTCATTAAAATATGAAAATTATTAGAATAATATTAAGAATTTATCTAAAGTAAATTTTTATATCTTGATTCCAAAGAAGAATTTTATTTTTTCAAATTGAACTTATAAACTTGTCAAAACTAGATTTAATGTGGGTGCACCATCAAAGGGCGGCAAAACTTCATTTTTTGAAAAATACTTATTTTACCCAAAAAATTTATTTTGTTCTCATACCATGTTCTATAAAATATGTAATATGAATAATAACATTATAAAATTCAAAATTTAGTTAATACTATTCATAACGGATAGTCCATAATAATATTATAACAATATATCGTTGTTTAGTGAAACCCGGTATTGCGTACTACATACGCTATCATGGAAGGTTGTGATTGCGTGTAACGCAAGGAAAGCTAGTGTTGTATGCAGTGAAATATTCCTTTGATGTTGCGTATAACATAAGACATAAAAAATATATACTTCTCATAAAATATCAGGGTGTTACATTCTACCCCACTTAAAAATGAATTTCTCCCTCGAAATTCGTCACTTCCTAACAAACAGATGAGGATACCTCTCCCTCATCATATCCTCAAGCTCCCATGTAGCTTCTTCTAATTGGCGGTTCCTCCATAAACCTTTCCCCAAGCGAGTGGTCTTGTTCCATAGAACTTTTTTTCTACGATCCAAAACCTTTATTGGCTGTTCTTCATAAGAAATATCTTGCTCCAGCGGTACAACTGTTGATCTTAGTACATGTGAAGGATTGAGTATGTACTTTCTCAGGAGAGATACATGGAACACATTGTGAACTTGAGAGAGATTTGGTGGAAGCTCTAATCAGTAAGCTACCTTCCCAACATGATCCATTATTTCTAAAGGACTGATATACCTAGGGATCAGCTTTACCTTGTTTCCAAATCTCATTACTCTCTTCCAAGGAGATATTCATAAGAAAACTTTATCACCCACATAAAACTCTAGGTCTTTTCTTCGGTTGTCGGTATAACTTTTTTGTCGACTCTGAGCTACTCTTATGTGTTATTGAATATATCTGACCTTTTCTTTCATCTCATCAATAAGATCAGGTCCTAATAGATTTCTTTCCCCAACTTCATCCGAGAAATTTGGAGTCCTGCATTTCTTTCCATATAGAGCTTCATAAAGAGCCATATGAATACTGTATTGAAAGATATTATTATATGAAAATTCCACCAAAGGTAGGAGTTGATCCCAACCACATTTGAAATCCATAGAGAAATCTCCTAACATATCTTCTAGAGTTTGAAATGTTCTCTCAGACTGACCATCTATCTGGGGATGATAAGCAGTGATGAAACTCAACTTTGTATCTAAAGTATGCTGAAGACTTCACCAAAACTTCAAGGTAAACCTCGGATCCCGGTCAGATATAATGGGAAGTGGTACTCCATGAAATCTTAACACTTCCTTTACATATATCCTGGCAAGATGATCCAGAGAGAAATCTTTTCTAAAAGCAATCAAGTGTGCCTACTTCATAAGACGATCAAATATGACCCAAATAGAATTATTTCTTTTGGATGTTTTAGGATGTTTGGTGACAAAGTCCATATTGATGTTTTCCCATTTCCATTTGGGTATGGGTAATTATTCTAACATCCCCTTAGACTTTTGTCTCTCAGCTTTAACTTGCTGAAAAACCAAGCATCGAGAGACATATTCAGCAACATCTTTTTTCATGTCATCCCACCAGAAGTACTCTTTCAGGTCCCTATACATCTTCATGCTTCCAGGATGAATAGAGAATAAAGAACTATGGGCCTCATCCAATAGCTCCTTCTTTAATTCTGGGATGGGGGGAACACAAACCCAATTCCTAAACCTTATTATCCCATCACAATCAAGGTTGAATTCAGGAACATTTCTCACCTTCTTTTGTAACTCTATATCTTCTTTTTGTGCCTCTTTAATCTTCACGTGTATAGATGGTTGAGAATTCATTTGAGAAAGATAATATTTTTCCCCTTCCATTATAATTCCAATATCTATCCTTTATAAATCCATAAATATTGGATCTTTTGTGATCCTCATCATGGATAAGCTAACATGGTCTTGTCGACTTAATGCATCTGCCACCTTGTTTTCTTTCCCAGGGTGATAATGAATTGAGCAGTCGTAGTACTTAATCAACTCCAACCATCTTCTTTGGTTCATATCCAGCTATTTCTATGTAAAAATATACTTTAAACTTTTATGATCAGTATAAATATCATACCATTCACCATAAAGATAATGCCTCTATATTTTTAATGCAAAGATTACCACAACTAACTCTAAATCATGAGTTGGGTAATTTTGATAATGGATTTTCAACTCTCGTGAGGCATAAGCTATCACCATATCATTTTTCATGAGAAAACACCCCAATCCCTTCTTGGATGCATCACTGTAGATGACAAACCTTTATCCACTACAAGGCAGTGTGAGCACTGGTGCACTAGATAACCTTCTTTTCAACTCCTTGAAATTCTCTTCACACTCCTCCTTCCACACGAACATAACTCTTTTTCGAGTCAACATGGTGAGTGGATTAGATAATAGTGAAAAATATTTCACAAAACGTCGATAATATCCATCCAAACCAAGAAAACTTCTAATCTCAGTTACTGTTGTGGGTCTCAACCATCTTTCGATAACCTCTGTTTTTGCTAGATCCATAGATATCCCCTATTTTGAGATTATGTGACCCAAAAATGAAACTTTTTGAATCCAAAATTCACACTTGGTAAATCTGTCATAAAGATTCTCCTTTATTAGGGTCTTTAACACAATTATCAAGTGATCTTCATGTTCTTACTTGCTCTTTTAATATACAAGAATATCATCTATAAAGACTACCACAAACTGATCAAGATAGTCTCTAAAGACTCTATTCCTTAGATCCATGAAGATAGTAAGAGAATTAGTAAGACCAAATGGAATCACTATAAATTCATAGTGTCCATAACTTTTACGGAAAGCCGTATTTGGTATATCCTCCTTTTTGACCCTTAATTGATGATACCATGAGCGAAGGTCAATCTTGGAAAAGTATTGAGCTCTGTGTAGTTGGTCAAATAAGTCATCAATGCATGGGAGAGGATATTTGTTCTCGATAGTTATCTTGTTAAGTTCTCGATAATCAATATAGAGTCTCATTGATCCATATTTCTTCTTAACAAACAAAACTGGTGCTCCCCATGGTGATGCACCAGGGCGTATGAATCTCTTATCAATATTATCATGGAGTTGCTTCTTCAATTCATGCAACTCAATTGGGACCATTCTATAAGGTGTCTTTGAAATGGGCATAGCACCCGGTATAAGTTCTATTTAAACCCAACTTCATGATTTTGTGGAATACCTGGCAATTCCTCTGAAAATACATCATCAAACTCTCATACAATGGGCATATTATTAATTATGAGTTTCTCTCCAACCATTTGAGACAAATAACCTTCATTTATTAGAATCAAGACCCATAAGATGGGAGAAATTTCCACTGGAAGGTTATATTCATCCTTGCATCGATAGATGATAGTAGATTGACCGAGAATATTAAATGTGATTTCCCTTCTTTGGAAATTGATATGAGCTCCGTATAAATAAAGCCAATACATGCTAAGAATCATATCAAATTACACTATAGGAAGGATCACAATATTTGCAGGAATAACATTCCCATAAACTTCAATTGGAGAATAATTGTAAACATTTGATGCGACTGTTGTGCCATTAGGGGTTGTCACAACTAACTCAATATCTAACTGCTGAGGTAATATGGTGATACCCTTAGAAAATTCCTTCGAAATAAAAGAGTGGGTGGATCCAGAATCAAATAAAACATTTGCTACTTTAGAGTGGATGGTAAGTGTACCTTTCACCACTTCATTATCATAATCCACATCGCCGATAGAAATTGCATGTGACTTTCCTTTGTCTTTAGCCTTAAGAGTTTGTTGACATCGATCATCATCAACAACCCTTGGATTAGGGAATTGATTAGAATAATTCCCCATTTCCATGGACTTGAAACATTGAAGTGTAAGAGGTTCATTCTGTGTATCCATTTCTTTGTTCGCATCATTAGACATCTTCTTCCCATTATTTCGACATTCAACTGCCCGATAACCTTCTTTTCCACACTTAAAACATTACTTGTCCCTTTAAGAAAATTCCCTCCATGTTTCTTTCCACACTTTGAGGATAAGGGATAACTCATCTTCTTTTTAGTGTGGTCTTTAGATTTCACTTTGAATTCCATTTTCATCTTCTTATCAAACCCATATGACTAATGGCTTACTCCAATCTCCATCTCAACCTTGAGAGCACAGAGAACAATTTCCTCATAGCTATTGAAGTCCCTTATGGATAACACCCTTTGAATACATGGTTTTAAGCCACTAAAGAATCAATCGATCTTACTCTTAGGTTGGATAATAATTCTGGAAGTGTACCTTGCAAGTCTTGTAAAATTTTCTTCATAGGTACCAACCGATTCATCACACTTTTTCTTCAGTTCAAGAAACTTATTCTCCATATTTTTTCGAAGAATTCAAGGTAAGTAATTATTGAAAAATAAGTTCATGAACTCTTCCCATTCCATGGACTCAATTTCATCCCTTTGCCTCATATTCTTAATAAGATTCCACCATTGATCAGCTTCACCTTTCAAACGATATACTACTATGATGACTTTATCATGTTCAGAACATTTCAAGACTGAAAATAACTTTTCAGTGGTACTAATCCATTATTCATCCAATAATGGATCAGAAGACCCACTGAATGAAGGTGGAAGATTCCTCATGAAGGATTCAACAGAATGTTGCTCCTTCCATTGCTCGTTTGGAAGTCCTGCATGATTCATCGCTTGAGAAAGTTGTGTGAGCATCGCTACAAGATTTTTCATTCCAGCTCCCATAATGTTTGGTTTCTCAGGGGGATAATCATTTCATTTCCCGTCGCATTCATCATTAACACGGTTCCTTTGGGTTCCAGCCATTGACTAAAACCAATAAGCATAGTGTGAGAAACAATAATCATAATAGGAAAACCACATAATAAAGAATAAAATTTCACACTTTAGGTCTTATCATAGGTTGTTCATGGCCATTTCTAAAACTCTAATATTTTGTTCTATGTTTAGACATATCCTTAGAGTTCTTACTAAGGCTTTCACATCCTAGTTTCCAAAGGTTGACGATAACTTTCCTCTGATACCAACTATATTGACCCATACTTAACATACATGTTTATTACTTCAGAATTGAAGCATACTTAATACAACATATAAAAAAACCATGATAGGACCGTATATGTATAGTGTCTTTAGAAACTGGGAAACATAAACAATTGGTTCATAAATCATCTATATTTTCTCCCATTTATTTCATCATATCTAGAGTCCCTTTTGGAATATCCTACTTAATACCCTTCTTCCTGACCTGGGGAAAAGAAAACATACAAAAGGGTGAGCTCAAATGCTCAGTAAGGGTAAACAAAAGAAATATCAATCATATCACATTCATAAGAACATAACATTTTGAAAATATTAACCTTCAAAAGAGATCATAATATCATAACATGGGATAAATCATAGTAGTGAAATGTAATCCCAATAATCATAACTTAAAACATGAAACTTTTTGGCATAAAAACATAATCATATAAAATCATTTCATATTAGTCAGGGCTTTTTGCCAAGACCATTATAGCGGACAAAGTCCATTACTGAACCGAGTTCACTCCTCGTTCCAATCATGTATCACTGAACCAGATTAACTTGTTGTTCCAGCCATGTCTATCTCATGAGATAAAAATATTCACCCAATTCATTGGAGGGAGATATAGGTCCCACTCATCTCATAATTAAACCATTCTTATGTGTTCCACAAAATCATAAATCATAGCATAAGCCATGTAATAAAAATGGGATTCTTAAACATGATGCCATCATAATATAATCCATATAATATAAAAGGACATCATAAAATTAATTCCATAATAACATAATCAAATCAATGTAAAAATAGGGATAGAAATATAACCCTATATTATCTTAGATGGAAAATAATTTTGATAAAACACTTGAACTCCATTCTTGAGGAAAATATCCTTTCTACTTCAAAAATATTTTTCCTTTATTAACATGTCATACAATTTTAAACTAAAATAAGTTGATTAAAAATAAACTTGAAAAGTTGTAAAGGAAGATTCATGAAAATAATGTTCTATGAAATCACAAAAATCCATTCATGCCATATATGTTAAAAACATATTCTTCTCATACTTTGGCCGAAAAAGTAAAAAAGTATCTCGTACTAAAAATTAAAACATATTCCTTTCATATATTTTACTCACCAAAGGGTAAAATTGGATTTAAACAATTATATGAGGATATAAATAATATTACATGTTGAGAAAACATGGATGTGGATGATAAATATTCCCCAGTAAATTCTGAAGTATAAACGATCTCGGATAAAAATGAGATTGTGAGATTTTCCCTTAACTTAGGTCCGATTTGATTCGTATGTATCCAAACCTCTTGTATAATGATTTAAATAATTTCATTGACTTATTACAGAATCACATTCAATTTTATGATATCATATATGGTCATATTCTTATCTTCTTATTAGTAATATTTCATTGCTACTTGTTATTCGGGTGTTCATTGCTTTATGTTCTTATGCATGTTTTGTCGAATAAATTCTTATTGTTCTTTTTAGGTTATAGATACCTCATTTACAGAATGGTATTATTGTAATATATATCATATTTATTCATTCAAATCATTTATATAATAATTATTCAATGAATATCATGTAGAACAAGTCCCATCACATCATGATGATGGTAGGCCGTACGTACGCACGAGCGATGATATTGTTCCCATGAACGTGGAATTATATTGAAGTGTATGTATAAAATTTTATAATAAATATCACTTTAAAATAATAATATATAGTTATTCTTTACACCATTATACCCATCCAAGTAAGGTGGTGGTGGGAAACAGATTACACCACGGCATGGAGACGGTATTCCGTACGTACGCATGCGCAGTGATTTCATTTTCCGTAGGATGGATAGAAGGAGAAATAGGGTTCTTTCATATTTATAATTAACTATCAGTATATGAGTGATAATAATGTTATTACTTCATAATGAAACAACTAAATAAGAGTAAGTAGAAGAAGAAATAAATTTGAAAGAATCGGTAACAAATATTACCTCTTCTTCGACATGCCTCTTTGAAACCTCCTCTTAGGGAACTAATGTTGGTCTTTAAAGAAGACCAGCACCTCTAGAATATTAATAGGGGAGTTTATAAGAGTAATGGGCATGGTTTGGCCAAGATTGTAGGTTCAAAGTTGTGTGAGGAGGATAGGGAGAACGTTCCCTTTTATAAGGGAGGAGAGGGGCACCTTTGGAAACCTCTAAAATATTAATTTATAATAAACCCTAACCCCACATAAAAACTTCCAAAGTGAGTAAAATTTGGATATTAGATAATATAGGGTTGTAATATCATCAATAAATTAAATTTATACATGTTTTGATTTTATTTTAAACCCTATCATTTTGATTTGTCCTTATTTAATCTATTTAATTTTATTCGTGGTAATAATGTTATAAATTTCATATGGTTATAAATACTTACTTATGTGTTATTAATTATACATAATTTGATACTTTATGACACTTTAGATCATCTAAATTTTAATTTGTAATTTTTAAAATATATTTGTGATTTTTAAACAATTTAATAATATAAAATATCAATAGTGTCAATTTTGAAACAATTCATTTATTTTAATTTAAATAAAATCCACAGAGAAGATATATTCAAAAAAAAATATTTAATAGATTCATAACATGTCATATTTATCTATAAAATTGATGGATCAAATTAATTAGTTCATATAATATTTATGTTAATATTTTTAACACCATTTATTTGATATTTTAATTAATGAAATAATTTCTACATCACTATTGTGTCCTCATTAATGATAATTATTTTATCCCAGAAAATTATAAATAAATTATCATGATGTAGATAATTTTATTATATTTCTGGATAATATTAATTTTAGAAGTTTCATGAAGTTTATCACTAAATTAAAATTATTATACTTATAAGTGTTAAGAGAGTGACATGTTGTCACTTTATTTGGTTTTAATAACAATTAAATTATTTTAATGGTCAAAAATCCATAAAATGAATTTATTCCGACACTTAGGAGATACGGGTCGACTTTTAGTTCTCCAATAGAATTTTGGCAGGTGTTAGGGTAATTTTATATTCTTATATTTTCCCTTAATTACCCGATTTACCTTTAACTGCAGTAAATAAAAATTACCGTAGTTACTATTCATAATTTCAAAAAAAAATTAAAAAAAATAAAAGTAACCTATTAACATAATTTGGACCCACTGAGTTCAAAAATGGAATCCATTTTTCAAAATTCAAAACATAGAAGTTGCAGTAATTAATTTAAAATTTATCCCGCTGTTAAGAAAACAAGTTTTAAAAGTTAAAACATTGCCAACGATTGGAATGTTTTTACCTATTAATTCAATGTAAAATTAATGGTAATGACATAAATTTTATTAAATGGTAAAAATATATTATATTTATACTTTAAAACCATTCAATATTATAATTTAACCATATAGATTATTGGATGAAAAAAGTTGTTTTTAATTAAAATATAGCATGTTTTTACTATTCATTAAAATATGAAAGTTATCAGAATAATATGAAAAATTTATCCAAAGTAAATTTTTTTATCCTGATTCCAAAGAAGAATTTTATTTTGTCAAATGGAACTTATAAACTTTTCAAAAACTATAATTAAGGTGGGTGCGCCATGAAAAGGTAGAAAAACTGCATTTTTTGAAAAATACTTATTTTACCCGAAAAATTTATTTTGTTCTCATACCATGTTCTAGAAAACATGTAAGATGAATAATAATGTTATAAAATTTAAAATGTAGTTTATAATATTCATAATAGATAGTCCATAATAATATTATAACAATATATTGTTGTTTGGTGAAACCTGGTATTGCGTACTACACACGCTATCGAGGAAGGTTGTCATTGCGTGTAACGCAAGCCAAGCTAGTGTTGTGTGTAGTGAAAGATTCCTTTGATGTTTCTTATAAGATAAGACATAAAAAAATATACTTATCATAAAATTCCAGGGTGTTACAAATAGGACACAGAAGGAATCATCCATAAGAAATGTGGATCCTTCACAAGGTATCCTTCCAGCAATCATCATCTCCAACGCCATTCAGTAATGAGCGCTCAATATGATGAGGGTGTTATCCTCAGCCAACTGGCCCAGGTTACCCAAACCCAGGCATGGAATATGGACCTCCAAGGATTGATACCAAACAACATGGATAAATTCAACACATTTTAAACCTTTAAATAATTATATCAACCCAATTTTGTGGAAACCATTTAGAGGGAGCATACACCCATCCACCTTAATTCAACCAACCGGAGAACTCACATGGTGGCACCCAATAAATACTTTTTTTTAAATATGGAAGCATATCATTATAAGGAACATACATATTCCTACACCCAAAAATCATGACAACATACTCATCTAGAATAACCCAAATAATCCCACCAACAATGTTTGGCGGCAAGCTGTGAGCAGCTGCACACACATGCCTACATTCATCCATCCTACCAGCAGTTTTTTCTGGAAGAATCGTGAGAAGTCAGTCAGAAAGTCTCAACAATAAGCAGGGGATGACTCAAATCTCATCCACCACACAATAGTACTTTTAGAATCATAAAATATAAAATAGTTTATTTGATAAAGAACATACACCTGGTCCATACATTAAATGGGAATATATCCTCATTCCAATTACATATGTCACTGAGCACGTCCTAAAAATAGTGAACGGGAATATGTAAATCCCATACCACATCCTATATACTTTCTAGTAAATCATAGTGATGATGGTTGTAGTCACCAAGGGGTAGATACACAACTCTATCCCTATAAATGTGGTGAATTATCAACATGTCACCTCGGAATATCATACACCTTTGCTCCCATACAGGAGGTCCATGGGGAAAATACCCCATAATATACAAAAAAAATAGATCAGGAACATACACCCACTCCAACTGAAGGGAATTGGCCTATCCTAATTGCAACTCCGATATAGGCACAAACACCTGCCCATGAAAATAAATTCCCCAATAGGTGTCCCAGTAACTCACCAGAGGTCATCTAAAAAGAATCCTCACCAAAAAACAATTGTAAAACAAAGAGCTGATATATTATCCCACAATACTCAACACTAGAGTTCATTAATCCCTTATATTATTATCTATATAAGCTTAAGAACCTACACTCCTATTACCAAATTATGGGAGTATTAATAGTAATTCTAAAATTCCTCCTCGGACACCCCGCCATTAAGTCTTGCTTCATGCCCGAAATATGATCGATCTCCAGAGCTCATCTCCTGATGACAGTAATATAAGCTCTCTACATGGACAGAATATTAAAAATCAATAAGATATCCACCTTGTTTTACTCCACCATAGTGGTCCTCCCCATGATGGTATTCGCTGTGAATGTTCTCTATGTAATAGTTTTTTACATTATCCATATAATTATTCAATTGGAAATGTAGTGATGAGAAAGACCACTTATCGTGAGTCACTTGAAACACAAGGGAAATAATGTATGATGACTTTTTATTAACAAGTGTATTCCTTTATCAATTGTAAGATATCCCATGGTGATGGTTATTCTCTGAGAAACCCTTGGTCCACCTGCCTTTGAAAACGACATAGGAAGTCCCTACCAATAACACTTAATATGATAAACTGGTAGGAAAGCATCAACTTTGGTCAGACCAGGTAGAGGAGCCTATGACAAAGGATGAAGAAGATATTTTGACAATTAGGAAACATCTGGATAAAGTTGAAATACCACTCATGTAGTGGCCTTTTGTCACCCCACAATATAGCCTTCAAGAGGCATTATCAGAAGATTGTATGCATGAAATCCACCCCAATATATAGAAAACTATTTGTTACATGAAAATGAATGTATTACCCTATTATGATTATCAAAGTCACATAAATGTAATATAAGAGATTTAATTCCAAATTAACATGGTATCACTATGGGATTCATGACATCTAATGATCAAAAAACATCAAGGATGTCTTCAATGTTCATGACTTGGTGAATTAAAGAGGTTATGACATCTAATCACTGATTCCCAATATAGTGTTCATATCATAGGATCATGTGTGTTTGGAGTGTTAAATTTCACCGCATTACCTAGCAAGAAAATCCCACTAAATTTTGTAACATGAAATGTTATAGCTTCAGGATGGCTTAAACAAACCGAATTTTTTCATAACCAAAGACACACTCAAGAATGACGGACCTCGAATGACTCTAACTGACATCAATCCATAAGAAAGTAATCTAATGAGATGATTTTTCACCAATAATATTAGAATATTAAGCAATCCTCCCATTTATGGAAAATTCATCATCAGATAATGAAAATGTAGAAAATATTGTAGTGGTCATCAGAAGTGGGTTATTTAAGTGTGTGTCGCATGATGCACCAAGCCCATGTTTTAAAAAAAATTAGTAGAATCATAAGGGATTTTCTTATAGTAGAATCCACAATAGGTTTAGAGAAATCACATCCCACAGGGCTGGGGGATTTTTTAACCCAACCCTCAAAATCTGCAAACTAGACCCGAAGGGTTATGAAATTGGAATGGGAATAGCCCCGACCATTAGGGATGGGGTATTTTTAAACTCTAAAACCCACTCAAAATAAAAAATCTATCTTTTCCTAATTAGGAAAATATCACAGAATGGAGCCTCATAGTTTCTCCCATTTTATGATCAGGTACCTTCGCTAGGGACATAAACGACTAAACTATCTAGAGATTCCTTTTAGATTAGTTTCCTCTAAGAAGATCATATAGAATTAGAAGACGATAGAACAATACCTCATGGAGGGTGAATAATAAGACAGTATTGCAAAGGCATAGAAATAATGTCTACATTGCATTTTTCATCAATGAATTTCATCAATTCCACCCTAAAAAATTCTATAGAACATGAGGTATATTCATAGGAGTTAGAAGAAGAAGTTCTGGTTCATGATGTGGTCCACACTGAAATAATTGAAGGAGTTGTGCTTACCCCGAACCAGAGGTTTTCCCTAAATTTAAGAATTCCCTCAAACAATCCATCATTACCTCCTCGAAAGGAACCCAATAAGGAAATGGTAATGGTCAAATTGTACCCCACCTCCCTCCTAGGGAGGTTAATCCCCTTTCTCTAGAAAAAATATGTGTTAACTAGAATTAAGATATGAAAGAATTAAGGAGAATCAATATGAAACCACTCCAAGGTAGCCTAACTACAGGATATGTCCTACAAGTATATCCTCAACTCATTCCCCTAGTCATTGAACCTCAATAAAGAGTGTTTTTCATAGTAACTAAACTATATCTGGAACATCCATTCAATGTGGGATACCGACCACCATTATACTTGGATCCCACAGTAGTATTTTGAGTGTTCCACCCATTGGGTGCACAATTAGAATAGGCTCAGACACATCCTTATAGGACTACCGCTATAGGATACCCATGAAAAATACCAGCAATATCATTTCTAATAGCCCAACTAGCCACCACACTTCTTCAGACTCCATCTGTCACACCTGTTTAGGCTCCAGCTCATCCATACATTCCTAGAATGCTTATGAAAACTATTTATTCCCTAACACCTAGATTGGAATCCATGTAAATATGATGTGTGATGATGAAACCTTAAAGGAGTACTTATCCTAAATGGTTAGATCTGAATCCTCCCACAATAAACTTTAGGAATCCTATATTTCCAATCTCCAATGCCTCAAGAGACCTAGATCATCAATTAATGCATTTCATTTCGCTTTGTTATCCCATGAGGGTTACCCCTAAACAATAATAGGTGGTAAAACTCAGGTGCTTCAGGTAGTCATTTCAAGGACCATCCTATGTATGGTACAAAAGTTTCTTAGCTTGGTCAATCATGGGGTGGGAAGACCTCCTTCATAATTTTTCTCTTCCAGTTCAACTCAATACTATAGAAGAAAAAATTCTTTGACCTTTTGAAATATAAGTACAGAGAGAATGAAAGAGTCTCAAATTTCAATTCTTATTAAAAATTATTAATGTACTCCTTGAACCTACCAATCCCTCAATAATATTTTTTCCCATATTTATAGTTAATATTCAGGATGACTTGCACATGCTGTATAGCCCTGTAAAATACACAGGAGGGTTTCGGGACCTTGCCGCAATTTCTCAATAGATGGAAGACTCCATCATAGAGACCAAATATAAGGCCCATGTAATTCAAACAAATCAAGGAAAGAGATAAGGTAATGTAAAGGCCACTATATTTAAAACTAAGAATGTATGTATACTCGATCCCATTAAAAATCATGCATCGTATCGTAAGGATCCACATCTCATAAGTCATAAAAAATGTTTGCCTCTTTCAAAGAGGAAAAAGGTGGAAACATTTTTAGGTGATTAAAAATAAGGTCTATTTTTTTGGAAATTACCAAGTTCCTAGATACTTCATATTGGAAATTGGAAAACAACTTGTTCAAGTTTCAAAGACTAGGAAGCCACGTAAATAAGGTGATGGGGATCTCCAAAATTATTTCCCCTTCCATCAAATATTGGGTACCACATAAAAGATGGTTTTGTTTTCCAAGACGTCATACAAATGATGGTGTAATCTAGGAAATTAAAGCTAAAAAATTAACTCACTCGGGGTGTGTATGTCTCTACCACTAATCCAGATGAGGAAAATCTATGGAACAAAGTTAAGAGAAACTGTGCACAAAAGTTATGTGACTATATGTTTTGGAAAACGATCAACTAGACTCCTGATATTCTCCAAACAAAGTAGAAACATTCAATTAGGCTTTCAGATGCTTCAGCTACAATATAGTTAACATCACCAGTAGCTCAAACCTATAATTTATAATCCTCTAAAATGTGACATGGCTGGAAGAATAAGAAAAAAACATATGAAGATGAGCCTTCACCAAAGTTGAATTTGTCCTTAATGTCAGGAAAATTCATACCTATAGTCCCATAAGTATGGACACTGCCCTATAAAACAGTATAATAGGGATCCAACCACCATGTAGAATATTCATTAGATGAAGAGTTTATCTTCATTTCTATTAACTTCATTCACTTAATGAATCCATTAATAGCTGATGATTATGATTATGAACCTGAATTCCCTACACTTGATTGGGGTACTATGAAGAGAAGTCGTGCAATTAGAGGTTATAAGGGAATACACGGTTGTTCCATGAGTCACTAATTTAACCAATCCCTTGTTTGGACCATATATAAGGCCCAAAATCATGGGAGTTATCTTTATTGGGGTCATAAGGAATAATGTAATTCCTCCATGCATGATAATGTCTTCCCTCACACAATCATCCTAGAAGATTGACTAGAGGGTACACCACCACCTAATCACCCTTGGTGAGTAGCCAGACCCAGCCGACCTAATCTACAATGAGCGGAAGCACTTTTAGCTCCTATTATAAGGGATGGTCCATCCACATCAAGCACTACATCACCCAAATCACATGTGAAATAAAATACCCATGCTTGGAATCATAGACCTTTGGACTAGAAGTATTATGTTTTGAAGTAATTAGCCAATGTTTTTAAGAAGCTATCAACTTTTGGTGCTCTGAGTCTATCGAGAGACCTCCAAAAGGCACTTATAGAGGACTTATCGATCCCCCAAGAGTTTGAAGTTGAGGTTGTTGTTGATGAGGTGTATCATGCAGAGAATGAACCAGAATAATGCCACACATTACTATATTTCACTAACCAGGATGAGGATTCCATCATACAAGGACATGTTAGCCCCTTATATATATCTGTAAGCACAAATGGCATTGATGTCCAACAATTATTTACTAAAAATATCTCCATATTTAACCTTTTTATGGTCTAGAAACTTCACCAACTGTGTTTCAATGAATCATATGTATCCCCTCCACTCTAATGTTACATGGTTTTAAATAGAATGGGAAACGTTATCTTGGATAGATCACACTCAAAAATTAGTCTGGGGATCTTGTGTCCAACTCAAAATTAAAGGGTTTTTGGTAGGATACATACTTAAAAGTCCTACTAGAGGAAAATGGATACATCAACATGAAAACATCCCCTTATCATACCAAAAATGAATAAAATATTATGTCCATGGACAAATAGGTACATTCCATGGTGAAAAAGCCCTATATAAATCCTATAAATCATATTATATTGATGCAGGATTCTACTATAATAGAGAGAAAGAGTATATGGATGATTATTTCACTCGAATCAATGCACCGAATGATCTATAGATGATATCGACTAATCATTTCAAGTAGCTAAGTGTAGAGTATGTGTTTATCATCAATCAAATCGAAGGGGCGGTCCTGAATTTAAACAACCATTCAGAGACTCCATTAATGTTATCCAAGAAAACTGATCATTTGATGTTGTCAGCTCTCCAGGCAGTAATGAAATTCGGGAATAAAACTTCTTTATTACAAACCTCTAGTTTTAAAAAATATCTATTTCATAAGATGATCAGGAAGAAGGGACTTTTTCAATAGGGAAAATGAATATTCTCATTTTTAGTCCCTCTCCTCCCCTTCAGAGCTCCAAAGAGACATGGTACCATTAATTGGGCCCAAAATGGTTTATACTTTTTATGGATGTCCAAATATCAACTTCTATCCTATTTCTAGGAATATTTCTTTATCACCTACTTCTCAAGAAAATAAAAAAGTGGTAAATCATATAGAATAGGAAGAAGAAGATGACCTTAGGGATTCCCCTATAGCACTCGAAGAAGGTGTCTCGACCACATTTGATGAGTTCAAATTAATAAATCTGGGTATGAAGAAAGATCCATGACCCACTTTTATTAGTGCAACCATGAATTTCAATGAAAAATAAATATATACTTCCTTCCCAAATCAACATCGGGACATATTTTACTTGAATTACATAGAGATCTTAGGCCTCAACCCCGATGTGTCCACACACCACTTGGGTTTTCCAAAAGAGCATCAGGGATAAAAATAGAAAGATAGAAGCTTACATCCAACTAATGCCTCCAAAATTAAGGCTAAAGTGGATAAGTTCATAAAGGTTTAATTAATTCAAGAGGTACTACTTCCAAAATGGATAGAAACATCATCCTGATAAAGAATAAAAATTTTTAAATAATAGTTTGTATCAACTTTATAGATCTCAACCAGGACTTTATGAAAGATGATTTCTTGTTTCCAATAAAATAAAACCTCATTGATGCAACGACTGGTTACTAATCCCTCTCCTTCATGGATGGTTATTCAGGATACCACCATATTTGAATGGACCTAGATTATACAGAAGGAATAGACTTCAGTTCCCCCTAGGGATTATTCTATTATAGGGTTATTCCTTTTGTCTTTAAGAACACTGGTTCCAAATACCAACATCCCATGCACCGCATCATCAATCCCTTTGTGCAGTGGTTTATTGAATGATACATTGATGATCTAGTGTTAAAGTCTCAAAAAATGTTCCAATAACATGGTTGACACTTAAAATGTCTTCAATAATCTAAAACAACATAGCTTGAATATAGACCCCTTGAAATGCGATTTCGAGTTAACCTCGAGGATGTTTCCTGGATTCATTGTGAACCATCATGGCATAAAAGTTGATCCGAAAAAAAGTCTATCATGTCACCTCCTTGAAATCTCAAAGAGTTTAAAAGACTTCAAGGTAACATGGACAACATCTGGTGCTTCATAGGTAAACATACATGCATATTTTTCCCTTCACCAAACTAATGAAGAAGAGGGTCACGTATTAGTGGACCATTGATTGTATAGAGACATTTTATATCCTTAATAAATACCTCTTGATCCCACCTATTTTAAAGGAAAATATTAAAGGAAAGACACTCATTCTATATGTGACATCCCTAGATAAATCATTGGGTTTCTTCCTTGCATAGAAAAATGATGTTGGGAATAAAAATGGCCTTTATTATCTCATTAGAACCATGCTCGATGTTGATACTCATTATTCAGATATCTAGAAGAGCTACATGGCAATAATTATTGTAGTTTAAAAACTTAGACACTACCTACAACACCACAAGGTCCACTTGGTCTCTCATAATAACATTCTCAAATACATATTTATTCTTCCTATGTTGATAGGGAATATAACACAATGTGTAGTTATTATACAGTAATTTGATATTAAATATATGCCTCATAACACCGTAGAATTTTAAGCCATGGAATATTTTCTTACAGATCACCCCTCAATAGAAATAACATTGTTAAATACTGAATTTTTAGTTGAATTATATTTAGTATTTCCTACAAACATGGAAAGTGTATTTTGACAGAGAATATAGGATCCCAATAGGGATAAGGATGTAAGACCCTAAGCTCAAAAAATATGGGTTAGGTATTGTGCTCATCTCCCCATTGAAGTCATGTTATCATACTCATTTCTTCTATCAAAAGGTAATACTAATAGTGAGGTAGAATATGAGGCCCTAATTATAGGTTTTGAATTGGTACTCCAAATACTAGTGGACCACCAAGAGGTTAAAGGAGATTCATAGTTGGTAATCAACCATATCAACAGGCATTACATAATCAGAAAAGAGGAGTTAATCCCCCTACATGACTATGTCTGAGGGTTGATGGCAGAGTTCCCCTCAGAACCAACATTTACTCATGTCCCATGAACACAAAATGCCCAAGGATATACATTGGAAAATGTAACTACAACACTAGAAGATCAAAACAGAAATAAAATAGTCATCAGCATCACACATCACTAAATGGTCTAACCTTTTGTTCAAATCAGAAAGGAAGAGATTAAAGAAGATTGTCGTATCCCTAAGTTGTATGGTCCTACCATGTGATGGATGAAACCCATCATGGAATACCTCCAAGATGTAGTACTTCTATTGAATAGAACTATGAAGGAGAAAATACGGAGGTGAGAAATCAATTTCACTCTTTATGATGGTCCAAATCACCAGAAATTATTCTATAAATGGGCCTTTGATGGAGTACATATCAGATGTATCAATGGAGAAGAGATGACAACAATTATGGAAGAAGTATTCATTAGATCATGTGGTCCCCACTAGTTAGGGTACACACTTTATTATCAAATCCGAAGGCTTGGATAATTTTTCCCTTCAATGACATATGATTTCATAGAATTCACCAATAAATTTCATTCCTTCCAAGTGCATTCCATCTTCATCAATCAACCCCTAGAGTTTATACAAACATACACATACTCCTAGACATTTTATATATGGGGAATGGATGTTGTATGGCCATACCCTCCTAGCTACAACCAATACGTTCAAGTACATCCTAACTACTACTGATCTATTCTCTAAATGGGCAGAGGTAATACACATCAAAGAATTCGGGGCCAAAATCATTTTCAACATTGTGAAAGCTAACATCATTACCAGATTTGGTGTCCCATGTATGATATTGATAGATAATGGCACTAATTTCTATTCTAATGAGGTAGAAAAGCTATATCATGAGTACAATATCAAATCAAACCATTCACCCTACTACTATGAAGTGGATAATGGATATATAGAGTATTTCAACAAGAATTTGTCGAATATACTCCAAAAATGGTGGATAAAGGTAAAAAATTATTTTCCTGGAATGATCTTGAATAAATTATCAGATTAATAGACTACAACCTATATTTCTACATGGCAGACCCCATACCCATTGGTATATCGAACATAAGTAGACCTTATTAATGAGGTTCAATTACCATCACTCTATATTTCCACTTGTGACCAACTATATGTAGATAAATATTCCTAGAAATGAAGGGATTAACTGAAGTAAGTAGACTAATATAGATTTCATACCTTTCATCACATGTAATTCTACTAGAATCGATAGTGAAAGATTTTAATAAGAAGGACCACATTTAATCATTTCTATAAGGAGAACTAGTTTTGATCCTTAGAACTCCAATTATACTATTAATGAAGCCTCCAATTATTTAACCAAATAGGGAGGGACCTTACTCTATAAACAAGTTCAACCCTAATTGAGATTATTCTATAATTTCAATGGATGGAGAGATCATTATGACCCCAACCAATGTAAGGTTCCTAAATAAATACTTTATGTAATCATGCAAAGTATGACCCAACTACATAATGTTAAACTTCATAGTTGGTCTTTATCGAACGACCCTAAAAGGCATGACCTAATTCTTGTGTTGCATGATGTTAAACTGCATGGAATTATCTTTTTTATTATATGATGATAAACTGCATGAAATAAGGTCTAGTTATATGACTTAAAACTGCAAGACATCATTTTTCTTCATTTCATGACGTTAAAATGTACATTTGACGCCCCTATAATTAAATGTTATGAAACCAATTAAGAATCATGATTTGAGACACTCCTCATGGTCCCTAGTAAAATGGGCCTCCATCTCAGGTGTAATTCCTAATAACGTCTATATAACCCCTCTGTGGGTTTCTAAAACCATTTGGCCATACAAGGGGAATAAAATATATATAGAACCCATGCATAATTCCCACTCACATAATTTCCACTCCATACTATAATTTTGTTCCCCTTTATAAGTTCATTCCCCAACATTATCACATCCTTACCATAAGACGATAAATTGCATGACCAGTGTCCCCATCACATGATAGTAAACTGATTGATCTATCTAGGAACAACTTGTGTCCTGATTCTCATTCCAGTGGGATATGTAGTCAAACCTAGATTCCCAATCCCATTTTCAATGGTAATAAAAGAATGTTTAGCCCATTATTTGTGTGTATGAGGCAGACCGATATAGGAAACCTTATTTAAAAACTTCATGTGGATTGATTCCTGATCTAAAAAGATACGTAGTGACACCCGGGTTCTATCCCTTGGTCCAACTGCAATATTTCTTTCACGTCGGGTGACCCATGTCTTTTCTACAAGATGATAAACTACACTATCAACATAATTTCCACATGACATCAAACTGCATGGTTCTTCAAAAACAATGTCTAGCTTGATTATCATTCCAGTGATATATGAAGTGATTCCTAGATCTCTAATCTCTGGTCCAACTATAATCACAAATAAAAATTCTTCTTTTCCCTATGTATGAACCAGATCTTCACAAGGAACATTTTCAAAACATATGGCTTGATTCTCATTATAATGATATGCATAATGACACCTCGACCTTGTGTCTTTGGCCCAACCATTGTTTTGGAAAATATTAAATCAATTTTCCCCACATCAAAGTCTAATTGATGTGGGAAAAACATCAAGAACTATGTGTGGATTTATTCTCATTTCTATGAGATACGTAGTGACACTTTGATATCCAATCTTAGGTCTAGAAATTGTCAAAAAAATAAAACATTCCCTGTGTATGAGTTAAACGTACAGAAGCAACCTTCCAGGAACTATATGTGGCTTGATTCTAATTCCAATTAGATACGTAGTGATTCCCCGATTTCCATCCTTTGACCCCGCCGCAATGTTTCCATTCTTCCATGATAGATCATCCTCATCTTCATAAAATGGAATTAAAGTACATGGGATTTCAGGAACTGTGTATGGCTTGACTCTCATCCTAATGAGATGTGTAGGGACACTTGGATCACATCTCTTAGACTAGAAATAACATAATCTAAATGCCTCAATACTTCACTTATGATTCTTTTTTTCCATGGCTGAAACTTCTTCCGATACTTGTTTCTCACACTGGGAATAGCTCACGTGCACTTTCAATATTGGGTAAAAACATTCCATATATAAGTAAGTCATATAAATTCACATTGGGGTTACCATGATCCCAATTTAAATACCATAAAATGAACACTATAATTTCTCATCAAATGAAAATAAAATGAATTATTTCCTCCTGAATTAGGTGTGTCTTGATTCTCACTCCAATGAGATAGGTAGTGACGTATGAATCTTAAATCCTAGGCCCATACACAACATAATATGGGAAATACCTCCACTATTCTATGTATGAGTTATATCTATAGTAGGGTATCCAATACGGGTTGTCACCCTATGTATGATCCAATGTGAAAAAAACCAAATATCCTCCACACATGAATTCAATCAGTATGGGGGACCTTCATCTGTACCACTTGAAAATAAAATGCATGGCTAATGTACTTATTGCATTAATTTAAACTACACGGTACCTAAAGAACTTGGTGTGTATCAATTATCATCCCATTGAGATACATATTGACACCTAGGAAATAAGTCATAGTCCCAGCCACAAGGTAAAGAATAATTCTCCATATTCTACATACAAACATAGATTTGTGCATAATCTCTTAATTAGGGTCCCCTCATCAAAGGGTATTCCAAGGAAATAGATTTTCCCCACTTCTAAATATGAGTTAGATCTGTGTAAGGGACTCTATACTCATGGACAATAAGTCTAAACTCTTCCTTTGTAAATAAAAATTTCCATTTCACATGTCATACTCATAATATTGAACACTTTTAGATCTTCATAATATTTCTTCATCTTCTGATGATAAAATTTCTACTACTTGAGGACAATTTTTCCTGGCTATACTATAACACTCCCCAGTTTTATTTTCAAAAATCAACAACAAAACGGGTAGTTCAGTTAATGGATTCTATAATTTGACTATGAAGTAATAATTCCCATTAGGATCAATATAAAAAGTCCCACAAAATGGGTTCTCCAACTAGTGGAAAATTCTCACTTGGGAGAATTATTTTCTGTCTTCATAATATTTGAGGACATTATGTTGGGACCGATGATTAGAAGTAATATAAGGTCATTACTCATATATTTTTTCTATATCCTTTCTGTTGATCAGAAAATATAAAATACTGTAGTTGAAAACTTCCTTTTTCTTGTCTCAAGTATTAAATAATGACTTTGGCTTGATATCCCATATATTATCTATCAATCCAATAATATTATAGTTCTAGTCATATGACCAAAAACTATAGGCACTGTATTCCCTATATTAGGTTCAAACCATTGTAGAAAACATTTTTCCCCAATTCTTTGGAAATTTTTTCTTCAGATTCCCCTTCTGTATTTAGGTTCATTCCTCCCACAAACCAAACATAGTGTCTCGAGATATCAAAATCTCCACAAAATTCTACAGGATATTTGCGATAGACTGTCATAATTCTTGAGAAATTATTTACCTAACTATATTGTAACATTCCCTAGTTGGATTTTCATAAAATATCCTACAAAATGGGCTCATCATCCAAAGGATTCCACTATTGATTGCTTTGTAATATTCCCTAGTTGGCTTTTTATAACATCCCACAAAACAAGTTTTTCAACTAGAGGTAACATCATCCTCATGAGAGACCACATTTAATTCCATAATCCATTTTACCCATGCTACTATCTAGATATAGGGATCCCCATGTAACAACTTACAACTTTCTCCTCTCACACATGAATTTGGTGGAATGTTTCTGGACAAAATTCCATGAATGAGAGAATCATCCACCTTTCAGTCAAAGCTATGGATCATAAATTATATCCCATAATTTCCTCATTGTATGAATTTAAACTGCATAGCATAATTTCTTTGATGTATAACATTAAAATGCATATCATGACATTCTACTCAAAAGATAGTAAATTGTACAGCAATTTCCTGATTGCATGACCTTAAACTATACCACATTTTCCTTATTGTAAGACATTAAACTACATGGTTAATGTCCTGAAAACATGAAATTAAACTATTTTATTCTATAACCCTTGTTATAGAGGGGAATCCCTCGACATCAGTCATCTAACAAAATTAACCCTCCTTCACTTGATCCAAATTCATGTAGGAGCGGTTTCCAATTCATGGAATATATCAAAACAGATGCTCTCCTCATTCTCAGATTCCCCCTTTTGAAAATCCACTCATTATGATATTGAGAAATCAATATCTCCCTAATATTTATTCTTTCTTCATTATTATAATGTTATAATTCCATAAGACTTGTTTTTCTAGATATTCAATAACATTCCATAGTTGTCTTTGCATAAGTTTCTCAAAACAATTGAGGTCTGTCAACCAAAGGATACCATTATTTGACTATGCAGTGACATGACCCAGCTGGAACTAAATGAGGTATCCCACAAAATGTACTTTTCAACCAATCCTAACATCATTCTTAGGAGAGACCACATCTATTTATAAATATCATGTTTTAGATTTTGGAACCAAAATATTATGGATTAAGATTCCCTATCAGATATCTTAATAATATTGGAACATTCTTGGCCTACAAGCCCTTTTGGGTCATTATCTCAAAACTTATGGTCAAAGTTGTCTAACCTAAACCATTACATTCATTAGTCAGGTTAGCTTGAATTTAAACTAACCACAAAATGAGACATTGTACTCTCCAGATTAAAAACCCACAATGGGAACTCTGTAAAAAAATAAAGTCTCATATCACAAGACCTACACTCTGTATGGTTTAGAAAAAAATCATGAAATGAAAAGAAACTGTAAAAAAAATTATTAGGCTGAAAACCCAAAAATGGTGGTCTAATAAAAATACATTCCTCACCACTAAGTATTCCTTATATTTTACTCAGGTAAAAAATTAGGGTATTAACATAAAAGATACAATGCATGTGTTTTTTTCCATATGAACATAGAAACAGTTAAACTACCCTCACTAGGCCTCATGGGTTAGGCACAACAAATATCATTTCCCAATCCCTATTGAAGGTTCCGAGCACAGCAAAATAATGGTTGGGCAGGTACCATGATTTGATTTTTACCATGATCAATGATTATTTTGGGATCAATACGAAGTTGAATGATAGTATCCACAGAATAGAATAAAAGATTTATATAAAGAAGGAAGAGGCTTGAAACCTTTAGATAAGATCTTCCACATCATGTTTATAATTAATTTAATTAATTTCATAAAGAAAATAATCCTTTGATCTATGGTATTTTCTTCATTTATGATGTGGATCATTCAAAATGTCCCTTCTAGATTATGTTGTTATGATTTCAAGGATCCAAACTAGAATCCCTCTAGTGGTGATCCACACGTGCTCGGATGGCCTCTGATCGACACTGCTCGTTCTCTGGGTGCTAGCGCGACGAAGCGAGTGTCTTGTGTCGATCATTCTTGATCGCTTATTCTTTCGCCTTGAAAATTTTATCTCGTTCCTGAGAAGGTATGGAAGGGGATTCGGGAGAGAAATTTTTTGACTCAACAATTCTCAATTCACCAGGTGTGCGGTTCAGTACATGGAACAATAGACGTTTGTACCTATTCATTAACATGGGGATTCAATTACAATATTTAACTATGTAAAAAAATTAAATACATTAATAACCTTAGAAAAATCTATTTTTATTAATAATACTACCATGTCATTATTTATAGTGTTCCAACTTGCGCAAAATATAATTATAAATAAAATTCCGTGTCACAAAATAATAGCAGCGTTATTTTAATTTGTGTCAACTAGTCAAATAATTATTTATAATCTTGAAAATAATTATTTTACTACCAGAATGGACTTGGTCCTCTCGAACTCCACTTCCATTTATTGAACACCAAAATAAATAAATAAATAAATTATTCTCTTAAATAAATATTTTATTTACAGACTAGTAAATAAATATTTATTAAATTTTCAATAAAAATAAATAAATATATTTTACCCACAATCTAGTGGCTAAATATTTATTTAATTTATGAAATCATTTTAACTTGAATAAAATTATTCTTCTATCTTGAGAATAATATTTATTAATTAAATTCAAATAGAATTTAACCGAGACCACCATAAACACTCAGTGTGTGAACCTCTAGGATTCTGTCTTGTTGGAATTGGGAAGGCTTTCTTAAAGTCCAAGAGTACTGTCTAGAAACGGGTCAAGGAACCCAATAGAAAGAACTTAAAGTCCCAAAAATGAAATCCACATATGAACACTCACTATGTGATATAATCCCTTTGTCATAATATCTCATCAAGCAAGTTTCATGATAGTGTCATCAACTTTTATGCTTGATACATTAATCTTTGACTACCTGAAATATACTCATCGTTACACCATGGCCATGTAATTTCATGTGATGGTTCTATTTCAATCAATGGGTAGAGATATCAAATTCCATAAATGGTTGGGAAAAATCCTTCCTCGACTTATCCATTAATAACATGCCACTCGTGATGCACCCAACGTACCATACTTCCCGCCAACTGTCTGCGTGACAGTTTTTGTTAGTAAATCAAAGTGTGTGAGTCATGAAACATATTAATGATAATCATAAAGTCTAAGGATCATTACAAATGCTCACAGATAGAAATATCTAATGACACCAAAACATGCAGAATTCCTACTGTTGGGTATGTTCTCATAACCTCTTTTCTTGGAGATTACCAAGTGAGAAATTCATGAGAGGAAGTCTCATCTCCATACAAGTACTCACACCTAATAGTTTTCATGCTATGTTTCCCATCATAGTATGTCATCAAACCGTAGAACTATATTTAAGAATATTGTTATATCATTTCAAGGTTTTCATCATCGTGGGGAACTTCCATAACCTTATCAATGAAACAAATACCCTAGGATATTATTACATCATAGTCATGAAGGACAATAAACAATATGTAATAAGATGTTTAATATTTAAATACATTAAATGTCCATGTATTAAAATTACAACCAGTTAGTTCTAGGATACTAACTCTTAAAAACTCCCAATTAGACTAGAGCCAACTACCTACGACTTTCAGTCTGCTAGACCTCACATGGTGACCATGTTTCGGCAGAGTCAAGGCTTTAGTCAAGGGGTCCACCACATTGTATTCCATGGAAATACTTCTCAATGTAACGTTACCTCTCTAATAAAAATATCTCAAGAGATTAAACTTCTGAAGTATGTTCTTCGTCCCCTGATGTGACGTTGGCTCTTTTGTGAGTGCCACCGCTGCGGTACTATCACAGTACATTGTGATGGGATCTTTACTTCAAGGCATCACATCTAGCTCCTAGAAAAATATTCACATAAAAACTACTTATTTAGCTACCTTAGAAGATGAAATATACTCATACTCTACTGTAGAATCTACGACCACACTCTTCTTTAAGCTCTTCCAGCTCACTGCACATTCATTCAAAGTGAAGATGTATCATGTTTGCGACTTCATGTCATCTTGATTAGTTTGGAAACTAGCATCTGCATATCCTCTGATGACTAATTCCTCATCTCCTACATAAACTAGGAACATATCCTTAGTATGCATTAGATACT
This sequence comes from Viscum album, assembly GCA_963277665.1. Classification (NCBI taxonomy): domain Eukaryota; kingdom Viridiplantae; phylum Streptophyta; class Magnoliopsida; order Santalales; family Viscaceae; genus Viscum; species Viscum album. The sequence goes on along the minus strand of OY728139.1, from coordinate 463,345,913 downwards.
TTAGGATAGTTTTGACTTCTATCCAATGGCGGTCACTTGGGTCAGCTTTATATCTTCCTACCACACTCAATGCGTAGGCGACATCCAGCCTAGTACATATCATGGCATACATGAATGAACCAATTACTGATGTGTATAGAGTTATTTCCTTTATCTTTATTTCCTCATGTGTATGGGAACACATTTTCTTGGAAAGATGAATGCCATGTGATGATGGCCACAATCCCCTCTTGGATTGTCTCGTACTGAATCTTTTCAATATCTTATCAATGTATGTACTTTGACTTAGGCCCAAAAATATCTTGGATCTATCACAATGGATCTTCATCCCAAGAATATATGATGCCTCACCCATGTCCATAATGAAAAATCATTTATTAAACCGTAATTTAAAAAACTGTAAGACTAGTATCTGGTGAAAAGGTTTCATCGTAGTCAATTCCTTAACACTATTTAAACCCTTTTGCAAATAGTCGTTCCTTATAGGTACTGACTTTTCCTTCCATGTCCTATTTCTTCTTGAATACCCATTTTCAACCAACAAGATTTACATAAGCTAGAGGATCTACCAAAATATAGACTTGGTTTTGATACAAGGAATCCATTTCAGAATTCATGGATTCTTGCCACTTGGAAACGTCTGTTCCACTTATTGCTTCCTTGTAGGTAAGAGGATCATTATTATCAACTTATAATGAGTCACCATCTGTAGTAACTAGAAGATAGTACTGTTCTGGTTCCCTAACCTCACTTGTACTCCAAAGTAGTACTTGTGTCTCTGGAATAGATTCTTTTTCAATGGGGCTTTGTGGAATCTGTTCATGTACCAACTCATTTGTACCTTGAGCCTTTACTTCATCGAAGTCTATCTCGCTCCCACTATATCTTTTAGAGAAGTGATCCCTCGCAAGGAATATTCCATATCTTCCCAGTTAAACTTTTTTTTTCTAAGGGGTTTTAAAGTTAATATCTCATTGTTTCCTTGGATATCCTATAAAGGTAACCTTTGTGCCTAGGAGTGCGAGTTTGTTTCCAAAAGAGGCCTTAACAAACACTTTGCTACCCCACACATATAAACTCAATAACATGGATTTTCTTCCACTCCAAGACTTGTATGGAATACCATTTACCAATTTAGTCAGTACTTGGTTTAGTATGTGTGTCAATGTTTGTAAGTCATATCCCAAAAAGGTTAATGGAATACTCGCATGACTCATAATTGATCTTACCATGTTCAACAGGGTACGATTCCTCATTTTTCTCACACCATTACACTGGGATGTGTATGGAGGAATGATTTAGGATAGAATCCCAAACTCTCATAAGTAATAAATGACTTCTTGATTTAGATATTCTCTACCTTGGTCTAAGAGGAGTTTATTAATCTTCTTACCAAGATAGTTCTCCACATAATTCTTGTTTTCTTTGAACTTTTCCAAAGAATCTGACTTATACCTCATTAAGTAGATATATCCATATCTACTAAAATCATCAGTAAAAGTTATGAAGTATGAGTACCCTCCCCTTGCTTTAAATGAAACTGGTCCACACACATCGGTATAAACCAATTCATAAAGTTCTCTATCCCTTTCACCTTTCCCACTAATTGGCGATTTGGTCATTTTTCCTTGAAAACATGCATGGAATACGCCAAGTGGTTTTAGTTTGAAAGAATCTAAATATCCATTTTGATGTAACTTTGTCATGCATTTCTCGTTTACATGACCTAGATGGTTATGCCAAAGTTGGGTGTGGTATGAGTCAAGTGAATTATCTTTGTTACAGATTTACATTACTTAGTTTGTGTAATCCAACATTTGAAGACCATTATATAAATGTGCCCTACCAAAACAAATGATATATTTGTAAAAGAAGCAACATTAATTTCCCGAATTGAAAACAGATCCATCCGTATCTAATTTGGACACAGAAATAATGTTTTTAGTAAAATAAAACACATAATAACAACCCTTTAACACCATGATCATCCCAGTTGGTGATGTGAGGTGGTAGTCCCCAATAGCTATAGCAGTAATTATGGCACTGTTGGATACTCTTAGATCTATCTCCCCTCAGTAAATCTTCCCAAATCAACTTGGTTACTATATTTTGAAATATATGTGAGCACCACAAGATGTATCTAACACCAAATTTGTAGAAACAAATAGATTTCATTCGATAACAAATGCACCTAAAGCATCCCCTTTCTTCTTAGGCTGGGTGTAGTTCTTCTTCCAGTGGCCCTTATTTCCACATGAGAAACATACAACCTCTTATTCCTTTTCCTCCCCTTTGATCATCCTTTTCTTGGAAGGCCCTGAAGAAGCTTTGGGCTTAAAGCTATTTTCCTTCCCTTTCCTCTTATTCACCATAAGGACATAAGGATTTTCACGCTTTATATCTTTGTCCACTTGGAAAATGAGGATAAGAAGATCAGATAGAGACTTCTCAATGTTGTTCAAATTGAAATTGACAAAAAAGTTAGAGAAGCTCTGAGGGAGTGATGTGAGAATGAGATCAGTGCCCAGTTTTTCAGGGAGTTTAAACCCTAGAACCTCCAGGCGCTCAATGTAGCCAATGTGCTTGACTACATGAGGCCCATCTGGGGAAAAATCTCTATGAATACTCTAAAAAAGTACCTTAGAGATCTCAAACCATTCATTTCTTGCTCTATCCAGGTAAATACCATGGAGGTACTCGATCATTCTACAATCATCCATGTTTTCATGAGACTTCATGAGCTCACTAGACATTTATGATAGCATAAAACATTGAACATCAATAGCATCATTCATATGTTTCACATAGACTAGGAAATCCTCATCACTCGCCTCTTTGGCAGGCAGATTAGGCAATGATGACTCCATCACATAAGACTTATATTCATGGTATATGATAACCCGAAGGCATCTAAACCATTCCTGGAAGTTACTGCCGGTGAGGATGTTGTCTTTATCTAAAATTGATCAGAGGGATAGTGTGGATGAAAATCTTTTTATTTTTATTCTAAAATTAAAATAGCATATCATTATTACTTAATTGATTACATTTTATGAGAAATAATAAATTTTATTAAATCTCTCTTTATTTTATCAATTCCCAATGGCCCTCTCCATTGAACATGGAATGTCCAGTTTCCATGACATTCTAGTGGAAAGGATCCATATTCCCCTTCTCATAACCCCAAAAATGGTTGGTCAATCTATTTGAAGGTATTTAGGTAGGTAGATCTTTTCCAACAGTGGACTTGCAACTCTAAGATCTGTTGTGTGGACTCCTCAATCTTGAAATCCTGACTTTGTATTTACTCAACTCTAGCCTCTAATATTACACCATGTCTAGAAAGGGATACTCCCTTTGATTTAATATGTTTAAGTCAACCCGAAACTTTTCATAAGGTATTTCTGTATAAAAGTAAGTGTCCCAACAAGGGTTGGTCAAACACAAAGTTTTATTGAGTTTTTCCATTAATCAAGTAACAGAAGACTTGGTCTGATTTAATATTTTATTTAAGGGATTTTTATCTCTTATGCATGAATTTAGTATTATAATTATCAACTTCTTATTAATATTAAGTGGAACTTACTTAAGTGATTAAACATATCTTGATAATATTGACTTATAAGTCTCGTTTATTTTAGTTCCATATTGCATGCTTGTTTAATTCGTTAATTATTTGATCGTGAAAACACATCCATAATGATAAACCATGCAACTGACAAAAATAAAATAAAGGGAATGATCATGAGATTTTCTAATGGTTATTTTATCTTTTCATTGATAAAATAACCCTAACCTAGGGGAGAAACATCTTTAATACTTTGGGTTAGTGTTTACAGCTCTCCACCTGTCCACCTCTGTATCTCCTGGGATTGGTTTCATCTTGGCTAAAACTTGAACCACCTCCACTAGATTGGGAGTTCTATCTATTAAATATGAATTTTTTTAACTCGTGTAAAGTTGAGGGGTAAAAAGGGGTTTTACATAAAATAAAACTTGGCCACGCAGGCCCTACATATTAATGAAGAGAAGGCTTGCAGGACAACAAAATTAATTTAAATAAATAAATTAAAATAACCCATCCAAATACAAAGGTCTTGGTCTAGCTCATGATCATCCATAAATGAAATTATACTTACACATAAAAAAACTAGAATTAAATTATTTAATCATTATTGTTTAAGATAAATCACACTCAGATCAATTAATTATTATTTTTAATTAATAAATCCTTTTATCTTAAACCCTTTTCTAATTTTACTTGAGATTCTCATCCATAATAATTTTAAACAAATAAATTCATTTAAAATTATCTTTTTATGTAACTTGTGCCTTGGAGGCAACCCGGTGAATTCCTATTCATAACTACCTAATGTGTAGAAATGAACATTAAACAGATGTTAAATTAAACTCATGTATATAAAACACCCATCACGTGTTGTCCACAACTTTAGGCCCACATGATGGTTCACATCCTAAGGGTTTGTATAATATAATAATAAATTTTAATAAATTTGCATAATTTGGATGAGTAAATGGAGTGTAGTTAAAATTACACACTGTGTACTATTTTTCACTATCGACCCGAATTAAACGCCCAAGGAAATGGTGTGTGAGTTTACTTCAAAAATCATTGGAGTACATGGTGTTTCTAGTGGGCCACATGCCATGTAGTTCCTCATTACATAGTATCCAGTTGGGAAAACCGTGTATGAGGTACATGGTCCAACCCTAACCTCAAGAGACTACACATCGTTTCCAGCTGACCACATGGCATGTAATCTGAAAACTGCATGCCACCTATTCCTTGTAAATACATGGATTCATTAAGACTTAGACAAACTCCAATGACACGAATAGGTTTGGCGGACCAGACCTGGTGCATTGAACCTTGGCTACACGACATGCACTTCCAAATATATGTCGTGTGTTTTGGTGATGTACGGCCAGGAACCTTTGGAACCTCTGGATGAAATCCTCTGTTTTATTTTAATCAAAATTAAAAGAAAAGATCATTTTTCTATGTTAAATGATAAACAAAAGAGGAGGAACAAATCTTGAGATTTAGATTTACAGAACAATTAACTTGAATTGAAACAACTAAATTATTAAATGTGTAAATCATTAATGAAATATTTAAATAATTTTAAACTATGATGTAACCCCTTTGATACCACTTGAAGGTTCTGAGAGCAGCGGAAGCATGGCTGGGCCAATACCATGGTTTGATCTTTACCATGGTCAATTATTATTATGGGATCAATACAACGATGAATTCCAGTCTCCGTGGAATAGAATCAATGATTTAGATAAAGAAGGAACAGGATTGAAACCATTATAGAGGATCTTTCACATCATATTTATAACTAATTTAATTAATTTTATAAAGAAAATAATACCTGGATCTTAAGTATTTTCTTCATTGATGATGTTGATCATTCGGAATCACCATTCCAGATTATCTTGTTACACTTTCAAGGACCCAAACTAGAATCCCTCTAGAGGTGATCCACATATGCTCTGATGGCCACTGATCGACACCGCTCATTCTCTAGGTGTTAGCATGGCAAAGAAAGTATCTTGTGTCGGTGTTTCTTTATCGCTTGTTATTTGGCCTTGAAGAATGTATCTTTTTCTTGAGAGGGGCGGGAAGAGTATTTTAGAGAGAAATTGTTCGGCTCACTAATTCTCAATTCACCGGGTGTGTGGTTCGGTACATGGAACAATAGATGTATGTGTCTATTTATTGACATGGGGTTTTAGTTTCAATATTTAATTATGTAACAACAATTAAATACATTCATAACCATAGAGAAAACCCATGATATTAAAAATAATACCGCCTAATTATTTATGGTGCATCAAATTGCACAAAATAGAATTATAAATAAAATTCCACATCACAAAATAATAGTAGTGTTATTTTAATTTCTACCAACTAGTTAAATAATTATTTATCATCTTGCAGATAATTATTTTACTACCAAACCAGCCTTGGTCAGCTCGAACTCCACTTCCATTTATTTAACACCTAAATAAATAAATTATTATAAATAATTAATTAATTTACAAACTAGTAAATAAATATTTATTAAATGTTCAATAAAATAAATAAATATATTTTACCCACAATCTAGTGAATAAATATTTATTTAATTTATGAAATCATTTTAACTTGAATAAAATTATAATTTTATCTTGAGATTAATATTTATTAATTAAATTCAAATATAATTTAACTGAGACCACCAGAAACACTTAGTGTGTGACCCTCTATGATTTTTTCTCGTTGGCATTCGGTAGGCTTTCCTAAAGTTCAATAGTACTATCTAGTGATGGGTCAAGGTACCCAAGAGAAAGAACCTAAAGTCACAACATCATCCACATACTAATTCTCACTATGTAATATACTCCCTTTTTTGCAATATCTAATCAAGCATGTTTCATGATAATGTCATCAACTTTTATGCTGGATACATCGTTCTTTGACTACCTGAAATAAACTCATCATTACACCATGTCCATGGAATTTCACGCAACAGTTCTATTTCAATCAAAGGGTCGGGATATCAAATTCCATAAATGGAAGATAAGAATCCTTCCTCGACTTATCTATTAATAACATTCCACTCGTGACACAACCAATGTACTATGTCATCAACCTTTAGGCTTGATACATCATTCTTTGACTACTTGAAATAAACTCATAGTTACACCATGGACATGGAATTTTGTGCGATGGTTCTATTTCAATAAAAGGGTCGAGATAACAACTTCTATAAATGGGAGGGACAAATACTTCCTCGACTTATCCATTAACAACATGCCACTCGTGACTCACCCAACGTACCCTACTTCCCACTAACTGTCTGCATGAGAGCTTTCGTTAGTAAATCAAAGTGTGCAAGTAGTGACACATATTAATGATAATATTAAAGTCTAAAGATAATTACACACACTATGATATAGAAATATTTGATGACACCAAAACATGAAGACTTCCTATTGGAGGATCTGTTCTCATAATCTTCTCTCTTGGAGATTACCAAGTGCGAACTTCATGAGAGGAGGTTTCATCTACTTACGAGTACTCACACCTGACGATTTGCATGCTACGTGTCCCATCGTAGTATTTCATCCAACCATAAAACTATTTTTAATAATATTGTTATAGAATTTCAAGATTCTCATCATATCGGGGAACTGCCATGACCTTATCAATACAACAAATACTCTAGGACATTATTACATCTTAGTAATCCAGAACAATAATCAATATGTTATAAGATTCTTAATATTTGAATACATTAAATGTCTATGTAATCAAAGTACAATAATATGGTTCTAGGACACCTTACACCTATCACTATAGTTATGACCATATGGTACAAATATGTATCATTTTTAAATAAGATTCAATATTATGTTATGATCACATAAAGAATATAGGGATGAAGACATAAGTGATCAAGAAAAAAATCCTTTTTAATTATGTTATGAAATTCATGGGATCTTCTACATGTTGGAGCCTCGATTCAAAATTTTACAAATTTTTCCTCAATTTAATATTTGATAATTTGAACTAAACCTCCTGAAACTAGTTCACCTTACCAAAGAATATATGTTTCTATTGAAGTGGCCACATCATCTTTATGAAGCTTCTCCTGCTCGATGCTAGAAGCATCTTTAATTTGTGAAAATTCCCCTTCTAGGGATTAGTAAATTTGTACTACCTCTTACCTTGCAGCATTTAACTCTACTTGTAGGTGCATTATTTGGAGAGTCTTTTCATCAAGGTGATATTGATACTCTTCCACCTCCATGTAGTGGCTGACATCGTATTGGATTGTGGCAACTCTGAGTTCTTAAAATAAGTCTACCTATTGTTCTTTAGCCTGCTGAAACCTTTGATCCTCTTCCCTTTGTCAAATGATCACCTTCACTATATCAAGGATCTCATGGTAATTAAATCTTCCATATCCCATCATTGGAAGCTTGAATAAAAGTCGTAGAAGTCATGATGGATTGTCCTCAAGAGTCATCTCTCTAATTATCTTCCAGATATCTCATCGAAAAGGTGACGTGTAGGGAAAAAGCATCTAATGTCTCTAGAAAAGACATGGGGCCTCTCTTGTAAGGAGATACATAATCTGGGATCAGTATGCTCAATCATCCACTGAGTTCTTATCCCTCCAAAGTAGCCTCACACCCAAATATCAATGTTGGCTGAGCTGGAATAGAAGTCACCATCTCAAGCCCAGTCATGAAAGCCGGTGGAACAATATAATAGGTGAAACTTCTCATGAAATCATAAATTCAGCATAAAGAAAAGTCAATGAAGTGACCAAATATTTTATGAAACTCACCTATCATTGGGTCAATTGTTTAGAATTTTCCCTCTATGAGTCTCCTATCCTCAATTATTATAGTTTCTTGAAGATCCCCCTCTTCAGGATTATCCACCACCATAACCAAGATCAGTGACTCTTTAGAATATCCCATTTTAAAATTCTCAATCGTTTCTCCCTCTGCAATAGGTGTAGTGTGGACTTGGATGCCTTGTTCTTCAAGTGAATTGGAAAAATTCTCCTCATAAAAATTTGTACAAGTTGTGCTTTGATGTAACGCATCGAGTGAAATAGTCAACCGTGTTTAAAAAAAATACAAGAATGATAAAACTCAAAACTATTCAATTCCTTCCATAAATCCCCAAAATACATAAAGTAACATGGAATATAAATTTATGGATTAATTAAATCCATTAGTTCATGGTACATTTCCTCATGTATCAAAACATCCTCACAAATAGGGATATCCAAGATGTGTTTATCATAACCTGATTTAGGTCCACCATCGATCCCTTCTTCTGAATTCATAGAAGGTATAGAATCATCAGGCCCTACAGAGCCAGAGTCAACATCATCACATTCATCAGACTATCTGAGATCCATCTTATCCCATTCTAGGGTGATAATGGGATCAATGTTGACTGCAGAAGGGTCCTCTTGGGTGTGAAATGGATTAAAAATATCATTAGAAATGGAAATGTAACATACAAAACATAACACCTGAGGATGTGTGTTTGAAATTATCATGGTCATACCCCCTCTCTGCATAAATGGGTGAAGATATAGTCGCATCCTTGTACGATCCTTCTGTCAAATTAACAAATTCATCGACCTGGATATGTTCTTCCCCTAGGAAATCCTCCTCGACCATTGAAGGATCAGTTCCATACCCCTTAAGGGAGAAAAGTGATGAAGATTCAGTAATAGGAAAAGTAAATTTAGTGATAGTATATTGAGAAAGTAATGATATCAAATGATGGTGAAGAGACATTCTATAGTGAATTCACTAGGCCAACCTTAATTCGTCCTATGATTCCTCACTTAAGGTGTTGAATGTCCCATCTCACTCCTATTAGAAGTAGAGACTAGAGGTGACAGTCGAGGGGTTCCCGCTACCATCTCCTCTATCATGGTCCTCTGACCCAAGGATAGCCTCAAGGATTCATTAGACTCACTCAATGACCAAATGGTGGTTCCCATGGTCCCATACTTTGACGACCCTTACACTTCTGCTACTTCTCATTCTCTAATCAGCTCTTAATATTATTCTCCTATGAAATGTAATATATAATCCCCTCAATATTAATGATATTGGATGAAAGATCTGAATAGAAAAAAAGGAAAAGAGAAATACATCATCAGGGTTGAGGTAAATTTCACATTCATCCTTGGGATGAATCGATACCCTCTCAAAAACTCCCCATTCTAGAATGTAGGACACTCACTTGACTAGGTTTTGATCATTAGTTGCATATATTGAAGCCTACAAATCATGAAAATACTTCTTCACTTTAACTAAATCATTTTCAGGGTGGATATTTGAGGGTTATATAATATCTCCCAACTTTGGGATTCACAGGTCACTCTGGAGGAACTCTCATGAATCTATGACATCGTGAGTTTTGCTCTCCCATTCCAAGATCACTAAGGGTTTAAAAAATATTCTCCAACATGGATAGATATGAGGACAACCTGACACCCTTTGACTTATAATACTCAGAAAACCTCTTTTATCTCATTGGAGAATGAGGGGAAACAACATGGGATTCCTCACGATTTTGGCCACTAGACCACCTTGGCGTAGGATGTTTGGTTTTATCAACTCTGGTTTGAATGGTGGTCCATTACCAAGATCACTTCGAAGTCACTAAATCTTCATCATCATATTCATATCGTTACTTTTTACCATGCATGAAACAAATAGTATTTATTGTTTCCTTGACCTAGTAAATTCCCTTCTACGATACCCTTTGAGGGTACGAAGAGATACATGCCTCGGAATACCCAGCCTCTAGCCCAATTGATGCATTTGAGGGAGGTAGAGAGATAAAAATTTTGGATACCACCATTTAAATTAGGATCTGAAGCTGTCAAGCCACTATCAGAGGGTTATCTATCATAACATATATCTAAGAATAGATTCTTGACTTTTGAAGACATTTAAATTGGCAGGAAAATCAATACAGACCATAAGCATCACAGATATTCTTGATATAAATTCGGGCTGCCAACACACTGTCTAAATGATTTCATGTATGACCTCAACTCATAATTATTATCTGTATCATCATAAATAAATTTCCTAGTCATTGGGTTTCTAGGAGAAAATAAGATAAATTCCCCCAACACATTCACCATCTTCAATACTTCATCATACATTAGATTTAGTGGATGAATTCCGGAAACATTCTGAACTAATGGGTGGAATCAGCTATCGGATATTTAATTGGGCTCAGTGACACATATGAAAAAAAATTCTAAAATAAACCCCCACAACACTTGATACAACCTTTAAATCCCAAACTGGGCCTTCCAATTGTATGTATGAAGAAAACAACAATAAATTCTCACCTGGATAGGGGCATCCAACCCTTTTTACTTCCCCTCTTATAATTTGTCAACAATGAAAAAAAATACATGGCCTCACACCACACCAAACACATAGACTAGAGGAAGATAAATTTGTAGCCACATAGCAAGTAAGCCAGTAAGGTGAATATTTATATCAAATGTGGGGTTGAAATCATAACCCCAACATGAAAACTCTCTCGTCTCCAGTGTAGGCCAAACTATGTTGGGAGCACCCTTATTCCATATGGTGGGATATATATTAGGACACATGTAAGTTGGACCTTATCCTCTAAAATCTAAGAAATACTTAATCTGTGATCAAAAATGGATTCTATCCCTATGGTGAGGATCTTTGTTCTGAAATTTCTTCACCATCTTAAAAATATCATGGGCCAATGCTGGTGTCCTTTCAACATCATTCCATGTTGTCTTCAGTGGGATGAACTCATCATACATCTCCCCATGGATGGGAGCTCGATAATTTTTTTTGAAATCCCACATGGAAATTCCAACCTCACCATGCATCAAGTGAAAATCATTTTTTTGTGGACTCCATCATCTTAGTAACTCAGATATGATATTTGGGTTCTTGTAGAAATAGATCTACCCTACCCAAATGGCCTCATAAGTATGGGTGCCTTCCGATTTTTCTTGAATTATCCACATGTTTTGTGAGATCATTATACATGCATTCACTCGGGCCTAACTCCCCCTCCAGGGAAAAAGTCTCAGTCCTCCTTTCATCTATGATTCTAAACTGTCTGAGAATCACAGAAGGTTGAATCATAACAATGAGGCTTTGATTCTTGGATATGGTACGTTAGATATGGAGTCGAACTACAATGATGAATAATACATGCAATGGTAAATGTTCCTTTTTTTAATATAAACACCTTGGGAGAATATATCAGCTAAAGGTCAGTTGATATGATAGATGAACCAAGATGCTAGGAAGTAACTGTTAACCCAAGGGATAATAGTTTCCCTTAAAATCCTATAATCATACAATGGTATGTAATCACTTAGTGGGTAATTTATTTTGTATAGTTCTAAACACTTCACCAGATCGGGTAGAGTAGGCTCAAACCTGTTTTAGTAACTTGGCCAAACAACTTTGATCATCTAATAAGAATGTGCAACAACTTTTTCAGTGTATGTCATCAAAGTAGCATTGAAAACCTATAAATAAGAAACCAAATTCCCCTGTTATGTTAAAATATTTACTCTAAAAGTTTCATATTTTAAATTAGAATAATACAAAATTTTGGATAAGGAAAGAACTTGTGTAGACCCCTCGACTAGATCCCATGTGAAGTCCCTTCAACTAGGTTCCTAGAACAAGTGCCTCAACCAGGTCCCACGTATTGTCATTTCGACAAGGTTCTTGGAGAAAACCCCTTGACTATGTTCTTGGCATAGAATCCTCAATGAGGTCTGCCCCACATAAAATCATATCCAAAAATGGTTGTACCTTTGAAATATTCTTAGGAAACCTTCATAAAAGGGAAATGCAGTAGAGATGAGAAGAATACCTACATAGAAAGAGAAAAAATATGAACCCTAAAATTTGAGGAAAACCATAATGGTTCTAGCAGTATTTATAAATGTCATTGGCCTGCATCATGAACCTGTGCACCATTCCTATGCTATAAACTTATTCACCTAGTATGCGCCTGGAACCTGTACACCGGTACTACATCAAATACCTTCATGGTTAGCTGAAACACCCTTCATAATATTTTCCCTAGTCTAACTTAGGACCAGGCCCTCCTCTTTTGATTAGATCTAATCTTGAGGGGGGGGGGGGTTCACACTCTTTTTTATCAATAAGAATAAAAAGAATATTAATAACACCTTAGGAATGTTAAAGTGAAAAATTTTCCTAAGGATAATCAAAGGATTTTCCCAACCCAAGCTATGCACACACACCTACACATTATCAGGCGCAACCCCCCTACGCCGAGCACCTACACCGGGGCACCTGCGCCTGAGACATACATGACCCAAAAGAAGAAATCCATTTGTGTGGGACACATATGATAAGAAACTAGTCCATGGACCTACATGGATTACCTCCTTAGACTAGGGTCCCCTATTTTTCTATAAATAGGACCTCATGGCTCCTCATTTTCCCAAATAAAAAAGAAAAGAAAGTCCCAAGATCAGGTCATGCATCCCCTTCTCCTGGGACCCCAAAAACACTCCAAGTAGCTCTTTGAAACCATATAGAATAGAGAATTAATGGAGATAAGTGAGATCATTGTCACTTCAGGGTCCTGAACAAAAGTCGACTACATGAGGAATTTTTCTCCCTTAATGAACAACCACCAACGTGATGCCCCTCCCCCTAACCAGGGTCTTGCATGAGTCCCCTCTAAGGAAACTAGAGGAGACCCTGGGTGCCTAGGTTAGAGCCTCACCCAATTGTTCTTTCCCCAATTGTCCATTTCCCAAGGCATGCCCACCTTTCATAGGCATGTTCCACCCAACATGAATCACTTCTAGTTCCTTTGAGGACTTTCATAAGGCACCTCTTACCTCTAAGAAAGGACTTGTGTGAGCCAGACTCTGATCCCTCTTCAAAGCCACCCATGGTAGGGACTCTCCTTCTTTGACTCCATTTTCTGAGAGGGAACAAGTTTAAACCTCCACCAAGGCCTCTAGACATTCAATACCATTGAGAAAGGCACACTGTTGTGTCTCCCATTGGGATTTATATTCAATCATTCAGAGGTTTTATGCACTTTTCCTACTAGATAGTTAGGTTCATTGGGGTGAATGTGAGTTAATAACCCGTTGGTCACGAGGAACCCAACCCTAGTGATATTTTTAGGGAGTCATTGGTCTCAGATACTAGGGATAGGACCATGTCCTACCATTTCCGTCTCTAATACTTGGAGCCTCTAGTTCCAATTAAGGAGGGAAAGGATAACACTACTGTTTCCTTTTAGAATGGAATGATATCCTCCTCCCTCTCTATAGGACCAATTTTAGGGAAACACTCCTGGAGTAAGACCTTACAATTTTATGCAAGAAGTTACACTGTTAATCCTCTTTTTCCCCTTTTCTACTAGGTTAGATAGGGGATCAGAACCAAAGTCATATCCTCTCTCTCTCTCTCTTTCACTTTATTCCTTCCCCATTCTCCATACCCTAGACCTAGTCTAGGGTAAATAAATGGGAAGAAAATGGTGTATCCCTAGGATCTTCCACAAAGATAGGGGGAGAAGTCTATGGTTAATTGGATCTTCATATTCCTCTTATCTCTCAAATTCAATCTTGAATCATCATGGCTTGGGAGATTAGAGGATATCCATGACCACAACACCCACACACTCAAATACATGTTTTTTAGTGGAAAATCCTTTGAATCTTCCTCTCACCTTCCATCAGAGTTCCTCTATAGGCATAAATCCTGAAGTTCATTTATCCAACCTCAGGGAAAATTGGATCATTTGGTTTCACGGATCATCCATTTATTCTAGTTTCTAACACTAATAATTACTCAAGTGATATTAGAGGTTGACAATGGTCATGAAACCCACATGATCCCAAACCAATCATCTGGGAATCCTCCTTAAGGGTAATCCCCAATCATCATACTATTTACCAAGTAAACCATAGTGTGTGAGATCTGAACAATTGAACTATGAGAACTCTAATTCATGCTATAATTAGGATTAGTAGGGTGCCAACCTATGTTCCGAGCTCAATGGTAATTCTCCTCATGAGTAATAAAAAATCATAAATCCAGTCATCTGGGTAACCTTTTTAGGAATAATCCCAAAGTTAGTCCTCTCAAAATGATATAATCCCTAGTGATACAAATAATAGAACTAAATGGGATTTGATTCCTATCCAAATGGGATACATAGGAAGCCTCCTTGATGTTGAAACCCAAAACCCAAAATCAACACTTTTCCCTATGGGTTATATTCCCTATAGGGTCTAATTCAACCTAGAAATTTATATCCCTTACATGATCCCTGGGATACTTCATCATGAGTCCCACACCAAAATTTGACTAGGATCCTTTTACCTAGACCTCCTGGCCACATTAAATTAAACTTTATGCTTTTTTCCATATCAGATGAACTTAAAAGGTATGATGTTCCCCATTAAGCAACAATAGACTATATGTGTTCATATTCCTTTCAGATAGATGTGTAGGAATCCCATAACATGGGTTCGATACCAATATAAAAACAACTCTCATATCCCTGGATGATAATACACTCTAGATCTCCCCACTGAGTGGATAAAAAACTAGCATCATTGTAATAATGACTAAAGAATCTCTAATTAGTATATAAGAGGATACCATTGAAGGAGAATGTAGAATATATATATATATATATATATTGTTTGAATATGCTTATATAAATATAGATTTTTATAAATTTCATACATTCAAATAATTTATTTTTAATTATATTATGACCCACATCATATTTTGGAATTAGAAAAGTATTCATGAACATGTATTAAATCTATAATAGAGTCCCTAAGTAGGGAATAAATCCCCCCAAAAATGGTACAATGATCCAAAACTACCATCACCAAGACCAATGAGAGTTCTTGATTATCATTTTAAAAATTTTCCAAATGAGCGATTTCCTTTGAAAATCAATTCCCTGATTCATCACAGATATAGAACCTTTGGGTGTTTTTGGTTCCCTAATTTAACCCATTGTAAACTATTCAAAAATGGAAATACCAACATGAATGATCACACACAACCCAAACCACATCAATCAATCAACAGGAAACATATATTCCATTGGTTTTTTTTTCTGATAGAATATATATCACTTTGTGATTGATTATAGGGGGTTGATCTGTGTGTAATCATTCACGTTGGGATTGACATTTCCAAACAGTTTCCAACAGGTTTGTTCATGGAATTGGAAACACCCAATGTTTCTATATCCATGATGACTTGGGGACATGATTTCCAAAGGAAGGTTCTCATTGGGAAATTTTGACCAATAATTATTTGGAACTTACATCGGATGATAGGATGGGTGGTCAATCTCATCACACCCTTTTTTTGGAGGAGTTATTTCCAACTCCATGACTCTCTTATAGATTTAAGATATGTTCCGGAATCCTTTTTTAATTTCCAAGTATGATGTGGGTCTCCCTATAATTAATAATCAATTATTATCATGTATGTTATTTAGAATCATCTGTATGTATCTAAGATTTTTCATCAATGGATATATCTATATGTTTCTAAGGCTCTCAACCAGTGGTGTCCTCTTATATACTATTTTAAGATTCTTTAGTTGTTATTATGATGATTATCATTTTTTAGACACTTAGTGGGTTGCTATGGATATTACATTCATCCTGGGAGAAGGGAGTTTTTTTATGTTGGGATCAAACCCATGTGATGGGCTTCTACATATCCTCATGAAAGGAATCAAAACCCTCATAGTTTGGTGCTAATTAATGAGGCACGTCATGCATTTAAATTCATGAGACAATGAACCAACCCTTCAGTTTTACATTATGTGTAATGTACATTAAGGTGGAAGGTTCCTAATCAATGTTTGGTGTGGGAATTTTACCGAAGTGGCCTAGGGAACCTTGAAGGGATATGAATTTCCAAGTTGAATTATACCATTCTAGGAATGTGGCCTAGAGAGAATAGGTTTTATTTGAGATATTTGGTTTCAACCTCAAGGAGGCATCCTACATATCACATTTTCATGGGAATCCAAGACCATGTAGTTCAGTTGACTATCTCATAGGGGAGTATAACCCATTGAGGGTATTAAGTTGGGGATTATTCTTGAAATGGATGCCTAGATTAATGGGGCTTTGATCATGGCATACTTCAGAGGAGGATTCCCATTGATCTCATGCCGTAGGTATGCATCCTATGTATCTTGATTATAAAAGGAATCTGATTTCTCATAGTTCAATCATTCAGGGATTGAACACTAAGGTTTACTTGGTAAATGGGATGATGATTGAGACTTACTCCTAAGGAGGATTCCCATATGATTGGTTTGGGATCATATGGATTTCTTGACCACTTTGAACCTCTAAGACCACATGATTCATACTCGGTGTGAGAAATAAGAATAAACGGAATACCTGAAAACCCACACAATCTACTTTACCCTGAGGATGGATACATGACCTTGGGGATTCATGCCTATAGAGGCACTCTAAAGGAAATAGATAGAAATATTCAAAAAATCAGCCTCTTCCAAAACATGTATCCATGTGTGTGGGTCTTGTGGTAATGGATATTCTCTAAGATCAAAAGTCGTGATGAGTTATTCTTGAATGTGAGAAAAAAGAGAAAATAAAAGATATAGTGAACCACACACTTCTCCTCCTCTACTGGTAGAAGTGTTAAGGTCTATAACACTTCATTAATTTTTCTTTACCACAGAATAGGTCTAGGTTAGGGATAATGAGTAAGGAATGAAGTGGTAGAGATAAAGATGATAATACTCTAGTTCCCAATCCTCTCGGACCCGGTAGAAAATGAGGTGAGGAGAAGAAGGTGTAATACCTCTTAAAAGAAAGTATAGGTGATCACTCAATGATTGATTCCCTAACATTGGTCATGTAGAAAGGGAGTAGGATATCATTCCATGAAAAAAGTAAACCTAGTTGTTATCCATTCCCTCCCTACTTTAAACTAGAGTCTCTAGGTGTTAGAGATGACAAGGGTATGATATGGTCTTAGACATTGTATCTGAGACAAAAAACTCCCTAAATATATCCCTAGGGTGGGGGTCCTCATGAATGATGGGATAAAAATCCACATGAACCTTGAGGACCCTAACAATATGGTAGGAAAAGGGCAGGTAACCTCTAACCAAAATAATAAAAATTCCAATGGGAGACAGGTTGGTGTGCCTTTCTCCATGGTATTTCAAATTTATAGGCCTTAGTGGAGGTTTCAAATTGGGCCCTCTAAGAAAATGGAGATAAATGAAGATAGGCCCTGCCATGGTTAGATTCGAAGAGCACTCAGAGAGTTTCCCTACAGGTCCTGGCTTAGAGGGTATATGTTCCTCTCACAGGTCCTAGGAAAAACTAGAAGTGATTCATGAATGGGGGTAGGCCTATGTGAGCTGGTAATGCTTTGTAAAATGGACCAGCAAAGAAAAAAACTTGGGTGATGCATTATCGTAGTCACCATAGGTCTCCCCTAGTTCCCTTGGAGGGGTCTCGCATAGGTCCCTAATTAGAGAGAGGGGTCGCATGTAGGCGGTTTTTCTTTAGAGGAGAACAAGTCCTCATGCTGGTGTCTTATGTTTAGGACCCTGAAGGGACTTTGATCTCACTTATCAATCTTAATTATCCCTTCTCTCAAGTTTCATATAGATACTTGAATATTTTTTTGTGACCTAGGAGAAGTGGCTACATGGCTAGATCTTGATTTTTATTATGATTTTTTAGTAATGAAAATGAAGAACATTGAGTTCATATTTATAGGAAAATAGGGGACCCTATTTGAAGGATGTTTTAAGCATAGGTCCATGGAAAAGTTTTATGGACTAAGATTCCCCTGAAGGGGGATGCACCTTCTAGGCCAGGCAGGTCTCATTCATAGGTTCCCCAATATAGGTGCCTGACATAGGGGGTTATACCTTCAGATGTGCAGGTGTGTGGGCAGTCTAAGATAGGCTAGTCTTTTGATTCTTTTTTGGACTTTTTATCCCTTTAACATGTCTAAGGTGTTCTTCATAATATTTTCATCCCTATTGACATAATGGAGTTTCAAAAATAATCCATATCATACTATTAAACATGTATCATTTCACAATTTTCTTTACAAAACTCTCATGAATTGATATTATGAGATGATCGCACAACGACTCACTATTGAAATCCACCCTTACACCGTTGTTTTAAACTGGTTTTGTAATGAATATTATAAATATAATAATAAATTGAACATAATTTTTGAGTAAATAAATTAATTTTTATCACTGTTTAATAGGTCAATTTTACTTGTTTTGGTGTTTATATTGTAGGAGGAGGTGATTTGGAGAGCCCGTGAGGGAATTCACGCAAAATGGGTCAAACTGCGCAAGATCTCAAGCATGCATGTGGACAATTATTTATACTATGGATAATAAGTGCATCCAATTGGGATAAAAATGGATTTATGAGTGCAAAGAAATGTGGGTTATATTTATCTAGAAGATCATGAAGCCCAATTCATCCATTTGGAGGCCCAAAATAGGCTCGCAATGTGAAGAAATTTTGAGCGGTCCAGATTGGACCACCCTTCTGTATTTGGCCCATAACTCAGGCATCAGGGATCCAATTGATCTGATTTCTCCTCCCATGGACAAATAACTCGAATCAAATACTTAAAACCTAATTTCAAGTCATTGTAATGTGTTTCTATCAGTCAACCATCCAGATTAAGATGGTGTAAAACAATATTCCTTGAATAGTCACCTAGACCATTAGATACTTGACCACTTTATGTGGAAATATGGAAGTAATTGCCCATAAAATCACTCCCCCATAATTATCTATGATTCTCAACCAGGGTTGAATGTTAGTCGAATTGTAGATCTCTAATCATCTATTTTATTTCTCATCTCCATCATGTACTTCTAAAACCCTTAGTGATCAATTTGGGGAGTGTCCTTTGTTGTAATCCCGAGCTCCACACTTGTAATATTCATAAGGTAATTGATTTCCAGGTTTGTTGTCAATTTTTATTCATTTATAAATTCTAAATTTTTGTTTATTCTGGTATTATCAAATACAAATCAAAGGAACAAGAATCCACATGCTTCAATGCATAACCTGGATCTTATGATGATTTGAGTGTGGTTGCCTCTTTTATCACCCCTCCCTTTCATGAGTGTGAAAATGGATTGCGTTGGTTGATAAAATCAAAGAGCATGAACCTATGAATATTCATTTTCTTGTCCTATGTAATATTTTTATCATTGACACAAATCTGGTCATCTCATCACGTTGTTGATGTGATTCCTTGATTGATTTTCATTTTTACATCGATTCATTTTGTTGCTTTTGAGCGGTTGATAATAATAAATATCTTTGATTGATCAAATACTAGATGGTAACCTAGTAATAACTCACATAACATTACTATTTTTTTATGTATAAAATCAAGGAATCAAGGAATCAATGATCATTCCATTTCCCTTGAGAGCGATGATTGATTGAGCATCAAGGTGGACTTACCCGGGTTGATCATGATTTCTCTAACCGGTTTCTCTAAGTAGTAATATACATTCAAATTCTGTTATTAAAACAAAAAAACCCAAGTTTTATAAAACCAAATTCCCATTTTAGTTTCTTAATCATAACCTCTTTTTGTAATTAATTATCTAATGCTCCTTCGAGAGACAGCCTAGGGTTGCTGTTATACTGCAGAAATTCTTGTTAAAAATAAACATCTAATTTGACGCGCTCGACAACACGACTAAATTTTGGCACCGTTATTGGGGATACAAGATCATTTTTTTTCTTTATTTACTTTTATTTATTTATTTTACCTCATAATTAGTACTCTTTTAAATACCACACCCCCATTTTATTGTTTTTTGGTTTTCTTTTTCTATTTCTGGTTGTTTTTTTGTGTTCTTTATTTCTCTCTCTCTCTCTTCTTATTCTTCTTATCTATCTCTATCTCTATAATATTGTATTATAACATTCTATCAATCTTTCTCCCTTATTAAGTGATTTTATACATATTAAATCGTAAAAAAAACTTCACAACTTATTTCCATGACCCGATCAGAAAAAGAAAAACTGCTTGAATTTGACCCTGAAATTGAAAATACACTTCACACACAAATCAAGGCATCTAGAGAAGGTCAATCAACTAACACTAAGGAACCTCTTATGGAACCTCAATTTTTCATAAACCAATCAAAGATTGAACCCAATCAAACCCAAGAAAACATGGATACAAATAATCAAACCTTAAAAAACTAAGTACCCCGGATGTGGAGTATCAACCTGCATACATCCAATATCCTGAGGAAGCAGTTGATTTTGAGCTGAGATTAGGCCTTATCTACCTACTTCCAAAATTCTATGGTCTTCCTAATGATGACCCTCATAAACACCTTAAGGAGTTTCACATAGTATGTTCCACCATGAAACCCCAAAATGTCTCTGAGGACTTAATTATGTTTATGTCCTTCCCTTTCTCCCTTGATGGTGTAGCCAAAGATTGGATATACTATTTTTCTACCACAATTGGGGGCTAGAATGACCTGAATATGTTATTTTTAGAGAATGTATTCCATTCCTCCCAAACAGCATCAATTAGGAAAGAAATTTGTGGAATTAGGCAATCACAAGGAGAGACCCTTCATGAATACTGGGAGAGATTCAAACAACTCTGCACAAGTTTCCCCTACCACCAGATTAGTGAACAACTATTAAACCAATACTTTAGTGAGGGACTTACCCCATGGATCATGGAATGATTTATGCAGTAGCTGGTGGTTCCTTGGTTGATAAAACTATATCTGCCACTCGTGACTTAATAGCCAACATTGCTCAAAATGCACAACAATTTGGTACATGAGCTATTACACCAACTCGAGCAGTTCATGAGGCAATTCATTCATCTCTAGAAAAAAAGGTAGATAACAAGCTTTATGAGATGCATTCCCTTCTAATGCAATTATCTCAAGCACAAGGTAACTCATAATCTCCTCTTGTTTCATTGCATTTTGGTATTTTTTTCTAACAATACTCATTTTTCTGAGCAGTTCCCACAACTTCAAGATTCACCTGAGTCTTGTGCAGCCGTGTTCCCAGGGCATCCATTCCAACAAGAACCTCCCTTCAAGCAAAAACAATTCAGACCAAATCCGAATCCCGGGTGGAAAGAACAACCCCAGTACCGACAAGGAGGAATCTCAAGCTACCTCAAGAAGAATTGGTATCAACAAGGACAAGGTATGCAACCTTCTTATCCTTAAAATTATAAAAATAATCATCCTCCTCCTCCCAAATCTAAACCTAGACTTGAGGATATGGTGAAGAAAATGGTAACCCCAAACCTCCAGTTCCAACAGAACACGCAATCGGTAATTCAAGACCTAAGAACTCAAGTGGGGCAGTGGGAAAACACCATCGATGAGATTAAGATGAAAGGATCTTGAAAACTACTATCCCAACCCATTTCCAATACGAAGGATATAGGTAATGTATGTATATTTACACTATGTAGTGGTAAAGAAGTCTCTCCTTCTACTGATTCTATACAACAGGTATGCCCCCTCTTGAAAACTCTCTTTCCTAACCCTCAATAATTTCAAGTACAGAAAAACAAGACAAAAAGGGTAATAGAATTATCATTGATGATTCAATTTAACAATCCATTCCTCATCCTTTCCACCAAATACTTTTTAAATCTTAGAAGAATTTTGATAATGAGATTGATAAAGAAATAATTGATACATTTAAAAAAGTTGAAGTTAACATTCCTCTATTGTATGTAGTTAAACAAATCCCTTGATATGAAAAATTTCTTAAAGAGATTTTCATCCATAGAAGAAGGCTGAAGGGAAATGAGAGAGTAAACATGGGAAGGAATGACTGGACCTTGATTCAGCCGGAAATGTTAACCAAATGAAAGGATCCGAGCACATTCACATTACCGTGTACCATAGGGGATCCAAGAACATTCAACAGGAATTGTCATGAAATATGCAAACCATAGTACTACACATCTAAAAAGTGTGATTGAGGATGTCCTTATAAGAGTGAAAAATCTCATATTCCCCGCTGATTTCTACATTCTTGAGATGGAAGATACCTGAACCCAAGGACATGCTCCTCATATTTGGGATTTTATTCCTCAAAAAAACAAATACAATCATCAATGTTCATAATGATACACTTTCCATGGATTTCGGTGGAGAAAAGGTAAGTTTTAACATTCTTGAGGCTATGAAACACCCCATTGAAGAGCACTCCACACTTCATATCTATTCTATGGAAATGCTGTCAAATGATGAACACACACACACAATTCTCTCCTAAATACATACTCTGATTCATTTTTATCTTCTTCACCCATATATGATTTGAGTTTTGTGTCATGTTTTGAGTGTTTTTTGGGTTCTAAAAAGTGTAAATTTTGTACTTTAATTGATGAGTGTGTTTATTCTGATGTACCCATGACCGTCGATGATTCTGAAAATCTCATTTCAATTGATTCTATATCTTTAGAGAATAAACATGAGTAGATATCCAGTTTAATGGACCTCACTCTCCCTAAATCCCCTCCCTCAGTCTAAAAAACCATGGTATTGGAATTAAAACCACTTCTATCTAATTTAAAATATGCCTATCTTGAGGGTATTGACTAACTACCCATCATTATTTCCAATAACCTATCTCCACAGAAAGAATCAAAACTGATCAAGCTTTTTAGAGAGTGTAAAAAGGTAATAGGGTGGACATTGGCTGATATTCCTGGGATTAGCCCATTTATCGGTATACACCATATACTTTTGGATGATGAGGCTAAACCCATAAGACAATCTCAACACCAGTTTAATCCCACTCTCCTTGAAGTGGTAAAATTGGAAGTTAGTAAATTACTTACTATGGGGATCATTTATCCTATATCTGATGGTAAATGGGTTAGCCTAGTGAAAATTGTTCCTAAAAAACTGGAATAAAAGTTGTCTCAAATGAAAGGAATGAATTAGTTCTAACACGTGTGCAAAACAGTCTGAGTGTCTGTATTGACTACCATCAACTGAATCAATCCATGCGGAAGAACAAATTTACTCTACCTTTCTTTAACCAAATGATATAATTATTGGTCGGTAAGTCCCATTATTGTTTCCTTGATGGCTATTCGGGTTATTTTTAAATCCATATATCCATTTAGGGTCTAAAAAATACAACATTTATCTATCCATTTGGAACATTTTCATACAGAAGTATGCATTTTGGTCTTTGTAATGCTCCTAGTACTTTTCAGCATTGTATGTTCAGTATATTTTCAGAGCACCTAAAGAATTTCATGGAAGTTTTTATGGATTATTTCACAGTTTATGGAACTAACATTGATGATTGTTTGGCTCACCTAGGTTCTACCCACCGCCGTTGAATAGAAAAATATCTTGTATTAAATTACAAGAAATTCCATTTCATGGTTGAACGGGGGATAATTCTTGGGAATGTTATTTAAAAAGAGGTAATTCAAGTGGATAAATAAAATATTGAATTAATTTCAACCCTTCCATATCCAAAATGTGTTCGTGATGTGAGACCCTTCTTGGGTCATGCTCATTTTTATCATAGATTCATTAAAGACTTCAGTAAGATCGCACTTCCCTTGTCCCTATTATTACAAAAGGATTCTGAGTTTGTGTTTGATAAAAATTTTGAGGATGATTTTAATTCACTAAAAATGGGTCTTACATAACCTCCCTTAGTTAAACCACCAAGGTGGGATCTCCCCTTTGTGATTATGTGTGATGCCTTTAACATTGATGTTGGGGCAGTTTTATCACAAAGGGCTAAGAAGGATCCTTGTGTCATTGCATATGACTCACGCACCCTTGAACTAGCCCAAGAAAAAAATATACAACCACTGGAAAATAACTTATTTATATTTTGTTTTCCTTGTAAAAATTCCATTTATATCTTATCGGGTCAAAAATCATTATCTTTTCTGATCATGATGCCCTTCGTTTTCTCCTAAAGAAACCTGAAGTTGAACCCTGCCTCATTCAGTGAATGATCCTCCTCCAAGAGTTTGACCTTGGGATTGGATATAAGAGAGGATTGGAAAATGAGTTAGCTGACCACATTAGTAGGATTTCCCCACCATTGGACCATCATGTTGACTCACCCCTCCCCATTGATGAATTCTTCCCTCATGAGAACCTTTGTGATTTTGTGGACCTTACCCCTTGGTATGCGGACATTGTCAATTTTCTAGAAACATCTAGGGTCCCCAATGATTTCATCATTTCACAATCCCAGAGACTTAAGGATGATTCCCAGTGGTATATTTTGGATGACCCATATGTTTGTAGAATTTTTTGTGACCAAGTAGTTCATTAGTGTGTCCCTGATCGTGAGTTCACCTCTGTTTTGACCTTCTGCTGCAATTTAACATGTGGGGGCCACTTTGGCTCTCAACGTATATCTTGAAAGGTCCTTGACTCAAAACATTATTTTCCAACATTGTATAAGAATGCCCATATATTTTTCAAGTCAATTAGTCATTGTCAATATACAAGGAATATCTCAAAGAGGAATGAAATTCCCCAAAAACCCATGTTATTCTATGAAATTTTAGATTCATGGGGAATTGAATTCATGAGGCCTTTTCCAAATTCATTTGACGTTTTGTACATCTTATTGGCTATTGAATATGTATCTAAATGGGTGGAAGAAAAGGTCACCAGGACCGATGATTCTCGAGTGGTTATTGATTTTGTGAGGTCCCACATTTTTAGTAGGTTTGGTTTGCCGAGATTCAACATTAGTGATCAGGGTTCCCATTTTTGAAATCGCAACATGAAAAATTTTCTTTGTAAGTACGGGGATGATCATAAATTCTCCACTACATATCACCCCCAAACTAACGGACAAGCAGAAATCTCAAATTGGGAAATTAATGGAATCTTGGAAAAAATAGTTCAACGCAATAGGAAAGAATGGAGTTTGGGATTGGATGATGCACTTTGGGAATACCGTATAGATTTTAAAACCCCAATCGGAATTTCACCATATAGAATTGTGTTTTGAAAGGTTTCTCACCTCCCAGTGGAAGTATAAGACTATGCATATTGGGTTGTTAAACAATGTAATATGAATCTTTCGGATGCAGTTGAACAAAGGAAGCTTCAGATTCAAGAGTTTGAAGAAATTCAATGTGATGAATTTGAGAACTCCCATATCTATAAATAGAAGACAATGGATATACATGATAGAATGATTCATCAGTGGAATTTCCATATTGGTGAGAAGGTCCTCATGTACAATTCTAGGCTGAAGCTCCACCCAGGTAAGCTTCATTTTCGATGGTTTGGTCCTTATACTATTACTAATGTTTACCCTTTTGGTGCAATACAGATTTTGCATGAGGAGAGTGGAAGAAGTCTTACTATCAATGGAAAGAGACTTAAACACTTCTATGAGGATTTTCCAAAGAATTTGGTAGAATAAATCCACCTTGTAGAAGCAACATACTAGTGAAACACATCAGGTTTTATCTTTCCTTCTCACATTCTCAATTATTACAGTGAGGACACTGCACATTCTAGGTGTGGGGGTGGATAAATTCCTAGGTTCATTGGGATTTTCATAGTATTTCTTATTTCTTCTCTTTTTTCACCTTCTTTATGGTGTTTTCAATTTTCCCTATATTTCTGGGTTCATTAGGATTTTCATTGTCTTTCTTCTTTATTCTATTTTTCGCCTTTTTTATGGTATTTTACTCCCCCCCCCTTATGGTCACCAAATCATTGAACTTACTAAACATTCATGTTGAAATTTTTGATTCCATGTTGTTTTAACATTTGATGAAACCTATCTCTATTATGGAATGAATATTTGAATTAATTTAACATCAGGGGATTATTTTTAGTGAATTTGTTTCTATCAATGATATAAATGGTTATATCAATGTGAAACCTTTGAGATGATTGATGCCCCTTTTGTGAGTAGTTTTTCAGAAAACAGTGTCACTAATATCTCAACACATTTTTTCACCAAACCATAAAGTGTGAATATTTTTTTACTTACTAGAAGGTAAATATAAGTTAGGTTAATATTTTTCAGCTTAAAATGATATTGACATACGTTCGTTCCTTATCTTATCTGTTTCATTACTTTACCATATCGACCTATGCATGTGTACATGATATCTGACTGTTGAAAGCCCTCAAAAAATAAAAAAAATGGTTTATGCCCTGGTCAGGTCAAAAACCACTCCTCCTCAACCTTTGAGCTTGTTATAACTATTAAAATTTGTGTCGTGAGAAGATCAAACAAGGGTTGAGAGATAAATGTGACATTTTTAAAAAATGTAATTTCTAAAAAAATGATGGGAGTGATGAAATGTGGAAAAATGGGGATATCTAGGTCAGGAGCTTATGGTTTAACTTCCAGGAATGCTTAAGTGAGTGGGTCCTGAAATATGATTTCTAAGTATGTAGGGTGGGTTTGGTGGACAAAATATTTTAAGCTGAAAAATATTAAAATAACCGATATTTATTGGATAGAAAGTGGAAATAATATCATATAATGGTTTTTAAATACACAAGAATAGTTAGTGGAATGGTTGAAATTTGAATTCCTTGTTCAATTAAGTATAATGAATCACTTTGAATCTCATCGTGATATGATTTATGAGACATATTTTTCTATTTTCAACAGGAAGAACTCCTTGGTGTGGTTTGTGCATTGATCACATTACTTTAATAAATTTAAATTTCTCAAATTTTAAAACTTCATGATGTTGGGAATATATACTTGCATCATTTTTTGGACATGTGACTTTTCCCAAGAGTGAAAATGTTTAGGTGTGGGGGTGTGAT
The DNA here is from genome assembly GCA_963277665.1 of Viscum album. Taxonomy (NCBI): domain Eukaryota; kingdom Viridiplantae; phylum Streptophyta; class Magnoliopsida; order Santalales; family Viscaceae; genus Viscum; species Viscum album. The sequence continues at coordinate 463,318,444 of OY728139.1, read as the reverse complement.
CGCATAGCGATTCACTATTAAAATCCACCCTTACATTGTTGTTTTAAACTGGTTTTGTAATGAATATTAAAAATATAATAATTAATTGTACATAATTTTTGAATAAATGAATTAATTTTTATCACTGTTTAATATGGATATTTTACTTATTTTGGTGTTTACATTTTAGGAGGGGGTGATTTGGTGAGCCTGTGATGGAATTCGATCAAAATGGATCAAACTACGTGAGAGCCCAAGCATGCATGTGTAAAATTATTTGTACTATGGATAATACGTGCATAAAATTGGGCTAAAAATGGGTGTATGAGTGAAAAAAAATTTGGGATACATTTTTCTAGAAGATCATGAATCCCAATTCGTCCATTTGGAGGCTCCAAATAGGCCCACAATGTGAATAAATTATGGGCAGGACAGATTGGACCACCCTTATATCTTTGGTTTATATCTCGGGCCTCGGGGATCCAATGGGGATAATTCCACCTCCCATGGATAGCTAACTCAATTCCATGACTCTCCACCGAATTTAATGTCATTTGAAGGCAGTTTGGTTATTCAACCAGCCGGATAAAAATGGTGTAAAAGAATCTTCCTTGAATAGTCACCTAGCCCTTTAGATACTTGACCACTTTATGTGGAAATATGGATGTAATTGCCCATAAAATCACTCCTACACCTCATTAACTATACTGCACGACCAGGTGACAATGTTATTCTATTTTTAGAGCTCTCTTCACCTATTTTGTTTCTCTTCTCCCTCATGTACTTCTAAACCTCTTAGTGATCAATTTGGGGAGTGTCCTTTGTTATAATCCCAAGCCCCACACTTGTAATATTCATAAGGTAATTGATTTCCATGTTTGCTATCAATTGTTCTATATTTATAACTTATATTTTTTTTATTCTAGAATTATCCAATAAAAATAAAAGGAACAAGAATCCATATGCTTCCATGTATAACCAAGATCTTTTGATGATTTGAGTATTGTTGCCTCTTTTTTCACCCCTAACTTTCATGAGTGTGCAAATGGATTGCGTCGGTTGATAAAATCCCAGAGTCTGAACCTATGAATATGCATGTTCTTTTCATGTGGAGTATTTTTATCATTGACAAAAACTTGTTTATATTAGCATGTTTTTGATGTGATGCCTTTATTGAGTTTCATTTTTACATCGATTCATTTTTTTGATTTTAAGCTGTTGCTGATAATCAATATCGTTGATCAATCAAATACTAGGTAGTAACTTAGTAAAAACTCACATACCATTACTGGTTTCAGTATGTATAAAATCAAGAAATCCATGATCCTTCCCTTTCCCTTAAGAGCGATGACCGATTGAGCATCAAGGGACATTTAACCGGTTTGATCACGATATCTCCAACTAGTTTCTCTCAGTAGTAATATACTTTCAATTTCTGTTATTAAAGAAAAAAATCCCAAGTTTTATAAAACCACATTCCCCTTTCCGTTTCATAATCATAACCTCATTTTTTAATTAATGATCTAATGCTCCTTTTAGAGACGACCTAGGGTTGATGTTATACTGTAGAAATTCTAGTTAAAAATAAACATCTAATTTGGCATGCTCGACAAAACGATCATGAGATAAAACCCAGCATATAGTACCTTTAGGATCATCTTATTATTCAATATTATAGAATCATATCTAATAAAAGATTATTTCATAAAAATAAAGTGTGTTAAATGAACATCACATAATCAATTGTTTTTGAACTCCAACTCTTTATTCGTGTATTCATGCATCATGCCAATATAAAACTCTACCCTTTATCATCCATTTTACTGAAACCACTATCTACTATATTCGCATTTGTAGTTACTACATATTTTTTTAGTTGTATAATAACTTGATAATCCTCCTATTAACCCTAAATAATAATCAATGTGCTTCTATTTCTTTTACACCTACCATCAATACATCTAAACTTATATTGAAATTATAATATGAAAAACTTTTTCATGCACACATTTTTTTCATTCCCTTTTGAAGTATGTAGATGATTCTTGATATTTATGGATTATCTTTTTCTAAAATATTAATTCAACAACTTATCACAAATAATTAAAATTCTATTTCTCATGTAGGATCATATGACACGGTATCTTATTCTTGTATTCCACTTCTAGAACTTCATTTTTCAACATTTTCATCCCACAAAGTCATCTCACCTTCTGATCATATTACGTTTCATAATTATTTACATTGAATGTTTTTCATAATGGGTTCTAATATCCAATCCACAATAATATTCTTCTTAAAAAATTACCTAGGATGTTTGAAGGCACATTATGTTCGAAATTACAAACTGCTTCCAATGAATTCACATACTACAGTAGTTATTTTTCCTTTTTGATGACATCAACATATTGTGGTCACAAATTGACCTCAAGCATGCATATCTATTACTGAACTAATCCACTATACTAGAGAGACATAAATATTGATCTGATGTAAGGATTATATAGAATTATATTCTGAGCCTTAAATAAATTCTAGTTTAAATTTCATTTGAAATCTTTACATGTACTCTTCATTATCCTCTTATTCTATAGATTTCATACTTCTTCAGAAAATCATCAAATACTTAGAGAAATCTAGAAATAATAGTTCTTCATATCAAGATTTATCATCTAAGCATATGCATATGAATATCACTGCCTGAACATCTGCATTTAAACATCATTAGTTACTTCTAATTGTCTTCATCTATAGGTGTTCCTACTTACGATAATTTTTTCCCTTCCTTAGAATATATTTTCGGTGATTATAAATTTTGGAGCACACATAATAAAAAAATTATTAAAAAATAATCATTAAATTTTTATTAATTATATTGAACAAAAGTACCCTAGGAAGGTGCTAATAGAATATCTTTTAAAGAAGTTACAACTATCATGATAACGGTATACAACCAACTCTAGTATTCTATTTAACTCTAAAAATATATATATGGTGGATTTTTTGAAAAATCTAATGACCCACACCCATCATATTCCCCCTCCCTCATGGGAATCATTGTCTCAACTAATACATATTATTCAACCAATATGATAGAAAAAGATATATAAAACTTTCTAGTGTTATTAAAATAACATATCTCCCATCATGGTTTCAAAATCGATCAAACCAATTCTTGAAATGAAAATATAAGAGAATATTCCTCAAATAATAGGTTCTATAGTAGAATCAACCATGCATCAATATGATTCCCAGATTGGTTAGTACAATTAAAATTACATTTTCATAGTTATTATCATTTATGTAATAATGGGAAAATCATGTGTGTAGGGGTCAAAACTGATCAAAAGAGCTCGAATTAACCTAAAATATTTGGAAAATGGGTTTTAAGTCATTTAAAATGTTTATAATGAATTTAAATGTGGATCATATACCGGAATTACTTGTTGTGGTCAAAAGGGTCGTTTGTACCTCAAATTTGGAGTTGGTGAAAAATCATGTAAAAAGGGACGATGCCTGGAAAAAAAATTTAGATTTACATTAAATTATGGAATATTGATCACTGATCCATTTTTAATCTATAGGAATCAATGATGCATCTATCAGATTCTCATGCCGCTTTGTATGATGGAAAATGATGGGTACTTTTTCTAGTGTTATTAAAATGGAATATCTCTCATCAAGGTGTCAAAAATGAGGAAACGATCTATGATTTATCTAAAAACCTAGGAGAACATACCTTGAATCATATGTGATCTTTTGGAATCAACCACACATCAATACAATGCTTGTATTTATTTCTACAATTAAGAGTTCATTTTCACATTTATTATTTTTTTAATAAAGGTAAATTAATGTGTGTAGGGGACAAAAGTGACCAAACGAGCTCCATATGACATGAAATCTCAGTATAACATTTTTATGAAATTTAAAATCTATAAAAAGTATTAACACATGGATCAGATACCTGAATTTTTCAGTATAATTGAAAGTGGTGTTTATCCCTTGGATTTGGAGTTAAGTGAAAAATCATGTAAAAGGGTCCAAGACCTAAAAATGCACTTGGATTGACATGAAATCATGTGATAATTATTAATGATTTATTTTTTTATCTTTATTAATCTTCACCATATCCATCAGATGTTCGTGTCTTCTAGTATAATAAAAAACAATGGATAACATTGTCTAGTTCTATTAAAATGATATATCTCCAATTAAAAGGTGAAAACGAGAAAAAGACTATTGATTGATATGAAAAGTTAGGTGAAAAATCCTAGAATAATATGTGATCTATTGCAATCAAATGCATGCCAATATGTTTTCTCGATTATTCGGTACACTTAAATTCTCATTTTCACATTAATTATAAATTTTAAAATACTGGTAAAATCATGTGTGTAAGGGAAAAAATTGACCAAATGGGATCTTATTGACATTAAATATTAGGATAATTATTTTTAATTCATTTAAAATCTATAAAAAATCATTGACACATGCATCAGATACTTGAATTGATTGGTATAATCAAAAGTGTCCTTTGTCTCTCAGATTTGGTTATTATTGAAAAATCATGTTAAAGGGCTAAATACCAATAAACCAAAATTTAATTCACATTAGATCAAGTTACAATGATTATCAAAACATTTTTTATCTATAAGAATCAAATATTCATCCATCAGATTCTCATGTTGCTTGGTATGATGGAAAGGATGGGTAACATTTTCTAGTGTTATTAAAATGACTTATCTCTTGTTATAAGGTCAAAAAGGATATAACTACTTCTGATTTATGTGTAAATCTAATAAAACATTACTTAAATAATATTTGATCTATTGGAATCAATCACACATGAATATGATTCCCATATTGATTGGTATATTGGAAACTTGGTTTTCAACATTTAATAGTAATTGCTTAACTAATATATACTATAAATAGACATTTCAAATTATCTTTGTCTCATTTCTATATTTATTATGATTCTTATAGGTAACACTATATAAACTATTCTAACTTTTCTACAAATATATATAAATATATATACAATAGCTGAATAAATTTGATTAATGAAAAATATATTAATTTGTATTTTTTTGTTTTATTGTTTTTATCATATCAGCATGTTAATTGAGATAGAAGACAGTAAGGATGATAGAGAAAATATTTTCAATTAGTTTAAATTTAATTTCATTGATTTAAATCTCACCAAAGTGTTAATTTAAGATAAATTTCCACATTTTGTGATATCGGTGATATTTTGAGCTTAATAGTAAAAATGGCCCATTTCAGATTTTTTAAATATTTTAAGTTATTTAATTATTTTTTCCATAACATTTTATAAATTAATACAAACAGAAAAATTATTTATTTTACATATTTTAAAAATCCATGTATTCATTTCATCTTTCTTGACCATAAGCTGAATCGACTATATGGAAGCTGAACAGATGCTCACAAGTTGGACCATGAAAACAGTTTACAGATATGTCAATTTTTGGTGTGGGGTCCATAACTCAGTCATGGTGGGAACAATTGTTGTAAATTTAGTGTTTGGTCATGAAATATGTTTTGGAACATCTTTCATGTAGGATAAGATATGTGAGTTGGTCGTTTTAATGGTCATTAATGCATTCTAATCCAGAGGATTACAATTTGGAGAGTCTGACTGGACAGAATAAATTGTCAGAGTAAGATGGGAATAAATCTCATAATACATGCCCAAATATGCTGAAATTTTTAAGGGAGACGTCCAAGATAATTATAAACAACATTATATTAGGGTGAAATGCGTTAAGAGGTCATTTAAGGGGGATAAAACGTGTCAACTTTCTTTGTAAAAATTCTGCCTATAAAAGGAGGGGAGCTCCTCCCTCTCAAAGCATCTCATTCCATCACATTCCTTCCGAGACACCACAAAGGATAAAGTTTTTTCTTTATCTATTTTATTTAGTTTCTTTTATATATACTTTTAATTCCTTCATCTTCCCCATTCATCTCTATTACCCTTACCATGGTGGGGTAAACATTTTGAGTGATTCGGGAAGGTTGGTTTTCAATTTTGTAAGTTTGAATTATTGGACATAATTGAATGAAATTTATTTCTTATTCTAAGTTCTTTTCATGTTCATATAGAATATTTTATTATCAAGTGTGGACGTTATTTAATTTTAATTCTGTCATTTATTTTTCCCTTGGTAAATAATCATTATCTCCCTCCACTGATTTCTGGTTTATATACGATGGAGTAGACCAGTGATCACTGGTGAAGTACTCGATGATCGTCAGTACATGTAAAAGGGGTAGTGAATGTTATTGATTGTTTCAGATAAACAAGACCCAATCAGGTATTTCCCGAGTCAATTGAGGATATTGAATATAACTCTTTTTCACATAGAAAGAGATTTGACCAAACTAAGATCTTGGTAAGGTTTTCTCTCATCATCTTAATTTCACCAAGGAAGTGAGAGGAAACAACTATGGAAACTCACTTTAATCAACTCAAAAGAAGAGGTTCAAATTAAATTGAACAACGATAGAATTACCATAGGGTAACTAACCCTGAAAAAATCACCCTTTTAATATCATAGTTTTTAATCCTTTGAATTTCAAATTTCCTTTCAATCATTTTCTTATCGATTTATTCTAAAAACAGACCATTTTACCCACATTTAACAGTGACAAAATATTTTGGGTGCACTCCTCTTCTGGATAATTTATAGGTTTAATCACTAGACTACACTTAGAGAATTTAAAAAATGATTTTTCCACACCCTATGACAGGCATGCGTCAAACCTGGCACCATTTTTGGGGAGGCAGTGAAACATAAAAAAAATTCAAAGTTGAATGACCTATAACTCAAAAGAACAATTAATTAAATTTGATCCATAAATATAAAGAAAATTAACCCAACTATGAAAAAGAAACCTACCAATAATCTTTGAGTAAATATATCACTCAAATTCAAGTGAAACTCTTAGTGTTCACTCAGAACCTGAAATCATGGTTGGTAATCCAAACTGAACCTCGCGTGATCTATGTGAACCTCAATTTTTCATTCAAAATAACCAAATCATTGCACCCACTACACCAAATGACTTTGAATAACATGTCAATATTATTCTCGTGCTTCCAAAATTTCATGGTCTTGAAGGAGAAGAACCAAATCGGCACATGTAAGAATTCAGCTACACTTGCTCAAACTTCAGGCCAAGAGGAGCACTTGAAGACCAATTTCAATTGAATGAATTCCCCTTATCACTCAAAGGAGAATCTAAAGAATGATTTTATAATCTACAACCAAGTAAAATTATTGATTAGGAAGAAATAAACATATGTTTCATGAAAATATTCTTTCCCACATCCAAGAGAACTTCCATAAAAAAATATATTTACATCATACAACAATCAATTGGAGAAACCCTCTATGAGTACTGGGAGAATTTCAAGAAGCTATGTTTCAAAATCCCACATAATGAAATAGAATAACACCAATTCCTTGTGTTCTTATACAATGTAATTTTGTACAATGATCAACATCTTCTAGATGCCTCATCTGAGGATCCCAAATTGACAAGTCACTTGCAGATATCAAAGTACTAATTGAGAAGATTGCTGAAAATTCACAACAATTTGGAACAAGAGGGACAGGAAATAGATGAGGTGATAACATCTGATTCAATAGAATTAATCATAAGTGATATAGGATAACTCACTAGGTTAGTGAGAAAGATGGATATGAAACAAGTTATGGAACAACAAAAACCAAATTAGGTATGTGGTTTATGCTCTTTTAATTATCACTACACTTAATAGTGTCCAGAAGTGCAGGGAACCGAATTTTGTGTTGCTAACTATTAAAAATGGAACTTCCAACCAAATACACCATATAATCCCCAAAACAAATAAGGATATGGATTCTATTGGACCCAGGATAGACCTCCATTTCAACAGCAACACCAGAACCCCCTCCATTCCAACAGTCTTATAAATAACCCTTTCACCAACAACAACCCTTTAATCCACCACCATTCCAAATAAATACATATGAGAAACCATCCACCAGTACACAACCATCAATTGAGAACCAACATCTATAGTAAGATTTTGAGGGGCTTAAACAAAATGTGAAGGACTTATCCAACCAGTTAAAAAATGTTTTGGAAATTCAAACCAAGAATCTAGGTAATATTTTATCCCAAACAGTGCAAAATCCTAAAAATAATGTCAATGAAATCATAAAAAGAAGTGGAAAAGAAATTCCACCTCTATATAACCTTGAACTTGAAACAATACGACCTGTTCTAAGGGAGAATTATGTTGAAAATTCAGAAAATCTTGTGCAAACCCATCAAGATGGATAAAAGGAATAGGAGGTAGAGAAGGATAGGCCAAGGAATAAGGTAAAAGAAACACAAATGAAAATTAAACAAATGTATAATAAAGGCTTACCCCCACAATTTCTATCAAGGATTATTGAATAGAAGAAATTTGATGAAAAAACACTTCAAAAAGAAATTTTAGACACTTTTTAGTAAGTGGAAATCAATATCCTCCAACTAGAAGCTGTCAAAAAAATTAAAAGGTATGAAACATTTTGGAAGTACATTTTTACCAAAAAGACAATAATTCATGGGAATGAAAGAATCAACTTGGGTATAAGTGTCTCATCCCTTATCACACCACATATTTCAACCAAATTTCAAGATCTAGAGACATTTTTCATTCCATGCACCATGGTTTCATTAAATTTCTCTAATGGATTGTATGATCTAGGTGCTTAAATTAATGTATTTCATCACTTAGTATGCACTTCTTTTCATATAAGAGACTTAAATCTCACAAGAGTGGAGGTCTATCTTGAAAACAGATCCATAGTTTTCATAGCTGGAGTACTAGAGGATGTCCTAGTGAATATAAAATATCTCTTGTTTCTAGATGACTTCTATGTGCTAAATATGGAAGAATATAGGACCTGTCACACTCACCCATCATTTTTTGGGAGACCTTTTTTGAATATATCACAAACCATCATCAATGTCCATGAAGGTACACTCACCATGGAATTTAGAGATAGCACTGTCCAATTCAATATGTTTGAATCCATGAGGTACCCATTATATGATCACTCCCTCTTTTCACTCTCACATGATGTTGGTACTGGATATATTGAAGAATCATGTATGTTCTATGAATTCTTAGACATAGGAGATAATTTTTCCATTAATGAACATGTGAATTCCCAAAACACTATATATTTTGATTTTATGTGGGAAAAATAGGTAAAATCTAATTTAATTGATGATTTGTTGATTGATATGGAATATGATATGGTTTTTTCTTTGTAGTAGGTCCACCCTTTGGAAGTGGGTAATTTCAATTTAATTTCATCCCTTGAGAATCCCCATGAACTGGAATTAAAACCACTCCCCCAATGATTTGAAATATGTGTACCTTATGGAAGGAGAGAAATTACCAGTGAATATTAAAAATAATCTATATAAAACCCAAGAAAAATATTTTATTGAGCTTTTGAGAGATAATTTCTAGGCAATAGGGTGGATATTAGGTGATATCCCAAGAATAAACAAAAAATATTCTCACGTAGAATTCTTCTTGAGGGAGATTCAAAACCTATTAGACAACTCCAAAAGAGGATGAATCCCTCCTTTATAGAGGTTGTGAAGAAGGATATCTAGAAGCTCATGGAAGTAGGGATCATCTATCCATTTCATATTCATAGTGGGTTAGCCCCATTTCTGTTGTTCCTAAAAAACTATCATGGCTGCTATAAGGAATGAAAAGAATGAGTTAATCCCTATGAGAATTAAAAATAGCTAGAGAGTGTGAATAGATTTTAGGGAATTGAACCAAGTCAATCAAAAAGATCATTTACCCATCCCCTTCATTGACTATATGTTAGAGATATTGGACGGAAGAACTCATTATTTATTTTTGGATGGGTTTTCAGGTTACTTCCAGGAACCCATTGCTCTTGAGGATCAAGGAAAGAAGACATTTACATGTCCCTTTAGTAATTTTTCATTTAAAAGTATTCCATTTGAATTATCTAATACTGCAGGTACATTTCAGTGGTTCATGGTAAGTATATTTTCTGATCACATTGAAAATTTCTTTGAAGTTTTCTTATATTATTTCATAGTTTTTGAAATTCTTTTTATCATTGTTTGAAAAATATGGAAAAAGTTTTGAAAACCTGCCTTGAAAAAAATCTTGTTTTGAATTTTGAAAAGTGTAATTTTATAGTTAAAAGAGTAATTGTACTTGGTAATGTCATTTCTCAAAATTTAATTAAAGTGGATAAATCAAAAATTGAAGTGATAAATTCACTGCCTTACCCTACTTGTGTGAAACATGTTAGATCATTTTTAAGAAATGCAAGATTCTACAAGAGGTTTATCAAATATTTCAGTAAGATTTATATCCCTACCTCTAGATTACTTTTGAAAGATGATGATTTTGATTTCAATGAAACATGTATATAATCATTTTATGAGTTGAAGAAGAGATTGATTTCACCACCTGTGATGCAGCCACCAAATTGGTAAGAACTATTAGAGCTACTTTGTGATGCTTCCAACCAAGAATTTAGAGCAGTCCTTGCTCAAAAAATTGAGGGAAGACCAAAAGCCATTTCATATGCCTCGAGAATCATATATGTGTCCCAATTTAATTAAAAAACCACATAAAAAGAGTACTTATCAGTTGTTTTTTTCTTTAGAAAGATTTAGATCATATCTTCTTGGAACTAAAATCACTGTGTTTTATAATCATGAAGCTCTAAAGCACTTGATGAAGAAAGTAGATGCTAAAATGAGGCTAATGAGATGGATGATACTAATGTAGGAGTTTAATATAGAAATCAAGGACAAGAATGGATCTGAGAACCAAGTGGTTGATCACTTAAGTAGACATCCAAACACTACAGAAATTGAAATTCTAGAAAAAGAGTCATTGAATGATCAAATTTAAGGAGAGTAGTTGTACATGATTGAAAGAGAAGTTCCTTGGTATGCTAATATGGTTAATAATTTGGTAACATCTCAGGTCCCATATCATTTAAATTCTCACCAAATTCAAAAACTGAAAGTGTAATCTAGGTATTACATTTGGGATGATCCATTCCTTTGGAATTTTTTTAATGATAAAGTAATAAGAACATGTTTACCTGAAAGATAAGTTAAATCTAACTTTGAGTTTTTTCACACATTAGCTTGTGGAGGCCACTTTGGACATCAGAGGAAAGCAAGGAAGGTTTTAGAATTTGGAATTTATTGGCCCACTATTTTTAAAGATGCTCATGAATTTTGAAAAATGTGTAAAAAATGTCAGTTTTCAAGAAATTTTTTAAAGAGACAAGAAATGCCTAAAAATACATTGAATTTTTGTGAAATTTTTGAAGTTCGTGGGATAGATTTTATGGGACCTTTCCTGATGTCATTTGAAAATTCTAATATCTTGCTTACATTTGATTATGTTTCCAAATGGGTGGAAGAAAAATCCACCAAGACTAACGATGCTAAAGTTGTTTGTTATTTTTTAGGACTAATATATTTTGTAGGTTTGGAGTGCCTAGATCCATCATCAGTGAATAGGGGAATAACTTCTACAATTGGATAATAGATTCTTTTCAGAAAAATTTTGGGTTGAATCATAAACCATCAACTCCATATCATCCATAGACTATTGGGAAATATTATGTTTCTAATATGTAAATAAAAGTAATTTTGGAAAAGATAGTTAATCCAAATAGGAAGTATTGGAGCAAAATGTTGGAAGATACCTTATGGGATTACAGGAAGGCCTACAAAACCACGATTGGAATGAGTCAATATAGGCTGATTTATGGTAAAATATACCACATACCTATGGAATTGGAGCATATGGCATATTGGGAGATGAGGATAATGAATTTGGACCTTGAAATTGCTGGGAAGGAAAGAAGATTGAAGTTTCAGAAGAAAAAGGAAATTAGAAGTGAATAATTTTAAAATTCCAATATTTACAAAGAAATAACAAGAGTGTCCCATGATAAGATGATCCCATCGAAAGACATCTATCATGGAGAAAAAATGTTGTTATTCAACTCAAGACTCAATTTGATGCCAGGTAAACTTTTTTCTTGATGGGAAGGTCCATTTAAAGTTAATCATGTATATCCTTTGGTGTTGTGCAGATTACCAAGTACATAGAGCAGTATCCATTCATTGTTAATGGGAATAGGTTGAAGAAATTCCTTGGGACCTTACCATCAGAGAAAGTGGAGGATATCACACTCCTCCAACCTGTATATCAATAAAATCCATCATGTTATACCTCTCATTTACATTTTCTTGATTGCTTTGATTCATTTTCAAATATTCTTACAAGTTAAAACCATTTGAATGCACTGAGGAAACTACATCATTTAAGTGTGGGGGAGGGAAACTTTTTAGTTTATTATTTTCATTGGTTGTTTAGTGTATTATTTTTATAAAACAAATTATTTGTTTTTCAAATATTTGTGTGTTTATTTTTCAAATTTAGTGTGTTGTCAAAACATTTGAGCTGAAATGATTATCATCCTATTCTTTAAACCCATGTCAATGAGTGAACCAATCTATTCCATGAAACTGAGCTTAAATTAATTCTTAAATGACATTGTTTCAAGTTAAAATATTTTGGAATTTCATGAAAAGTACTCTGATTTTTTAAATACCATGCTACATCTCACTGTCTTTATATTTAAAACCACTTTCCTTTGAGGATTATTTACCATTTTTTTCATATTATTTACATTCACCTCATTTCTTGAGATAACCAGAACATGATTTATTCAACTAGAATTTGAATTATTCCTATCAAAACATGAGGGTTTGAGGTACTTGTGTTTTAAATGATTGAAGAATTTATTTGGTTTTAATCTCATATTCAAAATAATCTTATTTATTATGGCCTACATTGTACATTAATCCTTGTAGCTCTTAGAATCCATGAACAACCTGTTAGGTTATCCACATTACAAGACAATTGTCTTTATCCAACCTGCTCTTGAAGTGAAATTTCATGATCTAGTTGAACTTAAGTGTGGGGGGAAGATGTATTGTGGTTTACTACCACATTTGGTGATACTTTGGGTGTAAAATTAAATGTTGAATAGCTGACATTTCTAATGAAGATTTCATTTTGTTAAAATCTTTTCCTTTATGAAGATTTCGTGATAAAAGAAGTTGTGCCTTTCTGGAGCTTCCAAAGTAGAAAGAAATGTGTAATGATCTAGAGCTTTTAAAAAAACTATGTTTGAGAAGAAATATTTCTAGTGAAATGCTAAATGCCATGAACATTCCTTGTGTTTTCCTGATTATGGAGATAATTTTCTATAAAGGGGAAGAGAAGGAGACTATACTTGAGTGAAAAATAGAATCTTGAAATTTTCCTTCAAAAAATGAGACAAACCCTCCTTTTTCGGCCTCATAATTTCTGACATCTAAATCTAACCAACTAGAATCCACAGAACAACCCTGAAAATGCTTCACGAGAAACACATGTACTTGACTGAAATTAGGTAGAGAAGTGTGAATTTTTCAAGATTATGGAGACTCTTGTGTGAGTTTTGATGAGAAAAGCCTTGTTGAACATTTATATATGTGAGATGAGAGAAAATTCATGTGAGGTCGGTGTTTTGTGTGCATGGGATAAGAAATGAAGTGTAAATATATTAAATAATCTAAATTTATAACTTGAAATAATTGTTTTTATGAGGCATGATATCTTTTTGTTTCTTAGTTTTGATTTGGTAGATCTCATTAGTTTCTATTTTTTATTTGATTTTATTAAATTTTGATGTTTACTTGTCCAGTAGTCCAAGTGCTGAGTGTGGGAGAATTGATATAGAAAATATTTTTGATTAATTTACATTGAATTTTATTATTTTAAATCCCACCAAAGTTTTAATTTATGATAAAATTCCGCATTTTATGATATTGGTGATATTTTGAGCTTAATAGTAAAAATGGCTCATTTTTTATTTTTTAACTATTTAAAATTATTTCTGTATTTTGTCCATAACATTTTATAAATTAATCCAAATTGAAATATTATTTTCCAGATTCTACACATCTAGGGATTCATTTCATCCTTCTTTACCAGAAGCAGAATCGACCATATGGATGCACAAAAGAAGCTCACAAGTTGGACCATTGAAACTATTTATACATCTGTAGATTTTTTGTGTGGGGTCCGTAACATGTTCATGGAAGGCCCAATTGCTGTGAAATTTGGTTGTTTTACTTGAAATACATTTTGGAACACCTTTCATGAATTCTAGTATGAATTAATTATCTGTTTTAATGGTAGTTAATTCATTCTAATCCGAAGGCTTGTGATGTGGAGTTTTTGACTGGTCAGAGTAAATTGTCAAAGTAAAATGGACATAACTCTCGGAATACTTTTCCAAATATGCTGAAATATTTTAGAGAGATGGTCAAGATATTTATAAAAAACATTCAAGAATGGTGGCATGTGTGAAGATTTCATTTTAATGGGGATACAATGTTTCCATTTTTGGGGTACAAATTCTACCTATAATAGGAGGGGATCTCTTGCCTCTCAAAGAATCTAATTCCATCCCATTCCTTCCAGGACACCAAGGTTGAGAAGTTTTTGGTTTTCTCTCTATTATCTATTTTCTTTTCCATATATTTTTAATTCCTTCATCTTCCCCATTCATCTCTACTACCCTTACCATGATGGGGTAAACATTTTGAGTGATTCGGGAATGGTTGGTTTTCTATTTTGTAATTCTTGAGTTCTTGGACATAATTGAATGAAATTTCTTTATTCTTCAAAGTTATTTTCAATTTCATATGGATTATTTTATTATAAAGTGATATCATTATTGAATTTTAATTCCTTTATTGATTTTTTCATTGGTAAATAATCATTATCTCCCTCCAATGATTTTTGGTTTATATATGACGAAATAGACCAAGGATTAGTCGACGATTGTCAATATGTGTAAAATGGGTGGTGAATGTTCTTGATTGTTTGGGATAAAAAAGACCTGATTGGGTATTGGACAAGTCAATTGAGGATAATCAACCCAACTCTTTTTCACATGGAAGGAGATTTGACCATACTGAGAACTTATTAGGGTTTTCTCTCACCGTCATAATTTTACGAAGGAACTGAGAGGGAACGATTGTGGAAAATCACGGTAAAAAACTCAGAAGATGAGGTTTGAATAAAATTTAACAAGTATACCATTAAAGTTGGTAAAACGACCCTGACCTAATCACACTTTTAATATCATAGCATTTTATCCTTTGAATTTCAAATTTCCTTTCAATCATTTTCTTATCGATTTATTCTAAAAAAACACCATTTTTACCCTCATTTAAAAGTGAAAAACTATTTTGTGTGCAATCCTCTTCGGGATACTTCCTAGGTTTAATCACTAGACTAAACTTAGAGAATTTAAAAAATTGTTTTTCCACGCCCTATGACAGGCATACTTAAAAGGATCTATAGCTATTTGGATGGCTAATATTTTATGGATTACTATATTATATTTGTTTTTTTATTATCTGCTTTATATTTTTTGTTTTTTTCATTTGGTGGGTGTGAAAATGTAAATTTTTATAAAAAAATTATTCAAGTTAGTGACTGCCTAGGTGGTCCCCAATGCTTTTATTTTTAGGGAGCATTAGCAACCACCTATGGTGGTTTCTATATATTCACATGGTGTGCCTTCTTTTGGTGTTTTCTAATTATATTCCTACATACAACCATTTTTTTCATCTTAGGATACCCTATAAATAATTTCATAGGTGGTATATTTTGGCCTTTAGTGATGTTATAACTGTTCCCACAAAAATTAGTGGGTTGGTGGTTGCTAAATCCCATTAGAGATCACTTTTGGAGGAAGCTAATAGTGAAATTTGAAGCAGTTCCTATTTGAAAATTATCATCATCAATATATACAGTGAAAATAAAATTGAAATTGTTAGTATATTCTAAGTCAATAAATTACAAGAAATATTAGAATATTTATTCTCTTTCAAATGCAAAAATTAATTAATCATGAGAAACCATGATTTAATTAAATATAAAGATAAATTATAGATTGTTTGAAGTTACAAAAGTGTAACAATTTCTCATTATTTAGATTATTTTTTAGGTAAATTTTAAAGAAAAAAATCACATAAATTTAAAATTTTCATTCTTTATTAGAATGAAACTATGATGATCATGGGAATTCATAAAAATTTCCTAAATGTGGGAGAGGATAATGTCTATGTTGCTAGAGAATCTAGTGGCTATTGTAAGGGAGTGTACCTTAGTCACACTTCCCTTTACAAGTTTATGCGTTGGAGGTGTCCAGAAGAGGTTTTGAGCTATTTGGAGGTAAAATGGTAGTTTAGATCTCTTCTAATCCTTGGATCATGGGCTACTCCATATGGTTCGTCGATACAGTGTAGATAAGTCTAGCAACGGTGTAAGGGATTGGGGGAGGAAATTTGTAGCCATTTCCAATTTGGGCATGGATACATTATGGATGTAGGCTATGATGTAGTTGGGTTGTGTTGATCTAAAGTGGTGTGGGTTTGTTGTGTAGTTTTAATGGAATATTCACCATGGAGGTCCCAACTATGTTGTAGGGATTATATGTATGTTTGACCAATTTATGGACACCTACGACGTAAGGGTTAGGCAGTGTCGTAGCCTCCATTTGGGTGAAGGGGTCATGTGGAATTGTGGATCTGGATATTCCATAGTGTATCCCATAGTTTATAGGATATAAACAATGAATTTAACTATGTATCTTAGACATGGTTTGACCTAGTGGTTGTGGTGTGGTTATCTACCATGCACCTTAGTTCTCCCCATGTCATGTGGATTAGCGGCATGATCTAGGAGGTGGAATCTTGGTCTTCAGTTTCCATGTTGGAAAATAAATTCCTAAACACACATATAAAACAACTTTTCTTCAATATATTTCTCTATAAACCTTGTCTCTCAGAGTTCTTTTCAAACTATTTAAAGGCCCTCTCGATATGGATTAATCCCTGACTTCAGAGTTTGATTTATGGTGATCTAAGGTGATTTCTATGTTTTCTTATTGTGGTTTCTTATCCATTAGATCTAGTTTCATCATATCATATCTTGTAATGTTAGGGATATTGATTTCCATGATTATAATGTAGTTTCTTTTTATGTAGTTTGTGTTTTCATTAATACAAATCTTGGCACATCATAGTTTCCTTGCAGGAGAGGTGATCAAAGATCTGTGTTCTTGGACTATTCTCATGTAAAGGGAATTGATGTATTTGAGGTAACAATTTTTTTACTTATACATTAATTATATGAAATTTTAAATTTATCACGATTTAGCATATTTAGGTTGTACTTTAATTAACTCAAATAGAAGATAAACTAGATTTAATAAAGAATTGGTTTATAGTTAGCAGTCATTTATGTTCTTCCACTATGATAATAGTTTTCCTATTGGTTTACTATATAGTGTTTTATCTATGTTATCCTATTTAGAATGTTTTTTATGATTGGGTTAGAATTTTTTCTTGATGAAATTGGTAAATGATGTAAATATGGAAATTGTGTTGGTTGGCTAACGATTTAAAGAGGCCTGCTTAGTTAAATGGTTGTTCTTGTAATTTGATGATAAAAAAATTAATGTTAAATGGATGTTTAATTTTTTAATTTTTCTTTAATTTTTTTGAATTAAATGGCTAAGCACATGAATTTTTAATTATTATAAGTGATAAAAATGATAAAAGGTTTGATAATGATAAGTGTTCTTCCTTAAGTTTTTTCATGTAACTTTCGGGCGCAGTGGAAGTGTCAGATGGGTCATACCCAAATTTAATTTTTGTAATAATAGAAGATTATTCCAACATTTAAAAATGATAATATCCATGAATAATGGTATTTAATTAATGAATGTATAAAATGGATGAACTCCAGAACCAAAGCACATGATCTTCACAAATTATTATTAATTAATTTAATTAATTAAATAATTACCTTTTGAGAAGTTATTTCTTTATTGATTGATCTAAAATGAATCTATATCATATCTTTATTGTCTTTTAATAATCAAGAAAACATTACATATAGTGATGGTCCACATGTGTTCCACGAATCTTTGAACATCATCATAGGAATCTTTCTGTGATAACACGGTACATCCTATCGCTTGTGTTGTCCATCTTTGATCATCTAGGGAATCATTTCTAATGGATTCTTTATGATCTCTGTATAATCAAGAGTGGTTGGTAGAGTATGATCTCTATCCATTCTTGGGATCATTCTAGGAGAGGGTTCTCTAATGGGATTGAGAGGATTCTCTCTAGATTTCATTGTGCACCACTCAAAATGAACTATCTCTCATAAGAAGATAATATAATTAGGTTTATATACCACTAGCATTAGAAAATAATAATTTCACATGTGTATTTTATTATTTCCTTAATCCCTATGTAACCCCATGTCTATAATAATCAAATTTTTATTTTTATTTTACATTCTCTAAACTCATGAATTAAATTAAAAAATATTTATTCAAATAAAATTAAGTATATATTACTTCTCTCCTAAACATTAAACATGGTCCTCCATTCCTACCCAATATTTATCTACTCTTGAATAATGAATATTTATTTAATAAATAAATATCATTGCATTATTTTATAACAAATTAAATAAATATTATATTCACTAAATAATAAATAAATATTTATTAAACATTCTGATCACGTTATATTCTCTCGAATAACTGGTAATGGAATATATGTGATCAACCAAACATGAATAATTATTAAACCATGTGTTGGAGTAATATTTATTCAACATTTTAAATAATAAATAATAATATATTATTTAACTTATATTTTAGAAACACTTAGTGTGTGACCCTCTAGGCCTCTTTCTCAGTGGAATTAGGCGAAGCAGCCTAAAGTCCAAGGATTGAGTCTAGAAACATGACAAGGAATCCATAGAGAAATAATTTAATTTCAAAATGAAATAATACCTCAAACATTCACTTTTTATGTAATATAATACCTTTATTACATTATCTCCAATTAAGAAAGTTTCATACTAGTTTCATCAACCTACGTTCTTGATGTCTCATTCTTTTACTTTTTTAAAATCAAACTTGCCTACAGAACACCATTTACATAGATTTATTTAGGCTATATCATTTCTATAAAGGTCCGGATATATCAAATTCCATTAAAGAACAGAAGGGAAAATTACTTTCTCACATTATTCATTAATGAAATATTACTTGTGATGCACCCAACGTATGTTACCTCACTATGAATATATGTTGTCATGATTTTAATCAATATATCAAAGTGCATGAATTGTAATACTCATTAATAATAATCTAAAATTATAATGATCAATACATTGGTCCATAAATAGGAACATCCAATAACACATATAATTGTGGATCTTCTACCAGTAGGTCTCATTCTC
Source organism: Viscum album (assembly GCA_963277665.1). Classification (NCBI taxonomy): domain Eukaryota; kingdom Viridiplantae; phylum Streptophyta; class Magnoliopsida; order Santalales; family Viscaceae; genus Viscum; species Viscum album. Next base: position 463,298,967 of record OY728139.1, on the reverse strand, counting down.
ATAACACACTACACTAAATATTAATAAGGGATTACACCATGAGAAGGAACCTCAATGTCCTTTGAGTATCCACCCCTGATATCCCGAATCATTTGTGTCCCTAAAATTGTTTCATCTTGCTATAGGACATATATTTCAAGAATAAAGTCATGGAACTTCTGGGTTTTCATCATAGTGTGGAATTTCTATGATCTTTTAGTGTGACAGATACTCTTAAGACATAATCAGAAACTAAATTACATAGAATAACAATCATTATGTGATAAATATTTTATTTATATGAAAAATAATAAACATAAGTTATGATAAATCATACATAAGTTTGTTCATGGGGAACAACTCCAACAGAATCACACTTTAAAAAGAGCCAATTGATAACAAACTCCAATTTGTTAGCTCACACATGATACTCATACTTCTTTAGATACATGCCTTTAGTTAAGGGATTCACCATGTTTTGTTCTCTGGGAACTCTTCTTACTATAACTTCACCCCTCTAAAAAAATACCTCAAGAGGTTATACTTTAAGAATATATCATTTGTCTTTTGGAGTGATTTTTTATCCTTTTTAAGATCTATCATTGAATTATTATCACAGCAAACTATGGTGGGGTCTTTAAATCAAGGAACCACATCAAGATCCTTGAAAACATATACAAATATATTCCTTTGCTACATCTTATGTCTTTATATACTTGAAATCTACTATAAAATCAGTGAAAAATGGCTTCTTTGAACTATTCCAGCTCATATGTCCTCTATTGAAACAAAAAAATATCCTAATTGTAACTTTAGATCAATATTATTTGTTTAAAAACTAGTATTACAATAACCCATGGTGATTAGCTTCTTATCTCCTCCATAAACAGGGAATATATCCTTAGTTATTATCATATATTTCAAGATGGCCTTAATAGTAGACCAATTATGTTCTTCTGGATCCTCTTGATATATACCTACAATGATCAATGAATAATTGAAATCAATTCTAGTATATAATAAATTCATACATGATTGATCATATCACTAAATTTAAAGGGAATTTACTCTTTCTATCTTTCTCTTATTGTGTCTGAGGACACATTTTCTTAAATAGATGTATACCATGTGACACTAGAACTAATCCGCTATTAGATTTTTCTATACTGAATCTCTTTAGTATCTTTTCAATGTATATACTTTTACTTAGTCCAAGAATCTCTTTGTATCTATGAAGAATGATTTTGATCCCTATAATATAGGCTGCTTCACCTATTCCCTTCATGCAAAACACTTGTTTAACAAATCCTTAACAGACTATAAGACTGGTATGTCATTTTCAATAAGAAATATGTCATCAAAATATACTACTAGGATAATGACCAAATTAAAACTAAACATATTGTAAACTCATGGATCACATTATTTCTTAATGAAACCAAATTATTTTATAGCTTCATTGAATCGAATGTTCTGTGACCTAGATTATTTATTCAATCCAAAAATGAATATATGCAACTTGAAAATATTTTTTTCTTCACCTAGAGTTACAAACCCTTTTGGTTGTTTCATGTATACATCTTCCTAAATGTTCCCAAGAAGTGAATATATTTTTACATCCATGTTCCAAATTTTATAGTCATTGTAAGCTGTTATATCAAGTAGAATTGTGATTAATTTAAACATGGAAACTGGTGAAAAGGTTTTATCATATTCAATTCCTTAACAATATTTAAACTCTTTAGACACTATATGTTCTTTATAGGTATTTACCTTAACTTACTTATCCAGTTTTATCTTGAATACCCATTTTAACCTTATGGGTGTTACATAAATTTTTGTATCAACAACAACCTAAAATAGGTTATAATACATGAAATCCATTTCAAAATTCATGGATTATTTTCATATTCCATCATCATAGATCACTATTGATATTTTTAGGAGATAGTTTAATCATTTTCAACCAACAATAAGTCACTATATTCAATTACTAAAAAAATATCTATGGTTATATTACCTCACTAGTTTTTTATTAATTATTTATGTTTCAATTACTAATTCTTCCATGGGGACCTATGGAATCTATTCCTTTACCAAATCTTTTGTATCTTGATCATTAAATTCACTAAACACAATCTTTCTCCCACTATCCGTTTTTAGGACGTTCTCCCTCATGGAAAAGACATATTGTCTAGAAATTATTACTTTTTTATTTGAGGGGTTGTATATATAACATCCCTTTGTGTCCTTAGGATTCCCTATAAAGATACACTTTGTGGCCATGGGTGTTAGTTTTTTTCATGATAAGGTCTTAATAAATTTCTCATAAACCCATAAATTTGTATGTGAAAAAACATGATTCTTTCCACTCTAACGTGTGAAGGGAATTCTATTTTCCACTTTAGTTGGTACTTAGTTTAGTGTGTATGTCGTAGTTTTTAATGCATATCCCAAAAATTATAATAGGATATCTGCATGAATCATCATCAAAGGTAAGATGTCTTAAAAAGTAATGTTTTTTATTTCTACACCATTCCACTATAGTGTGTAAGGTGGAATGAGTTTAGATAGAATCCCAAACTCCTGTATAAAGTTGATGAAATCTTAGAAAAGATAATCACCACCTCATTCCAATCAAATCATCTTTTTATTGTTTAAATATTGATTATCTAATTAACTTTTTAAATCATTTAATTTCTCAAAATAATAAAACTTATACCTCATGTACACATATCCAAATCTACTCAAGTAATCAGTAAAACTTATGAAGTAAGAATACCCACATCAATATTTTAATAGAAATGTTCCACACACATCAGTGTGTAAAAATCCTAAAATATATATGTCCCTTTCACCCTATCCACATAATACTGGTTTGTTCATTTTCCCTTGCAAACGGGCATGAAATATTTCAAGTGGTTTAAAATCAAAAGTTTCTAAATAATAATCTTGACATATCTTTTTCAAATGTTTTTCATTTACATGAACAAGACACTGATTCCATAGTTACGTGTTATATGAGTCATGTGAACATGATTCACTTTCTATTTCCAAATCTTGGTTTTTGTAATTTAATACATGAAGGCTGTTATTTAAATATTTTATACAATAACATATGGTGTCTTTAAAGAATAAATAGAAATTTTTTCTAAACTTAAAAATAAACCCATATTTATCTTTCCATGATTCCTAAATTATGTTCTTGGTAATGGTTTTTACAGAATAAAGATATTTTAAAACCAGTATCATTCATGTTGAAATGAAAGTTGATGGTAACCAAGGGATAATGCAACCATCCTCACACCATTGGATGCTCACAAACCCACCTATACTCTAGAAATATATCAGAATCTACTTGGTTCCTTCAATTGTATATATATATGGAAAAAAAAGTTGTATCTAATACCCAATGTGTAGATTATAACATCCCAGACCCAGCAGCCACTCAAAAGTGTCCCGAGCCCGATTGGCCATCAGGCCTCAAGCACATCTCCCCAAATTCCAGAGGTTGATGACTAGTATCTAGGTCCTAGGTGTGTCCTTGGGGAGACGATTTACTCATCACCAGAGTATATCATAGTGGAAGTCAGCAACATACAAATTGTAGAAGCAAATACAAGAAGTAGACAACTAATAACTAAGCAAGACAGGAATATATAAGAAATCTAGAAGTGCCTCATATACAATGATGCCTATGATACATGTATCTAGAAAACATCCAAAAAATGTAAAAGGTAGTATAGTATAATACATGTATCCAAAACCCCAAAACAAAAAAAGTGTTATCTCCAATTAGCATCGTGAGCCTCAGCTTCTCCATGTGATCCCCTTCTCCAAAGCATCAATCAACAACCAATTTTAGGGAAATTTACCCTATGTATAATAGCAATCATATATTCTATTTTAGTACCCCAAGGGTGTCCTAAATAGGGTGGGAAAAACATCCCAGTATGGAATCATCCAAAGGTGTATACATTGCAGTTTGTGTAATATAAGCTATGGAATGTAATTAATAAGGTAAATAGGTAAGTAGTAACCAATCATAATGTTCTCATGGAATGAAAACCACAAAAATAAATTGATACCAAAATAGCCATTCGAGGCACCCTACAAAAAAGTGTCAAACTCCTAACAAGGAAGCTATAAGAAAAAAAGAATAAATAGCATGACTTTACCGTACTCCCATACATATCTTATCCACATGGAATTTCTATATAATCATCTATTCCAAAATACAATGACCAATATGTTCAACCAATAATGTCATAAATTCCATAGACATGTCATAAATCAAACTGCACACCATGAAGGTCTAGATACAAGGTGTTGAAGACCAAGTAATCTTCCTCGATTCCCATGAGCATCCCAATGGAAACTCAGTCAGGCACTGGTAAGATTCCTAGGAGCATGTCATTTCAGAAATTTCCTATGTGTGTCCAAGAAAACAAAATAAAAGGGTTGGTAAAGCCCATGGAATCCCATGAAATCAAGACCTATAGAGCATACTCAATCCAAGGTGTCCAATACCATGTTCAAGATCCATACATATCCATCTGTTTCATCTATAAAAATATCATTCCATACCATTTCTTCCATCGCACATGAATATACCCACTCAAGTAATTAGAATCTCATTCAAACATGGAACATGGTTATACCTGCTTATTTATCTCTATTAAAATTTAAAACAAGACAAAGAATATACACAATCATATATCCATTTCCTTTTAATCTATTCTAATTAATTAAAGAATGGTATATCGTGATAACATAATGAATGGTGGAATTACATATCTTAATAATATAATTCAATTCCATTTAATTCTAGTTGATCAGCTTCCTACTATAATGAAAAATCAGGAACACACCCCTTGGTTGGGTCATCAAAGGTCAAAACCAAGTTAAAGGCATGGAACACCCAGTGGGTGGCCTTGGGTTGGGGTAAAAAACATGAATAGATCTTAAAATAACCTATGGGGGTCCCTAATAGGTACTATTTAATTTATTTCAAATTAACATTTCAATTTTTGGGGCCACACTGGAGTGTCCAATGGGAATCATGGTGGTTGATAGCTATTTAAAAAACCTAAACTCAAAATATAAGTATAGACCACATACCTTATCTCAGTAATGGATCTCTCGTCTAGTAATGGCTCCTGATTCAACTCATATTGGGGGAAATGTGAAGAAAATATGATGAATGAGATATTAGGGAATATTATCCCAAATCCAAATAGCATCGATAATAACCAAAATAATCGAGAATGGCTAAAAAAGAATGTATATCTTACCGATGGGGATCCGATGAGAGAAACTGTGCTAGAATTAGAGATCGTAAGGAAAAGATGTGTCAAATCCAAGGTTAGTCCATGAATAATGCTCTAAAAATACCCATTCTTCGTGTGTATAAAGAAAGTACCATTTTAGTTTATGAAATAATTTTTAATTAAATTAAAATGATTAAACAATTCCTAAAATATAGGGGTTTTACGGTTTTCAAAATCATCCCCTAACCGTGCATTTTTTTCTTGAAGGTCAAGGGGCACCTTCATGGTTTCCTCACACTATTTAAAAACTATGGAGAAATTGGGAAAAACCCACTATCATGATATATAAAATATCATTTTTGGCCGCATGATCATGTGGCCCAACACCTACTATTTTCACTAACCATAAAGCCTCCTCTTTTCACCCAAAACATGGGTTACGGGCTCCAGATCAGCCCCGAACACCCCTGATCCCTATATGAAATCAATGGAAATTCATATTAGGATATATTTATGAAATTAAAATTAAAAATAAGGGATCCATAAAACATATGAAAACCTAGGTTCTTACATTATTACCCCCTTAAATCAATTTTGCACAAAAAAATCTTTCTAAAGGGTGGCCAAGATTCATCTGAGAAAAACATGGGAAACCGATCATAACCTCCAGCCTCCCACTCAAAAGTATCTTCATATAAATGGTCATTATACCATATAACCCATTCTAGAGGAACTGATTGGCCTCAGAGAACCTTTTTTCTCCTGTCAATGTTAAGAATCATATGCTCCTCAAAGGACACATCAACCTGTAGATCAACCTCCTTGGGATGAAAAGCGTGAGGCGAGTCCAAATGATAACATCACAACTAAGATATGTGTAAAACATCACGCATGGATCAGTACCTATGAGGTAACTGAAAATGATAGGCTAACAACCTAACTCCCTCTAAAATATCGAATAAGATGACATATTATCGTGAAATCTTACCCTATATTCCGATCCATCTGTGTCTCAACCTCGGTGAAACACGTTGGAAGACCTAATCCTTGACCTAAATCTCTAGGGGTTATTTGTAGAGATTGTTTTATGATTTCTATCAATACTTTTCAATATCCATCCTCTTCTAAATCAACTAGACCTACACAGAGGCCTCCTACATGAGACGTGGTCCCAGTAAAGCTACCACACCTACCTCTAACCATGATAGGGGAGATTGGTATGACCTACCATAAAAATCCTCATAAGGTTCCATATTAATAGTCATATGATAATTGTTATTGTTGGAATATTTGAACAGGGTAATATGCTTCTCCCAAGAGCCCCCAAAATCAAGGATGCATGCTCTTAGCATGTACTCTAGAACCTGTATCTTATGTTTTGACTGGCCATCAGTTGGAGGGTGGTATATTGTGATCAGAATAACCTGTGTACCTAGATCCCTCTAAAAAATATTCTATAAATTATAAGTAAAGAAGGAATACCTACCTGAAATGATAGAATGAGGGACTCAGTGTGGTCATACTATCTCATGGATATAAAACCTTCCAAGCTCATCCACCCTGAAGGTAGCCTTGATTAGAAATAAATGACAAATATTCATGATCCTATCAAAAAACTCCCAAAACATCATTATCACAAGCCGATCATTGTAAACTGCTCTCAAAATCCATCACAACATCATCCCATTTCCACTTCAGAATAGGTAATTTTTATAAAAGCTCGTCTGGTCTCTGATGTTCCACCTTCACCTACTAACTGGTGGAACACCTCTCAAAAAAACCAGTTACCTCTATCTTCATACCTTTCCACCAGTACTAACATCACAAGTCACAGTACATTTTGGTGACTATGGGATGCACTACCCAAGCTGAATCTTGAAAATCCAGCACAAACTCCTTGAATATGTCCACTAGAACCCAAACATGACAATGGATTTTCAAGATACCATCCTTACCAATGGTCCAACAGAATGTGGGTCCTCACCTGCCACACTCTCCCATTGGAATAGGCCCTCCATTTCTGATAGTTACCTCATCTTCACCCTATCTAATATGGAAGTGGTTAATGCTAATGACGATATATATGTCTATCCTTGTTTTTCATGCACCTCCATGTGCATCCTAGAGAACAACGCCAAAAGTTTCCACTCACCACTGACTGCTGCACTGGTGTATCTGAGTACTCATGCTCAGTGCATCATCCACTACATTGAATTTACTAGGAATATAGGCAAGCTCAATGTCAAAATATTGAAGGTACTCTAACCACCTTTGTAGTATCAGATTTAGATCATGATGTATAAATATGTAGTTGATGGTTTTGGGGTCTGTGTACACCACAAAATGTTCCCCCAGTAAATAGTTTCTCCAACAACGTACATCATAAACAACCATAGATAACTTGAGATCAAATTTGGGGTAATTCCTCTCATGTTTCCTCAGATTCTAAGACCTATACACCACTACTCTATCCCCCTACATCAATTATTCCCCAAGCCTGATACCCGATGCATCATAATACATAGTGTAACTCATTCCCTACTCTAGAAGTATCAGGACTAGTGTTAAAGTAAAACTTTCATTCATCTCCTAAAACTATTTCTCTTGGTAATTTGACCATACAAACTTCACACCCTTCTTAGTCAATCCCATCAACAGTGCGACTAAGAATGATAAGTCCTGTATGAAATGTTTGTAGTGACTAGATAGCCTCAAGAAACATCATATGTGAAAATATTTCTTGGGATGATCCCATGAAACTACAGCTATTGTAACATCCCAAGTAAGTAATGAGTAATAGATATTTTTATCTATGTCTATTAATGAATTATATAGTGTTTTAGAGGCTTAAAATTAAAATAAATCCAATCTTAAGCATGGAATACACTAATATTCTTAAAAGATTGTTTTACTGCCTTTTGATGGAAAACCCTTTTTAAATCAATCTTTTGAAAATTTTATAATCTATATCTGTCAAAATAAACATATTCATTATTATTGGTACATTTAATTTTACATTGGATAAATTTTTGGTATTTTTCTGACAATGTTAATTTTTTAATGAATAGTGAAAAATACTGCATTTTACATCAAAACTGCTTTTTCATTTAATTTAATTATATGGTTAGATTATATTTTTAATTGGTATTAAAGTGTAATCTGAATATAATTTTACCATTTAATCCAATGGTGGTCATTAGGATTAATTTCACTTTTGAATTGGTCATAAAATAATGCCAAACTTTTCATCGATATTGTTTTAAAAAAAACCCGCTATTTGTCATGACAGCGGGAATTAATTATTAAATTAATTAATGTAACTTATATGATTTGAATTTTTTAAAATAGAAATCATTTTTAAATTCAGAATATCAAATATATCTTAGGGTGAAGTTTTGGTATCTTTCTGAAAAACTTCAATTTTTGATGAATAGTGAAACCACTAAGTGGTAGTTAAAGAAACTGATTTTTCGTTTAAATGAAATTTTACCACCTCTGTGATTTGATTTTCAAAAATCCAACATGCATGGTTGTCATTAAGAAGTAAAATGTGGTTCAATGAGATTAAAATAATTTTTTGGTGAATATTAACTTTTATGTTTTTAATCGTGATTAGTGGTAATTAGTGTAGTTTAAGGTAAAAATAATGTTTTAATAGTATGAGATGAGTTTGACACATGTCCTACCCTCATTGGATGTGTTATGGCCGACCGATAAAAGCCATGTGTCAACTTGGGGACCCCATGGAGCCACTTTGGTTGGGAAATGACATAAATAACTTTTTATTTAATGTTAAAGTAAAAATGACACAAACATGAGTTATTTTACTAAAACAATTTTTACATGGGGTTATAAAAGTCATATTTTTGACTATAAATATTCATTAGAAAGATAAAAATATTTCATACATCATAGTATTTTTTTATAATTTTTAGACGTTAAATAAATTAAATTATTTATGACATCATGATGATGCAGCGATGACCTCATTATTTAACGATTTAAATAAAATGGAAAGATAATTTAAAATCTAAAACCTACACATGGCCAAAACAAATTGGATGAGTGGATTTATAACCCTTATCATCTTATCCTAAAATTATATCAATGTGGGACCTTTTGAATCCGAAACTCATTTTTAAAATAAAGTAACTTATCTTTACTTTCCAAGAGTACCCCTCCTCTCCTCTTATAAAAGGCCCCCACCTCTACCTTCTTACCCACACTTCCAAAGCCTTTGGCTCGGCCAAACCCTGCCCATTTTGTCTCTCCACTTCCCTCTCTTACTCCTTGAAGCCTCACTTTGGGTATAAGTCTTCCCAAGGAAGCCTTTGAGCTCAAACCAAAGGGAGTTACCCAATTTTAAGGTAATGTCTTCTTTTGAGTCCTTTTGTTTTATTTTTCTTCTCCAACCCCTAAACTCTTTTTATTCTTTTCTTTTGTAACAACTCCAGTATCCTCAATATACTAGGATGTTGTTATAAGAAGTATTAGATCTACACTTACACACACCTACATCAAATGGTTAACGAACATACTGTATCCGTGGATGGTGAATTTATGCCTCCCGAAACGATGATTGTTCAACATTCTTTTAACACCTTAAAAGGTGGCCATTAAGATGTCACTATATTTATATATGATATATAATATTTTTATGTTTTTCTTAATCTTCTGTATTTTTCATTTTGGGCATACCTTTATGGTTTCCATTATGGGTAAACGTGATATCTTCATTTAAGGAAGTGTGGACTACGGCCCCCTCAAAGTGATTTGATTCGTTAAATACCATATGTGGGATGTATAAAGGATGGAACTATGATATTATATATTATATTATACTAGAATTATAATATAACTTTATATCATTATGATTCCATTCTATAAAATACAAAATAAAAATGAAAGTAGCGTTCATGCGTACGTACGGCTTACCGTCTCCATGAACGGTGCATTTCATTTCTTACCTCTAAATGATTATGTAATATTATAAATGCATGAATGTACTGGATATATATGAAATATATGATATCTACATCATGAATACCATTCTGGATATAATGGATACATGAACAACTTGTAATTATAAAGGGTTTATTTCTTACTCAAGTACCAATGATCGTTAAAATGACCGTTATTAACTTAAATAATTACATAGTGTTCATGACATGGTAATAAGTGATATAAAAGGAATAATGAACTTGATAAAGGTTCTTAAGCAAGTAGAAATTAACTCAAGTTTATTATTCAGGACATTAAAGAACGATCGAGTCAAGTCGGACCCGAGGTATGGGACTTCGTCTCAATCTCCTTTCATTGAGGCATATTTTGGTTTATACACAGCCTTCTATTATACGATGTATAAACCCCTTTGACTTTTACGTTTATCCAAAAGGAATCTTTTTTATACGAAGCGTTTTACTAAACGACAAAAGGGAATGTTTTTGTCATCCGTATGCGGCGACAACGAATTCTCCACCGCCGTGACCGTTATTTGAGTTTCGGCTTCCTCTTCAAGCCATACCTTCTTTTTAAAAGAAAAATAAATACCATGTTTTAATTTTCTTTTATTTTGGTATTGAAAATGGTTTTCATAATGTTTTTATATCAATGTGTTGTATTGATATCTTGTGATTGAAAGGTGGAAATGTTATGTTTCCTTTATGCATGTTTTTTGTGATACGATTATGTTGAGGTTCTTGGGAAATATTATGAAGACGGGTGGTTCCATGATAAACTAAGGGCGGGTGAGCCCGATATAGCTCTCCAATGCATTGGGTAACGCGAAGGAGTGAAACGTTAAGGTTTCTCCAAAGAGATTTAGGTAATATACTGTGATGGGTATTCCAAACGTAACCAAGAGGGTTACTCCCTACGCACGAATGTTATGAATGCCTCAAGATACCTTTATGTCTTATGATTTCTATGATTTATTCATGATTTGATGAGGTATGTTAAAGTGCTTATGTTTTATGGGTAAATTATGATCTTATTTCTATGTATATATATACCCATGTTTCCTTTCCATATTTTTATATCCTTTACTGAGCGTTTTATGCTCATCCCAAGTTTTTTTTTGAAATTTTTTTCACAGGTCAAGGGAAAGGTACTTGATATGATGATAGTGTCAAGGAAGTGTCAAGAAATAATCCATGTTTTATTTTAAATATGTTTCCATTTATGGGAATGAAGAATACTATCTTTATGTAACCACTTTGTTTATATGTGGAATGTAATGCAAGTTTTATGATCTAATTCTCTAAAACTCTAAACCCGAAAAGATCCTCAATGTTTAATCTTGTAATAACTCAAGATTAAGTAAGGTTTAATGCTGGGGTCTTATAGTTGGTATCAAAGGTCGGTTTAGATAACTTTAGGAGTTATAATTCTATTAAATGATTATCCAAAAATATTTTTTTATGGTCAAATTGAAGTGATATAGTATTTTAAGATTACCATGGTGATTCATCTAAGACATGTTCGTTCAGAATGGTTTTCCATAGAGGAAACAGGAAAGCAGTGCTAGGAAGGAATACAGAAGGAAATAACCTTCCAAATCAGCATCCTGAGATGGTCGGAATTGGAACTGAACAGTTTGTTGAGTAATGACGCAGTTGACTCAAGTGATAAATGGCGGTGGTATCCATACACGAGATCAGCCAGATCAACCGTAGAGGAACATGTCAGTGGTGGAACATTTCATGAGGTAACATCCCCCATCATTCATAGGATCATCTGACCCTGTGCAAGCTGAAGGGTGGATTAAAGCACTGGAGAAATTTTTTATGTCATGGGGTGTTCAGACAATCAAAAGGTTAGTCTTGCTATTTATCGTTTGGAGGGTGAAGCAGATCAGTGGTAGTCGATGGTTAAAAATATCAGGGTTGCTAATGAGATTGATGCTCTCGACTGGGATGAATTCAAAGGTATGTTTCTTGAGAAGTATTTTCCTAAGGCTGTTCGATTTAGGATGGAAAATCAATTCTTGGAATTGAGGCAAGAGGAAGACTCAGTGGCTACCTATGAAGAAAGGTTCACTCGATTGGCAAGGTTTGCTCCAAATTTTATCCGAGACCTTGATAGTAAAATCAATCATTTTTACTCAGGATTAAATCCAAAATATCTAAGGGCATTAGCTTCTCGTGAGTTTAAAAGTTATGAAAAGCTTGTTCGATGTGCTGAGAAGGTGGAAATGGAGTTTGTCTATGATCAAGTGTTCTATAACAATCAACAGAAGAAGAGACCGAGGTGGCAGGAGAAAGGTAAGAATTCTTTAAAAAAGTCGGATGGTAAGAAAACTAAGTTTCTAGTTTGTGATAAATGTGGCAAAAGGCATGCTGGGGAATGTCTTCTAAATTCTGGAAAGTGCTACCGATGTGGTAAGATGGGACATAAGGCTCCTGATTGCACTGAAAAGGATCAAGGTTAAGGTAAGACCAAATTTGATTTACAGTTAGTGAAATGTTTTAAGTGCAATGAGATGGGTAACTATGCAAATGAGTGTCCGACAAAGACCTTGAGTGATGGGAGGTAGTTAGACTACAAGAAGAAAGGGGTGGTGAAATCCTTTGCAACTACTTCAGCAGATGTCGGGCCATCAAATGAAGTTGTATCAGGTACTTTGTTTGTTTTTTCATATTATTCCAGTGTGTTGTTTGATTCAGGGTCTACACATTCTTTCATCTCTGAAACCTTTTCTAGTAAAATGGGAATACCATCTCAAGAAATGACTCCTGAACTTTTGGTAAAAACACCTGGGGGAATGTTGAGGCAAAAAGAATTTATAAGAATCTTCTTATCCTTATCTGTGGAAAGAACCTACTTGAAAACCTTATTGTTTTACCTATAGTAGAGTTTGATGTTATCCTGGGTATGGATTGGCTCTCTATTTACCATGATAAGATTGACTGTAGAGCTAAAGAAGTTTCTTTTCAGAAAGACTTTCAGTTTGTGTATAAGAATGAACCCTTATTGTTGATAACTTATCAAGAGGCTGAGAAACTTGTAAAATATGGAAATGAATGTTACCTTGCACACATCGTTGAAAATAAAGGAACTGTTCAGATTAATGATGTCCCAGGGGTAAATGAGTATCCTGATGTTTTTCCAGATGAGTTGCCTGGAATAATACCAGATCGGGAAGTTGAATTTACTGTTGACTTAGTTCCTGATGCTAAGCCAATTTCAAAACCCCCTTATCGAATGGCTCAAATTGAACTTTTAGAGTTGAAGGAGAAATTGCAAGATTTATTAGAGAAAGGTTTCATTCGACCTAGAGCATCACCATGGGGTGCTCCTGTCTTGTTTGTTAAAAATAAAGATGGTTAAATGAGACTTTGCATTGATTATAGAGCCTTTAATAATATCACTGTTAAGAACAAATATCCTTTGCCTCATACCGACGATTTGTTTGATCAGCTCCAGGGAGCTCAGTTTTTTTCAAAGATTGACCTGAGATCGGGGTACCTTCAGCTGAAGGTAAAGGAGGCATATATTCCGAATACCGTGTTCCGTACAAGATATGGACACTATGAATTTGTAGTAATGCCTTTTGGGATAACCAATACACCTGCTGTATTCATGGACTTAATGAATAGAATTTTCCATGAGTTCTTGGATAAGTTTTTGGTGGTTTTTATTGATGATATTTTGGTGTTTTCTAAAAGTAAAGAAGAGCATGAAAGACATTTAAGGGTTATCTTTCAAACCTTATAAGAAAAGAAATTGTATTGGAAATTCAGCAAGTGTGAGTTTTGGTTGCAACAAATTTCTTTCCTTGGTCACATTGTTTCTAAATATGGGATAACTGTTGATCCTGCAAAAACAAAAGTTGTGGAAGACTGGCCAAGACCCACAAATGTAACTGAGATTCGTAGTTTCCTTGGTTTGGCAGGCTGTTGCCGAAGGTTTGTTAGAAAATTTTCACGGTTATCTAGTCCAATTACTAAGCTAACTCGGAAGGGTGTTAAATTTATCTAGACAAAAGAATGTGATGATTGTTTTCAGGAATTGAAAAGAATATTGGTGAATGCTCCAGTTTTGGCACTACCTTCCAGGAATGGTGAGTTTGTTATCTATAGTGATGCTTCATTGAAAGGACTTGGTTGCGTCCTAATGCAGATTGATCAGGTAATTGCTTATGCTTCACGACAGTTGAAAAATCATGAGGTAAATTACCCTACACATGATTTGGAATTAGATTCTGTTGTTTTTTCTTTAAAAATTTGGAGGCATCATTTGTATGGGGTAAAGTGTGAAATATACACCGATCACAAAAGTTTAAAGTATATATTCACTCAGAAAGAATTGAACATGAGACAAAGGAGATGCCTAGAATTAATCAAGGATTATGATTGTACAATTCATTACCATCCGGGAAAAGCAAATAAAGTGGCTGATGCTTTGAGTCAAAAAGTATTGCTTCATTAGCAATGTTGCGTTTGGAACGTGATCCTTTGGTTAAGGATTTGATGAACTTTGTAATAGAATTTGTTGGTGCAGGAAGTTCTCTTGTTTTGTTTCAGGTATCAGTGAGATCATCTCTATCAGATAGAATCACGTAAGCACAGAAGCAAGACAGTGAGTTGCAGAAAAAGGTAGAGCTGGTTCAGAAATGTATGTTGCCTGAATTCAACATTGATAGTGATTGTGTTTTGAGATTTGGGAAGAGATTGTGTGTGCCTTGTGATTCACAGTTGAAGAGAGAGTTGTTATGTGAAGCTCATAGTTCTCCGTTTTCAGTTCATCCTGGCAGTACTAAGATGTACAGAGATCTACGGGAGTATTACTGGTGGGATGGAATGAAAAGAGATACTGCTGATTTTATTGTGAAGTGTTTGACATGTCAACAGGTTAAAGCAGAGCGACAGTTACCGAAAGGGATGCTTCAGCCTTTACCAGTGCCAGAGTTGAAATGGGAGAATATATTCATGGACTTTGTTGTGGGATTACCGAAGACATCTCGAGGTAATAATGCAATCTGGGTTATTGTTAATCGCTTGACCAAATCTGCTCATTTCCTTGCTATACGAGATAATTTTTCCCTAGATCAACTTTCCCTTTTGTATCTTAAGGAGATAGTCCGGTTACATGGAGTTCCTCTCTCCATTGTATCTGATCGTGATCCTAGGTTCACTTCTAACTTTTGGAAAGGCCTTCAGAAGTCATTGGGTACTGAATTAAATTTTAGTAAAGCATTTCATCCTCAATCAGATGGGCAGTCAGAATGAACAATTCAGACCTTGGAGGATATGCTACGTTCTTACTCTATGGATTATCAGGGAAGTTGGGACCAACATCTTTCTTTGGTATAATTTTCATATAATAACAGTTTTCATTCCAGTATACAAATGGCACCATTTGAGGCGTTATATGGGAAGCGGTGTTGAACTCTAGCTTTCTGGTATGAAGTGGGTGAAAGGAAGTTGATGGGACCAGAATTGGTAGAAGAGATGGCAGAAAAAGTTCAGTTGATTCAGAAGCACATGAGAACAGTCAGAGCAGGAAGAAGAGTTATGCGGATAATCGGAGGAAGGATCTATCTTTCGAGGTAGGTGATCATGTTTTTCTCAAGGTTTCTCCTTGGAAAAGTGTGATGAGATTTGGTAAGAAAGGAAAGCTGAGTCCAAGGTTTATTGGACCATATGAAATTCTGGAGAGAGTTGGATTAGTTGCATACTGAGTGGCTTTACCTCGGATTTTATCTTAGGTACACAATGTTTTTCACGTTTCGATGTTGAGAAAGTATATGCCAGATCCATCTCATGTTTTGAGTCCAGAGGTAGTTCAGCTGGAAGAGAACCTATCTTATGAGGAACAACCGGTCCAGATTCTTGACCATAGGGAGAAAGTGTTACGAAATAAGGTGATTAATCAGGTAAAGGTTTTGTGAAAAAACCACATGATGTAAGAGGCAACATGGGAATCTGGAAATGCAATGAGGGATAAGTACCCCCATTTATTTGATAAGTAAATAAATTGTGGGGACACAATTTTCAAAAGGGGGGGAGGATGTAACATCCCAAGTAAGTAATGAGTAATAGATATTTTTATCTATGTCTATTAATGAATTAGATAGTGTTTTAGAGGCTTAAAATAAAAATAAATCCAATCTTAAGCATGGAATACACTAATATTCTTAAAAGATTGTTTTACTGCCTTTTGATGGCAAACCCTTTTTAAATCAATATTTTGACAATTTTATAATCTATATTTGTCAAAATAAACATATTCATTATTATTGGGACATTGAATTTTACATTGGATAAATTTTTGGTATTTTTCTGACAATGTTCATTTTTTAATGAATAGTGAAAAATACTGCATATTACATCAAAACTGCTTTTTCATTTAATTTAATTGTATTGTTAGATTATATTTTTAATTGGTATTAAAGTGTAATATGAATATAATTTTACCATTTAATGCAATGGTGGTCATTAGGATTAAATTCACTTTGGAATTGGTCATAAACTAATGCCAAACTTTTCATAGATATTGTTTCAAAAAAACCCGCTATTTGTCATGACAGCGGGAATTAATTATTAAATTAATTAATGTAACTTATATGATTTTAATTTTGTAAAATAAAAATCATTTTTGAATTCAGAATATCAAATATAGCATAGGGTGAAGTTTTGGTATCTTTCTGAAAAACTTCAATTTTTGATGAATAGTGAAACCACTAAGTGGTAGTTAAAGAAACTGATTTTTCGTTTAAATGAAATTTTACCACCTTTGTGATTTGATTTTCAAAAATCCGACATACATGGTTGTCATTATGAAGTAAAATGTGGTTCAATGAGATTAAAATAATTTTTTGGTGAATAGTAACTTTTATGTTTTTAATCGCGATTAGTGGTAATTAGTGTAGTTTAAGGTAAAAATAATGTTTTAATAGTATGAGATGAGCTTGAAACATGTCCTACCCTCATTGGATGTGTCATGTCCGACCAAGACAATCCATGGGTCAACTTGGGGACTCCATGGAGCCACTTTGGTTGGGAAATGACATAAATAACGTTTTATTTAATGTTAAAGTAAAAATGACACAAACATGAGTTATTTTACTAAAACAATTTTTACATGGGGTTATACAAGTCATATTTTTTACTATAAATATTCATTAGAAAGATAAAAGTATTTCCTACATCATAGTATTTGTTTTATATTTTTTAGACATTAAATAAATTAAATTATTTATGACATCATGATGATGCAGCGATGACCTCATTATTTAACGATTTAAATAAAATGGAAAGATAATGTAAAATCTAAAACCAACACATGGAAAAAACCAATTGTATGAGTGGATTTAGAACCCTTATCACCTTATACTAGAATTATATCAATGTGGGACCTTTTGAATCCGAAACTCATTTTTAAAATAAAGTAACTTATCTTTACTTTCCAAGAGTGCCCCTCCTCTCCTCTTATAAAAGGCCCCCACCTCTACCTCCTTACCCACACTTCCAAAGCCTTTGGCTCGGCCAAACCCTGCCCATTTTGTCTCTCCACTTCCCTATATTACTCCTTGAAGCCTCACTTTGGGCATAAGTCTTCCCAAGGAAGCCTTTGAGCTCAAACCAAAGGGAGTCACCCAATTTTAAGGTAATGTCTTCTTTTGAGTCCTTTTGTTTTATTTTGCTTCTCCAACCCCCTAAACTATTTTTATTATTTTCTTTTGTAACAACTACATTATCCTCAATATACTAGGATATGTTTATAAGAAGGATTAGAGTTACACTTACACACACCTACATCTAATGGTTAACGAACATACTGTTTCCGTGGATGGTGAATTTATGCCTCCCGAAACGATGATTGTTAAACATTCTTTTAACACATTAAAAGGTGGCCATTAAGATGTCACTATATTTATATATGATATATAATATGTTTATGTTTTTCTTAAGCTTATGTATTTTTCATTTTGGGCATACCTTTATGGTTTCCATTATGGGTAAACGCGATATCTTCATTTAAGGAAGTGCGGACTACCGCCCCCTCAAAGTGATTTGATTCGTTAAACACCATATGTGGGACGTATAAAGGATGGAACTATGATATTATATATGATATTATACTGGAATTATAATATACCTTTATATCATTATGATTCCATTCTATAAAATACGAAATAGAAATGAATGTAGCGTTCATGCGTATGTACGGCTTACCGTCTCCATGAACGGTGCATTTCATTTCTTAACTCTAAATGATTATGTAATATTATAAATGCATGCATGTACTGGATATATATGACATATATGATATCTACATCATGAATACCATTCTGGATATATTGGATACATGAACAACTTGTAATTATAAAGGGTTTATTTTTGACTCAAGTACCAATGATCGTTAAAATGACCGTTATTAACTTAAATAATTACATAGTGTTCATGACATGGTAATAAGTGATATAAAAGGAATAATGAACATAAAAAAGGTTCTTAAGCAAGTAGAAATTAACTCAAGTTTATTATTCAGGACATTAAAGAATGATCGAGTCAAGTCAGACCTGAGGTATGGGACTTCGTCTCAATCTTCTTTCATTGAGGCATATTTTGTTTTATACACAACCTTCTTTTATACGGCGTATAAACCCCTTTGACTTTTAAGTTTATCCAAAAGGAATATTTTTTATACGAAGCATTTTACTAAACGAAAAAAGGGAATGTTTTTGTCATACGTATGCGGCGACAACGACTTCTCTGCCACCGTGACCGTTATTTGAGTTTCGGCTTCCTATACAAGCCATACCTTCTTTTTCAAAGAAAAATAAATACCATGTTTTAATTTTATTTTATTTTGGTATTGAAAATGGTTTTCATAATGTTTTTATATCAATGTGTTGTATTGATATCTTGTGATTGAAAGGTGGAAATGTTATGTTTTCTTTATGCATGTTTTATGTGATACGATTATGTTGAGGTTCTTGGGCATTATTATGAAGATGGGTGGTTTCGTGATAAACTAAGGGCGGGTGAGCCCGATATAGATCTCCAATGCATTGGGTAACACGAAGGAGTGAGATGTTATGGTTTCTTCGAAGAGATTTAGGGAATATACTGTGATGGGTATTCCAAACGTAACCAAGAGGGTTACTCCCTATGTACGAATGTTATGAATGCCTCAAGTTACCTTTATGTCTTATGATTTCTATGATTTATTCATGATTTGATGAGGTATGTTAAAGTGATTATGTTTTATGGGTAAATTATGATCTCATTATTATGTATATATGTACCCATGTTTCCTTTCCATATTTTTATATCCCTTACTGAGCTTTTTATGCTCATCCCAAGTTTTTTTTGAAATGTTTTTCACAGGTCAGGGGAAAGGTACATGATATGATGATAGTGTCAATGAAGTGTCAAGAAATAATCCATGTTTTATTTTAAATATGTTTCCATTGATGGGAATGAATAATACTATCTTTATGTAACCACTTTTTTTATATGTGGAATGTAATGCAAGTTTTATGATCTAATTCTCGAAAACTCTAAACCCGAAAAGATCCTCAATGTGTAATCTTGTAATAACTCAAGATTAAGTAAGGTTTAAGGCTGGGGCCTTATAGCTATCACCTTCTATGGGTCCACTGATACTCGTTTATGTGATATGATGTGGCCAAAGAAGTGAATATGATCAGTCCATAAGTGGAACTTTCTGAGCATAGTATATAAGTGATGATCTCTCAGTGTATTCAAAACAATATCAAGATGTTTGGTATGGTTGTGTTGATTGTGAGAATACACCAAGATATCATCCATGAAAACCACCAAAAAAATAATCCATGTAAGGATGGAACACTCAGTTCATCATCACCATGAAAAATATTGGCACGTTCATGAGTTTGAAAAACATAACCAGATACACTTATAGACCATACCTACTACAAAAAGAATTTATGAGGTATTCATACATATCAAACACGTACCTGATGATAACAAAACCTCAATTAAAATTTTTAGAACACTCTATCTCATAAAATATGATCAAAATAGTCATCTATCTATGGAAAAGGATACTAGTTCTTAACTGTCAGTTGGTTCAGTTTCTGATAATCCATGCGTAGCCTAAGAGTTTCATCCACCTTTTTTGTAGAATTGTCTGGCAAACCCAAAAGAGATATATTGGGTAGGATAAATACTTTTTCCTCCAAATCCCCTGGCTACCTCTTGATCTTATACAACTCCATTGTAGCTATCCTATAATTTGGAATGGATACCAGTGTATCTCCTAACACTAGATCGATGGAGAACTCTACCTCTCTCTTATGATGTAAACCAGAAAATTAATTCGGGAAGATGTCCCAGAAGTGCTCAAACAATGAAGGAAATTCCTCTTGACCCACTCCTTGATCATCCAAATATAAACTATCAATCTTGGTTTTCATCCCACACATCCCAAATTTTTTTGGTCCATATCGGCTTTCCTAGACATCCCATTACCCCTTGTGTGTACACACTGCACCCTATTAGATGTGAAAGTCACCCACTAACTATAACAATTAAAGTAATGTCAATAATTTACCATCCAGTTCATCCTTAGTATGATTTACAATAATATAATCTTAATTACATACAGATTTAAGATGAAGTGACATTGACCAACCTCGAAGGGTAACTCTTTGCAATGACATACATCCTTTGTTCTGATCTCTAATAGAGTTTCTAGAATTATAACTCACTCAAGTGAAAAAAATTCCCATGGATTTTTACCATAGGTGCATATATGAATCTAAGTGATGCACCTGTATTAAAAATAACAATGTTATAATATAGGCTACTAAGATCGTACCTCTCAATATAGATGGTATTACACCCTTCTCCTTTGGGTGGGCAGTAATAAATAGATCTGGATTATACCATGACCTAATGATACAACCTCACTGCACAATGTTTTCCCACTCTAATGTCTCAGGGTGACTATTGCCTGGATACCCTGACCATGGTCAAAACTACCACAGTCCGATCGACCAAAACTACTCCATATCCCTACCTTATAAAGAGATGAGGAACTTTCTACTGAACTTGGGGTTGAATCTAACCCATTAACACTTACTAATAGAGGTATGTTCCTGTAGAAACACTGCAAAGTGCCCATCCAGTTCCAATATTGGAACTCAACTGGGTCACAGTCACACTGATTCTTCGTGTTTCCTTATCTTCCATGAAAATGAAAAAACATTGAGCTACCAGTACACATATAATGACTAGCACTCATCTCATAAGAAGACTTAAAATAGTGCTTCCTTCCTGAAGATGCTAAACCACTAGGTTGAGAAACAACACTGCCCTACTCAGTGCCCCCAGCTTCTCTGAGGTTCTGCTCTGTAAAAAGTGTCTGATTCACAATTTTAGTGATAAAGGACAACATGAACATGTTTACCTGAGATCTAATATCATATCATAGACCTTCCTAGAAGCATCTCACTCTAGATAGATCATCAGTATGGTATGTCAGAGAAAATCGTGCAAATTAGTAAATCATGTTGAGTACTCTATAACTATCCCTGCACCCTACTCGAGACGCATGAATTCACTAGCCCTCTCTACCCACAGAGTCATGGGGTAGAAATATTCATAGAAGTGGTATTGAAAATCATTCCAATCCATATTTCATATTCCATCATCCTAGTTTAAAACATCCCACCAGCACTTTTCTAGTCCACATAGCATATAAGTGGTGATCTTAACCCTCCTCTCAGGAGGCATCTCCAAATCCTTGAAAATCACTAACGTGTTCTAAAGTCATAGAACAACAACTTATTAAGCTCCATCCCCTAACAATGTGGGAGGATTATACTACTATAACACATGTTTCAACTAATCCGTAGATAAGGCATTCTATAATTCTCTTCGATAGGAGTACATGAAGTGAAATAATACATCACATAACTAGGCCTCAACACCTTTTTCTAGAATATAAATTGGTTCCATAGCTTGCTCTAAAGGAAGATCTGATGGTATCCCATGGCCCACTACCTTTAGAGTGTGGTATTCACCTCCCTCATAATATACAACTAGAGGGTTTCATGGTGGCATGCCACTACAATGTCAAAAACACATCTCAGAAAATATAAAAAACAAATTTTTCATCTAAAAAGCATAGGATAGGAAAAACTGTCCTAAAACCAAGTCATAAGCCATATCTTTCTCCTAAATCTAGGGATGTAAAAAGAATCAATCACAACACCATTATAAACACTTCCTCTTCCCCACTCAAAATTTAGGCATTGTTTAAGTTTTTTTTATCATTTCAAGTTTACAATTAATTTCTATTTGAAACTACATTCCTTTTACATTTAATTTTTTTAATTCAATTATTCAAGAGGGTTAATGAATGGTTCATAAATTCCAAATCTATGAGGGCCCATAATACCTCAAAACCCAAAATTTTGTGTCCATTCAATCCATACATATCAAATTCACATTAACAATTGAATATAAAAGATGCATCACTTCCCAATCCATAAGGGATCATACACCTAATGAACTAAAAGGTGGTGTGACTATATCTATCCACTACACAAAATCTATCACAATATTAAGCACATTTATCATATCACCTATCACAATAGAATTTAGTGAGTAATGTATTCTAAATGGAATGGAATAATGTATGACGTGTGATTTCTAATAAGTTTCTATATGATGCATGAGATGGAGTACCCTCATCTCATTGGGATGCAATTGAATTAGAATCCCATAATTGTATCAATAATAATAGCATAATGTATGTGTGTCGGTCAATGGTAGAATCCATTCATCTATAATAGTCAATATCTAGATAATAGAATTTAATTCAAGGAAATTTGGATTTTTCCTATACATGGGGAAGCTACTCCTAAGAACATCTCATTACCAAACTACATTTCCTTAATATCCCTGTCTATTATTAGGAAATAGTTATTCAACCTAGAAATGATTTCTCTGATACCACTTTGAAACATCCCGGACTCGGTATCCAATCAATAGTGCCCCAAGCATGGTTGGTCAGAAGGCCTCAAGCACATCTCCCCAAATTCAATAGGCTTCTGACTAGTATATTGGGAATAGGCGTGTCATTGGGGGGACTACTCCCTCATCCCCATAGTATATCAAAGAATAAGTCAATAACATACAGATAGAAGAATTATATATAACAAGTAATGAAAATGATAAATAAGAAAGACATATAACAAATCCAGAAGTGTCTTTTATACAATGATGCTGATGATACATGTATCTAGAAAATAGACAAAATAGGTACATGGAATTACAGTACAATATGTGTATGAAAAAACCAAATAGAATAAACATTCTATCTCTAAATATCATCGTAAGCCTTAGATCAGTCTCATTCTCCCCATATCATAAGAAAAAATCAGTAGCCTATGTTAGGGAACAATCCCCTATCTATACCAATAACCATATAATCTGTTTGGGTCCCCCAATGGTGGACCAAATAGGGTTGTGAGATGACATCCCAATAGAAAACCACCAAAGTTCTATACATTTCAGTTTGTGAAATATAATCTATCCAGGGTAAGTAATAAGGTAAATCAGTAAGTAGGAACCAAAAGTAATGGAAACATGGCACATAAACCACTAAAAGTAATTGATACCACAATATCCTCTCAAGGAAACCTGTAAAATAAGTGTGAATACCTTGATAAGGTGGATAAAAGATTAAAAGGATTCAAAAACATGGTATAATCATAATCCCATATGTATCCTATCCACATGTCCTTACTGTATAAACATCCTTTCCAAAAATACAATGGTTGAGCCCTCAACCAAGCATGTCAAAATTTTCATGGTTGCTCCATAAATCATACATCATACCATAAATAGCTATATCTAAAGTTTCTAAGACCAAGTAATCATCATCGATTCCCAGGAGCATCTCGATGGAAACTCGTCCAGGCACTAGTTGGAGTCCTAGGAGAATTTCATACCAAACATGTTCTATGTGAGTCTCATAATGCCATATCCAAGGTTTAGAAAAGCCTATGGAATCCTATTAAATCAAGACCCTGAGATCATAATCCATCCAAGGAGACCACTAATACATTCAATATCCACTAATATTTGTCCATGGAATCTATAAAAACATCATTCAATACCATTTCATCCATCTTACATGAGTCTAACCACTCATGTAATCATAATCTCATTCAAAAATGTTGCATGGGTATACATGCACATTTATATCTATTCACATTTAATGAAAGCAAAATATTATACCCAATCATATATCCATTTCTATTTAAACCATTGTAATCAATTAAATAATGTAATATCATGATAACATAAGGTAAGGAGGTAGTACATATCCTAATCATGTAATTTAATTCCATTTAATTCCATTTGATCTTCCTACTATAAGGAAAATGAAGAACACACCCCTTGGGCGGGTCAGGAAAGGTCAATACCATGGAAAAGGTATGACACTGTTGGGACCACTTTGTGTATGAATATTGTGTTTGTTTTCAACAATTTTCAATGATGGTCAAAATTAAGAAAGATTCCAAAGCTAATGGAGATCGGCTGAAGTGAGGATTCCTGGAGAATTGTTATGCAATCATTACATTGAATGTCATGCTTGGGAAATTCTCCATGAAGTTTAAATTAGACGATGCTTTGCTGATTTTTATTTCACAAATATCATGAGTTAGGAGAACTTGTGATACAACCCTTGTTAAGAAAATTGGGAGAAAAGATGATTCTAGTCATATTCAGTTTTGATTTGAAATAATGGTGTTGCTGGAAGATAGGTAACTTGCAGTACTTCGTGTTAAAAATCTATGATGATGCAAAAGTTTTTCGATGAAAGGTTATATATCATGATAGTGGAGTTCGTGATGAAATCTGAAGAATGGTTATGGAATGAAGTGAAGAGAATCATGGAAAATGAATAGATGATCAGGAGGCGACACAAAAGTACTTTTTAAGGTGGAACTGTTTTCTGGTGTTTGCCAAAATTTATGGCCTGAAAAATGGGAGATGGAGACATCGATTTTTGGTAAAGGATGGTGTGTGAAAGATCAGGGTTGTGCGTGAAATATTAGGGTTGTGCACGAAAAATCAGGTCTTTGAGTGAAATATTGTTCATGCACGCAATATTGGATAGGATTTTTGTGCACAAGTAGAGTTCCAAGACCGTTATAGTAAAATATGGAAAAGGCATGGACTGCGCAAAAGATTGGAAAAGTGCTCGAAAAAGAGGTTGCACGAAAGATTAGTTTTTGCGTACAATATTGAAGATGTTTTTGAAACTTGCACGCAAGAAATGATTCGAGGTCAAAACTTCAAAAAATGGAAAAGGCATTAAGTGCACGAAAGATTCAAAAATTGATCTAAAGTTGAGTTTTTCATGAAAGAGACTTGCACGCCTAATGCGGTGTAAAATGGGGTTTTTCATGACGCATCAGAACCTTGTGTGATGTTTGGAATATTGCACTCAAGGCATGATTCAAGGAAAAAACTTAGAAAAATGGAAAAGGAAGGAAGTGCATGAAAGATTGAAGAAGTGCGTGAAAGATAAGGTTGGCATGAAAGAGACTTATGTGCCCAATGAGATGTCAAATGGGGTTTTGCGGGATGTGTTAGGATCTTTCATGAAACATGAGGGTTTTTGCGTGCGGGGGTCAACAAGGACTATAAATAAGAGGTAACCCCCTCACAATTCTTAACCTCAATAGATAGAAGAAATGTGAGGGGTACATGAAGTCACCCAAAATGGGTACCTGAAAAATTGGGGTCTTACAGGTCATCGACAGGTGCACAGCAGTCTCAAAGTGACTTTGCGAAGAAGGAAGTATTGTGAACCATTTTTTTTCACAAATAAAAGTTTTACCGCACTCACACAACTCATATTTATCACCCTCACTATGCTTTGTGAAGTGAAGAAGAACTAGACAAGAAATTGAACTCATATTTTCACAAAATAAGAAGTTGGTATACTGATACACTCATGAAATATTGGAGTACATGCAATTGAAGTATCACACAAGAGGTCTTCCATGAAAAAAGTTGAATGTTGTGCACAAGTCTTTAATGTTGCACAGAAGTCACCCAAAAGGGGTACATGAAAGATTGGGGTCCTGGAGGTCTTCGATAGGTTCATAGCACTCTCAAAGTGACTTTGCGAAGAAGGACGTATTGTGAACCATTCTTTTTCACAAATAAATGTTGTACCAAACTCACAAAACTCGTATTTATCACCCTCACTATGCTTTTTGAAGTGAATAATAACTAGACATGCAATTGAACTCAAATATTCACAAAAGAAGAAGTCGGTATACAGATACACTCATGTTTTGGTATTGTGAATAGAAGAAAGAGTAAAATAAGAAGAACAATGTGTGACCAACTAAAGACTAACAATCATATAGGGCAGTTTAACTGTGATGATGCAAAGATGATCTGGACTTCATTGATCTAATAATCACACAGGGAGTTTTTGATTCTGGCAAAGAAGAAGAGAAGTGATCTCACTGCAGTTGGTTTTACACAGAAGGAGAAAGTGTAAAGAAGAGAGGTTTTTAGTGTAGTTGGTTTTTCATTAAAGAGGAAGAAGAAGAATGGTGTGTATCTTATAGGTTTATTATAGAGAAAGAAGAGGTTGGTTACTTGCATGATTCTAAGTAAGTAACAAGGATAAGAAGAAGGTTGTGGAAGAAAAAAGTAGAACTGTATCATCCAACGGGTCTCAATAGGTGGAAGATTCTTTTGGTGTTGAAAACTATTTTAAAAGAGAGCAGATTGTCTTCAAAGGCTGTATAATGAACCAGTTAGAGGCTGCAAGAGACTATCTACATAGGCAGTATAAAGAACTATAAAGTTTAAGGGCATATCCTACTTGTTTCAAGTGGGAAGAGGATTATCTCCCTTCCCCCTCTAAGTGTAGAAAGGTACACAGACTAGAGGATTGTTTTCCTAGTCAATCCACTGTAACAACATATCAGATTATAGGGAGAATCCATGCACTGGTCATTCCCATGCATGGAAAGGATGTAGCTGCTCTTATTGAGTGGTGAACCTTGTAAAAAAATCATGTGCATATTTTTACTTCTTTTTATTATTGCATGCGAAAGAGAAAATAGAATAAGATAATCAATATCCTAACATGTCAAGAGGTACAGGGATAGAAAGTTGGAATTGGTTTCAAAATTCCCCAACACTAATTCACCCTCTATTAGTGTTAGGTATATCCCAATCTGTTCCTTTAAATTGGTATTAGAGTGACAGGTTCACCTCTATTGGATTCTCTATTGTGAATTTATTCTCTTCTGAATATTTGAGTTCCTTTCCTGATTCAAAAATGAAGATAAGTGTTGGTTAAGATTCAGTTACCTCTGATCATAAGGATATATCTAAAAGACCATGATGAACAAGAAAAATAAAGAGAAGAGAAAGTTGAAGAATAATTCCCTCTTATCTAAAGAATATGAAGTATCTGGTTCTCGATACCTTACTGACAATGAAGACTCATCGGGCTTGGAATGTAATGATGAGTTGGATCATGTTTCCACCAAGAAGATGGACAACCTTCCTACCTCAAATGATAAGTAGGTATGTGTTAGTACATTTGGAAATTATTCTCATGATGAAAATACTAGCACAAGTGGTGATGATCAATCTACAACATCTCAATAAATATCAGTTGATAGATTAAGAATTATTCTTGCATGGTATCCCTGAAGAAATTACATCCCTGGTTTGTGGATTATTTCAATACATGTAGGAAAATATCATTCATCTAGAAGAAGAAACTGATGTTTTGGAGAAAGGCTTACAAGCCAAAAATTGTTGAGTGTTTAAATCTCTCTACACAGGTTGGAGCCTTTGAAGCAACAAATAGGAAATTTGAATTAAGTTATTCAATATGGCTCAAAGATGTTGAAGAAAGAGGGGGAGTCAAAACGACTCTAGAAGAGAACATCCATGCACTTGAAGATGAGTTGATTAGGATCAATGAAGTTAAGGAGGTATATTTGTAATATGACTCCAAGAAGATCAAAGAATTAGACTCTTTGTTACTAGACAAAGTAAAGATGCATAAATATGAAGTTGAAAGAATAAAGAATATTTTGAAGAGAATGTGACTATAATTGAAGATCAGGAAGTCATCCTCAATATGAGATGTCTATAATTGGAAGCTGAGTTGACCAATCTTGAGAAGACACATATTGAGTCTCCACAAAAGAAGGAAATATTTTCTTCTAGTACTCAATGATTACGAGAGGATTGTACAATCAAAAGACCACCAACATGTGATAATAGAATCATGACTTCACTCATTGATCCATCACAAGTAGCTGGGAAGAAGGTACCATCTATACCAACTTGTACTAATGTTTCTGAAATTTCTTCTACAAAAAATACAGGTTGTAATGAATATTCTAAAAAATTATGGATGAAAAAAAGTGAGAATAAACCTACTAACATGGATAGGGTGGATAGGGGAAAGAGTGTGTAAGACATTGTCTCAACTAAATCAAAAAATACCAAGAATAAAATTCAGAAACATTATCATGAAGATGGGAAGAATTCAAGGTTTGTGGGTCAATGATGGTGCTGCAAAAAATTTGGGCATTGTGCATTGGATTTTGGGTACAATCCCTTAAATATAAAATCACATTGAAGGCCCATATCATGTGTGATAAATCCATAGAATAATAAGAAACATCCAAAGATCCAGAAGCATTTGTATACTGCAAATAGACTTAGAATGTTAGATAACATCTACGATGTATGCAATAGGAGTGGTCGTGTGAATGGTGCATGTTCATTTCAACAGGTACCCAAAGATGATAGGAAAATGAGATCACATGATTTTTCTATAAAAAAATTATTCTTTTGAAGTAGTCAGAAGAATGTTGGAAAAGAAAACACTCCCAAGAAGTCTCAAAGTGGAATGTTGATAAGTCCTTGTATTCTAAATCTAAGAAGGTGAAGGGTGGTGCATCAAAAAGAACTTCTTATAAGGATTCCACTCAAAAGAATCCATGTAGAAGATCCAATCTTGATGCCTCAGTCCCTAATAATATATTGGTTGTTTTTTCCAAATATTTGTAAAGAATGAGAAATATGGAAGATGCATAGGCTAAGACTTGTGATAAAATAAAAAATAAGATTCTACATGAAGATAAAAAAGTTCTAGTTGTGAGGTACAACAAGTCTGGTCATACTATTAGAATATTCATTGAATTTACTCCAACCCAAAAAGAATTCCTCATAAAGATAAATTTTCCACTAGTAGATTCTAGTTCTTTGAAATCCCTTAAAGAAAGAAGATTCTCACACAAAGAGATGGAATATATAGTAAGGTCCACACAATCATAGTCACTATTGAAGATCGATTGTGAAAGTTTGAAGAATGGAGCATCTTGTTTGAGAAAATCTTCTCGAAATTGTTGTTCACATTGATGAAGAAAAGAGGATCTACCTTATTCCCTTAAATATTTGTGTATTGTATTTGTTCTTATCATATAGGGAATTTAATGTGAAGTAAGATCTCAGGGAGAGAACCTGGGATTCAGTGGGGAGAAGTGTTCCCTTGAGGGGGAGACACATGAAGAATCTACCAGAGTCATTATCTAAATCAGTATCAATGTCATTCAGTATAAAATTCAATTACTCCAAATATTTTCTGAAGATAATATCATTGGAAAGGTATGTAATTTATAAATCTCTCATCCTTGGTTATTCAAAATAATGATCATTCAATAAAGGGGGAGTAACAAAGTTAATCAGTAACATAAGATGAGTAAAAGTTCCCCAAGGCCACTTATCCTTCCAATTACACTTGAATGTTTTTTGATCCATTTTTTGAAGTAAGTGTAGAAGTTTCATGTTGATTATTTTATATCACACTTATTATCCTAAGCCTATAATGAAAGTGGAAATCCCTTTATGACAAGTCTATGAGTTCTCATCTCATGAGGTGTCATGATTTAGTTGATAATGGACAGCTCTATTGTCTAAATCAAATCCTCTTGTTTTCAACATCGATCGCTAATCAAGTAGACTTAGACTGAAATGATTGATGGCATACTACTTAAGTATATACAGATACCCTCTCTACCATTAACATTGTATTTCTTGTCAATAAAGGGGAGATAAAGTGAAATGAAAGTTTGAAATGTAAGGGGGAGAGAAAGAAGTAAAGGGGTAGAGAAAGATTTTCATTTTGATATTGACACATTCATTTGAGGAGAAATTGAAGGTATTGACAAAAAATACAAAGGGGGGATTGTTGGGACCACTTTATGTATGAATATTGTATTTGTTGTCAATAGTTTTCATTGCTGGTCAAAATAAAGAAGGAGATGAAGAAGGATTCCAAATTTAATGGAGATCGACTAAAGTGAGGATGCCTGGAGAATTGTTATGCAATCATAGCATTGAATGTCATGCTTGGGAAATTCTCTATGAAGTTTAAATCAGACGATGCTTTGATGATTTGTATTTCACAAATATCATGAGTTAGGAGAACATGTGATAAAATCCTTATTAAGGAAAGGGGGAGAAAAGATGATGCCATTCATATTTAGTTTTTATTGGAAAGAATGATGTTGCTGGAAGATAGGGAATTTACAGTACTTCTCATTGAAAATCTTTGATGATGCTAAAGTTGTTTGATCAAAGGATATATATCACGATAGTGGAGTTCGTGATGAAAGATAAATAATGGTTATGAAATGTAGTGAAGAGAATCATGAAAAAGGGATAAATGATCAGGGGGCGACATAAAAGAACTTTTTAAGGTGGCACTATTTTCTGGTGTTTTCCAAAAAAATGGGCCTAAAAAAGAGGAGACAGAGCCATCAGTTTTTAGTAAATGGTGGTGGGAAAAAGATCAGGGTTGTGCATGAAAGATCAGGGTTGTGCACGAAAAATCAGGTTTGTGCGTGAAATATTTTTCATGCACACTATATTGGATTGAACTTTTGTGTGCAAGCAGAGTTCCACGACCGGCATAGGAAAATATGGAAAAGGCATGGACTGCGTGAAAGATTGTACAAAGTGTAAGAAAAATTGGTTGCATGAAAGATTGGTTTTTTCATGTAAGATTGAAGGTGTTTTTGGAACTTGCACGTAAGACATGATTTTAGGTCAAAACATCGAAAAATGGAAAAGGCATGAAGTGCGAGAAAGATTTAAAAAGTGTGAAAAATTTTAGGTTGGCGCAAAAGTGACTTACGCTCCCAATGCGACGTCAAATGGGGTTTTGCGTGACGCATCAGGATCTTGCGCGATGTTTGGAATATTTTGCACAAGGCATGATTTAAGGGAAAAACATCGAAAAATTGAAAAGGAAGGAAGTGCACAAAAGATTCAAGAATTGCGTGAAAGATGAGGTTTCCACGAAACTGACTTATTCCCCCAATGCGATGCCAAATGGGTTTTTGTGTGACGTGTTAGGATCTTGCGTGACACATCAAGGTTTTTGCGTGAAGGGGATGACGAGGTCTGTAAATAAGAGGTGACCCCCTCACATTGTTTAATCTCAATAGATAGAAACATTCAGATCTCTAAAGTGTGTAAGAAATATATGCAAAGGAAGTTACTTGAAAAGAATTAAGAGTTGCATGCAAGAAAGGATATTTTCACACAAGAAGGGAGTTGTGCGCAAGATTGAAGTAGTGTGAAAGAGGTCTTCTGCGACAAAATTTGAATGTTGTGTGTGAGTCATTAATGTTGCGTGCAAGTTTCCCAAAAGGGTTGCATGAAACATTCGGTTTCACAAAGAAAATTTTTACCACACTCACACAACAGGTGTTTATCACCCTTGTTGTGCTTTGTCAAGTGAAGAAGAAATAGACATGAAATTTAACTCAAATCTAATCAAAAGAAGAAGTTAGTATACTGATACACTTTAGTGTTCGTATTGAGAAGAGAAGAAAGAATAAAAGAAGAAGAATAAAATGTGCCCAACTAAAGACTGACAATCATACATGGAAGTTCAAATGTGATGATTCTAAGATGAATTAGACTTCATTGATTTGATAATCACAAAGGGAGTTGGTGATTCTAGAAAATAAGAAGAGAAGTGATCTCAGTGTATTTGGTTTTGTACTAAAGGAGAAAGTGCAAAGGAGAGCGGGTTTTAGTGCAGCTGGTTTTTCATTAAAGTGCCAGAAGAAAAAGAATGTACAACTTACAAGATTTTTATAGAGAAAGAAGAGTTTGGTTACTTTCATGCTGCTAAGTAAGTAAACAGGAGAAGAAAAAGGTTGTGGAAGAACAAAGTATCACTATATCATCCAACAGATCTCAATAGGTGGAATATTTTTTTGGTGTTGCAAACACTTTTAACAGAGATAAGACTATCTTCAAAGGTAGTATAAAGAACCAGCTAGAGGTTTCAAGAGACTATCTATATTGAAAGTATAAATAACCTGCAAGTGTATGGACATATCCTACTTATTTCATGTTGGAATAGGATTATCTCCCTTCCCCCTCCAAGTATAGGGAGCCACACAAACTAGAGGATTGTTTTCCAAGTCAACCCACAATAATAGCATATCACATTATAGTGGATAATCCATGCACTAGTCATTTCCATGCATGTAATTCATGTAGCTTCTCTTATTGAGTGGTGAACCTTATAAAAATATTGTGTGTATATTTTTACTAATTTCTATTATTGCATGTGACAGGGAAAAGATAATAAGAGGACAAAGATCCTAACAGGTCAAGAGGCAGAGGGATATAATGTTGGAATTGGTTTCAAAAGTCCCCAACACTCATTCACCCCCCTTCTTAGTGTTAGGTTTATCCCAAACTGGTCCTCTTAGGCACGCCCCATTGGTGGCCTTGGGATGTGGAAACAACCACCAATAATTCTAGAATGAACCTATTGTCATCCCCTATAGGTCATATTTAATTTATTTCAAATTAAAATTTCAATATCAGGGCCACTCTGAAATGTCCGGAGGGAATCATAATTGCTTATATATCTATAATGAACCACAACATGAAATAAAAGTATAGACCACCTTTCTTAGCTCATTGGTGGAGTGCTCATCCAATATCAACTCCAAATTCGACTCAAATTGGGAGAAATATGAAGAATGGGTGATAAAATAGAAATTAGGGCTTATGAGACTAAATCTAAATAGTGCAGCTGATATCCATAAGAATTTAGAACCATTAAAAAGGAATGTAGATATCACAGATGCGGATCCAATGAGATAAACTGTGCTCAAACCAGAGATCAGATGGTGAAGATGCATCAAATCCAAGGTTAGTCAATGAAAAATACTCTCAAAATACCCCTTTGTTGTGAGTATAAAGAAAACACAATTTTAAGTTATAAAATTATTTTTAATTATATTAAATTCCTTAAAACATTTCCAAAATACAGGGGTACCATCATTTAGGTGAATGGTTTAGAAAACTATACACTAACCTTGCACGGTTTCCTATTGACAAAGGGGCACCCACGTGATTCCCACACATGGTTTATAAATCATGTGGAAACCATGAGAAACCCCACTTTAATGTTCTATAATAATTGTAGACCTAGCTGCACGGATGTGTGGCCCAACCCACATAGTTTTCACTAACCTTGTATCCTCCTCTTTTCACCCAAAACATGGGTTCTGGGTACCAAACCAACCTCAAACACCCCTAATCCCACTATGAACTCAATGAAAATTCATATTATGCCATATTTAAGAAATTAAAATGAAAAAGAAGTGATTTTTAACTCATAATATTACCCGGGTTATTATATAGATATTGACATATAACACTCTATAATGAACACACCTTTAGCTTCCCCACACTTATGGGTGAAATTATTACTCCAGTGACCTAGATTTCCACATGAAAAAATACTTCCCTTTTTACTTTACTTGCCTCTTGGAAGAATGCTTCTAGGGAGATTTATACTTGTTATGATTCTTGGGACCCTTCTCCTTGTTAATACTTTTCTTATTCAGTTTAAGGAACGTGGGTTTTCATGACCTATGTCATTATCCACTTGGATGACTAGAGTAAGATGTTTTGAAAGACTCTTCTCATTATTTCTCATGTTATAATTAAAAATAAAACTAGGGAAATTCTTGGGTTGTGAGGAAAGTATAATATCTATGAACAACTCATCTGGGAATTTAATCCATATATTTCCATGAATTCAATGTAGCAAATAAGCTTTACTACATGAGGCCCAGCTAGTTTTGACTCTCCATTATTGTTTGTAAATATATAATTATAGATCTCATCTCTCTCTTATCTATCCGTCTCTTTAAAGAGTTAAAAAATTTGAGACATCATGCTATACGCATCCATGTCATCATGTTGCTTCAAAATCTCATTAGTCATGGATGATAGCATGAAACACTAAACAGTTATTGAATATTTCAAATGTTTATCATTGAGAGATAACTCTTCCTCACTAGAATCATTACTAGGCACATCAAGAATAGGTTCTTCAATAATATATAATTTTCTTATATGGAATAGGATACCATGTAAGTTGCTTTAAAATTTATTTTA
Organism: Viscum album; assembly: GCA_963277665.1. Lineage (NCBI taxonomy): Eukaryota > Viridiplantae > Streptophyta > Magnoliopsida > Santalales > Viscaceae > Viscum > Viscum album. The sequence goes on along the minus strand of OY728139.1, from coordinate 463,264,211 downwards.
AATTTTTGTTATTAAGAAGGTTATAATTTTAAAGGATGGACTGAAGTGATATAATTGAAGTTATTTTTATTGTTGTTTCTATGAATAATATGATAATTTTTTTAGTACGTTATCTAATAAAATTTATAAAAATAAATAAATATTATTTTTATTAATCTCCCACTTTTTTAAAAACCCCAATATCCCTCACCATTGGCTTCATAATATCACGTTTCTTGTACATTTTAGTTGAAAGGATCCATACTCCCTATCTCATCATCCCAAATTTTATCATGAAATTTAGAGAGTTTTAGTAGGTATTCCAAATTCAAACTACCTTTACTCAGAGTTCCATGCTCTTTTAAGAAGAATACCCAATCTTAAAATCCTTAAATTGGATTTTCTAAACCATTTCCACTCAATTACACCAAGAACTACTTTTAAATTCAACCCTTGATGTGAACTAAGTTAATTCTATCCATAAATTCATGTTATAATTCCATGTTAATTGAAAGCACCTCATTTTTGGTCGGTCAAGAACTTTGAACTATGGATCAATTTTAACAGTAGTAGTGGAAGGCCATATATAGTAAATATATATAATTTAGAGATTTTATATTTTATGTGTAAATTTCCAATTATTATATTTATTATATTCTTTTTAATATTAATTGGATATACTTATGTGATTAACCATGAATTATAAAAAAAATTATATAAGTCAATTTATTTTAGTTCTATATATCATGATTGTTAATTCATTAATTCATGTGATCATAAAAAAACATCCATAATTAAATTATAATGTAACATGAAAGAAATAAAATAAAAAATTGATATGATCATGATATTTTGATAATGGTTAGTTTATTTTTAAGATGATAAACTAACCGTCAACTTTGGGAAAAAAACACCTTGAACCATTTATGGATTGTGTTGTAGCTATCTACCTATACACCTATGTATCTCTCTTTGATTTTTTTCACCTTATATCCAAACATGAACAACCTCTGCTAGTTTATGAGATCCATCCATTACATATTATTTTACTCACACCCATGTGAGGGAACCAAAGGGTTTGTTAAGGGGTTTATATAAAATAAACCATCATCACAAAGGCCCTTACATAATTAAAGGAGATATGACACACTAGCTAACAATTTATTTTAATAATAAATTAATTTAAGCAAACACATACAATGGTCTTGTCTAGGATCATGATCATAAAAATTCATGTAATTATTTATTCATTTGATAAAATTAGTATTCAATTCCAATCATTTTTATTTAAGATAAACCATAATCAAATCAATTAATTATCTTATTTGATTAATTTAATCTTTTGGCATAATTCTCATCCAAATAACCATGAGAAAAGTTTCAATTAAAATTTTTGATAAGTTAAATAAATTTATTTAAAATTCATTATGTAAAAAAATGTACCTTGGAGGCAACATGGAGAGGATCCATCCGAACTACCCAAAGTGTATTATACTTGAATATTTTTCACTCTTTTAACATGTGTCATACTCAACATATCATGTAATTTCATGGAATGAACTATAAAATTGTTCTCCACATTGAACACATGTTATTTACACCACGTGTTATGCTTTAATGTGAATAGAGTAATAACTTTAATAAAATTGTTTTATGATATTAAGATTTGAAAATTATAAATAAACTAATTAAAAATTTATTTATATTAAACTCATTAAATGGAATGTACAATAAAATTATGGACCACATGGAACACATGTTTATAAGGTATTTAAAATATATTAGATTTATTTTAAATTTTAAATAATTTCGTAAATGTACATGGTTTGAACATTGGAGCTACATTATGTGTATTGTTTTCCACCATCTATCTGTGACACATTTCTAGGGGATCAGTATGTAACCATGGAATGAAAATTTTTGGAGTACACAGTGTGCACATGAGATACATGGAGTATGTTCTATGATTTACATGGACATCAGTCATGTAGACCATGTAAGAGAAAACATGACCCATCTATGACTAAAGGGACTACACATCGTGTACAATAGTTACACATTGTGTACTCCATATGACTGTGCACCAGGTTAGCCCAGTCAACACATTGTGTATAATGAAATTCATTACATGTAATAAATTCAATGTACATGAATTAGTTATGAATTAATTCTAGGTGCATTAAGAACCTAGTATACAATGTGTACCTCCATGTTACATCGAGCCTACTCTTGTGTAATAGAGACAGACTCATTGTCACATATGTATGAGATATTTGAATTTATTTTTTTTATCAAATTAATAAATTTGATAATATTTATCAAAAATGAAAAGAAAGAAAATAGATCTCACAATTCAGAATAAAGAAATATTTAACTAGAATTTAAAACCAATAATAAATTCCAAAATCAATCAACTATATCTAAATAATTATGTGACCCCTAGGATGCCACTTGTAGGTTATGGGCATAGTGGAAGTGCCAAATGGGTTGTTCCCAACTTTTTTTTCATTATCATAAATGAATTATCTGATATTTACATGATAATAAACATCATGATTAAAGGAATTGAATAAAATAATATAGACGTTGGATAAACACCAGAACCAGAGTGCAGGATCATCACATATTATTTATAATTAATTTAAGTAATTAAAAATTACCATTAGAGAAGTTTTATCTTCATTTATGGAAATGAAAATGGATCTACTTCATACCATCGTTGTGTTGTAGGAATCAATAATAGATTCCTTCTAGTAGTGATCCACATGTGTTCCACGAATCTCTGAAAATCGTCAAAGAAATATCTGGGTGCTAGAATGGTAGATCCAATTACTTCCATTTCCTATATATGATATCACTAATAATCACTTACAATGGATTATCCTTCATCTCTCTAAACTCAGGAGTGGAAGGTGGATGAATATCTCTCTTTGTTCTTACAAGTGTTTTGGGAGAGGGATCTCTCTTGGGTTTGAGATTATTCCCTTTATATTTTGTTGCGCACAACAAAAAATGAATTGGATATCTTAAGAAAAAAATATAATTGGGTTTATATACCATTTGGGTTTAAAACATTAATTTCACATGTTTCCTTTATTTTTTAATTAATCCCTATGAAACACCATGTCTATAATAATAATAATATTATTATTATTTCATGACATGCACTATACTCACAAATTAAATTAAATATTTTTATTAAAATAATATTCAATATCTATTATTTCTCACCAGAACATTAAAATCAGTCTTTAATTCCTCCACAATATTAATTGGTCCTTGAATAATTACTATTTATTTATTAAATAAATATCACGACATTATTCACGAATAAATTTAATTAATATTATATTCACTAAAAAAATATATTTATTAAATATTCTCCTCACATAATATTCAGTTGAATAACTATGGATGTAATATATATGTGATTAATATAATTGTAATTATTATTAAACAACATTTGGGAATAATATATATTCATCTTGTTAAATTTAAAATAATAAAATATTATTTAACTGAGATTCTGGATGCACTTAGTGTGTGACCCTCTGAGACTCTTTCTCACTTTAATTAGGTGAAGTATATTAAATTACATGGCTAGTGTCTAGAAACAATCCAAGGAATCTAGAGATAAAAAAGTTAATGATGCAATTACATAATACCCCATATTGATTCTTACTATTTAATATAATCAATTTATTGAAATATCTCCAATCATGAATGTTTCATGTTGGTTCCATCAACATATGTGTTCGATGTCTCTTTAATTGAATTTACAAAAATCATAATTTTCTATAAAACACCATGGACTATTTATTCTATATCATTTTCATCAAAGTGCCTAAGATATCAAATTCTATGAAATAATACAATGGAAAAATCATTTATCACATTATTCACTATCAAAATTTTACTTGTGATGCACCCAACATATCATACCTCGCTGTGAACATAATATGTTGTAGTTTTCATTAATACATAAAAGTAAGTGATTTATAATAATTGTTAATAATAATCTTAAAATATAAGGATCAATACCCACATCCACATATATAAACATCCAACGACTCATATAAATGTGAATTTCCAATTGGAAGGTATCATTCTCATAATAACCTACACTAGATATTACCAAAGTCACACACCGTGATAAGGATCATAAAATTCTTATGAGTCTCCACCCATGATATCTTGAATCATTTATATCCTTCAAAATATTTATTCATTCTATAGAACATATATTTTTAATAATAATTTCATTGAACTTCTCAGTTCTCATTATAGCAGTGAAATTCTATGACCTTTTAGTGTGACAAATACTCTTAGTAAATTATCACATACTATGTTATGTAGATGAAACATCAAAGGTTAATATTTAAAAAAATGAATACATGTTATTATATAGTACTGAAATGTTGATTTTAGGGTACCAATTCCAATAGGGGAAAGTATAATATGATGTCATGGAGCATATTTAAATAAATGATAGCTTATTATAAATGATGCCTTAGGTTACCCATAGTCATAACCTATTATAATTGAATCAATTAATTCAATATTGAATAAAATTTTTTGTCTGATAAAGATGATAGATTGAGAATGACAGTGTCTATTTTTTTATATAGGCTAAATCCCTTCTGTTTGTAGTCAAGTGATCCTGCTTGCATGTGATGGCTAAATGCGTTGTTTTAGGGAAAAGCTTCCCTTTTGACCTTTTTGGTTGTTTTGTTTCATTATATATTTCATTAAATTTGATCTTTTTTCTATGATGTTATATAATCATGAGATGGATAATGAGATATTGGTGGGAAGGATCAAGATTTTGGAAGCATTGACACTTATGATGGTAAGATACATAGTAATATGCATGATGGAGTTATGGTTGGCCTCAAGATGATGGAATTGGTTGAGGATGGTCTTACCTATTGTTGTGATATAATATAGTCCACTAACTTGATAATAATATCTTTAAGGGATGGGGGTCGAGGTTTCCTGTTTATCTGTATTCCATTCCCCACTAATAGAGGCACCTTGATGTGCTTGGTCACATCTATATTTTGTAGTAGATTATGATGTTTCCTAGAGTACCTATAATTATGTAATGGTAAATAATTTATAATTAATTTTATAACCCATAGGGTTGGTGCTTGGAACTAAAATATTATCATTGTTGGTAATCATGGACTCAATTGGATTATACATGGATTCCATGGACATCACTTGGATGGTTAATAAAATGTAATCGAAATAATGATAATTAATGGCGAAAGAATTAATTAACATGAAGTGAAATGTTAAAATTTAAAGAAGTAATTTAATATTGGATTATCAAATTTGTGTGTTCATATATTATATCTACTCCCTAGTAGAGGTATTCGGGTGTTAGAGTGACGATAGCTGTAGTTGATCTTAAGAATAGGTTATTTCCCATAGTGTGGTTGTGAGATATTCTATATCTTATATGATTTGTGATTTCATACACTTCCCCACCAATGTCGTTAGTGAGACAGAAACCCAGTGGAATCTGAGAGTGTGTTTTCCCCCAACAACCTTGTGGTGAGGATGGATGACTAACTACCCCCTTTGGCCCCGCTCTCTTATTTTGGTAGTGGTATGTGCTGGTATGCATAGTGGTTATTTCCCCACATATGTGTGTAGAGGGTGGTAATGGCATGTGGTTATTTCAAACACATTTACCCCATATATGTGTGTAGAGGGTTGTAATGGCATGTGTGTAGAAGTCTTCCATGAAAAAAGTTGAATGTTGCGCACACATCTTTAATGTTGCGCAGAAGTCACCCAAAAGGGGTACATGAAAGATTGGGGTCTTGGAGGTCTTCAACAGGTGCATAGCACTCTCAAAGTGACTTTGTGAAGAAGGAACTATTGTGAACCATTCGGTTTCACAAATAAAAGTTGTACCGCACTCACACAACTAATATTTATCGCCCTCACTGTGCTTTGTAAAGTGAAGAAGAACTAGACATGAAAATGAACTCAAATATTCAAAAAAGAAGAAGTTGGTATACAGATACACTAATGTTTTGGTATTGTGAAGAGAAGAAAGAGTAAAATAAGAAGAATAAATTGTGCCCAACTAAAGACAAACAATCATATAGGGAAGTTCAATTGTGATGATGCAAAGATGAACTGGACTTCATTGATCTGAAAATCACAAAGGGAGTTTGTGATTCTGGAAAAGAAGAAGAGAAGTGATCTTAGTGCAGTTTGTTTTACATTGAAAGAGAAAGTTTAAAGAAGAAAGGGTTTTAGTGAAGCTGGTTTTCATTAAAGAGGCAGAAGAAGAAGGTTGTGTAGCTTATAGGTTTATTGTAGAGAAAGAAGAGGTTGGTTACTTGCATGCTTCTAAGTAATTAACAAGGATAAGAAGAAGGTTGTGGAAGAACAAAGTAGCACTGTATCATCGAACGGGTCTCAATAGGTGGAAGATTCTTTTGGTGTTGTAAACTCTTTTAACAGAGAGAAGATTGTCTTCAAAGGCTGTATAAGGAACCAGTTAGAGGCTGCAAGAGACTATCTACATAGGTAGTATAAAGAACTAGAAATTTTAAGGGCATATCCTACTTGTTTCAAGTGGGAATAGGATTATCTCCCTTCCCCCTCTAAGTATAGGGAGGTACACAGACTAGAGGATTGTTTTCCTAGTCAATCCACTATAACAACATATCACATCATATAGAGAATTCATGCACTGGTCATTCCCATGCATGGAAAGGACGTAGCTTCTCTTATTGAGTGGTGAACCTTGTAAAAATATCATGTGCATATTTTTACTAGTTTCTATTATTTCATGCGAAAGATAAAAGAGAATAAGATAATCAATTTCCTAACAGGACAAGAGGTACAGGGATAGAAAGTTGGAATTGGTTTCGAAATTCCCCAACACTAATTCACCCCCTATCAGTGTTAGGTATATCCCAATCTATTCCTCTCAATTGGTATTAGAGTGACAGGTTCACCTCTATTGGATTCTCTATTTTGAATTTATTCTCTTTTGAAGATTTGAGTTCCTTTACTGATTCAAAAATGAAGATAAGTGTTGGTGAAGGTTCAGTTACCTCTGATCATAAGGCTATATCTACCAACACCATGATGAACAGGAAAAATAAAGAGAAGAGAAAGTTGAAGAAGAATTCCGTGTTATATAAAGAAGAAGAAGTATCTGGTTCTCGATACCTTTCTGACAATGAAGACTCATCAGGGTTGGAATGTAATGATGAGGTGGATCATGTTTCCACCAAGAAGATGGACAACCTTCTTACCTCAAATGATAAGTAGGTATGTGTTAGTACATTTGGAAATTGTTCTCATGATGAAAATGCTAGCACAAGTGGTGATGATCGATCTACAACATCTCAACAAATAGCAGTTGATAGATTAATAATGATTCTGCATGGTATCCCTGAAGAAACTGCATCCCAAGTTTGTGGATTATTTCAATGCATGTAAGAAAATATCATTCAGCTAGAAGAAGAAACTTATGTTTTGGAGAAAGACTTACAAGCAAAAAATTGTTGAGTGTTTAAATCTCTCCAGACAGGTTTGAGCCTTTGAAGCAACAAATAGGAAATTTTAATTAAGTTATTTAATATGGCTCAAAGATGTTGAAGAAATAGGGGGAGTCAACACGAATCTAGAAGAGAAGATCCATGCACTTGAAGATCAATTGAATAGGAGCAATGAAGTCAAGGAGGTATATTTGGAACATGGCTCCAAGAAGATCAAAGAATTAGACTCTTTGTAACCAGACGAAGTAAAGATGCATAAAGATGAAGTTGAAAGAATAAAGAAGATTTTGACGAGAATGTGACTATGATTGAAGATCAGGAATTCATCCTCAATATTAGATGTCTAGAATTGGAAGTTGAGTTGACCAATCTTGAGAAGACACGTATTGAGTCTCCACAAAAGAAGGAAATATTTTCTTCTAGTACTCAATGATTACGAGAGGATTGTACAATCAAAAGACCACCAACATGTGATAATAGAATCACAACTTCACTCATTGATCCATCACAAGTAGCTGAGAAGAAGGTACCATCTATACCAACTTGTACTAATGTTTCTGAAATTTCTTCTACAAAAAATGCAGGTTGTAATGAATATTCTAAAAAATTATGGATGAAGAAAAGTTAGAAGAAACCTACTACCATGGCTAGGGTGGATAGGGGAAAGAGTTTGTAAGACATTGTCTCAAATAAATCAAAAAATACCAAGAATAAAATTCATAAACATTATCATGAAGATGGAAAGAATTCAAGGTTTGTGGGTCAATGATGGTGCTGCAACAAATTTGGGCATTGTGCATTGAATTTTGGGTACAATCCCTTAAATGTAAAATCACAGAGAAGGCCCATATCAAGTGTGATAAATCAATAGAATAATAAGAAACATCCAAAGATCCAGAAGCATTTGTATACTGCAAATAGAATTAGAATGTTAGATAAAATCTATGATGTATGCAATAGGAGTGGTCGTGTGAATGGTTCATGTTCATTTCAACAGGTACCCAAATATGATAAGAAAATGAGATCACAAGAGTTGTCTATAAAAAAATTATCCTTGTGAAGTAGTCAGAAGAATGTTGGAAAAGAAAACACTCCCAAGAAGACTCAAAGTGGAATGTTGATAAGTCCTTGTATTCTAAATCTAAGAAGGTGAAGGGTGGTGCATCAAAAAGAACTGCTTAGAAGGATTCTACTCAATAGAATCCCTGTAGAAGATCCAATCTTGATGCCTCAGTCCCTAATAATATATTGGTGGTTTTTCCATAATATTTTTAAATAATGAGAAATATGGAAGATGCATAGGCTAAGACTTGTGATAAAAGAAAAAATAAGATTCTACATGAAGATAAAAAAGTTCTAGTTGTGAGGTGCAACAAGTCTGGTCATACTATTAGAAGATGCTTTGAATTTACTCCAACCCAAAAAGAATTCCTCAAAAAGATAAATTTTCCACTAGAAGATTATAGTTCTTTGAAATCCCTTAAAGAAAGAAGATTCACACACAAAGAGATGGAAGAAATAGTACTGTCCACATAATCACAGTCAGCATTGAAGATCAGTTTCGAAAGTGTGACGAATGGAGCATCTTGGTTTAGAAAATATTCTCAAACTTGTTGTTCACATTGATAAATAAAAGAGGATCTACCTTATTCCCTTAAATATTTTTGTATTGTATTTGTTATTATCATATATGGAATTTAATGTGAAGTAAGATCTCTGGGGGAGAACTTGGGATTCAGTGGGGAGAAGTGTTCCCTTGAGGGGGAGACACATGAAGAAGCTACCATAGTCATTATCTAAATCAGTATCAACGTCATTCAATATAAAATTCAATTACTCTAAATATTATCTAAAGATCATATCATTGGAAAAGGTATGTAATTTATAAATCTCTTATCCTTAGTTATTCAAAATAAATATCATTCTATAAAGGGGGAGTAACAAAGTTAATCAGTAACATAAGATGAGTAAAAGTTCCCCAAGGCCACTTATCCTGCCAATTACACTTGAATGTTTTTTGATCCATTTTTTGAAGTAAGTGTAGAAGTTTCATGTTGATTATTTTATATCACACTTATTATCCTAAGCCTAGAATGAAAGTCGAAATCCCTTTGTGACAGGTCTATGAGTTCTCATCCCATGAGGTGTCATGATTTAGTTGATAATGGACAGCTCTATTGTCAAAATGAAATCCTCTTGTTTTCAACATCGATCGCTACTCAAGTTGACTTAGACTGAAATGATTGATGGAACACTACTTAAGTATATAAAGATACCCTCTCTACCATGAACATTGTATTTCTTGTCAATAAAGGGGAGATAAAGTGAAATGAAAGTTTGAAATGTAAGGGGGAGAGAAAGAAGTAAAGGGGTAGAGAAATATTTTCATTTTGATATTGACACATTCATTTGAGGAGAACTTTAAGGTATTGAAAAAAAAATACAGAGTGGGAGATTTTTGGGACCACTTTATGTATGAAGATTGTATTTATTGTCAATAGTTTTCAATGCTGGTAAAAATAAAGAAGGAGATGAAGAAGGATTCCAAATTTAATAGAGATTGACTAAAGTGAGGATGACTGGAGAATTGTTATGCAATCATAGCATTGAATTTAATGCTTGGGAAATTCTCCATGAAGTTTAAATCAGACGATGCTTTGCTGATTTTTATTTCACAAATATCATGAGTTAGGAGAACATGTGATAAAATCCTTATTAAGGAAAGGGGTAGAAAAGATGATGCCAGCCATATTTAGTTTTGATTAGAAAGAATGATGTTGCTGGAAGATAGGGAAGTTACAGTACTTCTCATTGAAAATCTCTGACGATGCTAATGTTGTTCGATCAAAGGATGTATATCACGATAGTGGAGTTCGTGATGAAAGTTGAATAATGTTTATGAAATGTAGTGAAGAGAATCATGACAAAGGGATAGATGATCAGGAGGCGACACAAAAGAACTTTTTATGGTGGTACTTTTTTCAGGTGTTTGTCAAAAAATTGGGCCTAAAAAAGAGGAGATAGAGACATCAGTTTTTGGTAAATGGTGGTGGGAAAAAGATCAGGGTTTTGCATGAAAGATCAGGGTTGGGCACGAAAAATCAGGTTTGTGGTGAATGATTTTTCATGCACACAATCTTGGATTGACCTTTTGTGTGCAAGCAGAGTTCCACGACCGGCATAGGAAAATATGGCAAAGGCATGGACTGCCTGAAATATTGTACAAAGTGTAAGAAAAAGAGGTTGCGTGAAAGATTGGTTTTTGCATGCAAGATTGAAGGTGTTTTTGGAACTTGCACGTAAGACATGATTTGAGGTCAAAACATCGAAAAATGGAAAAGGCATGAAGTGCAAGAAAGATTTAAAAAGTGTGAAAAATTTCAGGTTGGCGCAAAAGAGACTTACGTTCCCAATGAGACGTCAAATGGGGTTTTGTGTGATGCATCAGGATCTTGTGTGATGTTTGGAATATTGTTCACAAGGCATGATTTAAGGGAAAAAAATCGAAAAATTGAAAATGAAGGAAGTGCGCAAAAGATTCAAGATTTGCGTGAAATATGATGTTGCCGTGAAAGTGACTTATTCCCCCAATGTGATGCCAAATGGTTTTTTGTGTGACGTGTTAGGATCTTTCATGACACATCAAGGTTTTTCCGTGAAGGGGTTGACGAGGTCTGTAAATAAGAGGTTACCCCCTCAAATTTTTTAAGCTCAACAGATAGAAAATTCAGATCTTTGAAGTGTATAATAAATATATGCAAAGGTAGTTACTTGAAAACAATTAAGAGTTGCATGCAAGAAAGGATATTTTCACACAATAAGGGAGTTGTGCGCAAGATTGAAGTAGTGTGAAAGAGGTCTTCTGCGACAAAAGTTGAATGTTGCGCGTGAGTCGTTAATGTTGCGTGCAAGTCGCCCAAAAGGTTTTCATGAAATATTGGGGTCCTGCAGACCTTCGACTGGTGAATAACACTCTTGATGGGACTTTGCAAAGAAGGAAGTACTGTGAAACATTCGGTTTCACAAAGAAAAGTTTTACCACACTCACACAACAGGTGTTTATCACCCTTGTTGTGCTTTGTGAAGTGAAGAAGAAATAGACATGAAATTTAACTCATATCTAAACAAAAGAAGAAGTTAGTATACTGATACACTTAGGTGTTTGTATTGAGAAGAGAAGAAAGAATAAAAGAAGAAGAATATAGTGTGCCCAACTAAAGACTGACAATCATACATGGAAGTTCAACTGTGATGATGCTAAGATGAATTAGACTTCATTGATATGATAATCACAAAGGGAGATTGTGATTCTAGAAAAGAAGAAGAGAAGTGATCTCAGTGTATTTGGTTTTTCACTAAAGGATAAAGTGCAAAGAAGAGTGGTTTTTAGTGAAACTTGTTTTTCATTAAAGTGGCAGAAGAAAAAGAATGTACAACTTACAGGATTTTTATAGAGAAAGAAGAGTTTGGTTACTTTCATGCTGCTAAGTAAGTAACAAGGAGAAGAAAAAGGTTGTGGAAGAACAAAGTATCACTATAGCATCTAACAAGTCTCAATAGGTGGAAGATTCTTTTGGTGTTGTAAACTCTTTTAATAGAGATAAGACTATCTTCAAAGGTAGTATAAAGAACCAGCTAGAGGTTGCAAGAGACTGTCTACATTGACAGTATAAAGAACCTGCAAGTGTATGGACATATCCTACTTATTTCAAGTTGGAATAGAATTATATCCCTTCCCCCTCCAAGTGTAGGGAGCCACACAAACTAGAGGATTGTTTTCCAAGTAAATCTACAATAATAGCATATCACATTATAGTGGAGAATCCATGCACAAGTCATTTCCATGCATGGAATGCATGAAGCTTCTATTATTGAGTGGTGAACCTTATAAAAATATTGTGTGTATATTTTTACTAATTTCTATTATTGCATGTGATAGGGAAAAGAGAATAAGAGAATAAAGATTCTAACAGGTCAAGAGGCAGAAGGATATAAAGTTGGAATTGGTTTCAAAAGTCCCCAACACTCATTCACTCCCCTTCTTAGTGTTAGGTATATCCCAAACTGGTCCTCTTAGGCACGCCCCATTGGTGGCCTTGGGATGTGGAAACAACCACCAATAATTCTAGAATGAACCTATTGTCATCCCCTATAGGTCCTATTTAATTTATTTCAAATTAAAATTTCAATTTCAGGTCCACTCTGAAATGTACGGAGGGAATCATAACTTCTTATATATCTATAATGAACCACATCATGAAATAAATGTATAGACCACCTTTCTTATATCATTGGTGGAGTGCTCATCCAATATCAGCTCCAAATTCGACTCAGATTGGGAGAAATATGAATAATGGATGAGAAAATTGAAATTAGGGATTAGGAGACTAAATCTAAATAGCACAGCTGATATCCATAAGAATTGAGAACCATTAAAAAGGAATGTAGATATTACGGATGCGGATCCAATGAGATAAACAGCGCTCAAACCAGAGATCAGATGGTGAAGATGCATCAAATCCAAGGTTAGTCACTGAAAAATACTCTAAAATACCCCTTTGTTGTGAGTATAAAGAAAACACAATTTTAAGTTATAAAATTATTTTTAATTATATAAAATTCTTTAAAACCGTCCCAAAATACAGGGGCACCATCATTTAGGTGAATGGTTTAGAAAACTATACACTAACCTTGCACTGTTTCCTATCGACAAAGGGGCACCCACATGATTCCCACACATGGTTTATAAATCATGTGGAAACCATGAGAAACCCCACTTTCATGTTCTATAATAATTGTAGACCTAGTTGCACGGATGTGTGGCCCAACCCACACAGTTTTCACTAACCGTGTATCCTCCTCTTTTCACCCAAAACATGGGTTCTAGGTTCCAGACCAACCTCAAACACCCTTAATACCTCTATGACCTCAATAACAATTCATATTGGGCCATATTTAAGAAATTAAAATGAAAAAGAAGTGATTTTTAGCTCATAATATTACCCAGGTTCTTATATAGATATTGACATATAACACTCGATAATGAACACACCTTTAGCTTCCCCACACTTATGGGTGAAATTCTTACTTTAGTGACCTAGATTTCCACATGAAAAAATACTTCCCCTTTTACTTTACCTGCCTCTTGGAAGAATAGTTCTAGGGAGATTTATACTTGTTATGATTCTTGGTACCCTTCGCCTTGTTATTAATTTTCTTATTCAGTTTAAGGAACGTGGGTTTTCATGACCTATGTCCTTATCCACTTGTATGAATAGAGTAAGATGTTTTGAAAGACTCTTCTCATTATTTCTCATGTTATAATTAAAAATAAAACTAGGGAAATTCTTGGGTTGTGAGGAAATTATAATATCTATGAACAACTCATATTTAAATTTAATCCCTAATATTTCCCAGAATTCAATGTAGCAAATAAGCTTTAATACATGAGGCCCAGCTAGTGTTGAATCTCCATTATTTTTTGTAAATAGATAATTATAGATCTCATCTCTCTCTTATCTATTTGTCTCTTTAGAGAGTTACCAAAGTTGAGACATCATGCTATACACATCCATGTCATCATGTTGCTTCAAAATCTCATTATTCATGGATGATAACAGGAAACACTAAACAGTTGTGGAATATTTCAAATGTTTATCATTGAGAGATAACTCTTCCACACTAGCCTCATTACTAGGCACATCAGGAATAGGTTCTTCAATAAAATATAATTTTCTTATATGGCATAGGATACCATGTTAGTTCCTTTAAAAATTATTTTAAATTTGTGTTATTAAGAAGGTTATAATTTTAAAGAATGGATTGAAGTGATATAATTGAAGTTATTTTTATTGTTTTTTCTATAAATAATATGATTATTGTTTTAGTACGTTATCTGATAAAATTTATAAAAATAAATAAATATTATTTTTATTAATCTCACATTTTTTTAAAAACCCAAAATCCATCACCATTGGCTTCATAATATCATGTTTCTTGTACATTTTATTTGAAAGGATCCATACTCCCCATCTCATCATCCCAAATTTTATCATGAAATTTAGAGAGTTTTAGTAGGTATTCCAAATTCCTACTACCTTTACCAACAGTTCCATGCTCTTTTAAGAAGAATACCCAATCTTAAAATCCTTAAATTGGATTTTCTAATCCATTTTCACTAAATTAGACCAAGAACTACTTTTAAATTCAACCCTTGATGTGAACTAAGTTAATTCTATCCATAAATTCATGTTATAATTCCATTTTAATTGAAAGTACCTCATTTTTGTTCGGTCAAGCACTTTGAACTATGGATCAATTTTAACAGTAGTAGTGGAAGGCCATACATAGTAAATATATATAATTGAGAGATTTTATATTTTATTTGTAAATTTCCAATTATTATCTTTATTATATTCGTTTTAATATTAATTGGATTTACTTATGTGATTAACCATGAATTATATAAAATTTTATATAAGTCAATTTATTTTAGTTCTATATATCATGTTTGTTAATTCATTAATTCATGTGATCATAAAAAACATCCATAATGAAATTATCATGTAACATGAAATAAATAAAATAAAAAATTGATATGATCATGTTATTTTGATAATGGTTAATTTATTTTTAAGATGATAAACTATCCGTCAACTTAGGGAAAAAACACCTCGAACCATTTATGGACTGTGTTGTAGCTATCTACCTATACACCTATGTATCTCTCTTTGATTTTTTCACCTTATATCCAAACATGAACAACCTATGCTAGTTTATGAGATCCATCCATTACATATTATTTTACTCACACCCATGTGAGGGAACCAAAGGGTTTGTTAATGGGTTTATATAAAATAAACCATCATCACAAAGGCCCTTACATAATTAGAGGAGATATGACACACTAGCTAACAATTTATTTTAATAATAAATTAATTTAAAACAAACACATACAATGGTCTTGTCTAGGATCATGATCATAAAAATTCATGTAATTAATTATTCATTTGATAAAATTAGTATTGAATTCCAATCATTCTTATTTAAGATAACCCATAATCAAATAAATTAATTATATTCTTTGATTAATTTAATCTTTTAGCATAATTCTAATCCAAATAACCCAGAGAAAATTTTCAATTAAAATTTTAGATAAGTTAAATAAATTTATTTAAAATTCATTATGTAAAAAAATGTACCTTAGAGGCAACATGGTGAGTATCCATCCGAACTAACCAAAGTGTATTATACTTGAATATTTTTCACTCTTTTAACATGTGGCATACACAACATATCATGTAATTTCATGGAATGAAATATAAAATTGTTCTCCACATTGAACACAAGTTATTTACACCACGTGTTATGCTTCAATGTGAATAGAGTAATAACATTAATAAAATTGTTTTATGATATAAAGATTTGAACATTATAAATAAACTAATTTGAAATTTATTTATATAAAACTCATTAAATGGAATGTACAATAAAATTATGGACCACATGGAACATATGTTTATAAGGTATTTAAAATATATTAGATTGATTTTAAATTTTATATAATTTGGTAAATGTACATGGTTTGAACATTGGTGCTACATGCTGTGTATTTTTTTCCACCATCTATTTGTGAAACATTTCTAGGGGATCAGCATGTAACCGTGGAATGAAAAAGTTTGGAGTACACGGTGTGCACATGAGATACATGTAGTATGTTCTCATATTTACATGGACACCAGTCATGTAGATCATATAAGAGAAAACATGGCCCATCTATGACTAAGGGACTACACATCGTGTAAAAAAGTTACACATCGTGTACTCTATATGACCGTGTACCAGGTTAGCCCAGTCAACACGTTGTGTATAATGGAATTCTATACATGTAATAAATTCAATGTACATGAATTAGTTATGAATTAATTCTAGGTGCATTAAGAACCTAGTATACAATGTGTACCTCCATGTTACATCGAGCCTACTCTTGTGTAATAGAGCTAGAATCATTGTCACATCTGTATGAGATATTTGAATTTATTTTTTTTATCAAA
This sequence comes from Viscum album, assembly GCA_963277665.1. Lineage (NCBI taxonomy): Eukaryota > Viridiplantae > Streptophyta > Magnoliopsida > Santalales > Viscaceae > Viscum > Viscum album. The sequence goes on along the minus strand of OY728139.1, from coordinate 463,247,647 downwards.
TTAATCAATTTGATAATATTTATAAAAAACAAAATGGAAGAAAATAGATCTCACAATTCAGAATAAAGAAATATTTAACTAGAATTTAAAACCAATAATAAATTTCAAAATCAATCCACTATATCTAAATAATTATAAATAATTATGTGACCCCTAGGATTACACTTGTAGGTTATGGGCATAGTGGAAGTGCCAAATGGGTTGTTACCAACTTTTCTTTTCATTATCATAAATGAATTATCTGATATTTACATGATAATAAACATCCTGATTAAAGGAATTGAATAAAATAATATAGACGATGGATAAACACCAGAACCAAAGTGCAGGATAATCACATATTATTTATAAATAATTTAAGTAATTAAAAATTACCATTAGAGAAGTTTTATCTTCATTTATGGAAATGAAAATGGATCTACTTCATACCATCGTTATGTTTTAGGAATCAATAATAGATTCCTTGTAGTAGTGATCCACATGTGTTCCATGAATCTCTGAAAATCATCATAGGAATATCTTGGTGCTAGAATGGTAGATCCAATTACTTCCATTTCCTATCTATGATATCACTAATAATCACTTACAAAAGATTATCATTGATCTCTCTAAACTCAGGAGTGGAAGGTGGATGAATATCTCTCTCTGTTCTTACAAGTGTTTTGGGAGAGGGATATCTCTTGGGTTTGAGATTATTTCCTCTATATTTTGTTGTGCACAACACAAAATGAATTGGATCTCTTAAGAAAATAATATAATTGGGTTTATATACCATTTGGGTTTAAAAAATTAATTTTACGTGTTTCCTTTACTATTTAATCAATCCCTATGAAACACCATGTCTATAATAATAATATTATTATTATTATTTCATGACATGCACTATACTCACAAATTAAAATAAATATTTTTATTAAAATAATATTCAATTTCTATTATTTCTCACCAGAACATTAAAATCGGTCTTTCATTCCTCCACAATATTAATCGATCCTTGAATAATTACTATTTATTTAATAAATAAATATCACAACATTATTCACCAGTAAATTTAATTAATATTATATTCACTAAAAAGAAAATATATATTTATTAAATATTCTCCTCACATAATATTCTGTTGAATAACTAGGGATGGAATATATATGTGATTAATATAACTGTAATTATTATTAAACAACATTTGGGAATAATATATATTCATCTTGTTAAATTTTAAATAATAAAATTTTATTTAACTGAGATTCTGGATACACTTAGTGTGTGACCCTCTGAGACTCTTTCTCAATTTAATTTGGTGAAGTATTTTAAATTACATGGCTAGTGTCTAGAAAAAATCCGAGGAATCTGGAGATAAAAAAGTTAATGATGCAATTACATAATACCCCATATCGATTCTTACTATTTAATATGATCAATTTATTACAATATCTCCAATCATGAATGTTTCATGTTGGTTCCATCAACCTATGTGTTCGATGTCTCTTTAATTGAATTTACAAAAATCATAATTTCCTATAAAACACCATGGACATTTATTTATTTATTCTATATAATTTTCATCAAAGGGCCTAAGATATCAAATTCTATGAAATAATACAATGGAAAAATCATTTATCACATTATTCATTATCAAAATTTTACTTGTAACGCACCCAACGTATCATACCTCGCTATGAACATAATATGTCTTATTTTTCAATAATACATAAAAGTAAGTGATTTATAATAATTTTTAACAATAATCATAATATATAAGGATCAATACCCACATCCACATATATAAACATCTAACGACACATATAAATGTGAATTTCCAATTGGCAGGTATCATTCTCATAATAACCTACACTAGATATTTCCAAGGTCACACACCGTGATAAGGTTCATAAAATTCCTATGAGTCTCCACCCATGATATCTTGAATTATTTATATCATTCAAAAGATTTAGTCATTCTATAGAACATATATTTTTAATAATAATGTCATTGAACTTCTCAGTTCTCATTATAGCAGTGAACTTCTATGACCTTTTAGTGTGACAACTACTCTTAGTAAATTATCACATACTATGTTATGTAGATGAAACATCAAAGGTTAATATTTAAAACAATGAATACATGTTATTATATAGTACGGAAAATTTGATTTTAGGGTACCAATTCCAATAGGGGAAAGTATAATCTCATGAAATGGAGCATATTTAAATAAATGATAGCTTATTATAAATGATGCCTTAGGTTTCCCATAGTCATAACCTGTAATAATTGAATCAATTAATTCAATATTGAATAAAATTTGTTGTCTGATAAAGATGATAGATTGAGAATGAGAGTGTCTACTTTTTAATATAGGCTAAATCCCTTCTGTTTGTGGTCGAGTGATCCTACTTGCATGTGATGGCTAAATGCGTTGTTTTAGGGAAAAACATCCCTTTTGACCTTTTTGTTTTTTTTCATTATATATTGCATTAAATTTGATCCTTTTTATATTATGTTATATAATCATGAGATGGATAATGAGATATTGGTGGGAAGGATCAAGATTTTGGAAGCATTGACACTTATGATGGTAAGATACATAGTAATATGCATGATGGAGTTAGGGTTGGCCTCAGGATGATGGAATTGGTTGAGGATGGTCTTACCTATTGTTGTGATATAATATAGTCCACTAACTTGATAATAATATCTTTAAGGGATGGGGGTCTAGGTTTCCTGTTTATCTGTATTTCATTCCCCACTAATAGAGGCACCTGGATGTGCTTGGTCACATCTATATTTTGATGTAGATTATGATGTTTCCTATAGTACCTATAATTATGTAATGGTAAAGAATTTATAATTAATTTTATAACCCATAGGGTTGGTTCTTGGAATGAAAATATTATCATTGTTGGTAATCATGGACTCAATTGGATTATACATGGAGGCCATGCACATCACTTGGATGGTTAATAAAATGTAATCGAAATAATGATAATTAATGGTGAAAGAATTAATTAACATGAAGTGGAATGTTAAATTTTAAAGAAGTAATATAATATTGGATTCTCAAATTTTTGTGTGCATATATGATATCTACTCTAGTAGTGGTAGTCAGGTGTTAGAGTGACGATAGCTGTAGTTGATCTTACGAATAGGTTATTTCCCATAGTGTGGTTGTGAGATATTCTATATCTTGTATTATTTGTGATTTCATACACTTCCCCACCAATGAAGTTAGTGAGACAGAAACCCAGTGGAATCTGAGAGGTTGTTTTCCCCCAACAACCTTGTGGTGAGGATGGATGACTAACTACCCCCTTTGGCTCCGCTCTCTTCTTTTGGTAGTGGTATGTGCTGGTATGCATATTGGTTATTTCCCCACATATGTGTGTAGAGGGTTTTAATGGCATGAGGTTATTTCAAACACATTTACCCCATATATGTGTGTAGAGGGTTGTAATCGCATGTGTGTAGAGGTCTTCCACAACAAAAGTTGAATGTTGCGCACAAGTCTTTAATGTTGCGCAGAAGTCACCCAAAAGGGGTAAATGAAATATTGGGGTCTTGGAGGTCTTCAAGAGGTGCATAACACTCTCAAAGTGACTTTGTGAAGAAGAAATTATTGTGAACCATTTGGTTTCACAAATAAAAGTTGCACCACACTCACACAACTCGTATTTATCACCCTCACTGTGCGTTGTGAAGTGAAGAAGAACTAGACATGAAATTGAACTCATATATTCACAATAGAAGAAGTTGGTATACTGATACACTCATGTTTTGGTATTGTGAAGAGAAGAAATAGTAAAATAAGAAGAACAAAGTTTGCCCAACTAAAGACTAACAATCATATAGGGCAGTTCAACTGTGATGATGAAAATATGAACTAGACATCATTGATCTGATAATAACAAAGGGAGTTTGTGATTCTGGAAAAGAAGAAGAGAAGTAATCTTAGTGCAGTTGGTTTTACACTAAAGGAGAAAGTGTAAAGAAGAGTGGGTTTTAGTGTAGCTGGTTTTTCATTAAAGAGGTAGAAGAAGAAGGGTGTGTAGCTTATAGGTTTATTGTAGAGAAAGAAGAGGTTGGTTACTTGCATGCTTCTAAGTAAGTAACAAGGATAAGAAGAAGGTTGTGGAAGAACAAAGTAGCATTGTATCATCGAACGGGTCTCAATAGGTGGAAGATTCTTTTGGTGTTGAAAACTCTTTTAACAGAGAGAAGATTGTCTTCCCAGGCTGTATAAGGAACCAATTAGAGGCTGCAAGAGACTGTCTACATAGGCAGTATAAAGAACTATAACGTTTAAGGGAATATCCTACTTGTTTCAAGTTGGAAGAGGATTATATCTATTCCCCCTCTAAGTGTAGGGAGACACACAGACTAGAGGATTGTTTTCCTAGTCAATCCACTGTAACAGCATATCACATTATAGGGAGAATCCATGCACTGGTTATTCCCATGCATGGAAAGGACGTAGCTGCTCTTATTGAGTGGTGAACCTTGTAAAAATATCATGTGCATATTTTTATTTCTTTATAATATTTCAAGTGAAAGAGAAAAGAGAATAAGATAATCAATATCCTAATAGGTCAAGAGGTACAGGGATTGAAAGTTGGAATTGGTTTCAAAATTCCCTAACACTAATTTACCCCCTATCAGTGTTAGGTGTATCCCAATCTGTTCCTCTCAATTGGTATTAGAGTGACAGGTTCACCTCTATTGGATTCTCTATTGTGAATTTATTCTCTTTTGAAGATTTGAGTTCCTTTCCTGATTCAACCATGAAGATAAGTGTTGGTGAATATTCAGTTACCTCTGATCATAAGGCTATATCTACTAAGACCATGATGAACAGGAAAAATAAATAGAAGAGAAAGTTGAAGAAGAATTCCCTCTTATCTAAAGAAGAGGAAGTATCTGGTTCTCGGTACCTTTCTGACAATGAAGACTCATCAGTCTTGGAAAGTAATGATGAAGTGGCTCATGTTTCCACTAAGAATATGGAAAACCTTCCTACCTCAAATGATAAGTAGGTATGTGTTATTACATTTGGAAATTATTCTCATGATGAAAATGCTAGCACAAGTGGTGATGATCGATATACAACATCTCAATAAATATCAGTTGATAGATTAAGAATGATTCTACATGGTATCCCTGAAGAAAGTACATCCCTGGTTTGTAGATTATTTCAATCCATGTAGGAAAATATCATTCAGCTAGAAGAAGAAACTGATGTTTTGGAGAAAGTCTTACAAGAAAAAAATTGTTGAGTGTTTAAATCTCTCCAGACAGGTTGGAGCCTTTGAAGAAACAGAGAGGAAATTTGAATTAAGTTATTTAATATGGCTCAAAGATGTTGAATAAATAGGGGGAGTCATCAAAACTCTAGAAGAGAAGATCCATGCACTTGAAGATGAGTTTAATAGGAGCAATGAAGTCAAGGAGGTATATTTGGAAGATGAATCCAAGAAGATCAATGAACTAGACTCTTTGTTACAAGACAAAGTAAAGATGCATAAAGATGAAGTTTAAAGAATAAAGAAAATTTTGAAGTGAATATGACTATGATTGAAGATTAGGAAGTCATCATCAATATGAGATTTCTATAATTGGAAGCTGAGTTGACCAATCTTGAGAAGACACATATTGAGTCCCCACAAAAGAAGGAAAAATTTTCTTTTAGTACTCAATGATTACTAGAGGATTATACTTTCAAAAGACCACCAACATGTGATAAAAAATCATGACTTCACTCGTTGATCCATCACAAGTAGCTGAGAAGAAGGTACCATCTATACCAACTTGTACTAATGTTTCTGAAATTTCTTCTACAAAAAATGCAGGTTGTAATGAATATTCTAAAAATTATGGATGAAAAAAAGTGAGAAGAAACCTATTACCATGGATAGGGTGGATAGGGGAAAGAGTGTGTAAGACATTGTCTCAAATAAATCACAAAATACCAAGAATAAAATTCAGAATCATTATTATGAAGATGGCATGAAGTCAAGGTTTGTGGGTCAATGATGGTGCTGCAACAAATTTGGGCATTGTGCATTGAATTTTGGGTACAATCCCTTAAATATAAAATCACAGAGAAGGCCCATCTCAGGTGTGAGAAATCCAGAGAATAATAAGAAACATCCAAATATCCAGAAGCATTTGTATACTGCAAATAGACATAGAATGTTAGATAACATCTATGATGTATGCAATAGGAGTGTTCGCGTGAATGGTGCATGTTCATTTCAACAGGTACCCAAAGATGATAAGAAAAGGAGATCACAAGAGTTGTCTATTAAAAAAAATTATCCTTGTGAAGTAGTCAGAAGAATTTTGGAAAAGAAAACACCCCCAAGAAGACTCTAAGTGGAATTTTGATAAGTCCTTGTATTCTAAATCCAAGAAGGTGAAGGGTGGTGCATCAAAAAGAACTGCTTAGAAGGATTCCACTCAAAAGAATCCATGTAGAAGATCCAATCTTGATGCCTCAGTCCCTAATAATATATTGGTGGTTTGTCCAGAAGATTTGGAAAGAATGAAAAATATGGAATATGCATATGCTAAGACTTTTGATAAAAGAAAAAATAAGATTCTACATGAAGATAAAAAAGTTCTAGTTGTGAGGTGCAACAAGTCCGGTCATACTATTAGAAGATGCTTTGAATTCACTGCAACCCAACATGAATTCCTCAAAAACATAGATTTTTCACTAGGAGATTCTAGTGCTTCGAAATCCCTTGAAGAAAGAAGATTCACACACAAAGAGATGGAAGAAATAGTAAGGTCCACACAATCACAGTCAACATTGAAGATCATTTGCGAAAGTGTGAAGAATGGAGCATCCTGGTTGAGAAAATCTTCTCAAACTTGTTGTTCACATTGATGAAGAAAATAGGATCTACCTTATTCCCTCAAATATTTTTGTATTGTATTTGTTCTTATCATATAGGGAATTTAATGTGAAGTAATATCTCAGGGGGAGAACCTGGGATTCAGTGGGGAGAAGTGTTCCCTTGAGGGGGAGACACATGAAGAAGCTACCAGAGTCATTATCTCAATCAGTATCAATGTCGGTCAGTATAAAATTCAATTACTCTAAATATTGTCTTAAAATCATATAATTGGAAAAGGTATTTAATTTATAAATCTCTCATCCTTGGTTATTCAAAATAAATATCATTATATAAAGGTGGAGTAACAAACTTAATCAGTAACATAAGATGAGTAAAAGTTCCCCAAGGCCACTTATCCTGCCAATTGCACTTGAATGTTTTTTGATCCATTTTTTGAAGTAAGTGTAGAAGTTTCATGCTGATTATTTTATATCACACTTATTATCCTAAGCCTAGAATTAAAGTGGAAATACCTTTATGACAAGTCTATGAGTTCTCCTCTCATGAGGTGTCATGATTCAGTGGATAATGGGCAGATCTGTTTTCTAAATCAAATTCTCTTTTTTTCAACATCGATCGCTACTCAAGTAGACTTAGACTGAAATTATTGATGGCATACTACTTAATTATATACAAATAGCCTCTCTACCATGAACATTTTATTTCTTTTTAATAAGGTGGAGATAAAGTGAAAAGAAAGTTTGAAATGTAAGGGGGAGAGAAAGATTTTTATTTTGATATTGACACATTCATTTGAGGAGAACTATAAGGTATTGACAAAAAATACAAAGGGGGAGATTTTTGGGACCACTTTATGTATGAAGATTGTAATTGCTATCAATAGTTTTCAATGCAGGTCAAAATGAAGAAGGATATGAAGAAGGATGCCAAATTTAATGGAGATCGACTAAAGTGAGGATGCCTGGAGAATTGTTATGAAATCAAATCATTTAATGTCATGCTTTGGAAATTCTCCATGAAGTTTAAATTAGACGATGCTTTTCTGATTTGTATTTCACAAATATCATGAGTTAGGAGAACTTGTGATACAATCCTTATTAAAAAAAGGGGGAGAAAAGATGATTCCAGTCATATTTAGTTTTGATTGGAAAGAATGATATTGCTGGAAGATATGGAAGTTGCAATACTTCTCACTGAAAATCTCTGACGATGCTAAAGTTGTTCGATCAAAGGATATATATCACGATAATGGAGTTCGTGATGAATGGTGAATAATGGTTATGAAATGTAGTGAAGAGAATCATGACAAAGGGATAGATGATCAGGAGGCGACACAAAAGAACTTTTTAAGGTGGCACTGTTTTCTGGTGTTTGCCAAAAAATATGGCCTGAAAAAGAGGAGAGGGAGACATCAGTTTTTGGTAAATGGTGGTGGGAAAAATATCAGGTTTGTTCATGAAAGATCAGGGTTGTAAGCGAAAATTCAGGTTTCTGCATGAAAGATTTTTCATGCAAATAATATTGGATTGAACTTTTGTGTCCAAGCAGAGTTCCAAGACCAGCATAGGAAAATATGGAAATGTCATGGACTGCGTGAAATATTGTACAAAGTGTAAGAAAAAGAGTTTGCATGAAAGATTGGTTTTTGCATGTAATATTGAAGGTGTTTTTGGAACATACGCATAAGACATGATTTGATGTCAAGACTTTGAAAAATGGAAAAGGAATGAAGTGCACGAATGATTTAAAAAGTGTGAAAAAATTTAGGTTGGCGTGAAAGAGACTTACACTCCCAATGCGATGTCAAATGGGGTTTTGCGTGATGCATCAGGATCTTGCGCGATGTTTGGAATAATGTGCACAAGGCATGATTTAAGGGAAAAACATCAAAAAATGGAAAAGGAAGGAAGTGTGCAAAAGATTCAAGAATTATGTGAAAGATAAGGCTGCCACGAAAGTGACTTATTCACCAAATGCAATGCCAAATGGGTTTTTGTGTGATGTGTTAGGATATTTCATGACACATCAAGGTTTTTGCGTGAAGGGGTTGACGAGGATTGTAAATAAGAGGTGACATACTCACATTGTTTAAGCTCAACAGATAGAACAATTCAGATCTATGAAGTGCGTAAGAAATATATGCAAATGTAGTTACATGAAAAGAATTAAGAGTTTCATGCAAGAAATGATATTTTCACACAATAAGGGAGTTGTGTGCAAGATTTAAGTAGTGTGAAAGAGGTATTTTGTGACAAAAGTTGAATGTTGTGCGTGAGTCGTTAATGTTGCATGCAAGTCGCCCAAAAGTGTTGCATGAAATATTGGGGTCCCGCAGACCTTTGACTGGTGCATAACACTCTTGATGTGACTTTGAAAAGAAGGAAGTACTGTAAAACATTAGGTTTCACAAAGAAAAGTTGTACCACACTCACACAACTGGTGTTTATCACCCTCGTTGTGAATTGTGAAGTGAAGAAGAAATAGACATGAAATTTAACTCATATCTAAACAAAAGAAGAAGTTATTATATTGATACACTTAGGTGTTGGTATTGAGAAGAGAAGAAATAATAAAAGAAGAAGAATAAAGTGTGCCCAACTAAAGACTGACAATCATACATGGAAGTTCAACTGTGATGATGCTAAGATGAATTATAATTCATTGATATGATAATCACAAAGGGAGTTTGTGATTCTAGAAAAGAAGAAGAGAAGTGATCTCAGTGTATTTGGTTTTGCACTAAAGGAGAAAGTGAAAAGAAGAGCGGGTTTTAGTGCAGCTTGTTTTGCATTGAAGTGGCAGAAGAAAAAGAGTGTACAACTTACAGGATTTTTTTAGAGAAAGAAGAGTTTGGTTACTTTCATGCTTCAAAGTAAGTAATAAGGAGAAGAAAAAGGTTGTGGAAGAACAAAGTATCACTATAACATCCAACAGGTCTCAATAGGTGGAAGATTATTTTGGTGTTGAAAACTTTTTTAACAGAGATAAGGTTGTCTTCAAAGGTAGTATAAATAACCATCTAGAGGTTGCAAGAGACTTTCTACATTGACAGTATAAAGAACCCACAAGTGTATGGGAATATCCTGCTAATTTCAAGATGGAATAGAATTATCTCCCTTCCCCCTCTAAGTGTAGGGAGCCACACAAACTAGAGGATTGTTTTCCTAGTCAATCCACAATAACAGCATATCACATTATAGTGGAGAATCCATGCAGTGGTCATTTCCATGCATGGAATGCATGTAGCTTCTCTTATTGAGTGGTGAACCTTATAAAAATATTGTGTGTATATTTTTACTACTTTCTATTATTGCATGAGACATGGAAAATAGAATAAGAGAATAAAGATCCTAACAGGTCAAGAGGCAGAGGGATATAAAGTTAGAATTGGTTTCAAAAGTCCCCAACACTCATTCACCCCCTTCTTAGTGTTAGGTATATCCCAAACTGGTCCTCTTAGGCACGCCCCATTGGTGGCCTTGGGATGTGGAAACAACCACCTATAATTCTATAATGAACCTATTTTCATCCCCTATAGGTCCTATTTAATTTATTTCAAATTAAAATTTCAATTTCAGGGCCACTCTGAAATGTCAGGAGGGAATCATAACTGCTTATATATCTATAATGAACCACAACATGAAATAAAAGTATAGTCAACCTTCCTTAGCTCGTTCGTGGAGTGCTCATCCAATATCATCTCCAAATTTGACTCAGATTGGGAGAAATATGAATAATGGATGAGAAAATAGAAATTAGGGCTTATGAGACTAAATCTGAATAGCACAACTGATATACATAATAATTGAGAACCATTAAAAACGAATGTAGATATTACGAATGTGGATCCAATGAAATAAATTGCGCTCAAACCAGAGATCAGATGGTGAAGATACATCAAATCCAAGGATAGTCAATGAAAAATACTCTCAAAATACCCCTTTGTTGTGAGTATAAAGAAAACACAATTTTAAGTTATAAAATTATTTTTAATTATATTAAATTCCTTAAAACATTCCCCAAATACAGGGGCACCATCATTTAGGTGAATGGTTTAGAAAACTATGCCCTAACCTTGCACGGTTTCCTATTGACAAAGGGGCATCCACATGATTCCCAAACATTGTTTATAAATCATGAGGAAACCATGAGAAACCCTACTTTCATGTTCTATAAATATTGTAGACCTAGCTACACGGATGTGTGGCCCAACCCACATAGTTTTCACTAACCGTGTATCCTCCTCTTTTCACCCAAAACATGGGTTCTAGGTTCCAGACCAACCTCAAACACCCCTAATACCTCTATGACATCAATGAGAATTCATATTAGGCCATATTTAAGAAATTAAAATGAAAAATAAGTGATTTTTAGCTCATAATATTACCCAAGTTCTTATATAGATATTGACATATAACACTCGATAATGAACACACCTTTAGCTTCCCCACACTTGTGGGTGAAATTCTTACTCCAGTGACCTAGATTCCAACATGAAAAAATACTCCCCCTTTTACTTTACCTGCCTCTTGGAAGAACGGTTCTAGGGATATTTATACTTTTTGTGATTCTTGGGACCCTTCTCCGTGTTATTACTTTTCTTATTCAGTGTAAGGAACATGGGTTTTCATGACCTATGTCTTTATCCACTTGGAAGACTACTGTAAGATGTTTTGAAAAACTCTTCTCATTATTTCTCATGTTATAATTAAAAATAAAACTAGGGAATTTCTTGAGTTGTGAGGAAGGTATAATATCTATGAACAACTCATCTGGGAATTTAATCCCTAATATTTCCAAGAATTCAATGTAGCAAATAAGCTTTACTACATGAGGCCCAGCTAGTGTTGACTCTCCATTATTTTTTGTAAATAGATAATTATAGATCTCATCTCTCTCTTATCTATCCGTCTCTTTAAAGAGTTACCAATGTTGAGACATCATGTTATACACATCCATGTCATCATGTCGCTTTAAAATCTCATTAGTCATGGATGATAGCATGAAACACTAAACAGTTGTGGAATATTTAAAATGTTTATCATTGAGAGATAACTCTTCCTCACTAACCTCATTACTAGGAACATCAGGAATAGGTTCTTCAATAACATATAATTTTCTTATATGTAATAGGATACCATTTAAGTTCCTTTAAAAATTATTTTAAATTTGTGTTATTAAGAAGGTTATAATTTTAAAGGATGGATTGAAGTGATATAATTGAAGTTATTTTTATTATTTTTTCTATAAATAATATGATAATTATTTTAGTACGTTAGCTGATAAAATTTAGAAAAAAATATATATTATTTTTATTAATCTCCCACTTTTTTAAAAAACCTAATATCCCTCACCATTGGCTTCATAATATCATGTTTCTTGTACATTCTAGTTGAAAGGATACATACTCCCCATCTCATCATCCCAAATTTTATCATGAAATTTAGAGAGTTTTAGTAGGTATTCCAAACTCCAACTACCTTTACTCATAGTTCCATGCTCTTTTAAGAAGAATACCCAATCTTAAAATCCTTAAATTAGATTTTCTAAACCATTTGCACTCAATTACACCAAGAACTACTTTTAAATTAAACCCTTGATGTGAACTAAGTTAATTCTATCCATAAATTCATGTTATAATTCCATGTTAATTTAAAGCACCTCATTTTTGGTTGGTCAAGAACTTTGAACTATGGATCAATTTTAACAGTAGTAGTGGAAGGCCATACATAGTAAATATATATAATTGAGATATTTTATATTTTATGTGTAAATTTCTAATTATTATCTTTATTATATTCTTTTTAATATTAATTGGATTTACTTATGTGATTAACCATGAATTATATAAAATTTTATATAAGTCAATTTATTATAGTTATATATATCATGATTGTTAATTCATTAATTCATGTGATCATAAAAAACATCCATAATGAAATTATCATGTAACATGAAAGAAATAAAATAAAAAATTGATATGATCATGATATTTTGATAATGGGTAGTTTATTTTTAAGATGATAAACTAACAATCAACCTAGGGAAAAAACACCTTGAACCATTTATGGATTGTTTTGTATCTATCTACCTATACACCTATGTATCTCTCTTTGATTTTGTTCACCTTATATCCAATCATGAACAACCTCTGCTAGTTTATGAGATCCATCCAATACATATTATTTTACTCACACCCATGTGAGGGAACCAAAGGGTTTGTTAATGGGTTTATATAAAATAAACCATCATCACAAAGGCCCTTAAAAAATTAGATGAGATATGACACACTAGATAAAAATTTAATTTAATAATAAATTAATTTAAAACAAACACATACAATGGTCTTGTCTAGGATCATGATCATAAAAATTCATGTAATTAATTATTCATTTGATAAAATTAGTATTCAATTACAATCATTTTTATTTAAGATAAACAATAATCAAATCAATTAATTATCTTATTTGATTAATTTAATCTTTTGGCTTAATTCTCATCCAAATAACCATGAGAATATTTTCAATTAAAATTTTAGATAAGTTAAATAAATTTATTTAAAATTCATTATGTAAAAAAATGTACCTTGGAGGCAACATGGTGAGTATCCATCCGAACTACCCAAAGTGTATTATACTTGAATATTTTTCACTCTTTTAACATGTGGTATACACAACATATCAAGTAATTTCATGGAATGAACTATAAAATTGTTCTCCACATTGAACACATGTTATTTACACCACGTGTTATGCTTTAATGTGAATAGAGTAATAACTTTAATGAAATTGTTTTATGATATGAAGATCTAAACATTATAAATAAACTAATTAGACATTTATTTATATAAAACTCATTAAATGGAATGTACAATAGAATTATGGACCACATTAAACACATGTTTATAAGGTATTTAAAATATATTATATTGATTTAAAATTTTAAATAATTTGGTAAATGTACATGGTTTGAACATTGGTGCTACATGCTGTGTATTTGTTTCCACCATCTATCTGTGACACATTTCTAGGGGATCAGCATATAACCGTGGAATGAAAAACTTTTGAGTACACGGTGTGCATATGAGATACATGGAGCATGTTCTCAAATTTACATGGACACCAGTCATGTAGACCATGTAAGAGAAAACATGACCCATCTATGACTAAGGGACTACACATAGTGTACAAAAGTTACACAGCGTGTACTCCATCTAACCGTGCACTAGGTTTGCCCAGTCAACACGTTGTGTATAATGAAATTAATTGCATGTAATAAATTCAATGTACATGAATTAGTTATGAATTAATTATAGGTGCATTAAGAACCTAGTATAAAATGTGTACCTCCATGTTACATCGAGCCTACTCTTGTGTAATAGAGCGAGACTCATTGTCACATCTGTATGAGATATTTGAATTTTTTTTATCAAATTAATCAATTTTATAATATTTATCAGAAACGAAATGGAAGAAAATAGATCTCACAATTCATAATAAAGAAATATTTAACTAGAATTTAAAACCAATAATAAATTCCAAAATCAATCAACTATATCTAAATAATTATAAATAATTATGTGACCCCTAGGATACCACTTGTAGGTTATGGGAATATTGGAAGCTCCAAATGGGTTGTTCCCAACTTTTCTTTTCATCATCATAAATGAATTATCCGATATTTACATGATAATAAACATCATGATTAAAATAATTGAATAAAATAATATAGATGATGGATAAACACCAGAACCAAAGTGCAGGATCATCACATATTATTTATAATTAATTTAAGTAATTAAAAATTACCATTATAGAAGTTTTATCTTCATTTATGGATCTTAAAATGGATCTACTTCATACCATAGTTGTGTTGTAGGAATCAATAATAGATTCCCTATAGTGGTGATCCACATGTGTTCCACAAATCTCTGAAAATCATCATAGGAATATCTCAGCGCTAGAATGGTAGATCCAATTCCTTCCATTTCCTATCTATGATATCACTAATAATCACTTACAAATTTATTATACTTGATCTCTTTAAACTCAAGAGTGGAAGGTGGATGAATATCTCTCTCTGTTCTTACAATTTTTTTGGGAGAGCGATCTCTCTAGGGTTTGAGATTATTCCCATTATATTTTGTTTTGCACAACAAAAAATGAATTGTATCTATTAAAAAAATAATATAATTGGTTTTATATACCATTAGGGTTAAAAAAATTAATTTCACATGTGTCCTTTATTATTTAATTAATCCCTATGAAACACCATGTCTATAATAATAAAAATATAATTATTATTTCATGACATGCACTATACTCACAAATTAAATTAAATATTTTTATTAAAATAATATTCAATATCTATTATTTCTCACCAGAACATTAAACTCGGTCTTTCATTCCTCCACAATATTAATCGGTCCTTGAATACTTACTATTTATTTAATAAATAAATATCACGACATTATTCACCAATAAATTTAATTAATATTATATTTACTAAAAAGAAAATATATATTTATTAAATATTATCCTCACATAATATTCTCTTGAATAACTAGCAATGGAATATATATGTGATTAATATAACTGGAATGATTATTAAACAATATTTGGGAATAATATATATTCATCTTGTTAAATTTTAAATAATAAAATTTTATTTAACTGAGATTCTGGATACACTTAGTGTGTGAACCTCTAGGACTCTTTCTCAATTTAATTAGGTGAAGTATCTTAAATTAAATGGCTAGTGTCTATATAAAAATCCATGGAATCTAGAGATAAAAAAGTTAATGATGCAATTACATAATACCCCATATCGATTCTTACTATTTAATATAATCAATTTATTGCAATATCTCCAATCATGAATGTTTCATGTTGGTTCCATAAACCTATGTGTTCGATGTCTCTTTAATTGAATTTACAAAAATCATAATTTTTTATAAAACAACATGGAAATTTATTTATTTATTCTATATCATTTTAATCAAAGGGCCTAAGATATCAAATTCTATGAAATAATACAATAGAAAAATCATTTATCACATTATTCATTATCAAAATTTTACTTGTGACGCACCCAACGTATCATACCTCACTCTGAACCTAATATGTCATAGTTTTCATTGATACATAAAAGTAAGTGATTTATAATAATTGTTAATTATAATCTTAAAATCTAAAGATCAATACCCACATCCACATATATAAACATCTAACGACACATATAAATGTGAATTTCCAATTGGAAGGTATCATTCTCATAATAACCTACACTAGATATTACCAAGGTCACACACCGTGAGAAGGTTCATAAAATTCCTATGAGTCTCCACCCATGATATCTTGAATCATTTATATCCTTCAAAAAATTTAGTTATTCTATAGAACATATATTTTTAATAATAATGTCATTGAACTTCTCAGTTATCATTATAGCAGTGAACTTCTATGTCCTTTTAGTGTGACAACTACTCTTAGTAAATTATCGCATACTATGTTATATAGATGAAACATCAAAGGTTAATATTAAAAACAATGAATACATGTTATTATATAGTACTGAAAAGTTGATTCTAGGGTACCAATTCCAATAGGGGAAAGTATAATCTCATGTTATGGAACATATTTAAGTAAATGATAGCTTATTATAAATGATGCCTTATGTTACCCATAGTCATAACCTGTAATAATTTAATCAATTAATTAAATATTGAATAAAATTTGCTATCTGATAAAGATGATAGATTGAGAATGAGAGTGTCTATTTTTTTATATAGGCCAAATCCCTTCTGTTTGTGGTCGAGTGATCCTGCTTGGATGTGACGGCTAAATGCGTTGTTTTAGGGACAAGCTTCCCTTTTGACCTTTTTGGTTGTTTTGTTTCATTATATATTGCATTAAATTTGATCCTTTTTCTATGATGTTATATAATCATGAGATGGATAATGAGATATTGGTGGGAAGGATCATGCTTTTGGAAGCATTGACACTTATGATGGTAAGATACATAGTAATATGCATGATGGAGTTAGGGTTGGCCTCAGGATGATAGAATTGGATGAGGATGGTCTTACCTATTGTTGTGATATAATATAGTCCACTAACTTGATAATAATATCTTTAAGGGATGGGGGTCTACATTTCCTGTTTATCTGTATTCCATTCCCCACTAATAGAGGCACCTGGATGTGCTTGGTCGCATCTATATTTTGTTGTAGATTATGTTGTTTCCTAGAGTACCTATAATTATGTAATAGTAAAGAATTTATAATTAATTTTATAACCCATAAGGTTGGTGCTTGGAAAGAAAATATTAACATTGTTGGGAATCATGGACTCAATTGGATTATACATGGAGGCCATGGACATCACATGGATGGTTAATAAAATGTAATCGAAATAATGATAATTAATGGTGAAAGAATTAATTAACATGAAGTGGAATGTTAAAATTTAAAGAAGTAATTTAATATTGGATTCTCAAATTTTTGTGTGCTTATATGATATCTACTCCCTAGTAGTGGTAGTCGGGTGTTTGAGTGACGATATTTGTAGTTGATCTTACGAATAGGTTATTTCCCATAGTGTGGTTGTGAGATATTCTATATCTTGTATGATTTTTGATTTCATACACTTCCCAACAAATGTTGTTAGGGAGACAGAAACCCAGTGGAATCTGAGAGGGTGTTTTCCCCCAACAACCTTGTGGTGAGGATGGATTACTAACTACCCACTTTGGCCCCACTCTCTTCTTTTGGTAGTGGTATGTGCTGGTATGCATAGTAGTTATTTCCCCATATATGTGTATAGAGGGTTTTAATGGAATGTGGTTATTTCAAACACATTTACCTATAGATATAGTATCCAATGTAGTACTATAGGTATGAAATGTATGGGATTTTATGGGTCATGGTGTATTATAAGATGTATGGGTTGTGATGGATTGAGTTATAATACCCAAGGTATAATACACATTATATGAGTTGTGATGGATAAGGGAAACTATCTGGTTACTATATGAAGATATGTATTGGATTATGAGATGATGTAATGCCTGGGATGCATATTGTCATACATATCCCAGGTGACTCTAGGTTGGATTCTTTTGGAGAGATATGGAATTGGACATAATGTTTCGATAGAGCGGCAAACTAGTGGGGAAGTGGTAACATGGTACCCTTTTTATTACTATAAAACATGATCTCTTGTATATGATAATTTGTGAGAGTTATCCATGGTGATATAGGAAACAAAGTATACTTGATTAGGTGATGAGTTAGTTTCACTTGTTTTACACTGGGATTTAGTATGCTTTCTCTATATTGTGTATAAGAGGATCTGGGGAGGATCCTTTTGAGTATACCCATTACTCTAATCCTATCTATATATACATTTTTATTAGGTCATTAGGAGCAGGTTGGATATTGGGCTGGAAATTACTAAATCGTGGTTTTATAGAAGCCCAATATAGGATTAATAATCTCCAAAAGTGGGATTTTTTAGATTTCAAGGTTGTTTTAACCACCTTCAATTGGATTTGAAACACTTTTCTAAACCACCATGAATTGTATAATCATTTAATATGGGATGGTGTTTTTTTATTTTTCATGGATGTTTCGATTATTGATGCTAAACTAAGTTTTTAGTGGTGTTTTTTAATTATCGGCTATTTTTATTAGTCATATTTTGTTTGTGGTTTTATAAATTAGTGGCAGTTTTTTGTAGATTAGATATTTAGTGTCAGTTACAACTAATCGGATCCTTACTACATTTGAAGGAGAAAATAAAGGATAATAGAGAGTTTGAATTTTTTTAAACTATCATTATTAAATCACGTGATATTTATTTACTGAGATATTTTGTTTATATTTTTTTTAATGATTTAAGATACAAAACCTATAAAAGGAAAGAGGCAAAAACCCAATAGAGGAATAGGATTATAAAAAAAATTTAAAGTTGGTGGAGTGTAGTTCATATGTGGATGAATTTGGGTATGGGAAACACCATGCATCGGGAAAATCCAGTTGTGAAATGGCTATGCAGTGGTTTATTTGAGGTACTATAATGATGCATCATGTGTAGTTTTGATCGTTGATGGGTGATTTATTATTGTGTGACAATTATGAAAGAGAGTATAGAGGTGTATTAGGGTGTGGGTTTTCAAACAGGTTTTCTACACTATATTTGTAATTCAAGTTTTAGGCTTCTAAATGGATTTTTGTACTCTTTGATTTATAGTTAATTTTTCTACGTTTCATTGATATTTTTTAATACTCTGTATTGGAGGGTTTCTCCATGTTATATTATGGTGTCCCCACTTATTTTTTATTTTATTTCTATGTCCCAAGTTTATTGGTGATTCTCACACATTATTTGTCGTAATGTTGTTTTTGGGACTATTCTTCTTCCTCCCCAACATCTGGTATAAGTTTTTTGTTATCCATGTTTCTTGTTTATTATATATGGGTTATTCAAGTCATCATATTTCTTCCCAAATTAAACTATTTAATGGGAAAAATTATTTTACACATTGGAAGAAACAATTGAAAAATATTTTGGTCCTTGAGAAGATAGTGAAGGTCCTGAATAAAAATTCAGATAAGCCAGAGACAATGAGCGATGGTGATTGGTAGGATATTAGAGAGTTAGAATCAAGAATTATTAAAATGTATTGGGTTGATAATACTCTATTTAAAGTAATGAAGTTGATAAATCTAGAGGATATTTGGGAGAATATTTAAAGAAGGTATAAATATAAATCCCTCAAAAATCATTTATATCTGAAAAAATGATTGTATCATTTGTGAAATCCAAATAATAGAGATTTAGGTATCATCCGGATGAGTTCACTAAACTTATGATAGATGTATCTTCAGTGGCGGTCAATATCGATGATAAAGGTTACTAGGTACCTAATAAAATGGATGAAGAAGATAAATATTTACTTCCCTAGGGTGTGTTCCCTAATTTATGTGATAGTCTTGTCACCAAATTGATGTTTGAGAAAGTCACACTAAATATAGATGATGTGATTTCATTGGTGTTGGTGAATGAGAATTAGAAAAATACTAATTATGGTGAATATTCTTGTGATACTGGTATTCTATCTATGGAAAATATATGTGGTAAGTAGAGAGTTATGTCAAATATAATAATAAATCTCAAGCTATTTTATTTTGACAAGGAGGGCCATGTGTAGAGAAACTACTATGCATTGATTAATATTAAGTAGGAAAAAAAGGAACATGAAACTATTTTTTAGGATATCGGTGTATGTATTATTTATGGTGGGGGTTATTTACTTTCAATTGGTGTTGATTTTCACAAGTTAGATTTATACACTGAATGTGTTGCTTATTTAACAGAATCATGCCATATTTCTCCAAAGAGGGTAATATTCTCTTCATAAAAAGAAGGAAACTTTGGTAGATTGAATATTGGAAATAGTTATTCTTCTTTTTTCATTGTTTTTTGTGATATTTGTATCACTATAAATGTAGGTTTTATGCTAATGTTGAGGGATGTGAGACATGTTCCAAGTGTAGGCCATAATTTGTTATCTAGTTTTACTCATGGTAATGATGGGTTAAAAAGTTTTTTTCAATATAATATGGACATTGACCAAAGGATTAATGGTATATTCATGTGATATAAAGGATGAAAAGCTTTAAAGTATAACTTTAAAGGCGTGTGCTGATGTGATGAATGAAATTGAAAAGAGGACTCCATCATATCAGGGGTATAAGTGATCATCTCACATGGGTCAAAGTACATAAAATGAGATGAAGAGGGTTTGGAAGCTGAAGAAGGTCGTGTCTAGAGTTTTAGGTCTTCGACCTAATTTATTTGCTTAGAGGGAGTTTTACTAGTGAAGAAATAATTAAAATCATTGATCAAGGTGATTCACTAAGAGTTTCATATTGCTCGGAGGATGTTTAAAAGATAGAGAAATTAATTTCTATAGGTACTCTAGATCATGTGGTGATCGTAGTTATGGGGGAGCTAGATATTATTGATTCTAGGGTTGGTAAGGAAGAAAAATGTATGAAAAATACTTTATCATTTGGATCTATTTTTTATGAAGAGCTTTCAGGTTTCTGTGATAGATGCAAAAGAGGGATGTCATATTTTCTGTAGTGGATGACAGTTTGTGTGATAACAACTGGCCTATAATCTAACTAAGTTTGTTTGAATTCATCTCCTTCTTTGATGTGATAAAGGGGTTTATTGATGTAATTATGCTCACATTTGAAGTATATAAAAAATTATAATAATAATTTTGAATATTTTAAAACTATCATCCTGAAATCATGTGATATCTTTTTTAATTGAGATATTATGTTTATATATTTTTGAAATGATGTGAGATACGGGTCATATAAAAGGAAAGAGGTAAAAACCCAATAGAGGAAGAGGATTATTAAAAATTTGTGGAGTATGTGGTGTGAAGCCAATATGTGGATGACTTTGGGCATGGGTAACACCATGCAATGGGTAAATCAAGTTGTGTAATGGTTGTGAAATGGTTTATTTGAGGTGTTGTAATGATTCCACATGTGTGGTTTTGATCTTTGAAGGGTGATGTCTGACTATGATATGATTATTAGAGAGTGGATAGAGGCATTTTAGGGTATGCATTTTCACATAGGTATTTTACAATGTATTTTCAATTCATGATTTAGGATTCTAATTTTTTTAATATCTAATTTATAGTGTATTGTTCAAATTTACCCTATGCTTTTTAATCCTTTGTATTGGATGATTTTTAATGTTAAATTTTAGTGACCTATTTTAATTTATTTTGTTTCTGAAATCTATTTTTATTAGATATCTACAAACATTATATATCGTAATTGAGTTTTTATTATAGGACGGATCAGCTTCCTCTACAAGAAAACCCACCACAAAACATCAAAATTTACCTTTTTCAGTAGTTTTAAGATCCTATATTTTATTCAAAGATGTTAAAAATTACATTAAACAATTAGATGTGGTTAAAATATGGGCTTTTATATGCTTTAAAAAAGATAAATTTTGCATTTTGCACCAAAAAATAATTTACAACGAATACATGCAAAAAAATTAATTTTTACAATATAAAAAACATTAACATTCATTCATAAATAATGAATCCATTTTATATAATATAACATAAATTTCATCATCATTTAAAAAACTTATGTTTCAAAAAATATCAAAAGAAACATGATTCTTGGATAATCTATTGATATGTATTCCCCTCACCCTCCCTTACTCGGTCATGTTTCTTCCCATCACCTCATTCCCCACTTACTGCCTTTGGTTCATTCATTTAATGTTGTTAAACACACATCATTAATGAGTGTATTCAAGGAATAATAAATGAAACACAGTTAAAATGATATATTATTTGATCTAAATATTTTTTATGTATTGGTACAATAATGAAATGAATAATTTTTAGTAATGAACATGTCCAAAATCATCATAACATATGATAGCCTCGGTTGAGTAATAATATACATAGAATAGTATGGTATAAAAACGTATTGTATTATTGTACAACATATTGTTTTTGTAAATATCTAGAATTAATTAATTTTAAAATCATCCTTTAGGATTAGATCTTGAATATACTTAAATACTATGTCATCCTATCGACGTCAATTGTAGGTTATGGTAACCATCTTAACAAATAATCATAACCATAATGATAATTATATTAATGACTGAACCATATTAAAAAACAATAAATTTAAATAATGAAACTCTCATTTGATTATAATTAATTAGTTTAAATTTTTAGTGACCAACATTTATCAAATTATCTTAAAACTAAACACACAATTCATTATTAACATCTTATTAATTACAATCATTTTCTCATACATGATCGAAATTATAAACATCAATTCAGTAGTGGATTTCAAACCGATAAAGAATATTCTCAAGATATTTCAATTTCATATCCTCTAAAAAGAATCCTAAATGTAAATTTTTATATCAATGATAAATCATATAATGTTTTCAAAATCCATTACACTTATAATAACAGAAATGATGCTCTTGATAAATTAATTTCTTTTGAACCACTAGCTCATGTACCACTTGTTTTGATAACAATATTGATTTTTAATTTAAAATTTAATGAATTATCTCAATATTATAACATGGATTACTCAAATAATTGAAGATATGTTTTTATGATATATAATAATGAAATATTTAATGTCATTTTAATTATAAAATTTATAAGAAAAAAATAACAACTAAATTGAAAAAAAATAAGTGTAAATTTATAAAATTTACTGATAATTCTATATCATATCTAATTCTTTGATATAATCAGTAAAATTCATACTTGTAGATGAAAACATATTAGGATAATATGAAATTTTTACAAAAAAAATGTGCAAGGTATGTGATGAATTGTACCTTGTGTTGTAGAAGAAAAGTGAGAACCATTTGATGTAGAGAAGGTACTAATACTAATGCTCTTCCATCATGGTATACCTATAAAACAAAATTCTTTAATTTATTGATATAAAATAAAACAATAATTTAATTTATTAATATGAAAAAAAAATCATTCAATATATTAATATAAAAAAACAACATACAAATTATATTCTTGGTTGGTCATGTTTTCATCAGGTTCCATTGTTAAAATTATATATTTTTCTTCTATTCATTCTTCTTCTTCATCTTATTCTTATTATTCATCACTCACTCTCATAAGAATGAAATTTTCAATATCATTAGATATGTACAATTCAATCTATTTTTTATGGGGTTTATTGTTTCAAATTACTTAACCTTCATCGCCCATATCATACATGTCTCTCGATTTCATGTGGAAAATAATACTCTAACCATAATACACTATATTATCAATGTAATATACAATTTTTTCATAGGAATCCATAATATTTTGATCACGTTCTTCCATATCACTAGTTTGGATCAACTGAGAGAAACAGATATAATTAAAGTGTAGTAAAACATTATTTACAACCATTTAAATATTTTCCCAATTACATTTAAATAACACGACTATAAATTTACCATGATAATTTAACTACATAATATCAACCAACTTTCCATATTATCCTTGATCTCAAACTATGAATATACCATTTTTTTAAATCATCCTTACAATCAACTGTAGAAAATGTGAAACCACTAATATTGTAAGCATTAAATCTCCTAGCATTCTTTAAAGGAACTCGAGCTAAAAACATAAAATAATTTGTTGTTTCATTTAAATTATTATCATTCATTATCTATATAATTTTATATAATTTTTTTCATAATTTAGATAAATTTCAACATATTCAAACCATGTATTAGATTAGTAACTTACAAACTGTGTGAACCAGAAAATAATTTATTTAGTAAAAAAATTATCTCTATCTCATTGTGATTTCAAATCATAATTTATATTCTTTTTTCCCTTCATTCATAGAAATAGGGATCAATAATATCATCATTGAGTAGCACATATCTATGTTATTGTCTTAACTATATATATATAAATGAAAATGAATATATTTTTCCAAATTTTAATCCAAAAGTTGGAAACATTGATGACATATTATTAGCCCACAATTGACTTAGATTATCATCATAATGTCCCACTCAAATAAATCATGTCTCCATCCAAGCCAAATACCTTGAAAAAAAGGTTAAACACTCTTCACTAAGGTAACCTTCTTTAATAGAACATCTATATGATCCCTAATTTTTACATAACAATTCAAATGACCAAGATACCTAATGATAAAAAGTAATAAAATAATAGAGAATGTTTTTAAATATTAACTAAAAAAATAATAATTTTTAAGGAAAAAATATTAAAAAAACTACCTCTTAATAAGATATACCCAATGATAATATATGGGCCATCCAATTTTTGATTCTTTGAAAAAATGAACCATCAGATGAATCATAATTTTGAAAAATGGTAGAAGGATTATCATCTCTAAATTACATAGAATACAAAAAAAATCTATAAGTTTTTCAATTTCGTTCAGGTTTAATGTCTTCTTACAAATTTTTCAAAATAATTATCAAAATTCGATTAGAATGGTAGTTATTTTATCAGGAAAAAATATATACATTATAAAAGTTATAAACATCTCCATTAATACATGTGAGTCATGAATTTTCAATCCATGTATCTTATGTTTATTCAAATCAACACATATTGAAATATTACTTGAATATCCATAAGTCACTTTAAAAAAATTATCTTGGAAGGAAAATATATTTCTGATTATTTTTCATTACAAAGATAGAATGTGGATACATCCATTTATCATTTGTACATAAGCCACATTTGATATTGATTTCTTATAAATACATAAAATAATTTAAATGATATTTTTTATTTTCCCTACCCATTATTCAAAGTAAAGAACACATTATCTCTAACATTCTTCTCAATGTGAATAACATCAATATTATGAAGTAATAAATTAAATTCCAAATGTATAACTTCAAAAAATATGCTATTTTCTTTTCCTTGTTGTGATTAAATTATACCTGATTGATTTTTAAATTTTTTTGGCTTTCATTCAGCTAAAAATATTTTCCAAACTCTGTACCAACATTTGATAATTGTATCATGATTTTTTATCCTGATAATAGTTTTGGTGGAATCCAAAAATCAGTTTTTCCACTGAAACCTAACATGTTAAAAAAAATATGAGATGTATCAAAGAATAAAAAATGAAACATGAAACACTAAATTATTCTATAAGGTAAACATTGAGACTCAAAATCAAATTTAAAAAGTAGAAAAGAAAAACCAGTTTGTATGTTCCAACTGAATAAATTTCATATTCCAAGAAAGTCTATAGTGGTCCACATAAGGGATTTTTTAAAAATTTTGTGGTATATGCATCATATGATTTTACACCATCATTCCATAACACTTATATTTCTTGAATAAGTGTCCGAATGTATACATCAATGTCATTTCTAGGCATTTAAATTCTAGGAATAATCATTAATATGATGAATGAAACTTATTTCACACACATTCAGGGAGGTGGATTATAAGGGATCAACACAATTAGACAAATGATGTAACTTCTACTTAAATCCCCAAAATGATTAAATACATATTATTCCAATACCTAACATATATTTCTGGGATCTAAAGATAAATATTGATATAATAAATCATAGGTTTTACACACTTTTAAATCTCTTGGATGTCACATGAGATCATCATTAATATTATGAAAATCATGAAACTTCATATGATCAGTCAATTTAGATGACATAAAAAATATTTTAAACTATTGTTTTAAAGCGAAGTGACATAAAATATTCACATAAATTTTAATTTTCTATTTCTTTTTTTAGTACCGAGCTTCAAACTGACATTATTATTTTTCGATATCCATATAGAAATATTTCATCTTTTTAACACCTCGCTATTCAAATATACATTCTAATAAAGCATAAAATTATTGTTTCATACATGTATATTCATATAATTATGTCCATGATCATTAATAATCTTATTTATCTAAAAAAATGATACATGGATCTTAGATTTAGCAAATGCATCACACAACAATTTTGATATCATGGACATTTATTCATTTATAATTCCACATAAACAATTAATGTAGTAAAAATTCATCAAAAAAGACAACTTTTAGTAATTTTCACATCATTTATTAAATTCATAATTTCCATATTCAACTAATTTATAAAACTATGTTGTTTTCTTAGTTTATTTTTCCCTTATATTGGTTTCCTCATTATAATCCATTAAGAGGTTGTCATTTTGATTAGGTTTTCCTAGAATTATAAAAACATCATTAACATCTGCAACATCAATAACTGAATCAATTTATATGTTACATTTTCGATGTAATTTCCCTAATTTTTTGAAAACATCATTTTTCTATTTTTTGAATTCATTGTTAACTAGAAGATCTTTCACTTTTTCATCTTTAATTTATAAATAAATTCTTGGTTTTTCTATAACACCTGCTTCTACAAGACAAATCCAACACATATACTAAGGAAGAATTAGTTTCCATATCAAGTACTCAAATACTTTATCTCTATTCAAACATTATTTGAATTTTTAATTCGGACATGGAAATTTTATTCTTACATCCATGGATCGATTTTCAAATGAAAAATCCAAAAGCATGTTAAAAAATGTAACATAATGAGATGTGTTTAAAGTCAAGGTAATCTAACTTCTATCCATATGTACTGGACTTCGTAAACTATCAAATAGAAAATATATTTAAATTAAAAAAGGAAAAAACAACCTAAAACTACTCCTAAAACACAAATATTTCAAAAATATAATACAATACATGCATTAAAGGAGGATTATAATAGATAAATCATTATACCTAATTCAAATGCATAATTATACCCAAAAATAGAGAATATAATCAACTACCTATTATTTAGGTAAAAATTAAATAAACCTTACCCCAAATCATAGCGAGGAACCAATTACATAGTGGAAAATAGGGAATCAAATAGGGAGATCTGGTGTTAAGGTCGAGTGGGCATCTAGTCTAGCATTGGGCAATGTCATGGGGGTGGGTGGAATAGAGGGGGTTTGGCATTGAGAACCTATAATGATAAAGATGAGAGGATTCCATGATTGATTAGTGATGAAGGGGGGGTCATAGGCTGAGGTCGATCAATAGTGTGGAGTAGGGGTGAGGAAATTCATCAATTAGTAGTGAGGGGAAGGCCGACCCCAAGAGTTCGGGTGAGAACAATGGTGACAGAGGTCGAGAGGGAGTAGGGTTTTCAAAAAATAACATGTAGAAGTGGTTTTATAAAACTACCAAAAGATTCATTTTAAATTAATTTAGAGGTGTTTTTATAAATTTCCACTATCTAAACATTACTTATAGGGGTTTCTTGGGATTTACTTTCAGTGTCAGGTTTTTCTTTTGGTACTTTTAGTTTTATTTTTAGTTGTTTAAGTCTTGTTTGGAATTACATATATGTACTTGGGATCTATTCTATCTTTATGAGAAAGATTTTATTGGTGTATTTTTTTTATCTCTATCTTATTCATATTCTTTTATAGTTTAATTCCACCCATTTGTATGTATTATATATCCTCGGTGCTAGTCGCCAACCTAGAGCATACTGGTGGCAGGACTTGGGAGATCACCATCCTCCTTCTCTCATCGTCGGTCTGGGAGGGGTACACTATGGGGGAGGGGGTAATCACTGCTATCATAAAATAAGCCTTAGATCCCAATCTTGGTATTTAACGAACCTATAGTTTGGAAGAAGAGCGTTTACATTATTTTTTAAACAGTGTCTTAGTATGTTGTTTTATTGGCTATAGAGGCCATCATGTGTCTATTAAATCACATGTCCAATATAGACTTTGATTCCTAAATGAAACTTGGTTTTATTTTATTTCTTTTATGTTCTGATTGTTTCTAATTCCCATGGATTCTCTCTTCTAGTTTTCCTATTTGATCTTGGAATGAGGGAAGAATTGAAATTTCTAACCCCTTTCATCTTATGGAATTTTTTCTTTTCTAAACAATGGACATTTCATCAAGTTTATTTCCATTAATTATATTAAATATTTTATATCTTTGTATTATTTATACTACTAGATATTATTTATATTAATTATATATTATTTTAATTGGATATATTTTAAATAATATATATTTATTTATGTATTATCAATCATAGTATATTATTATTGTAATGGTGTCGAAGTAAAACTTAATCCTATATGGAAAATTCATAAGGGTTGTTTATGTCCTCTCCAATATAAAAGGGAGTCTTATATGAGGTTTTTAGTTATATTTTCGGATTAATTTAATTTTATAAATTCCACATTATATAATAGTACTTTAAATGATGTTTAACCTATATATATATATATATATAAATAAAATTGAAATTAATTTTTTTAAAATAAAAAAATATTAACGGCTTAAAACAATTTACCATGTTAATAATGTGATATAAGACCCAAAAAATTAAAAAAAAATTAAAATAAACCTATTTTTAAATTCATTCCATTGTGGAACATAGCTTTAACAAAAAACTAACATGGATTAATATATGGGTTATCTTAGTGTGTACACAATTGCAAGAGACCACCACATAATATTATCCTTCAAATCCCATCCATTTCTTGAATAATCAATAATCTTATTTTCAAGTGATTTCATTCTATCCAACCCTTACCATGCTTCTAAAAGCTATGGCCTCAAAACATCAAACTCATCCACAAAACCATTATCCCTTTTTCTATCCTCACTCTCCTAATTTTGGGTATTACCAAACCTCCATAACAAAAAAATCAAATAACACAACCTAAAAACCCAAACCTCTTCAGAAAAATAAAACCAAGATCCCTGACCCATTTTAGATCCTCTAATTCTAGGTTGGACCAGCTCATGGTGAATCTCTTATTCTACCTTCCCTCTTCTATTCTCCCTCTCATTCTCCAGGCTCTGTCTTCTGAGTCATTCATGATTCTAGTTATTTAAGCCTCTAATGTTCCCTTGTGCTCTAAACCTACCATATATTCTCTTCCTGGTGGAATAGTTCAGAAGGTTGTGGCCTTAGAGAGTAGAAAATACTCAACATGCTAGAAGGGAGGAAAACTCATCCATCACGAATGTTTTGAGACATGAATTGATTTTGCTGATAGGATTCATCCCATGGGTGTTTCCAAATTTGAGATAAAATAGTTTTTAAATTTGATATATCTTTTATCATATCACATGAAAAAGGTTTCATGTGTTCCTCATAGATATATATATACTTTATTTCTCTTAAGATGGGATAATTGTTTAAGTTTTAGCATGGTAGATACATGGATATTTGGAAATTTGAGATATAATATTTTATATCGTATTTCTATTTTTAAAAAGAAAAAATTGAAGGATTCGAAAGGATAAGTAGTTGGTAGAAAATAGAAAGGGTTTCTCAAGATGTATTCTACTGATATCAAGGGGAAAGGGGCCACCGCATTTGTGGTATCCCATCTGGGTCATCACCAATGGATAAAGAGGAATTAAAGGTGGATCTACAATGGGATGGGATAACGTGTTTTAATGGAATGTGCAGTTCATATTTATTGAGAATGTGAAAAAGAAGAAATGAAATGATCAATGATCGGGGTCATATATCAAGATTTATCTTGATTGTGGTGATCAGGCAGCATGTCCCAGTTGATGATTGGAAGTACATCATGATGGAGAGATCACGAGGGAGAGATAAATCCCTTGAGTTTCGCAAGATGTTGTGAGGTTGATGCATGTTCATATTTTATCTTTGAGGTATTGGAGTTTCATCAGGATAAGGGTGAAATTTTTTCATAGATGGATATTTCAAGCATGTAATTGGAGAGATTATTTTACAAGAGAAGTTAGAGGTTTATCAGGGTGTGGTTTTAACAAAAAATTTTATATGCTCTCATTTTTAATTCATGTTCTCAAATTACTTGGATTTATTTTTACACTCTAATTCATAGTGGAAATTTAAAAATTTCCCCATGCTAATTTAATCCTCCGATTCAGATGGTTTTTTAATATTAATAATACTATGTGATGATTAATTTATTCTACTTTATATTGCTTCCATTTTACATCGAGTTTCTCACAAATTTTTTTGCAAATTTTTTTCATCATGATATTGGGATTCTCCCCCCCCCAACAAGTTGTATTAGAGTTGATGGTTTAGGCTTACATTTTGTGGTGATAATATTGGATGTATTTAATAGGATAAATGGTGTATGAGGCATAATAGGGTTTGGAAAAAAAGAAGGTAGAGAGAGGTGTTTCGGGTCTATTTCCTTTGAAATGTGTGTTCTAATTTGGAATCACTATTTTTGAATGGTTTCCAATGTATTTTTTTATAGAACCGAAAACACCCAATGGTTCTGTGTCCAAATGGACCTACATTCCAAAGGAAAGTTCTCATTTAGGATTTTAACTCATAGTTCTTAACAACTCACATTGGTCGAGAGGATGGGAGATCGGGCTCATTGCACCCGTTTGAGGGGAATTATTGCCTACTCCGAGACTCTTTTATAGATTTATGATATGTTCATGAATACTAATTAATTTAGCAATCATAATTTATATTTTCTTTTAAAAATAGAAATTAATTAATGGCATGTATGAGATTCAGAATCATTTGTATGTATTCAACGTTCTTCATCAATGGAGACATTTGTATGTATTTGAGGTTCACCATCAACATTGTCCCCTCATATACTACTTAGATATTGTTTGTTATTTATTACAACTATGCTGGTTTTTAATCAACTTAGTGGGGAACTCTAGATTTTTTTTCATACAGGTAGACAAATTTCACTCTAGATTTTATCATCATATAGAAAGATAAAAGGTTACTCTATAGTTTATTACCATCTAGAGATACATAAGTTGTTTTGATGTTTGGATCGAACCCATATATGGGATACATACTTATCCTCATGAAAGGAATCAGAACCTAAGTAGTTTTTTATCACTTAATTGGACACAACATACCTTTAATAGTCATGTTATAAAGACCCAACCGTATATTTTAACATCATTTGTTAAGGTAATCTAGGTGGAAGGTGCCTAGTCAATGATTGATGTGGGACTTAAACTGAAGCAGCCCAAGAAAATTGGAAGTGATATGATTTTCCACAATGAATTAGACCATTCTTGTAATAAGATCTAAAGAGAATACGGTTAGTTTGGATTATTGGGTTTGGAACACATGTAGGCTTCCAACATATTCCATAGGATGGGAATCAAAGCCTATATAGTTTGTTCAGTCTCACACGGGAGAACCGTCCTTTTAGGTGAAATTGATTGGGGCTTATTCTTGAAGAGGATGCCCTTGTAATAGGGGTCCATGAGAGATGTATCAACCCATGGAGATTTAGGATAGATTAATTTAGGGATTACCCATAAGAAATATTCCTATATTAATGGAATTAGGATTGGACTCCATAGGAGGATGTCCAATGAGTTGGGTCATATATGGGCTTCTTACTTATCCTAGACATGAATCGGAGTTCTCATAGTTCAATCTATTTGATTATTACACCTAGGAATAGTCCCATTTGAGGGGGAATGATTTCTCATTTTATGTATGTGATAATGTGTAGATTTTTCCTTGATAAGGCTTCCTGTGTATCCTAGTTATGGTGGGAATCAGAGTTATCAATGTTCATTCCTTCAAGTGGATCATGCGAGTGTTAAAATCATTACAATACTCTAAGCCCATGTGAGTCATGATTGGTGTGAGAAACAAGTGGATGTAAAATATTAAAAAAACCACACACATTTTCTCCTTTAGAAGAGGTCAGAGCTATGGCATAAGAAGTCAAAAAAACTAACCTTCCCTCCCTTTAGTTAACATTGGAAATGGGTCCAATTCAAGTTTGGAATGGAGGTGATAGACATAGAGAGGAGCAATATGTAAACCTCCTATGATAAAATACTTGGATATTACCCCAGGATGGCTTGCTTAAAATGGGTCCCATTGTGAGGAAAGAGGATCTCACTTCCTATGGAATGGAAATGAAAGTGTGATCATCTCTCTTCCTATCGGGACTGGAGGATCAGGGTCCTAGAGACGAGGAGGGTAGTAATGGAGTCATATCCTCAGAATCTAAGACTATGAAGTCCCTAAAATTTACCTTAGGGTAAGGTTCCATGTGACTGTAGATATATAAACCTACAGACATCATGAGGATCATGAATCCCTTATAAGAAAAATGAGGGAACCTATGACCGTAGAAATATAAACCCATATGGGAGACATAAGGATGTTCCTTTCATAAAGGTTTATAGATAAGGAGGTCTTGGTGGAGGTTTCAACATGAACTCTTTTAGAAAAGGGAACAAATGAAGTAGAGTCCCTTCCATGAGTGTTATAAAAGAGGGACTAAATGATAACTCATGTTGGTTTTCAGCACTGGTATGCCGCATAGGAATGTCACATAGGTATGTTGCTTAGGTATGTCGTGTAGGTATGTTACGTAGGTCCTAGGAGAAACTGAAAATGGTTAACAAAGGAAGGATAAGTCTGTGAAAACTTGATATATTTTGGGTAATGGATTATCAGTACCAGAACAATTGGGTGGGGTTTTAACATAAGCACCCTGGGTGTCCCTTTATGTCCTTAGAAGAATCCTATGTAGGCCTTTTTCCTATGGAAATAACCTTGTGTAGGTGACTTTATCTTATAGAAATAAGTTCCTCAAAACAAATATCTTATATTCCAGATCTTGAAGGGACTTTTATCTTGTTTTTAATTCTCTCTTCTCTTGTGTTTTAGAGAGATGCTTAAGAAAATTTGGGGTACTGGGGTGAAGGAGCTACACAATGATAGCTTTGATATTTCTTTCTTATGTTTTAGTTCTTTAAATAGGGAGACCAAGGGTTCTATTTATAGGCAAGGAGGGGGATGGTATAACAAAGGTTCTCTATGTAGGGATTTTTCTTAGCTACACAGTGTTTCTCTTCAACATAGGGATGCGAAAATTACACTACCATGTAGGTCCCCAACAGAGGCCCTTAGCATAGGTTATTGGCATAGGGGGTTGCGCATTGGGCTACACGAGCAATAATTCTGTTGGATTCTTGATGCGTAGGTGGTATGAATATGTGTACCACACATGGGGGAAAGTCGAACCAACTTGGTAAATATAATTCTATATAATATGGGTGTTTCACTCATACTCAGGATCAGTGTTGGGCTTTGGTCCTAGCCCTTTGGGCTGGTGCCTTTTCTACTATCACTGACCCCCATTAAAATATAGATTTGTACCATGAAATTTGGAGTCTAGTCAAGGAATTTTTGGGTAACAACACATGAAAATATAATCTTATCCTTCCATCATAAAGAAATATTTTTACTCAAACTTAGAATTTTGTGCCTATGTGAGGTTCACATATTCAATTCTTGGAAGAAGTGCATGGAAAATATTTCATGGTGTCTATAAAATCCCCCGCCCCCTTAGAATTATCTTCTCTTGGAATGAAAAGAATATTGTTCTAAGGTAAAATTAGGGTAATTTGATGCATTAAAAGTTCATTTTGTCTGTTTTTGAGTTGTTTAATGTTTTTAAGGGTGATCTATTTTTTTTCTAAGCCAAGGGGACGAGAGATCATAGTTCGACTGTTGTTAGGGTCATATAGACAACCCTACAAACTTTGTGTCTTTTGTGTCATCACCCTAATTTTTTCCTCAACTCAATATGATTTAGTGGGTGAGACTTGTATATTTCTTAGGCCTCCATTTTGGGTCTTTTGCCTAACATGTTTTCTACATATTTATTTTCATTACTTGATTTTTCCTAAACTGTATAGAGTGTGGGTCTAGTGAGCTGAGACTTGACTTTTGTCTAGAGATCCTTTGAGGGTTTTCAGCTTGGTGAGTATTATGGGTCTTTTTGTTGGATGTTTAAAGTTATAAACTCCATACTAATAAGGCCAGTGTTTTAGGTCGAACATCTTTGACCATGAATTTTGAGTTTAAAAATCCCAAGTAAGGCTAGATGCCTATGAAGGTCCCGATATTCTTCAGTTACATCAAAGGGGAATCTTGAGTCAAGATTTTTATGGTCGCCAAATCTAAAACATGAAGTATAAGGATAAAAGAGGTATCTAATGGGAACAAAGTTATCTTCATTTGAAAAACCTATTATGGGGTATGTATTATGTAGGTTCAACTAGGGCATATGTTGTATATCCAAACATTGGAATCCTTAGGCTGACAGACCCATTATGTGGGTGACTTATGAAAGGCAAACTGGGGAACATAATACATAGTCAGGTAAAATATATCTCAATAATTCTAGAATATTACTACTAAAAAACAAAATGGGATTATGTTTTTGATTTCTCAATACCAAAGTGGGTGGATTTTACAAGGAAATATGTCTAAAAATAAAGGGGGTCATCTGTGCTGACATATTCCTTGAATGGGGAACCACTCCTACACAAATTTGGTTTATAAAGAAGAATATATTTGTCATAAAGGATATTTATGATATTTTCCTATGTAGTTTAATGTAATTAAACAAGGAAATTATGCTATGTTTTTTAATGTCATGCATCAAGGACATTAGGGCTTTTAGATAATATGATATGTGGTTTAAAGTCATGAAATAAGGACATTGTGGGGTTGGTAAGTTTAGATTCAAGAAGTTAGAAAATTATAGGGATCTAATTTATGGTCTTTATCTCTAACCAAATATGGGATGGTTCAACAATTCTTGGTAATTTTTCTAGAAATGTGCTACCATATTCAGGTATGGAATGGCATAATTTTAAACTGTGATTTGGGGATTTCCGAATTCGAACAGTGATATGGAAAAGAGGGATCATGGAATTTAGAGGAGGTCTCTTCCAAGAACGAAGTTACCACTGATTGAAAAACATATTATGGGGGCTATATTATACAGGGACAACTATGGAATGTGCTCTATATCAAAATAGTGGCATCCTTATAATTATAGGCACGTTTTTTAGGAGAATTTTATGCAAGGAAAATTAGGGCATGTAATGCATAGTTGGGTAAATGAGATCTTAATAATTTTGACATTCTTATTTCTAAAAGCCAGTGAATTTTTATGGAAATTTAGATATTCCTAAGAACAGAGTTTAGTTTATGGAAAGATGTTCCTAAATACAGAAGAAGTAATTAAAGTGATAATTTTCAAGGAATTGGGGGAATAGGATCTCTACGAAGGTATCACCCAAACATTGGAATTATGGTACATATAGTTTTAGTTAATATGTCTAGGACTAAAATATTATGGAAAAATTAATGATATGTGGTTGAATGGCCCAAGGTCATTCCAATATTCTTTGAACATATAGAGATGAAAGATGTAAACCATGGTCTGGAAGACTTTCATGTTGAGATAAAGGATATGAGACAAATACACAAAGGATGGTCACTTTAAATTGTGGGTTCCTACAAACTTCCATTAAAAGATTAAAGGGACATAATAGGCTTCTAGAAAGAATAAAGTTACCGCTATTTGAGAAACATTTTAAGGTGGTTGTATTATGTAGGGATAATTGGTGCATGTGTTTCATAGACAAACAGTGGAATCCTTTGGTTGATAGACCCATTATGTGGGAAAATTTTATGCAAGTATAAATAGGTAATGTACAGCATAGTTAGGAAAAGGATCTCTCAGTTATCTAATATTCTACCACTAGAAACTGAATAAATATTATAAAGATATGAAAGTATTTCAATATTAGGAGATTGATGTGAAAAAAGAACATCGTCCAATGCATAATGGAAGTGTTTAAACCAATATTATCCATGATTTTGGAATCCCTTACAAAGATCAGACTCGTATATGTTAAAAAAGATACATCTCTTTTTTCCATGAACTTCTGGATGGGACTAAGATTTATGACCTAATATTCACTACATATCTCAATAGAATGAGAATCAAGACTTACGTAGTTCTTACGGTACCATGAAATTTGAAGTCATGTGGTAAGGTTGTTAGCTATGTAGTTTAACATCTTACAGAAAGGATGATTAATTACCTGACGTGAAGGGAAAGGGTGGATCCATGAAATTTTATATCATGTGTTAATGACATTTTTTTTGCGATTTAGAATTGTGCAGTAAAGGAAATTTTGGACTTTGATATGAAGAGAAATTGAATGTTGGGGATGGACTAGGGAATAGGGCCCAAGATTCACTATGTATCTTGTAAAAGTAATAATAAATCCACACATAGTTTTTATCAGATACAAGTTCATGTATAAGGTGAGAAGTTATATTGGATCTCCTCATGTAGATATGAATCATACATGGGAGAAAATTGGATTTTTCATATCATTGCGTAGATGGTCATAAGATTGAAAATATAGACATCACTAAATATTTCATTAGGATTAGAATCAATCCACACATAGTTCTTAAGAACTATGTTGTTTATCATCATGTGATAAGGACGTGAAGTGATTCTAGCATGATAAAGAATATTGTGTTTGGACTAGGGGATAAGACCCAGGTGTCACTACTTATCTTGTAAGGGAAAGAATCAATCCACATGTAATTCTTAAATAAAGGTTTCCCCACTGTAATTAAATTCAAAATTGGGGGATAAAGGGGTTCCTTGAATATGGGTCCACACATAAGGTGATAACTTGTATTGATCTCCTCATGTAGATCTGACTCATACTTGGGAGAAAAAGGCATTCATTTCTTAATGTATCGACTGTGTCCAATAATGTATGTTTTGACGTCACTACATATCTCATATGGGTGATAATCAATCAATGTTTTATTCTTGAAAGGGTTTCACGTGTTGTTATGACCCATACATAGAACGTGGGGGATTTTAATATTGTTCCTAGACCCGAGATAGGAAATATGGGTTTCAATACATAATTCATTGGAATGAGAACCAAGTCGAATTTAGTTCATGAAATTCCATGTAGTTTAACATAATTTGGTAAGGACAAAGGTGAACTGATGTGAAGTTATGAAAACACTTCTATTTGGGCCTAAGAGTGAAAATCTAGTCATAACTACGTATCTCAGGAAAATAAGAATCAAACCACACGTAGTTCTTGAAAAGACCATGTAGTTTATTTTCATACAACGGGGACATCGGTTTGGAATTTTAAAGTATTACAACTAGGACCATTGATAACCCTAATAAGAAGTGAAACACCTTATTTATAAAGAGAAACTCTTTACCCAATTCATAATCCCACGTAAGATGTGATCGGTGGGGGGAACAAGGAGTGGTAAAGGGTTCTTCTACAATACAAAGGTAACAAAAATAAAGCATAGGGGTATAATTGTTATATGGTTTATGACCTATACATCACTATGTATCTTTCTTGGGGAAATAATCGATCCACAAGTAGTTATTTACAGGTTCCCTTTGTATATTTTATTAATTCATAGGAAGTAAATGAGATTTATGATTTAATTATAGTTGGAACAAAGATTTGATATCTAGGTGTCATTACCTATATCATTGGGGTGATAATCAAGCCACATGTAGTTATTGACTGGATCCATGTGTAAATTTGATTCATGCAAAGGAAGTAAAAGAGATTTATGATTTAATTGTGGTTGGAACTAATATTGGAGATTTGGTCATCACTACGTATCTCATTGGGGTTAGAATCAAGCCACACACAGTTCTTGATAAGTTTCTACACACCAACTGAGTTTTTATGTGAGGAAGGAGGATTTTGATATTTTTCAGATATTTTCTAGATTAATGGTTGGGTTCAAGATATTTAATGGTGTAAAAATCATTCCATATGTTCTGCAGGAGGTCCATATGTAGATTTGATTCATGCATAGCTGAAATAAAAAAGGGGTTTTACCTTCCAAAATTGCAGCTGGACCAGATATACGAGATTTATGTGTCACTACGTATCTCATTGATGTGAGAATAAATACATACATAGTTCTTGAACTTCCATGTAGTATTACTTCATGTAGTAAAGATGAATATGAACCGATGTGAAAAGACAGAAATATGGTGACTGGTCTATGGAATATAACCCAGTAGTCACTACGTATCTTGCTGAGGAAATAATTAAGCCACATGTAGTTCTAGAAATGTTTTCCCCATACAAACTGAGTTTTTGATATGGGAAAGTATATTTTTTATTAAGAATGGACCCAAGATTGTAGATCTGGGTGTCACTACGTATCTCATTGGAGTGATAATCAAGCCACATGTAGTTCTTGATAAGATATTCCCTATAAAGAATCTATTCATGAAAACAGGTGGAAAGGGACTTTTAAGGATCGTGGATGGACCCAATATTGGGGATCTGGGTGTCACTGCATATCTCGTTGAAATGAGAATAAAACCATACATAGTTCTTGAAAAGGGGTCCCTATGAAGATCATATTTAAACATAGGGATAAATGGGTCTCAAGTTCCAATAGGGAGTTACAATGATGTGAGTGAGGTTTACATATATAAGATACTCATCTTTTATGGGACCACAGAAAATCTCAATTTTTGGTATATTTGGGGATTTAGTAATGTCAAATAAAGGAGATGATAACCGTACAGTTTAATGTCATGTGTTAAGGATGAAGGTTCCTTATAGTTTTAGGTCATGAGACTAGGACCTCATGTTGTGTAGTTTGACATAGTATGATAAATAAAAAGATGCTACATATTTTAACATTATATAGCACAGTTGAATATTATTTTATGCAATTTAACATAAATCATCTAATAAGAACTCTATATTATCATACAAAGTACTTCTTCAAAAACCTTACATTAGATGGAGTTGTAATGAGTTCTTTATCAATTGAGTTTATGGAATAAACTCCATTTGAGTGGACCTTGTGTATACATTAAGGCATCTCCCACTATATTTCAAGCTTCGTAGGCTTATTTCCTTGTATCATTAGAGTCTTGAGGAATAAATCCAAATCTGCTTGGAGAAATGAATGGAGGTGGGATTTCTTGTTGAAGGCACGTGATATCCGAATCTAATAGACATCCAAGTGATATAGAGTTTACAATCTCTTTTCATCTAAACACTCCAACTCATAAAACCATTTCTGGTACTACTCATATATAGATAATTAATCACAAATAGAAACTCTCACTAATGGATACTAAATTTTGATGGGTAGAACTGTTTCTGTCCCGTATACCAATGAGTATGGGGTTGACTGTGTGGTGGTACAAGTAGTAGTGTTATAATCCCATAAGGCATGCAAGAGTTTATTAGGCCAAGACTTCTTATCTCTATCCACCATTTTTGGAGTATTTTTCATAAGTTCTTATTGAAAGCCTCTATTTTTTCATTGGTCACTGCATGATAGCGGGATGAATGGTTGGATTTGATATTGTAATCCTAATATAATTTCCCTACTAAAGAAGAATAGAAATTGATGTCGTTGTCTATCAATATGGTATGAGGTACACAAAATCTGGTAATTATATTATCTTTGATTATTATAAAAATGATTTTGGACCAAACTTCTTTAAGAGGTATTGCCTCAACCCGTTTAGATAATAAATTGGTGACAGTAAGGATATACTTAAACTTCTTGGATGTAGTAAAAGGATATGGTCCCACTATATCCATTCCCTTCATATAAAATGTCCAGGAGTATTTATCCATATATATAAACTTTGTGTGTTGATAAATGAAGTGGCATGAACTTGGAATGGATGACACTTCTTTGTAAATTCTATGAAATCTTGTGTCATTGAAGGCTAGAAGTATCCAAGCCTTTGGATTTGATCAAAAAGTCTATGTCCAAACTAGTCAGCACTAGAGGCTCTAGCATGTACCTTTTTCATGATAGTTGTAGTCTCTTCTCCATCAATACATATGAATATGATTCCATCAAATCCTCATTTTTAGAGGATCTTTTGGTGATTTAGGCCATCATAAATAGTGATATTAACTTCTCGTCATCAGACTTGCTCTTTCCATCTCTATCCAGTTGAATTACTCCATTTTGGAGATATTCCATGATAGGTGTCATCCATTCCAAGGTAGGTACAATTGGTTTGGTAATAAGAGTCATTTCATTTATTTCCTATATTTTTATTTGAATAAAAGGTGAAACCACATGATAATGAGAAATGTTGGTGATTGTTTTGTCCCAATTGAGTTCTGTTAATGTTGTAGCTACTTTTTTTAATGCATCAGCTTGAGCATTTTGTGACCATGGGACATAAGACAATATTGGTTATGAGGGAAATTATGTCATTAAACCTCAGAAATGATCACACAGGGGGTATTAGTTCTTCTTTTCTGATGGTGTAATCCCCATTGATCTTTTTGAATACTAATTTTGTATCACCCTTCACCTACAAGTTATCCAATTATATATGGAGTGCCAATTCCAAACCTATAATGAGATCCCGATATTCTACCTCATTGTTCATACCATATTCTGATAGCAGGAAGAAATATAGAAACACTACTTTTTCTGGGGAGATAAGTACAATTCCTAACCCAAATTTATTGAGTTTAGGATCTTCCATTATCTTCCATGTCGGGCTTCTGTAAGCACCATAAAAATACATCTCCCATGTTTGGGTACTATCCTGAAAAGAGAATATTATTCATCATGATGTTTATTACTTAATGTCATTTCTTATGTAGATAGTTTTTTAGTAAGGAATTCTTCCAAGTCTTGACCTTTCACTGCTTTTTGAGGCACAAACTGTATATCAAATTGCTGTAAAATTACTTCCCATTATTCCAAACATCATTTCATCATAGAAATAATGAGGATAAATTTGAGTTGGTTATTATGTGATATCAAGTGGAACTTTTCATTCTATATATAGTTTCTTAGTTTCCAAACTACAAATATTAAAGCTAGACAACTCTCTTCAATATATTAATATAGAGTATCTACATCAATCATGGTTCAACAGGGATAGTAGAGGTCATTTTAATTCCCATTATTTTTCTTTTGTGCAAGTAATGTGCCCAATAATCACTTTAAGTTTGTCACATAAAAAATTATAATCTTTCCTTAAGTTGGTGGAATCAACACTGATGGGATCCATAGGTATTTATTGAGGGTATCAAATGCCTCTTTGCAGTCACTGGTCCCTTGATATGTGACCCCCTTCTTCATCAATTTGGTGAAGTAAAAATACTTTCATTCTAGATTAGCTATGAAGCGATGGAATTAATCCAAGAT
The DNA here is from genome assembly GCA_963277665.1 of Viscum album. Taxonomy (NCBI): domain Eukaryota; kingdom Viridiplantae; phylum Streptophyta; class Magnoliopsida; order Santalales; family Viscaceae; genus Viscum; species Viscum album. The sequence continues at coordinate 463,206,114 of OY728139.1, read as the reverse complement.
TCCTTGAGTTCCTCTCTACACTTTCATGTTAAGTATAGATTTTTCTTCTAAGGATAAACTTTGATGCCATGATGGTGTGAGAAGAATCTGAGAAATTTTCCATAGGTTACCACAAAAGCACATTTCAAGGGATTCATCTTGTAATTATGTTGTCAAATTTTGTTGAATATGGTCTCTAAGTCAGTCAAGTTATCAGAACTTTTTTGGTATTTGACCACTAAATATAAACATATCATTTCACAAATCACCCCAATAAGGGTTTAAAGATATAGTGCATTACACATTGATATGTCGCAGCAGCATTTTTTAAGACAAAGTGAATTACCTGATAGAAAAATATTCCTTGAATGGTGTTGAAGGATATATATTCCTCATATTCTATAGACATCTAGATTTCTTTATACCTATTGTATCCATCTATGAAATAGATATCTTGGTATACAGTTTTTGCATCAATTAAGAGTTCTACGATCGGAACTGAGATGTCATATTTGGGACAATGCCAGTGGAGATATCTGAAATCAATGAAAACTCTAATTTTTCTATTCTTATTTTTCATAGGGAAAAAATGGCTAACTACATTGTATATTTCACCTCTCTAGTGAAGTTTTATATGATAATCTTGTCAAATTCAACCTCAATTTTGGAGGCATGAGTCAGGTTCGTTCTTCATACTGCATTCTTATATCCCTGATTTTCTTCTAGAAAACCCAAATGATGGGTGGTCTCTTAGAGAAAAATTCCTGGAATTTCTATTTAATTCCAAGGAAACACATCCCATTGTTTCTTTAAAATGGAAATATTTTCTTCCTAATCTTTAGAAGTCATGGTCGCACTAATCAGAGTGGGCATGGATCTTATTATATTCCCAGATTTATTTATCAGAGTTCATCCACTATGGTGGATATGCCTTCCTCAAATCTTGGAGGGGAATCCTTGAGATCTTATTTTTCTTAATAATTCTCATAATCTACTTCATTTTATTTTTCATGAGGAAGATATGATAAGAAAATTTCCTATGTTAAAAGAGTGGATCCGTCGTTTAGGTATTCGGAGGATGAGGTAATGATTTTAGGCTCATTTTCTATCATACAAAATTCTTGGAGTCTTTAACAACAATAAAGGGTCTGAAAATGAGTCTCTTCACCTTCTAATATAATCATGATGTCTTTCTCTTGTTCAACTGGTTGAACATGATTTTTATTTTGAAGCTCTGAAGGGAAGGTGAAGGATTGAGTATTAGTATCTCTATCTTTTTCCAAGAGTGTGACAACCTATTACAACCTATGTGATGAATCAGATACTTGTTGAAGCTTAGTGGTTGAAATGAAGAAATTTATATTCAAGATTAAATTACTTCTTTAAGAATCAACAACTTCCCATGTGCTATCAAATTTGGTTTCCACAACTGACATTATGGAATCCACTAAAGAAGTTCTTGGATTTGGGACTACCCTTTCAATTTGATTAATGGGTATCACATAATCTACACTGAGATGATTAAATAGATCCTTTGGGTTCTTTTTTAGACCATTCAGAGCATTGATTTGAAAAACATCATCTAAAATGGACCATTTTCCCCATTCAAGATAGAACTCTGCATCAATATACTAAGATTCCCAAGTTTTGAGACATTGGTGGTATGAAGAAGGAATGGCCAGATTGTGATGTAGCCAAGGTATTCCTAGTAGAATATTGAATGTTGTGTCCTTCCATAAAACCATGAATTCCAAATCAGATACAAGATTAATGAAATGAGTTATGAGTGTAATATTTTAATGAGGATATTTATCATTCTTATCATAACCCTGTAACATCAGAGTAGTGGGAGGCATGTGTGATTCAGTGATACCCAATCGTCAAAGTGTTTGAATGGGAAGGATGTTGACTCATCAGCCATTATAAATAAAGGCTCATTGGATTTTAATATCATTGATCTTGGTGGATAGATACAATGGTTTGATGTGTCCATGGATAACAGTGTTCTCATCCTGGTCTATGAAAGATATGTGTCACGGCCCTTCCCCTAGGTTCCATACTGCGACTACCCCAAGCCCGCCTTTCATAGGTCAGGGGTTTGCGACTATCATCGAAAAGTCATATACCTATACGAGAAGGAATTTCCTTTAAACCTATACAAACACATAAACCATGAACACAACAAGAAGCAACCACGAAGTAAACTTCCATAGTAAAAAGTGTACTAAAAGTAAAGGGGTTGGAATACAAACCCAATTGAAAAGTACAAGTACAACTGAAAAGAGAAAACTACTCCAGGATCATACACTAATGATCCTACATGAAGGGTAGGTATATAACATCTCCACATCACTCCACTTTAGCACGTATCCTCCATGAACCACTCGGTCCTGGCTCCCTTATGTCTCAGCCCAACAGCTTGTCGTCTGCACAAGACACAACAAGGTGCGGACAAAGCCCGTGCATGGGTGAGTATGATAATACTCAGTAGGGACCCCGAGGCCCCTGAAGGTCTCTCAGAATTCCACAATTGAAAAACCACAAGCAAGACCTCAATATCAAAGAAAGAAGAAATAGACTCAACTTAAACCAAGTATACAACTTAGTGAAATAGGAAATACAATTCTGATCTACACAAGTTCGTTATGTAGCTGATCCACAATGGGCCTCTTTAAGGCTGGTAGTCTATGGGTTGTTATGATGTTGATCCACACAGGGTCACTAGATGATGATCCACACAGGGTTTCTAGATGATGATCCTCAAAGGGTCTCTATGACGCTAATCCACACAGGGTCTCTATGAAGCTGATCCACATAGGGTCGCTATGATGTTGATCCACAGAGGGTCTCTATGTTGTTGATCCATACAGGGTCACCAGATGTTGATCCACATAAAGTCGCTAGATGCTGACCCACAAAAGGTTGTTAGATGTTTATCCACATTGGGTTAGTAGTACCGATTTAGGGATTATTAGTCGTACATCTAGATCATCTCACTCTAGAGTTTCTTATATTGACCCGTATTGGTTACTTTTCTCCTTCATGTCACATCTAGCCACTAGATTCCCTCTCATAACACAATTGATTCTGGGAGTACTACGCCTCAAGCTAGTGGTCGTATTCCAACAGTTAATAATTCTTTGAAAAAATTATACCCATGGGACTGCCCTTTCATAGGGGTCCCAATGTGACAGACGATGCATCATTTAGATGCCCGGTCTATGGGATATGGCCACTTTTGTAAAAAGGGTCCGGTTGGATTAAGGATTGATCCAACCTAGGTCACATGTCAAACTCTGTAAAATCTTATATAGAGTATCTCCAAAGGACCGTCTTGTCACAAGGGTCTTATTCCACAGATGGCGCGTCAATTGGACGCCCGATTTGTTAGTTACATCCCTTTTCGTGAAACAGGGATGATCACACCTCATTCCGGCCCGGCTTTTCGGGCCCAGAAGAATATGCCAAAGGGACAGCTTCCCAAAATGGGTCCCAACACCACTGACGTTGTGTCGAACAGACACTCAGTTCTTCAGTTACATGCGTTTCTTCATTCAGGGACCAGTTGGGTCTGGGCCCGGTCCGACTCGGTCAGACCGGCCCAATGCAATGTGTCCCGAGGTCTACCTGACCCCATTCGAGTTCGGCCCATTAAAGATCGGTATAGTTAACTAGGTCGGGTCGGGTTGGGTTGGCCCGATTCGGTTCGCGAGCTCGGATCGCGGTTGGCCCGGCCCTCCGGGTGGGGATCGACCCACAGCACTAGCCCGCTTGGCCGCGGTTCCAGCCCGACCCGATGGGTGGGTCCGGTCCGTTCGGCCGGCCCACGTCCAGTCCATTCTGCCAGATGTCTGACAATTTTCTTCCACTGGCCCCGCAGTTGTAGGGCCGTTTCACCCAGCCGGTGGGGTGCTTCCCCACCGCATTAAACGGTCGGCTATTTGGCAGACTATGTTTCCCCAACGCAGCGCGACACGGGCTGTACCACACCGTCCTACCGTGGCAGCTGCTGTCGGCAGTGCCTGTATGCACCACCCTTATCCCGCACGACTGTCTTGGGCCATCCTCCTTTAGCCACTATGTTACGTCGTCATGTGTCACCTTCCACCACCCACGACCGGTTGCTGCAGTTCTCCACCTTCCACCGCTGTCCGCAGCTGACATAGCGCACCGGAAGTTTCTTCTACGGGTCACTGGACCTGCTCCGGTGTCCGTTCTAGGTCGTTTGTTCCAATGGCTCTCCCACGCTACTGTCGTCATAGCGTGACCCACTATTTCACATTTCCATCAATATGTAAAAACTGTCCCCGAAGAACATAGCATGAGCAAAGCAGCGGAGGGTTCGGGGCTTGTTCTTTTGGCACGTGACCACCACGTTAATGTGATAGCAAGAGGGATAGGATTTAATTCATCAAATACAACTTCAAATTAAACCCCCTGTCTGGAAGAGATGTTTTCTGACAATTATTGACAGAACCTCCTTCGTCATTGTCTTCGGTTCTTCATTCGGTGGCACTCGTCACCGCTCACTGAAATCGGTCTCGTCTTCCAAGTGGTTGTCATCATGGTACATTTCCAGAGATTCGTCGCTTGGTGAATCCATTCCAACACTCCACCCCAAGCTCCATATAAATAGGAGAGGGGAGGGTGAGTAACACATGTGGAATTAATGGAGTTCATTTAATTATGGAACCTTCCAAATTCCAACAGCGCAATTACTAGAATAAAGAGGAGTTAAGCCATTTAATGGTTTGACGAGTCGTTGGTACTGCCACCTCCATTCATCTGATAGAGGAAAATAAAATAAATAAAATTACATAATATGTTATTTTATTAATCTTTCAAAAGTCTGCAAAATTAAAATTTTCACCGGACCTACTACGGTCGAAGTGAAGCCTCCTTTAAGAAAATCATGGTGTTGTGGATTCAACGGTGCCCTCGGATTTTTATTCTGAACACTGGTTCAAAATATAGAAAATTCCACCCACACATTTACTGAACGTACCTTAAAAAAAGTTTAGAAATTCATTACGAGCACACCGGGCCTCATAATCACGCGCCGTCAATTTTCACAGACTCGTAATAATTACATATAATTAAAAAATTACTTATAAAATCTGGTTCTATGCATTCTCCCCACATTAGGTCTTTTCATCCTCGAAATCCACAACATAGACTAAAGAAACAAATGGGGGTACTGAGCACGAATCTGATCATCCTGGTCCCATGTTCTCTCCTAGAGGTCCTCATGCTACCAGTGAACTTGCACTATAGGTATCGATCATCCATGAAGGACCCACTCTTGTCGATCCTCAATATCCATTAGAACCTCCGTAAAATTCACCCCATCATCAATGTCCATATTTCCCCAGTCAATAACGTGTGATGGATCATGCATGTACTTCCTCAGCTGCGACACATGGAAAACGTCATGCACCTGATGATTCTTTGGGGGAAGATTTATGTGATACACCACCTCTCCAACTCTGTTGAGAACCAAAAATGGTCTGATGAACCTTGTTGATATCTTGTCAACCCATACAAATATCTAAAAACCTCATCGAGGTGAGACCCGTAGGAATACATGGTCTCCCTCCACAAATTCCAAAGGTCTCTATCTCCTGTTTTCATAAGGCTTATGTCTTCTCTATACAGTATTCATCCACTCCTGGATGATCTTCACTTTCTTAGTGGTAGCTCGTACCAACTATTGACCCATAAGTGCTGACTCCCTCAGGTCTATCCAGCATAGAGGTGATCTGCATGGTTGACTATACAAGGCCTTAAATGGTGTCATATCGATGGTGGAGTGATAACTATTGTTGAATTCGAACTCCGCCAAGGGAAAGTGATCCTCCCAACGGCAGCCAAAATCTAGGACGCAAGCATGAAGCATGTCCTCTAGTGTCTTAATGGTCTGCTACATTAGACCATCCATCTGTAGATTAAAGGCGGTGCTTAAACGTAGCTAAGTCTCGAACGCCTCCTGTAATAATTTCCACAACTGGGATGTAAAACTTGTGTCATGGTCAAATACAATCATCGGTGAAACCCCATGAAGTCGTACAATCTCCCATATGTAGAGGCATCCCGAGCCTTCTACTGATCCCTTCTCTTGGATTGGTAGGAAGTGGGCCAACTTTGTGATTCAGTTAACGATCACCTAGATGGAATTATATCCCCAGGACGTCTGTGGTAGCCTCTTCATGAAGTCCATGGATATACCATCCCACTTCCACTCTGGTACCTCAAGTGGTTGTGCTAAGCCAGTTGGAAATTGATGCTCGACCTTCACTTGATGACAAGTGAGGCATCGTGAAAAAAACTTTATCACTACCTTCTTTATCCCTGGACACCAGTTCTGACGTCGTAGGTCCTAGTACATATTCACCACACCAGGATGTACCAACATAGGGGATGTATGGAACTCCCTCAACACCTCCTCCCATAGTGCCACTGAGACTATGGTTCGTCCTCTGAAGCGGATAATGTGCTCCCCACCTTTAGAAAATCCATCTGGTGCTTGTCCTATGGATATCTCAGCACATCAAGCCTCACAATCAATGTCCCCAAGATGTTCCTCTTAAACTCACTGAAGAAGTGGGGGAGTGATAGTCATTGATAGAAGGTAAGATGCTCCATATCTATCCACAAAGGATATCTGCAATGCAGCTAACTACTCTGTCACCTCACTTAGCAACTGTAGACTAGACCTCTTGTTGAGTGCATATGTTACCACATTCCACTTCCCATGAGTATAGACTATCTCAAAGTCATAGTCCTGGAGGAACTCTAGCCAATGTCAATGTCTCAGGTTCAGTTCCTTCTGATAGAATATATACTTGAGAATATTGTGATCATAGTAAACAGTAAATCATTCACCCATCAAGTAGTGTTTCCACATATTCAAGGTGAAGACCAATACTGCTAACCTCAGGTCATGGGTAGCGTAGTTTGTCTCATGTTTTCTTAGTGATCGTGAACCATAAGTGATAATTTCTCGTTCCTACATCAGGACACATCCAAGTCTGGTCTCTAACGCGTCACAGTAGACTACATATCCAACAACCTCTTCTGGTAGCCTCAATATGGGGGCAATTGTCAGTATCTAACTAAGCTTTTGAAAACTCCGTTGGAATCTCTCCATCCAGACATAGGGCTATCCCTTCTTCATCAATGCTGAAAAAGGTGCTACAACTCTGTAAAAGTCAGGTATGAATCTCTGGAAGTACTTATCCAACCATAGGAAACTACACACCATGGTCACACTCCTGGGTGGCTCCCAAGCAAGCACAACCTCTATCTTCTCTGGATCCACTAGAACTCCAACCTCTGAGATAATGTGTCCCAGAAAATGGACCTCCCATATCCAGAATTGTAACTTTGAGAGTTTACCATAAATCTAGTGCTCTCGGAGTGTATCTAGTACTATCTATCGATGATAAGAATGTACCTCCTTCGTTGGTGAGTACACTAAGATGTCATCGATGAAGACCACCACAAAGAGATCGAGGTATGTCTAGAAGATCCTTTTCATGGGCCCCATGAACACTGGAGGGGATTTGGTCAGGCCGAATGAAATAACCAAGAACTCATAGTGGCCATACTGACATCTGAAGGTCATCTTCTGCACATCCTCATTTCGTACCCTGAGCTGGTGATAGCCAGATCTAAGGTCTATCTTCAAAAACCAAAAATATCCCTTCAGATGATCGAAAAGATCATCAATCCTTGGAATTGAATACTTGTTCTTCTTGGTCACCTGGTTCAGGCACCGATAATCCATGAAGAGCCTCAAACTCCCATCAAACTTCATGGTGAACAAAATAGGGTCTTCCTAAGGAGAAATACTGGGCCTTATGAACCCCTTCCTCTGCAAGTCCCCCAAATTTACCCGTAACTCACGAAGCTCCACAGAGCCATTTTATATTCCATTGTAGATATCAGTTTTTTCATGGGATATAGGTCGATATAGAAGTCAACCTATCTATGAGGAGGTAGTCCTGGAACATCATCAGGGAAGACATCAACATACTGGTCCACCACCACAGGATAGTTCATACTCTCAACATGAACTTCTCTGAGGGTAAGGCTAGCTAACTAATGTTTGATTGGCTACACCCTCCTCCGGGTAAGTCCATCTTATGCTGCAAAGGTTCCCTTCTCATCGGTGAAGGAAAACCTAGTCTCATCCTTGTGGACACACCTCACTTTGTGCCTAATACATTCAATCTGATCATGGACTGTGGATAGCTAGTCCATACCCAAGATGACATTGTAAGGCCTCGACGCCTCTTCTAAAAGATCCCAGTCGAAGCTCTCACCTCCTAGAGTAAGCTCACACTATGGGTATTAGTGTTTAATCATCGAATATTCTCTTGTAGAAGTCTCTAATCGCAAGGATCGAGCCAACGGCTCCACCAAAATCTCTGAGCTCCGAACCAGGTCCATGGAAATGAAAAAGTAACTAGAACCTATGTCTATTAGTACTACAAATAAGGTGGAGTAGACACAGATTATACCTTGAATCATTTCTAGTGTGACATGGTCATAGGCCTCATCTTCTTAGAGCTGAGCTCATCCATATCCACCTGCTCTATGTGGTTGGGGTGGACCACCTAGATGTGGTGGTGGTATAACCTTAAACCATCATCCACCACCTACTGCATGACCTGCTCCTCTGATACGTCTGCCACCCTATGGATCTCCTCTCTTGAATCTATTCCTATGCCTCGGTGGTCCCTTGACCGTCTGCTGGTCATCAATGTGGTTGTTCGGGCAGTCGCGAGCCACGTGAAACTACCCGCCACACGTGAAGCATTGTCTTCTCCTCTTATGGCTTGCTCTACCTCATGGGACTCACACCTCCAACCCTACATCCCGGGGTCATCCACCATAAGTTCTAGTCTTCTTGGACCTCTGTGTCATCTACCTACTACCATCCACAGAGGACTCTGCTATGTATCACCCCATGGGGGGTCTCACTGTCGGTGTCTTCTCTGTAAGGAATATCTCTGCCAAGAGTGCTCTCTCCAACACCCCAGAATGCGTCGGGATGCTGAGAGATACCATCGAAGCTTTGATATCCCATCGAAGTCCCTGCTCGAAGGTCCAAGCCCTAAAGAAAAGGTCATGCACTATATCGGTAGAGTAGCATGAGAGGTCAGTGAACCTCAACGAGTATTGGGCCACGATCAGGCTGACCTGTTGTAAGTGTAGTAGCTCTTGTATACGCACAGAGTGTAGAGTCACCTGAATGAACTCTTCCCTGAAGAGTCCCTCAAAACATTCCCGGGTGAGGGTCACCTCATCATGTATCTCGAGCATCATGATTCATCTCCCTACTACTCCCTGGAAAAGACTGGTAGCTAGGATCACCATCTAGTCGGATGGTGTCCCAACCAGGCAAAAAACTTTGGCCACAGCCTCCAACCATTCATCAGCCGTCTGAGGATCCATCTTGCCTCGGATCCTCGGAGGCCTCTTCCACTGAAACTCATGAAAATCACTCAGTCGGCATGAACCATCTTCTAGTGGGGCTGGTTAAAGTGGTAGCCTAATGGGTAGTGGTGTTGTCGGTACACCACCCGATGGTACTTTCACCGTAAGAGGGCCCTACACCGAATACTTGTCGCTCGGTGTGCCATTATCATGTACTCTCTCAATAATCCTAACTGGTTGTCTACGTGGTGGCATTCGGAAAAGAAACAGGTGTGCCACGGTCATTAGGTTATACCTCGTGATCTGACTCAAAGAGATCAAATAATTAAACACTTCGAAAACACATGCAATCAGTATTTTTGTGCACTGAGTCAGAAATCAGAATTTAGGGTCTTGGTGTATAGATACGTCGGCCACCACACCAAAACTAGACTCCCTGAACTGAAAACTACATTCAAAACACTTAACACTATTTCTCTATTAAAAGAATAGAGTCTTAGTTCTTCGGTAGAACCGAATCCTCTAATACCACTTTGTCACGACCCATCCCCTGAGGCCCGTGTCGTGACTACCCCAAGCCTACCTTCCATAGGCTAGGGGTTTGTGACTAGCACCGAAAAGGAATAGCCCTATAATAGGAAGGCATTGCCTTTAAACATAAACAAACACACAAACAAAGAACCAAACAATAAGCAACCATGAAGAAAACCATTGTATTAAAAAGTATAATGAAAGTAAAAGGACCAGAATACAAGCCCAACTAAAAAGTACTAGTACAACTGAAAGTAAAAAATAGCTCATGGATCATCCACTGAGGATCATACCTGAAGGGTAGGTATAGATTGTTTCCACAACACTCCTCATCAGTCCGTCTCCTTTATGAATTTCCCAATCCTGGCTCTCTCAAGTCTCGGCCCAACTGCTCAACATCTACATAAGACAAAACATGGTGCAGGCAAAGCCCATGCATGGGTGAGTAAGACAGTACTCAATAGGGACCCCGAGACCCCTAAAGTTCTCTCAGAATTCCACAAAGGAAAAACCACAAGAAAGACCTCAATCACAGTGCACGAAGCAATAGACTCAGCTCAAACCAGGTATAAAACTCAGTGAAATGGAAAATAAGATGTTGATCTACATAGGGTTTCTATATAGCTAATCCATGATGGTCTGCTTTAAGGATGGTCCTTGTCGGGTTTCTATAATTCTAATCCACACAGGGTCTCTATGATTCGGATCCACATAGAGTCACTATGAAGCTGATTCACACAGGGTCACTATGATGTTGATCTACACAGGGTAACTATGTTACTGATCCACACAGGGTTTCTAGATGTTGATCCACATAGGGTCGCAAGATATTTATCCACAAAGGGTATCTATGATTTTAATCCACACATGGTCTCTATGAAGCTAATACACATAGGTTTGCTATGATGTTGATCCACACAGGGTTGCTATGTCCTAATCCACATAGGGTCGCTAGATGCTGATCCACATAGGGTCTCTAGATGTGGATCCACACAGGGTCACTAGATGCTGATCCACATAGGTTCACTAGTATAGATGTATGGATGATTAGTCATACAGATAGATCATCCCACTATGAATTTTCTAATGCTGACCTGCATTTGTTGCTCTTCTTCTTCATGTCACAGTCTGCCACTAGATTCCCGCTCATAACACGCTTGATTCTAGTAGAAATGCTCCTCAATCCATCGTTTGTATTTAAACTGGTATGAAGTCCCTCAAAAAGTATACCCAAGGTACCACCCTGTCATAGGGGTCCCAATGTGAGAGACGGCTCGTCGTTCAGACGTTCGGTCTATGGGATATGGGCACTTTTGTAAAAAGGGCCCAGTTGGATTTAGGTATGATCCAACCAAGGTATCATGTCAAACACTTTCAAAACTAATGTAGTGTATTTGCAAATGGCTTCCTTGTCACAAGGGTCCTTATGTAATAGATGGCACGTCAATCAGACACCTGGTCTGTTAGTTACATCCCTTTTTGTGAAATGGGGGGTGATCCCACCTCGGTCTGGCCCAGCTCGGTCGGGCTCTCCAGAATATTTAAAAAGTAATGATTCCAAAAAGGGGTCCCAACACCACTGATATCATGTCAAACAGACACCTGATTCATCAGTTACGAGCATTTCTTTATTCCAGGACTGGTTGGGTCTGGGCCCGATCCGAATTAGTTAGACCAGCCCTATGCAATGGGTCATGGGGTCTACCTAACCCTAATTTGGTCTAGCACATTAAGGATCGGCCCGGTTCACTGGGTATGTACTACTTGGGTCGGCCCGGTTCGGTTCGTGGGCCCGGGCCATGGTAAGCCCGGCTCGCCAGGTGGGGCTCGACCCACCTACGCTAGCCAGCTGGGCCGAGGTTCTGACCCGACCCGCTGGGCGGGTCCGGTCCGCTTGGTGAGCCCGCATCCAGCCCAGTCCACCAGAAGGCGGACCGTTTTCTTCTACTGGCCCTGCAGTTGTGGGGCCGTTTCACCCAGCCGGTGGGGCACTGCCCCACCACATTAAATAGTCAGTCGTTTGGCCGACTGGGTTTTCCAACGCGGCGTGGCGCGGTCCGCACTGTACCCTCCTGCCCCAGTATGCTGGTCATGGACACTGCCACTACTGGTGCCTATGGGCTCCGCCCTTGTCCCACACGGCCGACTTGGGTCAGCCACCTTCGGCCACCGCGACGCACCGTCGCACGCCGCCTTCCACTACCCACGGTCGGTTGTCGCGGGTCTCCTATGACCGCCGCTAACATGGAACATTAGCAGTTTCTTCCACAGGTCACCGGAGGTGCTATGATGTCTTTTATTGGTTCCGCATGTGCCTACGACTCTCCCTCACTCCCATCGTCATAGTGTGACCCGCTATTTCATGTTTCCATCAATCTAAGGAAATTGTCCCTGAAGAACGGTGCATGACAGAAGTAGTGGAGGGTCCATGCCTTGTTCATTTGTCTGGTTCCCTCCATGTTAATGTGATAGCAAGTGGGAGAGGATTTAATTCATCAATGAAAAATTCATAATAAACCCCCTACCTGGAAGAGATGTTCGCTGACGACAATCGACAGAACCTCTTTTATTATTTTCATTGGTTCATGATTCGATAGCGCTCATCACTACTCATTGAAACTGGTCTTGTCTTCCAATTGGTTTGTGTCATGGTACTTTTCCATAGCTTCATCGCTTGGTGAAGTCGTTCCAACACTCAACCCCGATCTCCATATAAATAGGAGAGGGGGAGGGTGAGTAACGCACATGGAATTAATGGGATTCATTTAATTAAGAAACCTTCCAAATTCCTAAAGTGTGGTTACAAGAATAAAGGGGAGTTAAGACATTTAGTGGATTGATGTGTCGTTGGTCCCTCTGCCACCGCTCATCCGCTGGAGGAAAAGAAAATAAATAACATAACATAACATGTTATTTTATTAATCATTCAAAAGTCCGAAAAATTAACTTTTTCACCCGACCTATTATGGTCGAATTGAAGCCTCCCTTAAGCGATTCCCGGTGCTGCAGATTCAATGGTGCCCACAAATTTTTAATCTGATCGCCAGTTCAAAATATAGAAAATTCCACCTGCGCGTTTACTGAAAGTACCTTAAAAAAAGTTAAGAAATTCATTTCGGGCGCACCGGGCCTCGAAATCACGCACCGTCAATTTTTGCAGACTCGTAATAATTCCATATAATTAAAAAAATACATATAAAATCTGGGTCTTTACAATATGACTGTATGGAATTCTTTTGGTTCATTCTATATATGTTAATCCTATGTAGAAACAACCTCAGCTTCAAACTCTTGAGGGCTTGAAAAAACCTCAATAAGTTCTTTGCTGAGATCTTTTTATAGATTTAGAGCATCCATAATTGATAAATTGGTCGGCACTTGGGATAGTTTCTTAAAAATATAATACCTTTGATCCATAGGTCTACATTTTATAGTATGGAGATGTTATTTTGAAGATGTCTTGGAATCTGATCCTCCTGATGTGGATGGACCATATTTTGAAATAGGAGCTAGAAGTGCTTCTTCTCCTGGTCGATTAGGCTATCTAGTCTTTCCCACTCACTGAGAAGGTGGTTTTATAGCCACTTATCAATATTCTAAGATGATCAATTCAGGATTGACCATATCATGTGTGAGATAATTCCCTTGTTCTTGTTGATCACATTAGAGGGATTTCCCCCACGTTTCTACTATATAAATAGTTTGAGCAAGGGTGTGATCGGAGTAGTGGCTTCTATTATACCCAAGCCTTCCCCTACATCCTTGAACTTGAAGACCTCTTCCCCTTGTTCCTCAATCAAGTGCGGAAAATTATGGTTCATAATCAGAATCATTATTTTCATAGGGATCTTTTAAATGAATCACATTAATGCTACCAAAGATAAATACCTCATCGGATGAGGATACTGTCTTTGGGATCAACTTTTGTTGTTCCGTTTGGCGGGGCAGTGCCCGTGCTTTTGAGACGGTCAGCATGAAATATTCTAAGGTCAAGGAAATTTCTTTCCTTGAAAGAAACTCATCTTCTTCCACTTCCTCCTTATTCTTCAGTACATGATACTACTTTGAGGACTGGCCTTTAGAGTACAAGGCTTTTCATGAAGAAGAATTTACTATAAAAGAAGTGGAAAGAGACACATTTGGTTATTTAAAATGTGTTCATAGAATGATGATAGTTTAGTTGATTTTTTTCCTGACCATCAAATCATCGAATTTCTGAGTATTATAAATTTTTTACTTCCTACCAATTTCCTTCCTCAAATGGATCAGTAGCGATAAAACATGCTACCTGGGATGGTGAGTTTTTCATCTTCACTTTCTCATAGTCCACCATCTTTTGTATGAGGTTCCTAAAAACAAAACACTCCTGGATGGTGTGATCGAACATGTGATGGAAGGGGATTTAGTTTGGGAGGTCCTCGTCTCTTTATTTGTTAGGTTTATTTGGAATTGGAAACTATGATAAGTTATTTTCCAAAGCTGATATGTAGTAGCAGGGGACTTGGTCATTTCGAAAAAATAGACCTTGTTTATCAACTCCTCAAATTGTCTCCACCTTTGAGATTTTTTGGTCATCTTGATGAGGTTTTTTTTTTCTGCTGATGCTTGGGAGGTTGATACCTACAGTATGATGATGGCTTTGAAGTAGGAGCGGGTATATGGGATTTCTTAAGTGTGACTATAGCAACATCTTCTTATCTAGTTCTTATTCCTAGAACTGATGGGATTACTCTTTATTTGGATTTAGTCTCTTTTATGGAGTTTTCCTCCTGTTGATAAACCAAGGATAGATCCAGAAACCCTCATGTGTATTTCATGGGGATTAATGGTGTGCGAAACTCATCACACATATTCTCTACACAAATTGGAAGCAACTCCTCTTGAGGGAGTTTTATATTCAATGAGTATGTTAATCCTTTCCACCAAGAAATGAAACCTAAAACTCTTTAATTTTCCCTTTGAATTTAGTTTATCAGATAAAAAATTGATGTCTTTTATATCATTGAGCTGAAATGGAAAAGGAACTTCTAACAGAGATCTTCCCATCCAGTGATTGATCAAGACTGCAAACATATATACCATACAAAGGTTGTCCTTTGTAATGATTGTACACAACATATGAGATTCACTACTTCTATTTTCCCAGTGGTCCCCATCATAGGATCACATGGAGAGATGAAATGCATCATGTGATGCTTCGGATCTCCTGATCCATTGAAGATAGGAAATGTGTGATTTTCAAAGTTTGGTGGGGGATGAGTCGGATCCACCCATTTGGTATAAACCTTATTTTTTGGTTTTATGGGTTCAAGTCATTCTTTCATATATTCCAATAGAGTTTTTAGTGACTTAATGGTGTTCATAAAAATTATAGGAATGTACGGTTGATCCTGGTCCTGAATTGGTGTAGCAGTTGGGGACTAAACATGTTTGATGACTATCAAGATCAATGGTGGAAGCACCGCTGGTATTTTCCTTAAATAAACCATGAGGATAGTCCTTTAAGGATGTTCTTGACCCAATTCTGGCTATGTACCCAATAGAGAGAATTCATTATATGCATCATTAGTTGCAACAAATCCTCTTTTCTGATATTCTCCTACTAGAAGTGAAAGCTGGGGATCTACTTGTGGAGCATGTCTAATTGGAATTCTACTTTAGAGTAACTCTAAATTGAGTCTTCTAAAATACTTCATCACCTCCTCTTGCTGATAAAATCATTCCTCAAGCAAAAGAGATTGACCTTATCTAGTGTAAGGGTGATACATGTTCTAACCTTTACCTTTTTCTATATTAGGTTCCTTTTGAATAGGTGGAAGTTGATCATTCGAGGGGATACCTAAATTTTAGGTAATCCACTAATTTTGGGTACGAAAACCTCCTTAATTTGTTTAAGGTTGGACCATATCATGAATAAGAACTTACTCTTCTAACTCCTTTAAACTAGACTCATGCTCTAAAGGATTTTCAATAGTGGCACTGATAATGTTAACCGACGTGTATCACATTACAGGAATTCTATCATTGTCTCTATGAGATCGTCTTCTTCTGCGTCATCAATAAGAACTTTTCCTCCTATATTTTGGTTCCCCGTGAACTATTTATTGGATATTAATTTATAGGGAATCCTCAGATAATTTAGTTGTGAATTAATTTTTCCTCTTCTTCCCTAATTGGGAGAAAATTGACTTTCACTGAGGAGGGGACTGTGAATGTGAAATGGACCCCATCCCTGTGGGATAGGTCTATTCTTTTTCTTCTCTCTCAACCCTTCGGGCTCTATTTTTTAACTCCAAGGGTTGGTTTAAAAAATCCCCCAATTCTGTGGGTTGGGGTGGCTCTTGAAATTTTATGAGTGATTCCAGCACAACTGCTCTTCTGATATTATGAACTCTGTTCTGATCATTGGTTGGGTACATTATCTGGAACTCACTTAAATATCCCTCTTTGTAAGACCATTGTGATATTTCAGACATTTACACAATATAATGGTTTAAATCCTCTAATATGGAGGCCTTCTTGATGTTCTAAAATTCCTAATGCAAAATTATTTCAATAGAAGGATCCCTTTGGGCCTGACTTTGGTGAAATTCAGTTGAGGCATGTTTTTTCTAAGTATCTATTCAGTCATGAACAAAATTTTCTTACTGTAGTTGGCATGGGGCAATAACATTTTATGAGACCACTTTTGGTGGGATTTTCTAGTATTGGAGTATAGTGAAATGAAATTATCCATGTGCACCCCATCCTCTGATATGAACACCATATGGGGTATTATCAATTAATCATCGCAACCTCATTAATGAGTTGAGGAATGCACGTTGAAGGGCTCCATGTTGCTTCTTGATTTTTGGATGTTGGGAAAACTGGAGAGATGTCAAGTACATTTGATGTTGCAACCCTTCTATTACCATGATATGACATTGATATTCTTCATATGGTAATACTTTGGATTTTAGATATTGAAGAGTCTCCCATATGTTGAGGTGGATATCATGAATACAATCCTCTACCAACATTTTTGGAATATTGTATTAAGAGGTAGCCAAATTCTATAACATGATTTGTATTTCCCACTTAGACAGTTGTTTCCTCATGTTCAACATATCCTATTAATATTTTTATAGAGTTTTTTCTACTTGAACATACCACAATTGTCATTTTCCTACCACCTTATCAGACTTAGCAACATCATGAGAGAGTTCATCTATTTCATTGGAAGATAAATGTCCCAAGGGTGGTTCTTAGAATGATCGTCACTTTAGGCTATCTTCTAGTTGAGAAATAACTTTAACCACCAATAAGAAGACATCATACATGACCGGCCTTGTATTTCCAAGTGCCTTAAGATAAGAGGGATTTATTATCACTAAATTGATAGTTATAGAATTATCTTGACAATATGAATCACTACTATGGAGAGAACTTTTTTAGTGAATTCCATCATGGGGAGGAACACCATTTTAGATTAAAGGACGGGATAAATCATCTTGATCCTTGGTATTCCAGCCAGATTGAGGGTTGTTATGTCTCTCAAGAGATGGGTTCTTGAGATTGAATAAATTTTCATGAATCAAGCCTTCATGAGGAAGTGCCTAACGGGGACCTTCAAAGGTACTACTACTTCTCCCATAATTTGGTAGTGAGAGGGTAGGATCTTGAACTGCGATAGATAAATTTCTGAGGGCTTTAAGAAACCCAGCATTAACCTGATCCAGATTCCAAATTGGATTTTTATTTTCCAACTATGGTTGATAAACCTTTTTCATGGATACATTATTACAAGAAGTTGGGGCCACCTACTGGGAAAAGTGGTTTTTATAGGCATGTATATATGACTGCCTTGGAGTGGCCATCAGAATAGGCCAATTATCATCAGTTAAAATGGGTGTATGTTCCTAATCTGGTTGTTTATATGATATGGGGTAGTATTCCCCATAACCCTTCTGGATTGGAATATAGGCATTCATATGCTCTAGGATTACATGTTGATAAGACACCTTCTTTGTGATGGTAGAATTATGATTTTATACCTCAGGTATTGTTGTTTCCAATATCATGATATCTTGGAAAGTCTCTAGGATATGAGCATGAATTTGTGCCTTCCCTTTCACCGTTTACAAAATGTGATTGGTGACTTCAACGATCGAAATGGGAATATAGGTCCATTATTTATCTGGAGTAGTTAGATGTACCCGATCTTTTCCTCCCATTCCTATCACTGGATGTTGAAAGTACTTGTGTTTTGGGGTAGAGAGTTGAGTCTACCCTCTAATTTTCATTGGATATTTTGGAATAAATTCTCTAGGTGTTTCCAAACAAGGTTGTTTTCTGACTTGATGAGTGCAGGATGGTGTATATTCCTGCTTGCAGGTTGCCACCGAATTGGGTTGGAAAGCTTCTTTGAACAAAAAAACGATTCTGATGGAAGTCTTGACACTTATAAGAAAGTTTATGTTATTTATCATAGTACTCCACTAGATTTAGATGGTAATATTGGTTGGGTACCACCAGAAGAGTAATCTAGCCAATGGAATGAAGGTAGATAGGTGCATGTTCCCGCTCTCTATTTTCCACCAAAACTGAGTTGGTGGGCTTCTCTGGATGGGTTCGATGTAGAAACATGACCCCTTTTTATCGATTTTCATCCCCGGTGGTCTTTCCTACATTTATGGGTCTAAGGAACATGAGTTGGATGGTCGAAGGTGACACCCTCATCATGTTGAGTGTTTACTACCGCGCGGTATTGGAGATGGAAATTTTTAGTAGGATCCTTTGGTAAGGACTGATCTACCTTCAGGATGAGGTTGTAGGTGGCCTCTTGGTCGTCCTATTAGGAATATGTGAGGGATTGGTGGTTTCCTTGTAGGGATAATCTCCTGAAATGGTTGAAGATGGTGGTTGGAACTATCTTCTTCAGGACCAACAGTCATTGCTTTTTAGACGATTGGTGGTTGTTCTTGATTGGGAGGACCTGTTGGGAAGCCTCCAAGGATCGAATGGTACCATTTTGATGGTACACTTGAACCAGTGCATTTGAGACCCAACGTTGAAGTTGCTAAGTTAGTGACTATTTCCTTTAAATGGAAAAGGATCCGTATTTAGAAACAACCAGGGCATTCACATGTGTAAACTTAAATGAATCCATTTGGATTTTTGGACATTCCTGGAAAAGAGTTCTTGTATGTATGTAAAACAGAAATAATGAACTCGGGTGAAGATGTATTTTTTTCTGAACACTTGAATGATAGATTTCCATTCCATCCTTATTTAATCAATTGATAAGGGCCTAACAGATGGTTAATACTGTTAACTTGGTAAAGGATTCATGTTGGGTTTTCCTTTTTTGTTTTCTTTGAAATGTGTGTTCTCATTATGAATCACTATTTCCAAATGGTTTCCAACATATTTTTTTTATGGAACTGGAAACACCCGATGGTTTTGTATCCAAAGGGACCTACTTTCCAAATGCAATATCTCATTAAATATTTTAACCCATGATTCTTAATAACTCACATTGGTCAAGTGGATGGTAGGTCGGTCTCATTACACCCTTTTGAGGGGAATTATTTCCCACTCTGAGACTCTATTATAGATTTAGGATATGATCATGAATCATTTTTAATTTAATAAGAATAATTTACATTTATATTGGAATTAGTAATCAATTATTGGCATGTATTAGATTCATAATCATCTATATGTATTTTAGGTTCTTCATCAATGGAGACATATTTGGGTATTCGAGGTTCTCCATAAATGATGTCATCTCATATACTACTTAGATATTCATTGGTCATTATTATAATGATGCTGGTTTTTAAGATACTCAATGGGGCACTCTGGATATTGTTTTCATCCAAGTATAAAAATGTAACTCTAGAGTTTACCATAATCCTGGAAGATGGAAGGTTACTCTAGAGTTTATCATCATCCAGGGAGATGGAAGTTGTTTTAATGTTGGGATTGAACCAATTGATGGGCTACCTATGTGTCCTTGTGAAAGGAATCAGAACCCATGTGTTTCGGTGTCGCTTAATGGTATACATCGTATCTTTTATGGTCATGTGATAAGGACTCAACCGTACAATTTAAGGTCATGTGGTAAGGACATCAAGGTGGAAGGCACCTAGTTAAATCTTGATGTGGGACTTATACCGAATTAGCCCAAGAAACTTAAAAGTGATATGATTTTCCAAGTTGAATTAGACCCTATTGGGAACAAGGCCTAGATATAATAGGGTTAGTGTGGATCATTGGTATTGGACCTCAGGGATTCTTCCTACATATCCCATTTGGATGGGAATCAAATCCTATATAGTTCAGTCAGTCTCGTAGGGGATTACAGTCCTTTGAGATGAAATTTATTAGGGCTTACTCCTGAAGAGGATTCCATTGTAACAGGGTCTATGAGATATTCCTTAACCCATGGATATTTAGGAGGGATTAATTTAGGGATTACCCCAAAGAAGGATTCACAGGTTAATGGAATTGGGATTAGAATCCTGAGGAGGATGTCTGGTGATCTCGGGCCCTAGATGGGATACCTATATATCTTAGATAAGACAGGAATCATAGTTCTTGTAGTTAAATATGTTTGGGGATTACTGTAACATCCCAAGTAAGTAATTAATAATAGATATTTTTATCTATGTCTATTTAGGAATTATATAGTGTTTTAGAGGCTTAAAATGAGAAGAAATCCAATCTTAAGCATGGAATACACTAATATTTTTAAAAGATTATTTTACTTCCTTTTGATGGAAAACCATTTTTAAAATCAAACTTTTGACAATTTTATAAGACACATTTGTCGAAATAAACTTTTTTATTTATTATTGGGACGTTGAATTTTACTTTGGGTAAATTTTTGGTATTTTTCCGATAAAGTTCGTTTTTTAAATGAATAGTGAAAAATGTTGTATTTTAATTCAAAACCTCTTTTTAATATAATTTATTTATATGATTATTTTATCTTTTGAATTGTTTTTAAAGTTAAATTAGAATATATTTTTACCATTTAATTCAATTTTGGTCATTGGAATTAATTTCACTTTGAAATTGGACTTAAACTAGTGTCAATCTTTTGATACTTATTATTTCATAAAAACACGCTATTTCCTCTGACAGTGGGAATTAATAATTAAATTAATTAATGCAACTTATATGTTTTGAATTTTGTAAAATAGACATCATTTTTTAATTCGGAATATCAAATATAGCTTAGGGTGAAGTTTTGGTATTTTTCTGAAAAACTTCAATTTTTGATGAATAGTGAAACCACTAAGTGGTACTTAAAAAACTGATTTTTTTTTTAAATGAAACTTTACCACTTCTGTGTTTTGAATTTCAAAAAACCTACATACATGGTTTTCATTAAGAAGTAAAATGTGGTTCCATGGGATTAAAATAATTTTTTGGTGAATAGTAACTTATTATGTTTTTAATCGCGATTAGAGGTAATTATTGTAGTTTAAGGTAAGAATAATGTTTTAATAATATGAAATGACCTAGAAACATGTCCTATCCTTATTATACGTGTCATGTAAGACCAAGAAAACCCATGGGTCTATTTTTGGGACCCCATGGAGCCCCATGGGTAAGATAAAGACATTAATTATTTTTATTTAATGTAAAAGTAAAAATGACACAAACATGAGTTGTTTTACTAAACCAATTTTTACATGGGGTTATACAAGTCAGAGTTTTGACTATAAATATCCATTGGAAATATAAAAAGATTTCCTACATCATAGTATTTTTTTTATGAATTTTAGACATTAAATAAATTAAATTATTTATGAAATCATGATGATGCATCGATTACCTCATTATTTAACGATTTAAATAAAATGAAAAGATAACGTAAAATCTAAGACCTACACTTGTCAAAAACCTATTGGATGGGTATATTTCGATCCCTTATCACCTTATCCTCGAATTATATCAATGTGGGACCTTTTAAATTCGAAACTCATTTTAAAATAAAGTAACATTTCTTTACTTTCCAAGAGTGCCCATTGTAACGCCCCGACCCCAGTTACCCAGAGTCAGTGCATTACTTCGTAACATTGGCATGATCACAAAATATCATGTCTCGAAAGACCGATTAGTTTAGTAGACTTGGAAATACTAGATACATTCATAAATATTACATTACATCATAAAGTAAAAAACTACAATAACAAAGTCTCCTTAGTCCACACTCATATCCTCTTCTGACTATTCCTGTAGGTCATTCATAAAATACTTCTTCTCATCCTGGAAAAAATAAAACAATGAAAGGGGTGAGCTCAGATGCTCAGTAAGGATAAAAATATTGGGGAAGCTTTAATAAATAAACATTAACATTAAAGGAAATGTATAACTAAAACAAAATCCTTTAAAACTTGAACTTAAACATAATATGGAAAATGTAAAATGAAATAATGCCATTTACTTATTCACATGGATATTCTACTGGTCGAATAATCACATGCAATATCAATAACCACTTTCATAATGATGGAATTCATAATGCCATACTATCATAACCACGTAGCCAAGGCCTCGTGCCAAGACCACAAATAAGATTTTGTCAAGGCCTCGTGCCAAGACACTAGTTTGTCTCATGAGACCTACCGATGCATCGAGGAGCTATAGTGGGCTCCACCCGTCACTTATTAAGTCCAATGCATTCCTCATATGAACAGGTTTAAACATATCATAAACCTTAACATAATCATATCAGATAAAATATGCATAAAAGGAAACATAACATTTCCACATTTCAATCAGAAGATATCAATAAAACACATTGATATAATAAAAACACTTTCAAAACCATTTTCAATACCAAAATAAAAGAAAATTAAAACATGATATTTTTTTTCATTTTTAAAAAATGTTAAGGCTTTTAGAGGAAGCCGAAACTCAAATAATGGTCACGACGGCGGAGAAGTCGTTGTCGCCACATACGTACGACAAGAAAAACAGTCCTTTTTGTCGTTTAGTAAAGAACTTTGTATAAAAATATTCTTTTTGAATAAACGTAAAAGTCAAAGGGGTTTATACACCATATAAAAGAAATTTGTGTATAAAACAAAATATGCCTCAATGAAAGGAGATTGAGACGAAGTCCTCACAAAGATCATTTTTTAAAATAAAATAGATCTATTATGTGTATTCAATATATGTACACATAAAGAAAGTACAAATACAATATATGACATAATAATATCATGACATAATTTGAAAGTAGGAGATTAACCCAGAGATTGGAAATTGGGTTAAGAAATTCCCTTACCTTGCATCCTGTCTTGACTCGACCATTCTTTAACCTCCTGAATAATAAACTAGAGTTAATTTATAATTTCTTAAAAACCTTTTTCAAGTTTTTTATTCCTTTTATATCACTTATTACCATGTTATTAACATTATGTAATTATTTAAGTTAATAACGGTCGTTTTGTCGATCTTTGGTACTTGAGTCAAAAATAAACGTCTTATAATTACAAGTTGTTCATGTGGTGATATATCCATTATATCCAGAATTATATTCATGTTGTAGATATCATATATATCCAGTATATACATTCATTCATAATATTACATAACATTTAGAGGTAAGAAATGAAATGCACCGTTCATGGAGACGGTAAGCCATACGTACGCATGAACGCTACTTTCATTTCTATTTCATATTTAATGGAATTAAATTATAATGATATACAGGTATATTATAATTCCAGTATAATATCATATATAATATAATTTACTCCATCCTTTATACATCCCACATATGGCATTAACGATTCAAATCACTTTGAGGGGGCGGTAGTCCGCACTTCCTAAAATGAAATTATCATGTTTACACATAATGGAAATCATAAAGGTATGACATAAATGAGAAATAAAGAAGCATAATGTAAACATAAACATAATATATATGTCATATATGAAAATATTTTCATCAAAATGGCCACCATTATAGGTTTTAAAAAAATATTGAACAACCATCGTTTCGTGAGGCAATATTTCTCCACCCACAGAAACAGAATGTTCTTTAACCATTAGACGAAGGTGTGTGTATGTGTAAACCAAATCCTTATCATAACAACATCCTAGTATATTTTAGATACTGTTATGGTTACAAAATAAAGGAATAAAAAGATTTTAAGGTGTTGGAGAAGCTAAATAAAACAAAACAACATTAGAGAAGACATTACCTTAAAATCGGGTAACTCTTTTTGATTTGAGCCAAAGGCTTCCTTTGGAAGACTTCTGCCCAAAGTGAGGCTTCTAGGAGTAAGGGAGGGAAGTTGGGAGATTATTTTGGCAGAGATTTGCCGAGACAAATGTCTTGAAGGTGTGAATAAGGTGGGAGTGGTGGGGGCCTTTTATAAGAGGAGAGGAGGGGCACTCTTGGAAAGATTGAAATGATACATTAATATGAAATGCTTTTTCGGATTCTAAAGGTCCCATACTTATATAACTCTAGTATAAGGTGATAAGGGTTCGAAATATACTCATCCAATAGTTTTTTTACAAGTGAAAGCCTTGCATTTAAATTATATTTTCATTTTATTTAAATTGTTAATTAATGAGGTAATCGCTGCATTATCATGGTGTCATAAATAATTTAATTTATTTAATGTATAAAAAGTATAAAAAAAATATCATGATGTAGGAAATATTTTTATATTTCTAATGAATATTTATAGTCAAAAATATGACTTGTATAACCCAATTTAAAAATTGTTTTAGTAAAACAACTCTTGTTTGTGACATTTTTATTTTAACATTAAATAAAAAGTTATTTATGTCATTTTCCTACCAAAGTGGCTCCATGGGGTCCCCAAGATGACCCATGGATTTTATTGGTCGGCCAGGACACATCCAAGAGTGGTAGGATAAGTGTCAAGGTCGTTTCATATTATTATAACACTATCTTTACCTTAAATTTCACTAATTACCTTTAATTGCGATTAATTAAACTTAAAAGTTACTATTCACCAAAACATTATTTTAATCCCATTGAACCAAATTTTACTTCCTAATGAAAACCATGTATGTTGGATTTTTGAAAATCAAATCACAGAAGTGGTAATATTTCATTTAAAAGAAAAATCAGTTATTTAACTACCACTTAGTGGTTTCACTATTCATCAAAAATTGAAGTTTTTTAGAACAGTGTCAAAATTTCACCCTAAGCTATAATTGATATTATGAATTAAAAAATGATGTATATTTTATGAAATTCCAAAAATATAAGTTTCATTAATTAATTTTATAATTAATTCCCACTGTCACAACAAATAGCGTGTTTGTAAGAAACAATATATATCAAAAGATTCACAATTGTTTATGTCCAATTTCAAAGTGAAATTAATTCTAATGAACACCATTGGATAAAATGGTAAAAATATATTCTAATTATACTTTAAAACCACTCAATAGTATAACTTATCACTATAAATTATTTTCATTAAAAAAGTTTTTTTAAGTATTTTTCACTATTCATAAAAATTTCGAAGTTCTCAGAAAATTACAAAAAATTCAACATAGGCTAATTTCGACATTCCGAATCCAAAAATGAAGTCCATTTTGAAATATAAAATATATATAATTTAAAAAAGTGGGTATTACTATTCATAATGGCTATTTTGATTAGTCATGGTGTGTTATAATCTTGAACTTGCGTACAATGCAAGCTATTGTATTATTGAAGGAGAAACGTATCGTGGAAGCTCGGGGTATTACACCCCTCCTCTCCTCTTATAAAAATCCCCCACCACTACCTCCTTACCCACACTTCCAAATCCTTTGTCTCGGCCAACCCCTGCCCATTTTGTCTCCCCACATCCCTCTCTTACTCCTAGAAGCCTCAATTTGAGCAGAAGTCTTACCAAGGAAGCCTTTGAGGTCAAACCAAAGGGAGTTACCCAATTTAAAGGTAGTGTCTTCTATTCTGTTCTTATGTTTTATTTTGCTTCTCCAACCTCCTAAACTCTTTTTATTCATTTATTTTGTAACAAAACAAATATCTTACATATACTAGGATGTTTTTATAATAAGTATTCAAGCTACACTTACACACACCTACATCTAATGGTTAAAGAACATACTGCTTCCGTGGATGGCGAATTTCTGCCTCACGAAACGATGATTGTTCAATATTATTTTAACACCTTCAAAGGTGGCCATTAATATGACCCTATATTTATATATGATATATAATAAGTTTATTTTTTCCTTAAGCTCATGTATTTTTCATTTTGGGAATACCTTTATGGTTTCCATTATGGGTAAACGCGATATCTTCATTTTAGGAAGTGCGGACTACCGCCCCCTCAAAGTGATTTGATTCGTTAATACCATATGCGGTACGTATAAAGGATATATTTAATGATATTATATATGATACCATACTGTAATTAAAATACTATTATGTATTATTATGTTTTAATTCCATTAAATATGAAATAGAAATGAAAGTAGTGTTCATGCGTACGTACGACTTACCGTCTCCATGAACGGTGCATTTCATTTCTTACCTCTAAATGTTATGTAATATTATAAATGCATGTATATACTGGATATATATGATATATATGATATCTACATCATGATTATAACTCTAGATATAATGGATACATGTACAACTTGTAATTATAAAGAGTTTATTTTTGACTCAAGTACCAATGATCGTTAAAACGACCGTTATTAACTTAAATAATTACATAGTGTTCATGATATGTCAATAAGTGATATAAAAGGAATAATGAACTTGAAAAATGTTCTTAAACAATTATAAATTAACTCAATTTTATTATTCAGGAGATTAAAGAACGATCAAGTCAAGTCGGATACGAGGTAAGGGAACTTCTTAACCCAATTTCCATTCTTTGGGTTAATCTCCCACTTTCAAATTATGTCATGATATTATTATGTCCTGTCTTGTATTTATACTTTATTTATGTGAAAATATAGTGGATACATATAATATATCTATTTTATTTAAAAAATTATCTTTGTATGGGACTTCGTCTCAATGTCCATTCATTGAGGCATATTTTGTTTTATACACAACCTTCTTTTATACGGTGTATAAACCCCTTTGACTTTTACATTTATCGAAAATGAATCTTTTTTATACGAAGCATTTTACTAAATAACAAAAGGTAATGTTTTTTTCGTACGTATGCGGCGACAACGACTTCTCTGCCGCCGTGACCATTATTTGAGTTTCAGCTTCCTCTACAATCCATAATTTTTTTTAAATGAAAAATAAATACCATGTTTTAATTTTCTTTTGTTTTGGTATTGAAAATGGTTTTGATAATTTTTTTATTATATCAATGTGTTATTGATATCTTTTGATTGAAATGTGGAAATTTTATGTTTCCTTTATGCATGTTTTATGTGATACAATTTATGTTATGGTTCTTGGGTATTGTTATGAAGACGGGTGGTTCCATGATAAAATAAGGGCGGGTGAGCCCGATATAGCTCTCCAATGCATTGGGTAACGCGAAGGAGTTAAACGTTGAGGTTCCTCCGAAGAGATTTAGGTAATATACTATGATGGGTATTCCAAACGTAACCAAGAGGGTTACTCCCTACGTAATAATGTTAGGAATTCCTCAAGTTACCTTTATGTCTTATGATTTCTATGATTTATTCATGATTTGATGAGGTATGTTAAATTTCTTATGTTTTATGGGTAATGTATGATTTCATTCTTATGTATATTTGAACTCATGTTTCCTTTCCATATTTTTATAACCCATACAGAGATTCTTATACTCATCCCAAGTTTTTTTGAAATGTTTTTCACAGGTCAAGGGAAAGGTACATGATATAATGATAGTGTCAAGGAAGTGTCAATAAAGAATCCATATTTTATTTTAAATATATTTCCATTGATGGGAAAAATGAATACTATCTTTATGTAACTACATTGTTTAAATGTGGAATGTAATGCATGTTTTATGATCTAATTCTCTAAAACTCTAAACATGAAAGGATCCTCAATGTGAATTATTCATTTAATTCAATATTAAGTAATCTTTAAGGCTGGGGCCTTATAGTTGGTATCCAAGGTCGGTTTAGATAACTTTAGGAGTTATAATTCTATTAAATGATTATCCAAAAATATTTTTTTGAAATGATATGGCATTTGAAGATTACCATGTTGCTTCATATGAGAAATGTTTGTTAAGAATGGTTTTTCATAGAGGAAACAGAACAGCTTTTCTGGGAAGGCATACAGAGGGAAATGACCTTTCAAATCAATATCATGAGATGGCCAGAATCAAAACTAAACAGTTTGTTGTAGTGATGGCTCAGTTTAATTAGGTGAAAAATGTTGGTTGTTTTTATTGATGATATTGTGGTGTTTTCTAAAATTAAAGAGGAGCATGAAAGAAATTTAAGGGTTATTTTACAAACCTTAAAAGAAAAGAAATTGAATGGAAAATTCAGAAAGTGTGAGTTTTGGTTGCAAAAAAATTCTTTCCTTTGTCACATTGTTTCTAAAGATGGCATAACTATTGATCCTACTAAAACAAAAGTTGTTGAAGAATGGACAAGACCCATAAATGTAACCAAGATCCGTAGTTTTCTTGGTTTGGTAGGTTACTACAGAAGGTTTGTTGAAATTTTTTCACGGTTATCTAGTCCAATGACTAAGCTAACTCAGAAGGGTGTTAAGTATATCTGGACAAAAGAATGTGATGATTGTTTTTAGGAGTTGAAAAGAAGATTGGTGAATGCTCCAGTTTTGGCACTTCCTTCCAGGAATGGTGAGTTTGTTTTCTACAATAATGATTCGTTGAAGGGACTTAGTTGTGTCCTTATGCAGAATGATCAGTTAATTGCATATGCTTCACGTCAGTTGAAAACTCATGTGGAAAATTACCCTACACATGATTTGGAATTAGCTGCTGTTGTTTTTGCTCTAAAAATTTGGAGGAATCATTTGTATGGAGTAAAGTGTGAAATATATACCGATCACAAAAGTTTAAAGTATATATTCACTCAGAAAAAATTGAACATGAGACAGAGAAGATGGCTTGAATTAATCAAGGATTATGATTGTACAATTCATTACCATTTGGGAAAGCAAATAATGTAGCTGATGCTTTGAGTCGAAAAAGTAATTCTTCATTAACAATGTTGTGTTTGGAGTGTGATCCTTTGGTTAAGGATTTGATGAACTTTGTCATAGAATTTGTTGGTGCAGGATTTCCTTTTGTTTTGTTTCAGGTATCAGTGAAATCTTCTCTATCAGACAGAATTATGCAAGCACAGAAGCAAGACAGTGAGTTGTGGAAAAAGGTAGAGCTAGTTTAGAAGGGTAAGTTTCCTGAATTCAACATTGATAATGATTGTGTTTTGAGATTTGGGAAGAGATTGTGTGTGCCTTGTGATTCACAGTTTAAGAGAGAGTTGTTATGTGAAGCTCATAATTCTCTGTTTTCAGTTCATCCTGGCAGTACTAAGATGTATAGAGATCTTCGGGAGTATTACTGGTGGGATGGAATGAAAAGAGATATTGCTGATTTTACTATGAAGTGTTTGACTTGTCAGTAGGTTAAAGAAGAGAGGAAGTTACCGAAAGGGATGCTTCAGCCTTTACCAGTGCTAGAGTGGAAATGGGAGAATATATCCATGGACTTTGTTGTGGGATTACCAAAGACATCTCGAGGTAATAATGCAATCTGGGTTATTTTTGATCGCTTGACTAAATCTGCTCATTTCCTTGCTATACAAGATACTTTTTCCCTACATCAACATTCCCGTTTTTATTTTAAAGAGATAGTCAGGTTACATGGAGTTACCCTCTCCATTGTATCTGACCGTGATCCCATGTTCACTTCTAACTTTTGGAAAGGCCTTCAGAAGTCGTTGGGTACTGAATTAAATTTTAGTTCAACTTTTCATCCTCAATCAGATGGGAAGTCAGAACAAACAATTTAGACTTTGGAAGATATGCTATGTGCTTGTTCGATGGATTATCAGGGAAGTTGGGACCAACATCTTTCTTTGGTTGAATTTTCATATAATAACAGTTTTCATTCCAGTATACAGATGGAACCATTTGAGGCGTTATATGGTAAATGGTGTCGAACTCCAGCTTTTGGGATAAAGTAGGTGAAAGGAAGCTGATGGGACTAGAATTGATAGAAGATGTGGCAGAAAATGTTCAGTTGATTCAGAAACACATGAGAACAGCTCAGAGCAGGCAGAAGAGTTATGCGGACAACAGGAGGAAGGATCTCTCTTTTGAGGTAGGTGATCATGTTTTTCTCAAAGTTTCACCGTGGAAAAGTGTGATGCGATTTGGTAAGAAATGAAAGATGAGTCCAAGGTTCATTGGACCATATGAAATTCTAGAGAGAGTTGGATCAGTTGCTTGCCGAGTGGATTTACCTCAGAGTTTATCTCAGGTACACAATGTTTTTGATGTTTCAATGTTAAGGAAGTACATTCCAGATCCATCTCATGTTTTGAGTCCAGAGGTAGTTCAGCTGGAAGAGAACCTATATTATGAGGAACAACTGGTCTAGATTCTTGACCATAGGGAGCAGGTGTTGCGGAATAATGTGATTCACCAGGTAATGGTTTTGTGGAAAACCCATATGGTTTAAGAGGTAACATGGGAATCTGAAAATGCTATGAGGGATAAATACCCCCACTTATTCGTTAAGTAAATAAATTGAGGGGACACAATTTTCTAAAGGGGGGAAGGATGTAACATCCCAAGTAAGTAATGAATAATAGATATTTTTATCTTTGTCTATTTATGAATTAGATAGTGTTTTAGAGGCTTAAAATGAGAATAAATCCAATCTTAAGCATGGAATACACTAATATTTTTAAAAGATTGTTTTACTTCCTTTTGATGGCAAACCATTTTTAAATCAAACGTTTGACAATTTTATAAGCCCTATTTGTCGAAACAAACTTTTTATTTATGATTGTGACATTGAATTTTACTTTGGGTAAATTTTTGGTATTTTTCTGATAAAGTTCATTTTTTTAATGAATAGTGAAAAATGTTATATTTTAATTCAAAACCACTTTTCAATCTAAGTTATTTATATGATTAGTTTATCTTTTGAATTGGTTTTAAAGTTAAATTATAATATATTTTTACCATTTAATCTAATTTTGGTCGTTGGAATTAATTTCACTTTGAAATTGGACTTAAACTAGTGTCAATCTTTTGATACTTATTATTTCATAAAAACACGCTATTTGCTCTGACAGCGGGAATTAAGTATTAAATTAATTAATTCAACTTATATGTTGTGAATTTTTTAAAATATATATCATTTTTGAATTCAGAATATCAAATATAGCTTAGGGTGAAGTTTTGGTATTTTTCTGAAAAACTTCAATTTTTTGATGAATAGTGAAACCACTAAGTGGTACTTAAAAAACTGATTTTTCATTTAAATGAAACATTACCACTTATGTGTTTTGAATTAAAAAAATCTTACATACATGTTTGACATTAAGAAGTAAAATTTGGTTCAAAGGGATTAAAATAATTTTTTGGTGAATAGTAACTTATTAAGTTATTAATCGCGATTAGAGGTAATTAGTGTACTTTAAGGTAAGAATAATGTTTTAATAATATAAAATGACCTAGACACATGTCTTACCCTTATTTTATGTGTCATGGCCGACTAAGAAAACCCGTGGGTCAATTTTTGGTACCCCATGGAGCCACTTGGGTAAGATAAAGACATTAATGCTTTTTATTTAATGTAAAAGTAAAAATGACACAAACATGAGTTGTTTTTATAAACCAATTTTTACATGTGGTTATACAAGTCAGAGTGTTGACTATAAATAGTCATTGGAAAGATAAAAATATTTTCTACATCATAGTATTTTTTTTATAAATTTTAGACATTAAATAAATTAAAGTATTTATGACATCATGATGATGCATCGATTACCTCATTATTTTACGATTTAAATAAAATGAAAAGATAATGTAAAATCTAAGACCTAAACTTGTCAAAAACCTATTGGATGGGTATATTTAGATCCCTTATCACCTTATCCTAGAATTATATCAATGTGGGACTTTTTAAATCCTAAAATCATTTTAAAATAAAGTAACATTTCTTTAGTTTCCAAGAGTGCCCCTCCTCTCCTCTTATAAAAAGCCCCCACCACTACCTCCTTACCCACACTTACAAAGCCTTTGTCTCGGCCCACCCCTTCCCATTGTGTCTCTCCACATCCCTCTCTTAATCCTAGAATCCTCACTTTGGGCAGAAGTCTTCCTAAGGAAGCCTTTGAGCTCAAACCAAAGGGAGTTACCCGATTTAAAGGTAGTGTCTTCTATTGTGTTCTTATGTTTTATTTTGCTTTTCCAACCCCCTAAACTCTTTTTATTCATTTATTTTGTAACAACACCAGTAACTTCCATATAGTAGGATTTTTTTATAAGAAGGATTTGAGCTACACTTACACACACCTACATATAATGGTTAAAGAACATACTGCTTCCGTGGATGGCGAATTTCTGCCTCACGAAACGATGATTGTTCAATATTCTTTTAACACCTTCAAAGGTGGCCATTAAGATGAAACTATATTTATATATGATATATAATATTTTTATGTTTTCCTTATGCTTCTGTATTTTTCATTTTGGGCATACCTTTATGGTTTCCATTATGGGTAAACGCGATATCTTCATTTTAGGAAGTGCGGACTACCGCCCCCTCAAAGTGATTTGATTCGTTAATACCATATGTGGTACATATAAAGGATATATTTAATGATATTATATATGATACCATAATGGAATTAAAATACTATTATGTATTATTATGTTTTAATTCCATTAAATATGAAATAGAAATGAAAGTAGCATTCATGCGTACGTACGGCTTACCGTCTCCATGACCGGTGCATTTCATTTCTTACCTCTAAGTGTTATGTAATATTATAAATGAATGTATATACTGGATATATATGATATATATTATATCTACATCATGAGTATAACTCTGGATATAATGGATACATGAACAACTCGTAATTATAAAGAGTTTATTTTTGACTCAAGTACCAATGATCGTTAAAACGACCGTTATTAACTTAAATAATTACATAGTGTTCATGACATGGAAATAAGTGATATAAAAGGAATAATGAACTTGAAAAAGGTTCTTAAACAAGTAGAAATTAACTCATGTTTATTATTCAGGAGATTAAAGAATGATCAAGTCAAGTCGGATACGAGGTAAGGGAACTTCTTAACCCAATTTCCATTCTTTTGGTTAATCTCCTACATTCAAATTATGTCATGATATTATTATGTCCTATCTTGTATTTATACTTTATTTATGTGTAAATATAGTGGATACACATAATAGATCTATTTTATTTAAAAAATGATCATTGTATGGGACTTTATCTCAATCTTCATTCATTGAGGCATATTTTGTTTTATACAAAACCTTCTTTTATACGGTGTATAAACCCATTTTACTTTTATGTTTATCCAAAAGGAATATTTTTTATATGAATCGTTTTACTAAACGACAAAAGGGAATGTTTTTGTTGTATGTATGCGGCGACAACGACTTCTCCGCCGCCGTGACCATTATTTGAGTTTCGGCTTCCTCTACAAGCCATAAATTTTTTTGAAATTGAAAAATAAATACCATGTTTTACTTTTCTTTTGTTTTGGTATTGAGAATGGTTTTGATAATGTTTTTATTATATCAATGTGTTATTGATATCTTGTGATTGAAATGTGGAAATGTTTTGTTTCTTTTATGCATGTTTTATTTGATACGATTTATGTTATGGTTCTTGGGCATTGTTATCAAGATGGGTGGTTCCGTGATAAACTAAGGGTGTATGAGCCCGATATAGCTCTCCAATGCATTGGGTAACGTGAAGGAGTTAAATGTTGAGGTTTCTCCGAAGAGATTTAGGGAATATACTGTTATGGGTATTCCAAACGTAACTAAGAGGGTTACTCCCTAAGTAAGAATGTTATGAATGCCTCAAGTTACCTTTATGTCTTATGATTTCAATTATTTATTCATGATTTGATGAGGTATGTTTAAGTTCTTATGTTTTATGGGTAAACTATGATTTCATTCTTATGTATATATGAACTCATGTTTCCTTTCCATATTTTTATAACCCTTATTGAGCTTTTTATGCTCATCCCAAGTTTTTTTGAAATGTTTTTCACAGGTCAAGGGAAAGGTACATGATATGATGATAGTGTCAAGGAAGTGTCAAGAAAGAATCCATGTTTTATTTTAAATATGTTTCCGTTGATGGGAAAAATGAATACTATCTTTATGTAACCACTTTGTTTAAATGTGGAATGTAATGCAAGTTTTATGATCTAATTCTCTAAAACTCTACACCTAAAAAGATCCTCAATGTGAATTATTCATTTAATTCAATATTAAGTAAGCTTTAAGGTCGGGGCCTTATAATTACACCTAGGAGGAGGCCCATTTGAGGTAGAATGATTTCTCATTTTATGGATGAGATGATGTGGAGCTCCGACCTTGAGAATTCATCATACGTATCCTAGTTATGGTGGGAATTAGAGTTCTCATAGTTCATTCTTTCTAGTGGATTTTGATGGTGTTGAAATCATTATAAGACTCTAAGACCATGTAGGTGATGCTCGGATTGAGAAATACATGGATGTGATTCAACAAACCACACACTTTTACTGCTTTGAAAGAGGTCCATTCTATGATGGAAGAGTTCAAAGAAGAAAACCTTCCCTCTCTTTAGTTAACATTGAACATTGGTCCACTTCAAGGAAGGAATGGAGGTAAAGGACGTATAGAGGAGTAATATGGAAACCTACAACATGAAAGTGATAGGGGATTACACCATGATGGCTATGAAAAAATGGGTATCATAGTGATGAAATATGATCTCACTCCCTAGGTAAGGGAAAATCAAGTGTGATCATCACTCTTCCAACAAGGACTGGAGGCTTCAAGTCTTAAAGATGAGGAGGGGAGGAATGTATTCCTATCCTCAAAATATGAGAATAGGAACCCCCTAAAATTTTCCTTAGGGTAAGTGTCTAGGTAACCATAGATATATAAACTTATAGATGTCCTGAGGATCTTAAATCCCTTATAAAACAAATGTTGGAAACCTCTGACCATAGAAATATAAACCTAGATGGGAGACATAATAACTTTCTCTCCCAAATGGGTTTTTAGATCATGAGGTCTTGGTGAAGGTTTAAATATGAACCCTTTAAGGAAAGGGAACCAAGGAAAGAGAGGCCCTGGCATGATTGGTTTAAAATAGGGCCTAAAGGATAAATCACATACGTGTTACACACAAGTATGGAGTGGTGGTATGATGTGTAGGTATGCCTTGGAGGTCCTAGGAGGAACTGAAAAATCATTAACACTAGGATTATAAGTCTCTAAAATCTTGATATGCCTTGGTAAATGGACTATAGAGACAAAAACACTTGGGTGATATTTTAACTTAAGTATCCTGGGTATCCCTTGATATCCTTGTAAGAATCTCATGCATGATTTTTCTTAAGAAAATGAACTTTCATATGTGACTTATTCTTATAGATGGAAGGTCCTAAAATATATATCTTGTATTTGAGACCCTAAATGGGATTTTAACTTGTTTATCCCTTTTAATTACCTCTTATCCATTGTTTTAGAGAGCTACCTGAGAAAATTCAGGGGGCCTGGGCGAAGGATCTATGCAATAAGAGCTTCAAGGGTTCTTATGACCTTTTCAGTTCTTGAAATGGGGAGCCCAACTATCCTTTTTATATGAAATTATGGGGTTGTTTGGAAGGAGGTTATCTATATATGGATTTGGCATAGATCCACTGTGTATTTCTTCCATTTAGGGGTGTGAAAATTACTCTGCAACATAGGTCCCCAGTAGAGTCCCTCAACATAGGTCCTTAGTATAGGGGGCTACATATTGGGATGAACAGGCAGGACCTTCACTGGCCTCTTGATGTGTAGGTGGTATTCATAAGTGTACCGTGTAGTCGGGTTGGTCAAACCACCTATGTAAACGTAATTCTCTATACATTGGGTGTTTCACCCCCACACCCCTACTCGGGATTAGTAATAGGCTTCGTTCTCGACCCTTCAGTTTGGTGCCTTCGTAACCATCACTAACCCCCATTAGAAATGGGGAGTCCCACCATGAACTTTCCAGTCTGGTCAAGGAATTTTTGGGTCATGGTGCATGAAAATACAATATTCTCCTTTAGGTATAAAGACATATTTTTACTCAAATATAACATTTGGTTCATAAGTGAGGTTCACATCTTCAATTATATAGAGAAGCTTGTGGATCATATTTCATGGTGTCTATAGGGTCTTACACCTAAATATTTCCTTCAAAAAGTGTGATTGGTTAAAAAAGAATTAAAAATTGAATATCGAGTTGATTCACTAATAGCATATGATTTTGATCAGTAGGTGAAATTTTTTCATGTAGGTTATCTAGATTATGTGGATATCACAATTATGGGGGAGCCAAATATTTATGGTTTTGTTCTTTATAATAGGATAGTGCATATTGAGATGTGATGAAAAATTTAGCGTTTGGATTTATTTTTCAAGGGGATTGGTTAAGTTTCAATCAATGTTGGAAAAGGGTGTCATCATTTTTTCTACAGAGGATGATGGTTGGTGTGATTATAAAAGTTTTTTGTTCTATCTAAGTCTATTGTATGGTATCTCTATTATTAGGATGAAGGGGATATTTATAGGATTCATCTTGTGGGTGTTTCCAAATTTGAGATAATATAGTTTTTTAATTTAAGATATCATTTTTCCTATCACAAAGATAAGGTTTCATGTTTTCTCATAAGGAGATATATAAATATTTTATATATATTTAGGTGAGATAATTTTTTTTAATTTGTATCATGGATGATAAATGGTGATTCATAAATTTAAGATATAATATTTCATATCTTATCAGTATTTTAAAAAAGGAAATAGTGAAGGTTTTAAAAGGGGAAGTAGTTAGTGGAAAATAGTGAGAGTTTATCAAGATGTAGTCTACTGAGATCAATGGGAAAGGGGATTTTTTGTTTTAATTATCCCTTTGGTTTTGTCATCAATAGTGAATGAGGCATTGATGGTGGATCTATGATGGGATGGGATACCGTGTTTGCAGTGGCATGTGAAGTGCATTTACATTGAGTATGTGAAAAGTAAGAACAATGTGATCAATGACTAGGGCCATATATCGAGAGTATTCTTGGATTCAATGATCAAGAGTAATTCCCCAGTTGATAATCAATGGTACATCATGATGGCGATATCATGTGTGTGTGTGTGAGAGAGAGAAATCCTTTGGCTGTTTCAGGACAGTGTGAGGCTGATGCATGTTCAAATTAAAACTTAGAGGTAGTGGTGTTTCATCAACATAAGAGTGATGTTTTATCATATATGGATCTTTTGACCATGTAATTGGAAATATGATTTTAAGAGAGAAGTCGGAGGTGTATCAGGGTGTGGTTTTCCTACAGGTTTTCTACCCTCTCATTTTTAATTCATGTTCAGGCATTACATGGATATCTTTGTACTCTCTGATTCATAGTGGATATATTATCATTTCACCATAGTTCTTCAATCTTACACCTAGAGGGTGTTTTAATGTTAAAAATTATGAATTATGATTTATTTATTCTACTTTATATTGCTTCAATATTTCATTTGGTTTTTCAAAATGGCTTTGCAAGAGTTTTCCTCCTTATATTAGGATTCTATCCCAACATGTCCCACTAATGTAATGATAATTACAAGAAAAAATAAAATAAAAAAATCAATAATATATTTCACCAAATATGACATAGTAAAACCCCGAAAATTTCATATGCGAAATATGGTATCCAATTTCTATTTTCAAATTGAAATATTTATATTTGTATTGTTCCAATTTTATTGTATAAAATGCATGTAGGAAAAATGTTTTCAACTTAAATTTTATTATAATGATCAATATTTTCACTGAATTTGGTCATTTTTGTTGGGATACTCCCTTTCCATGTGAGCATTTTATACTGGGTTGTTTGCTCGGTTTACTTAAGCGTTGGGCCACGTTGACTTTTCTAGTCCACCATGGTAATTTTTGTGGGATGTATTCCCGACTGTTGATCTCTTTAGTCACCCTCTTTATCCATGTCTCCCATTTATCCTGGTACTTGATTATGCTGGTGTATTTTTTGTTTTATCTTGACTTCATAGAGGCCCCTGATTCAAGGATCTCTTTTCAACAGAAAACAAGTTTTAGAGGATTGATGATTCATTCACCTCATCCATTCGAATCCATGATTCAATATGGTATTTTTCTCTCTCATTATGTCACTTCGAGTCACTCTATGATGATTCAGGTTCATTGAATTCAAAAGGTTATTCATCCTAAATTCAAGGGGAACTTGTGCATGTCTTCCACCGTGTACACATCTGGTGTATGTTTTGTGGTGGATTCCATGAATGTGTCCTTCCAAAGAAGATGTGTGGAAAAGATCTATTGTTGAGGAGAATTTTTTACCAGCCCATTTGAGGTGGAGTACCTACACAAGGGTTTGAGCATTACATCAACTCCATCGGCACATTTGGAAGAGATTAGGATTAAAGGACTACTACATCTGGCATTGTAATTATATATTATGGTTCTTATGTTCTCTGTTTAGTGGTTGTAAAGATTCTTTCACCACTTTCCTTTTGAGTTTCCTATCTGTTGAAATATTTTATTTTGAGCATTAATAAATATTGTGAGTTGGGTGGTGTCCTTGAAATGCACGTAGGTCCCAACAGGACTGAAGCATGTAAATTATTTTGTTCTTTTTCTTTGATTTTTTTCTTGAATATTGATTGAATTATTCTGTTATATTCAACTTCTAAGTTAAAAATACCATGTTCGGTCCTATCAAGATTTGTGTTTTCTGTCTCTAATCAGTTAACCTTTACCCCTCAAAAATTGGAATTGAATCATAAATGGTCCTCCTTTACTGTTGAACCTATTTCTTATTTCAACAATTATTTTTTTAAATTTCCAAATTGTTATCTATTCTTAAATTTTCTCTATTTAGATACTATATTTGATTGATCTCTTATTAAATAACCCCTATTTAACTATTGAATTTGATTAAAACCATTCTCCCACCAATAATTACTAATGAATTTTGAATATTTTAAGATAAACAAAGTCCATCCTTGATATTGGTTCGTTTTTGGGGTTGTATTCTTAATATTATCTGCAAGAACATGAAATCTAATCTTCTAGTAAAAATGTTAACAATGAGGTTCGAAATATAGAAATTCTATGGTGATAATCACATTAACCTTTGGGGAATTATGTTGAGAAACATTATGGTCTGACCTAGATTAATTAATGCTCTTTTTGGGCCTAAGAAGCCTTATGTTACTACAAATGAAACTAGACAAACCATCATTAAATATCAAGATGGTTCCCCTCATGTTTTAGTTTAAGATAATAGTTCTATGCTAATTTTATTATGTGATAATGTTATTAGGGAAGTTTAATTTGAATATACTATTATAGGTATTTGGATTAAACTAGAAAAAATTTACATGATAGATTCTTTAGTTTTTAGAATTTATAAAAAATACTGAATAGTCACTTTTGAGATGAAACTAAAAAGTTCTATAAATTCCCAATTAGATGAATTTAAGAAAGTTATGTTAGATTTTCCCAACATAAATGTAACAGTTCATGATGAAGATTGAACAATGATTCTTTTAAATTTTTTAGATAATGTCTGAAGGATCTTAGTAGAAACCATGATGTATGGTCATCACTCATTAACCCTTGAAGAGGTTACGTCTTACCTTCTCTCCAAATAATCACACTCTAAACCAAGAATAAAGGGAGATGCTGAGAGTTTGTTCACTAGGGGTAGACTATATTCTAAATATAAAAAATAAGAATTTTAATAAATATAAAAGAAATAAAAATAAATAACCCAAACCTAGGTCTAATTGTAGGGAAAGAAAAATAGGTTGTTTACATTATTGTAAACTTCACTTCACTTTTCCCTTGGAATCATAAACAAGAAAAGGGATCAAAATATCCCACTGACCAGTCCCTTTTAGTATACTCTATTTATGACATAGTTGAAGTATTAAATTTTTCTAGTCATGTTGTCAACAATGAACTCCAAAAATAGCAGGAATTAGCGGTGGTTTTTTCTTCTTATGGAAGTGGTTTAAATCTCCAATTTAACATTTAGAAGTGGCTACTAAAACCACCATATATTTCATGGTTGGAAGTCATTTCACAGTGGTTTGTTTTATTTAGGAGTGGTTTCTATATGTTTTTTGGAGAATTTAGAAGTGGTTTTGATTATATTTAGAGTTATTTTTTTTAAATAACCTGAAAGAAAAATAGATAATATGAACCAAACTATCACTAAATATATTAGCGGTGGTTATATTTAATAGAAGTTAATATTAATTAACATTAATTAAAATTTTCATTACTTTATTTAGTGTTTCTTCTTAAAACCTGCTATTAAAAATTTCTCTTGATTTTTTTTTAAAAATATTTAATAATAAATATAATAACAAAAACTCTAACATGTAATAAAATAAAAAATATATTCATAATAAACCCATCATTGATACATCATACATCTAAATTCACATAAACATACATCCACAGTCACCATAACCTAATTCAGCATAACCTCAGTCAACCCAAAACTTATTCATCGATATATACATATAAAATATGCCCAACAATAACTCATGCCAAATATATGTCCACCCCACAACCTCCACTACATTCCTCTACCTCCACATCATCTCATCGACTGAAACTAACCATATCATCCATCAACTATAACAAAAAAGAAGACAAAAATTAAATCAAAACATAATAAGTCAGAATTACATTAAAATAATTGGAAAATTTTAAGCATACCATGGAAACTATGAACCATCATGACTTACTTATGAAAACTTTCTTGGATATAAATGGTAAACCTCCTGCCATCTTTTAGCATCTATCACCTATAATGAAAACCATAACACTTAAGCAAATAAATTTGAAAAAAAAGACACAGAATATATTCAGAATGTTGCACATAAAAAAATTAATTTTTTAATAAAAATAAATTATTTTTAACATAAAACAAATAATATACCATTAAAAACAAATTGAAAACATAAATGTACATTTTTAAGACAAGATTAAACACTTGAAACTAAAAAGGGATAAGTATATAACATTTTAATAAATTTTTTAATCAACGTGTAGTGTGTTTGAAATTTCCTTAATAAACAAATTTTAAAGAATTTGGTATCACAGTATTTCCTATATTTCAAAAATAACTCATCGGTGGTTTTCCCATGATTTCATATCAATATGAGGTCATTTTCTTTGGTTTTCACTATTACACACACCTTTTAGTGTTTTAAAACACTAAAATGTGTTTACAGACATCCTATAATACTCATAACTCATAATGAAATTTAGTCCATTCCTAAATTTCAAAAATCAATATATGGTATTTTTCGAATTATTTCATGGCTACACAATAACATTTTCTTTGTTTTGACCTCTCGATGCATGTTTTTAAAGGATTTGGAACCTTTAAAAAATATTTACTGAGTCATTCCGACAACACATCATGTCATTTTTTGTGTTGTCTATGTATACACATAAAAATAACTCTAATACATATCTCTCATTTTTTTATTTCAATATGAAGTCATTTTCTATGGTTTTTACTATTACATGAATGTTCTAGTTTTCTAAAACACTAAAAACGCATTTATTTGAATCCTAAGAAAACTATAACTCAGAATGATGTGTCATCAGTTATTACATTTCACAAATTAATAAATGGTCATTTTCCTATAATTTCATGGAAATACATAAATATTTTCTTAGTTTTGATCCCATGAAACATGTTTTTTAAGGCTTTGGTGCTTTTAAAAACTACTTACGGAGTCAAAACTGTGAAAACAAACTCTAATTATTTTAAAACATAAGGATAGTGATATATAATTCATTTTTTATGTATAGGAATCAAAAACAGGTCAGTAAAGCACAAGATGTGGTTGGTATGACTTGAATTTAATGTTTTCAATAAAAAGTATCATTTTAGTTTTATTTAGGAAATTTTTCTAGGTTCCTTGAAATTTTTTTAATGATCTATGAAATTTGTAATTTACATCGGCAAGATGAGATATAAGCTGGAAATTTATATAGGGATGATATTAGTCATCTTTTTAAATACATAAACTAATGCATCTTCCATTAATGATCACCACTCATCTTTTGTTTTCTTCTAAGATTCATGTTATTTCATATTTTCTTTCAACCATGCAATTTCTATTTATGATTATCAATCAACGGCACTACTCAATCCCCCACTAGTTGTAACAATAACTGATGATGATTCCCTACCAAATACAGTTTATGGAGTAGGTCCATAACCCATCTCACGTACACGTCCAGGATACTTCTCCCCTAGAAAATTGTAACGATATCATTATGGGAAACCGATGATGATTGGAAAGGGTTTGTATCCCAGACTTCTTTAATTTTAACCTTTTCATGTAAAAATATTAGTAGTGATTTTATAAAATATTTTAACATCATAATATTATCTAATTAATACAATTTTCATTACTATTTATTGTTATTTCATTACTATAAAAACATGATATTGAAAAATATATTATAATATTAAAAATCCTTAAACCCAATTAATTGGGGAAAGCTAGATTATTCAAACGATGTTAAATTGGTATTATTTGATCCCTCTAACCAACCCCATTTATTTTCAATTATGGATATTTGTTGTTATAATATATTTTTATTTTTTAAATTTTTATATTAATGAAATAACATGAAATGGTAATGAAAAATATAAACATTAATATACTTGGAATGGTCATTTACAAAACTGTCATTGGGTTTCCTATGCACTTTAAAACACATCTCTATTTGACCTATTGAGTGACCTAATTCATTATCCTTTATAAAAAATATAAAAATGTTATCAAAATTTTGACATGCAATAAAATTATATTCATATTAATTAAAATAATAAAAACAAAAATTTTTCCTTTTCATATAAAACACGAAGACCATACGATATGAGGAATCACTTTTTTCTCAAGATTCATAGTATTTTATAGATAATTCTTAAAAAATAGAATAATTAATAAAAATTATAATTTTATAGAGTTTATATTATTATGATATTTTAAAATATTCAATTACCTAATGATATGAATCTCTGTTTATTTTGACAAACAACTTCTATTTCCCACAAGAAATTCCTTAAGGTACTTTCTTATACATCTGTCATGAGCTCCATGATGTTTCATTAAACTCATTCTATAATACCCATTTAAAATATCTCCATTTTTTACCCAATTTTTTTAGAGTCCATAGGCATGAAATGGAGTATGGGACATCAAAATAAAAAAACATCTATAAATAAAAACATAAAACTTTTTAAGTATATTACTAAAATTTACTCTTTACTTTAAAATTAGTTATGAAGGAATATTAAATTAATATTACCTTTACTTGATTATCAAAAACCTCATTTTTTCCAATCTATATGAATATGACTCCAATATTTATAATTAATGGGAATACTCACAATTTCATAAGAAAGATGCCCAAGAATATTCCCATAGATTCTATCAACGTCATTGATAGGCACCTTGAAGTCATAAAATAGAATGATAATCTTTAATTCTATCAGGTCCCACACATATTTTGGGTTCATATTAATATCCCTTCTATTGTTATCATTATCTATATGAAAAATGCATTAAAAATTAATAAAATATATAGTTTTTTTTATAATCACATGCATACCAATAATGGTAACTCACCAATATCCCCTAGATAGAGGCGTGACCAACTTCTCCATCACTAGAGGTTAATCGGATGGTGGGATACTAAAAATATCTAGGTAAACTTCTTTCTATCTAGTACTCTCAGGTACAATAGAATCACTCAGATTCATTAAAGATGATGGTAGTGGTGGCTTACCAGCTGATCAGATAGGATATTTAATTTTTTTCTCAACATTCATGCAATTAAAATAATTCATGTATATTAAACATATAAAAAATGAAAAACTAAAAAAATTATAAAAAAGAAAAGAAAAACTAGAACAATGTATATATGTATGAAACACTTATCAATGAAAAATTTTAATCTATTTTCATTACCAAATTATACATTCAATTATATTCATGGTTATCAACCACCATTACGATGAGTGATTCATTTTAACCATCTCTTGAATGTTATTTTGATTCTGTATTTTCAGAAACAAACTTTTCAATGTTTTGTGGTCAATAAGTTTCACTGTCACAAAGTACCAATTGAACTTCATCACCCATATAATATAAGTATATATTATTTCAGTTTAAACTACACTCCAACATTCATGTATTTAATCATCCACATAATAAAATATCTTCGCTAGTGAATCCAAGATAAATGGATCGTGATCGTCATGCTCAGCGGTATAGGCCAAGTGAGATAAGTTGACATAAGTAAAATTTAATAAATCTTTTATTATAACCCTATCAATTTTTACCCACTTTAATTTTAATAGACAACTAAAAACTAAAATTGATAATTTAATTCAATTATATCATCCATATTTCTTTAATATCCCACCTCTATATGTATAAATATGCCATTATTTTTAGTTTTCATGTCTTCTTTAAAATAAATGGTATGAAACCTGAAGCCATGATTATTGTAGGAATCAAATATCTTAGTCAACCTTAGAGGAACTCGAGTGAAAAACATTAAATCATTTTATATTTCAGCTCGATTTTCAACATTCACTATCTAGAAGAAAATATATGAGGTGTTACATTTGATAAATA
This sequence comes from Viscum album, assembly GCA_963277665.1. Classification (NCBI taxonomy): domain Eukaryota; kingdom Viridiplantae; phylum Streptophyta; class Magnoliopsida; order Santalales; family Viscaceae; genus Viscum; species Viscum album. Next base: position 463,161,256 of record OY728139.1, on the reverse strand, counting down.
AAAAATAACTACATGATAATAACATTAATATGAGTATATACTTACATGATGGGTGAACCATTTGACAATTTCCTTATTAATTTTTTTTTAATTCCAACTCATTTTGAGATAAAACCCTTATTTTCTTCTTATTTTGAAATCTCAATTCCTCAATAAATTGATGTTCAATAAGACTATTGAGTAACACATATCTATGTGCTTATAGTAACTCCTATTCAGTTAGTGTAAAATATTTCCCCTTTCCAATTAGTCATTTTATAGTTAGAAATACTGATTAGTGGTTTTATTAATGATAATTAGTATATATGACATGAAAATGACCAATATGGTTGAATCTAGTCTCAATCCCATCCAAATACATAGAAAAAAAGTAAATCACTCTTCGGCTATGTAACCTTCATCAATAATGCATTTTAGTTGAGATTTGTTCTTCATATATGATTTCTAGTGACCTAATTACTTGATATAAAATATAATAAACATATTATAAAAATTATTAAATTATTTGATAAAAATTTATTAACCAATGAAAATTAAAATAATATAAACATACCTCTCAATTGGATACATCCATCGATAGTGTGACGGTCCACCAATTTTTTCTTCTTCAACCAAATGAGAATTCAAATGAATCATCATAGTGAAGAATGAAGGTCAAAAAACATCTCCAAGTAAAAAAGTGTCAAAAAAATTATTTCTTTAAGTTTATCAAGCTCAGTTGGATTTAGATTTTTTCCACAAAACTCTCTAAAAATGTACAAAACTAAACTAGAACTGAAATTTCTTTTTTAGGTAACGTATTAAAAAAATTCCAATGGAAACAACTTCTCTATCAAAATATGTGAGTCATGACTTTTCAATCCATGTAAATTTCAATGTTTTAAGTCAATTCACCTTGGTATCTTACTTTAATATCCATCTAGAACATTAAAATTATTTAATGTTCGAAGGAGTATGTTATTCTCATGATTTTTATTTGTAAAAATAGCTGAAGGATACTTTTCATTATCAGTTTCCCACAAACAATTATCTGTATTCATTGACTCTAAATCCTTATGAGCGTTAAGGTGATCCTTCTATTTACCCTTCTCCTTATGTAATGTGAGAATTACATTTTTATAGACATTCTTCTCAATATTCATTACATCACGATTGTGATGTATCAAATTAAACTCCAAATAAGGAATTATGAAAAATATACTCATTTTCTTCCATTTTTGTGTTCTAGATGATTTGGATATTGTACCTGGTATCCTTTCCCCCTTCTTTAAACTGATTACATTTTCCAAATTCTTCAATGAAATTCAATAATTTTCCCAAGATTTCTGAACCAGATAACACTTTTGGTGGATTACTCAATTAAATATCTCCATTTAATTGTGTCTTGTAAAATATGAATGTATGAGAGGCCTCAAAAAATAAATAATGACACATAAAACACAAATTTATACTACGAGGTAATCACTAAGGTTCAAAATAAAAATTAAAAAGTGGACAAGCCGAATAAGTATGATGTTCCAACAAGATGAATTTCCTAGTCTTGGAAAGTCACTAATTGTCCACATTAAATTAGTGTGCATTTTGAATAGTTTTCTTATTAAAGAATCATATTTTTCCACATCATAATCCCATAATTCTCACAATTCATTGATTTAAGTTTTAATGTATACATCAATGACACTTCCAAGCATTATCATTCTTGTAATAATCATCAAAATAATGAAATAAGTATTCTTAATACATATATATAGAGGTAGATTATAGGGGATAAAAACAATAGGTCAAATTCTATTATTAGTACTTAATGCACCAAAAGTGTTAAAACCATCCAAAGGTAATCCCAAACATATATTCCTAGGATCTGAAGAAAATTTTGGATATAAAAAATCAAACAATTTCCAAGAAGATGAATCTTTTGAATGTTTCATGAATCCATCATTACTCTCTTGATCATTCAATGTCATTTCACATGCAGTCTTAGATGGCATGAATAATCCTTTCAAGCATGGTTTCAGAGGAAAAGTAATGAAATACATTTGTTGGAGTTTTCTTCTTGTTTTTCTTCCTATGGTTGAATTGATTTATACTCTCATTGTTGTCCATTGACTTCCATCTGCTAGTATTACATCTTATACATTTTTATTTATTTGACTCTTCTTCCTCGTAAAGAATGCAATCATTAGGGAATTAATGTATCTTTTTATAATCAAGTCCATGTTTTTTTATGAATTTATTTATCTCATAGAATGATGTAGGGATATTGGATTCACCAAATGCATCAAGAAGTAACTCTAATATCATGGACATTTTTTCAGTAATTATATAGAGATACTAGATATGATACCACTTAACTAGAAAAGATAACTTCCAATACATGACACACCATTCATACAGTTATTGTTTCCCATCCAGAACTAATTCATAAAACTCATTTTTTGGTTGCTGAAGTTCTGAGAAAGAGTAACCTGATCATGAACAACAGATGGTTTTTTTTTTTTGATCTATTAAAATCATGGACATTATATCCTCCAAACCCAAATTCATTATTTATCAAATTATAAACCAAAATCTCCTTTAGCGTGTCACTTTATGTTCCATTGATAGGATTTTAATTATTTTTACTTTCAATAAAATTCAATTCACCATGCCAAATCCAACATAAATATCTACCAGGAAACTGTTTCAATATAAAATATTCATATACTTTATTTCTACTCAACCATCTCTTAAATTTTTAATTATGACATATAAATTCTATTATACCATCTACTAATAATATTCCAATTCAGTAATCTAAAAATTTTTCCAAACCCTTGTCATAACAAGGTGTGTTTAAAGGTAAAGTAAACCAAATGTTGTCTATAGGTATTGGATTGCCACTCTTCACCCTATACATTCAGATATAAACATATAAATGTTTAATCAAACAAGTACTATACAAATTTAACACCACCCAACATTTAGTATCTTGATCACCAACTCTATCCAATAATTATATAAATATAGTATATAAAATCTTGGTGAACATAAAATTATACACAGTATGTTCTTACTAAGAAAATATCATGCCAATGTGGAAGAATAATACAAAAACTTTAGTGAATAATCAATAAAACTAATTGGTTTCCTATCCTCTAATCAAACATTATCTCAAACTCACCATGTCTTACTAACAAATGATTCTTGATTGATAATTAAATCATATAGTTCAAAACTATTTATAACACCATGGATGAACAATCATTCATCATATAAAGGAATCATGATCCTAATTTGTAACAATAATGAATTATAGTTATGTGTATAAGATTACTAAGTGATAACATTCATAATTTTATTCCACAATGTTATATTCATCATTTTGATATAGACAAACAATTAATAAAATATTAAAAAAATGTACCTTACATTTGGGGATCACACTAGTTAGGAAAAGGGGAAGAGGGGCCATCATTAGGGATCACCATTAATGAGAAGGTTATTCTTTGTGGGGTCATCATCCAAAAATAGGTGGGGTTGGGGTCATGAGTATTATAGGTGAGGGTGGGAAGAGGGGTGGTCTATGTTAGGGTTGATGGGTGGTCTATAGAGTAGATTGGGGATTGGGGGAAGGGTGAGCTGTTGGAGATAAGGGGGGTTGTCATTGGGGAGAGGTGGTGCTGAGGGGGATGGGTGGTCACCACTGTCAGGTAGAGGCATGAATGAGGGGGACAGATAGTATCATGTGCTAGTGAGAGGTGGGGGGAAAGGGGTACGAGAAGTCGCCAACATCAGAGAGAGGCATGGATGAGGGGGAGGGGTATTCACCGACGTTAGGGAGAGGTGCAGATGATGGGGATGGGAGGTCTCTGATGTCAGGGGTAGGTGGGGCCAAGGGGTTTTCATCATCGAGGATGAGGGATCAGGGGGAGGGTCTAGGGGATCAGGTGGGTGGGAGGGGTCATGTATTGGTTATTTTTAAAATATTATTGGTGGTTTAAACAAAACATAAACAAAATACTAAATGGAAAAATTAGTGGTGGTTTCATTAAAACTGCTGCAATATTATAAATTATATTTAATACGACTTATTTAGTGGCAGTTCTAATAACCACCGCTAATAAACCTCCACTAAGAGCTCTTTTTTGTAGTGATAAGTGGGTCCTTGAATCAGCATGTTCTTCTCACATGTTTCTATTTAGATATTGATACCTAGAATTTGTAGAAATATTAGAAGGATATGTCCTCTTAGGAAATAATAAGGGGCGTATAGTAGAGGGAATAAGTTCTATTTTACTAGAACTACATGACCATTATAATGTCACTTTTCTTGATGTTAGGTGGGTTCCCAACATTCATAGAAACCTATTTTTATTTAGGATTCTAGACTAAAAGGTGTTCACCTTCAAGTCTAAAATAGGCTGTCTAAAAATATCCAAATGCTCTAGAACTATCATCTAGGGTTCTCTCGTTAATGGGTTGTATGTATTAAATGTAAAGACCCATTCAAGAAAATTAGGTAGTTTCTTTAACAATAATACTAATAATAACCTTATATGGAATAGTCTATTATGGAAGGTAAGCTCTAAGGGTCTAAAAGATCCCAATAATAAAGGGTTGTTTAGTGACATCACACCTTCCAACCTTCCATTTTGGGATAATTGTGTGATGGGAAAGGCTAAGAGAGTCACCTTTAACAGGTCAAACTTTAAGAATTCTGTACATTTAGAATAAATTCATTCTAACTTATGGGTACCATATAAGACTAACTCCCATGTTGTATGTTAATATTTTTTCACCTTTAAAAATTATTTTTCAAGAAAATTCTAGATTTATATTTAAAAATAAATAAATAGGATGTCTTTCAGGCCTTTAAAACCCCAAAGAGATTAGTTAAAAAAAATTTGGAAAAAATTTAAAACCATGAGAATAGATAATGGATTAGAGTACCTATCCACTAAATTTATTAATTTTTTTGAATTTGAGGGTATTGAAAGGCATAGTACTATTAGGGAAACCTCCATGTAAAATGGCCTTATAAAGAGAATGAATAAAACTATTTTATAAAGAGTCTAAATCATGCTTTCATGCTAGGGTCTCTGTAAATACTTTTGCACAATAGTATTACAACATGGATATAAACCAAATTAATAAATTAAATTACTTGGTGATATTAGGTTTTTTTCTGTGAAACTCCACTCAATAATTTCCTCTAAACAATGTAGCACAATGTTGACCATGAGGTTTTCTCATAAGGAGGTTATAGACTAATCTTTCTAACTGTCACTTTGTTAAATTGTTTTAATTAAAGTTAAAAGTAAAATTATGAATTGGAATGATTTAAACTAAGTTAAATTAATGTAGAAAATATTATAATTGTAAATCTAAATTAGTGATTGTAAATCAGAAACAAACCACACTAAAAAAACTAAAAAAGGTAGCGGTAGAAAAACTTGATCCTCGGACACTCCCTTTATCATTTTAAAAATATTTCTCCCCATTAAATTATAAAATTTATACCCAAATACCTAAATATATACACCTACATTAACTATAAAATAGAATTATACCTCAATTATGGGTGTTTATCTACTTACAAATGCAATTCGATTACCCAAAGACCTTCAAAAAACTGAAACTAACTGACCTTATTATACTCAATGAGGAGACCTCGCCCAAAAAAATTAAAAAATAAGACAACTATTTTAAAATTATTATTTGATAAAAAATCCATATCAAAATATAATTAAATGTAAAAATGATAGAAATATACCTTTTTCAATCATGAAAATAAATTCTAGGATAATTCAAAAGAAAAGATTTTAAAATGAAAAGCACAAACTCAGAAGGGGAAATTTCCTTAGATCATTGTTTCCCACCACATCTTGGAATTTATACCTTATTGTATTGATTAATTCATATAATAATCCTATACTCTAGAATATATTCTCCATCATAGCTCACTCATTCAATCCAATCATCCTTGAAATGAATGTAGAGATGAAAATATAAAGGAAAAGGGGAGGGGTGGGAATCTCCTATCTAGAATCTGTATCACGAAACTATGCTCCAATTTAGAAATTCTCCTAGAAGAATAATGATAAGGATTCTTCATACATGTTTTTTAAAATTGATTTATATTTCCCCCTATAAAATTTGAGATCATTTGGACATGTTTTAAAAAATATATCCAAAAAATACTGAAAAATATTTTCCTATATGAAGTGACTCTTCAAAAAAAAACTCTAATGTCATGTTGAAAAAGACCATATTAATTATTGAATTTAAGATTGGTATTAAACATGAAGATGATAATTTTATTCCTCTCTATTTATATGTGAAATCACTTAATTTTTACACCTATCGTCCACTTTATTCTAATTTTATTAAATAAGAATTAATTTTTTCTAAAAACTAATTTTACAAATTGATTACTTTTTTTGGGCCTCCATATAGTTGATTAAGAACTTGGGCCAGCTAGAAAAAAAATTACATCGGAAAAGGATCCCTAAAGAATATTTTCAACAATTGGATTGGTATATAAACCGTTATTCCCAAAATAATAAACAGATGAAAAACTTTTAAAATTATTGAATTAGAAAATTTTCACAATTTAGCTCAAAATGCATCAAAATTTAAAAAATGATTAAAGTTCACATAAAATAAAAAATATTTGGGGTTTAAATCATTTAAATGAACATAAAAATTATTAAAAATATTATCTTTATCAATTTCCCCACATTTAACACTTGGACTCTCGGGCAAGTGAGAACTCAAAATAAATTGTCAATGAAAATTAAAAACATGTCAATAAAAATCTCAAGATTAAAATCAATGATCTAAAATTACAATGCCTCTTCAATAGATTCAATTCTAAATTCTTCATTATATTCATTCATTCGATTCCCATTTAATTCATTTCTCCAAGCACAATTATTCCAACCTCTCTTTTTTATATCAATGCATGATTTTTATTTTGAAAAATGTGTTTCTCATCCAAATAAATTAAAGGGTCACAATAGGGTTGAATTTTTTTAAATATCTACCCAATTGATTCAATGAATCATATATATTATGAAGACTTATAAAGGCGTGTTCCTAGGTTTTAAGGTTGTTGGTATTTAAATGTGAAAAAATATGAGTTAGAAAGAGATGGTTTGGCTCTTTGTGGAAGAAAAATTTCATGATTCCAGTTTCACATAAACATGGTATTATTCTCTTTCTTTATATAAAAAAACAAACTTTAAAACAACTTCGAAATGTCTTTTATAGACATCACACAACTTCTCTGAATCAGTATCAATGGAATAAGTATGTGTTCTCATAATTTTAGGGATTTTTTTCTTTTAAAAATATTTTGATTGGAACAATATCATTTCATATGAGAGATCTAGATGGGAAGAAATCAATTTTCCATGAAAGATCTATATGGATACATCTTTTCGTAAAGTTTTTTTAGAAAAAAACATCTTTTCAAAATTTTAATTTCCTCCCAATGTAGAACCAAATGATGTAGCACACTAAAAAGTATTTCCCCCACACTTAAGTCCAACTAGATCATGCAGTCTACTTCAAGATCATGTTGGATAGGTAAAATAGCTTATAATGTGACTAACCTAAAAGTATGGGCACTGATACTAACAGATCAAAAAGTAAAAATGTATAGGGAAGGATAGAATTAATATTATTCTCATAAAAAGGGTCATTATATCACAAATGAATTTCTTAAATCATTTTGAACACAACATCTTTAAAGATCACAGGTTTTGATAAATAAAGGCATGTTCTAATTAAAACAATCACTATTTGGTTCACTCTAGAAGGGTATGAACGTGAAGAAGATGAAAAAATGGTTCAAAAGCCTCATGGGTAAGTAATTTTAAATATTAGATAGCATTCATTTCATTTAATTAAATATTCAATGGTCCTTTCATGAATTTCCACAATTTGAATACATAAAAAAATCACATTTTATTAATCATTTAAGTTCAGTTCCATGAATCAAGTTGGTTTCTTCTACCCAAAAAAATTCAAATCACAAAGGATATTACTTTGAAGATCAAAAGTTTTTTTAACCCAAAATTTTAAATAAAACACATAAATTATGAAAAGAAAACACAAAAAATCTTAATCTACCTTGTATGCTCGTACCCCCCCCCCCACACTTATTTTTTACAATTTCTTCATTGTTCCAAGTTTATATAAGAAATGAAAATAAAGAAGATAAGAAAATGAAAAAAAAAGTGGGAAGTAAAGACACAACATCATGTTTATTGACAAGTAATAGCCTTTAGAAAGACTCTTAAAAACTACAACTTGAAAACCTACATGAACATAAAAACATAAAAAATTTATTAAAAGTAGGAAAAGGAAAAATAAAAAGAAAGATAAGGGAAAAGAGCCTTGGTATGAACACCCCAAGTGGGTACTAGGATTTCAATTCCCCTAGTCTAGTTATTCCAAATGATTACCCCCAATCTGAAGGTGGGTGATGTTTCTTCTTCATGAACCAGTAAAATGAAATTTCTATAATTTATTCATCTTATATAACTTTTATAAGATCTCAAAAATATATTTATTTTGGTTCCCCTCTATGAATTTGATATTCCAATAATGTAGGGGAAGTAGTAAAAAATATAATAGAAACTTCCTAAGACTTTATCCTCATAGAAAACCTCCACCAGTTGATAAAATGTAATCTCAGGATGTGCCACATCATCAAGTTAAACTTCAAAATATGATTTATTCTTTGAAAATAAACTTTTTACCACCATTATCATGTATACCAATGTAATAAAATGGGAACACCACTATTTCTTTAATTTCAACATTTACATCATATTAATTTGAAAAATCATTCCAATCAAAAGTAATGAGAACAAAATATACACAAGGGGAAGTGGTTAATGATTTATTATAAAAGTAATCAAGAAACTGTGGATCAAAATTTAATACATCTCCTTGTGGGTTCTCAGGATCCATATCTATTTAGAAATGGATAAAAGTTGTATTAAAAGTGGTCATTAACTTAGGATTCTCCATATTCTCTTAAAAAATGAGTGGATCAAGTTTCTCTTCTGCATTATCCAAATATTCAAACAATGGTTATAAATTTTCAGTTTCAAAAACATTGAATTCACATGAAATTTCATTTTCAACAAATTCATCCCAATTATTTTCCAAAGAGTTTGGATTTTTAAAAGGCACATCAGTTGGTGAATTAATGATAATTTCTTCCATTAAATTTGAAAAGGGTGATTCCAAATAAGTTTTCAACTCCCCTACAAAATATTACTCAATAAAAAACTTTGGTGGGAAAAGTTTTTCCATTTCTTTTCTATCTTCTTGAGCATTCAATACATTCAATTCTTTTAAATCATTGGAAACAATTTCCATTTTTTGTTACTTATTGAATCATGTAAGCTTGGTTTTTAAGCACCATATCATTTTATTTGTGTGAAAATTTTAAAAAACATCAATACTAGGCTCCTCATATTATTTATAATAAATCCAATAATAAAAGTAGCAATTGTGAAAATCAAAATTTTATTTGGTTTTTTAAGACTCTAAATTAGTGGTTAAAAATACTAAAAATCAAAAAAGAAATCAAAAAAACATAGGCAAACTCCCTGGACAAATTTATACAATTTATGCTTTGGTTTTTTTCATGAAAATCCAGTAAATAATTTCCCCTTAAAAATATAACCCAATGGTGACCACGGGGTTGTCTCATGGGGAGGTTGCAAACGAAGCTTTCAAAATGTCACGTAGTATTTTTTTGTAAAATTTAAAACTAAAATTGGGGATTAAAATGGTTTAAACTAATTTAAATTGAAAAAAAACATATTAAAACTATAAATCTATGTTAGTGATCTGAAATAAGAATCAACATATACTTAAAAAAAACTAAAAAAGGTAGCGATGGACAAACTCAATCCTTGGACCCTCCCTTTATCATTGTCAAACTATTTATTCTGATTAAATTATCCAATTTATACCTCAAGAAATAAATATATACACCTATATTGACTATAAACCATAATTATAACTCAATTATGCATTTTTATCCACTTATGAATGTGATTCGATTACCCAAAGACCTTCGAGTAGCTGAAACTAATTGACCTTGTTGTGCTCAATGGGGAGACCTCGCCCAAAGAAGTTAAAAAAACAAGAAAATTATTTTGAAATCATAAGTTGATAAAAATTACAAAATAAAATAGAATAAAATTAAGACAAGATAGAAATATTTCTTTTTCAATCAAGAAACAAATTCTGGCATAATTTAAAAGAAAATAGTTTACAATGAAATGCACAAACTCAAAAGGGGAAATGTCCTCAAATATTCACTTCCCACCATACATTAGATTTTATACCTTCATGGGTTGATTACATCATATAATACTACTATCCTCCAGAATATCTTATCCATTATAGATCACTCCCTCAATCTAAGGATCCTTGAGATGAATGGGAAGATGAACATATTAAAGCAAAGGGGAGGGGTGGAAATCTATTGTCCAGATTATTTATCACAAAATTCATCTTCAATTGTACCTCCTCTTGGACGAATTATGCTGAGGTGTCTTTATAAATATTGTTCATACTTGAGTTATATTTCTCCCTATAAAATTTGAGATCCATTTTATATTTTTTGAAAACGTTAACCCCAAAATATTGAAACATAATATTCTTTATGAAGTGACTCTTCAACTTCCTCCAATTTCATGCACTTGAAGACCATCTTAATCACTTAATTTAAGACTGGTATATATGATTGAGATTAAAATTTGAGTCATATAATTCTTCCTAGTGCAATAAATGTAGAGTAAAAAATTTGGGATGTGTTATTCCTCATTTATTGAATGGGTATAAATTCTATTCAAAAACTAATTTTCCAAATTGAATGATTTTTTTGGGCCACCATATAGTTGATCCATCACTTGGAATAGATGTAAAACATGAATCCCATGAGAAAAGAGTTACTAAAAAATAATTTTGATAATTGGATATGTATATAAACTGTTACGCACAAAAAAACAAATGAAAATTTATTAAAATACCAAAATTAGGTAATTTTCACAATTTAGCTCAAAATACTTCAAAATTCCAAAAATGATGCAATTTCACATAAAATGAGAAATTTTTTTGTTTAAAAATTAAAATTAAGATAAAAATTATTAAAAATATTAGCTATATCACTTGGACAATAAATTTAAAACCCCATAATAATTATGGAATGGTAAGCCTTCCTCTTAAGGTTACTTAAGGGTCTTAGGTTGTAATATTTATACACACATTACAACTGATAAACTGGAACCAATCGGTCTTAAATTAAATTTTTTAGGGTATCCCAAGGGTTTTATGGGTTAAAAACAATGGATTTATAAACCCAGTTACCAAAAATACATTATAAGTAGGGATGTATTGTTCCATGAGTCCTCTTCTCCAAATAGCCATGTATGCCACATCAGGTCAAAGAGATCAAAAACTAGAACATGCCAATGAAATTGATCCTCCATCCATGATTGAGGATACTTTCTAGACCACTCCACTATATCAATAGCCTACTATATAGGATAATTCCACCTCCAAGTCTGGTTTAGATTCTAAAAATGATCCTCTTTACAACAATAGGGACTATCAATTTACCCAAGATAGAGTCAGGATAGTCCCTACACCTCCTTCTCAATTCATCCAATATGATGTGCCTTCCTATGATTTTCATGTTTCATAGGATCTATGATGATGATCATAGCTATAGTAAAACTCTAAAATACAAAGACTCAAATAAGTGGGTCTTTTCCAGGTATGAAGGAATTCATTCCTTTAGAAAAAATCACACTTGGTCTATACAAAAAATGACTTCCACATAGGAGACCATGCCCTCATGCGAGCAGAGGAGAGACCCTAAAGTCAAATCTTGCTCCAACACAGATGTCTTCATGGGCCTAAATAATTCAGCTCATGATGGTTCAATATCCTTAGAGTTCATAGATTCTAAGAAGTAACGATAGAGGAGACTTTCCGCTATTTATTTCTCAAAATAAGAGGTTCAGGATCTTTCCTCTGATCTTCATTTCATGCTTGTTGGAAAATTTAACTATTTTAAGACCCTCATTGTCCTTCCTCTACAAGCCCCTAGAAAACATAGTATTCATAAACTTTCACATTGTCCTAATAAATTCTTTGCATGTTGTTCTCAGTTTTACACACGAAAATAATTACTATAGGCTTTGGACGGAATGCCCATGATTCACTAATGGTGGCTTCATTAATGTCTTGAAATGGTCCCTAAATTGTTTTATTAATTTAGAACCCCTTTTTCCCATCTTGCTGGGTTTTCCTATATTTCCCTTTCATTTCTTTAATCATATGGCCATGTACTCGACTGTTGGCTTACTTTGTCAACCCCTAAAATTAGATTATGATACTCATAATCCTTCTATACCTTTAGTGGCTATAATTTGTGTATAAATTGATATATCGCCATCTCTTCCATCACATTTTTTGGATTCAAAATGGGAATTATGGCTTTATTCAGGAATTTTTTTTTGAAAATGTTCTAGACTACTGTTATAGGTGTTGTAGAATTGGACACTCAAAAGGATAATCTGAGAATAAATAACATTCTTCATGCCCCATTTCTCACATTAAGTCAATTTGGTTCAAAATAGAAGTGAAAAAAATGGATGGTCTTTGGATCTACTTATCATCAAGGGGATCATATTGATAAAAATTCCAATAAGAATACTACTACTTTTTATAACAATTATCTCCCCTCTTCTAGACTACAGAGTTTCATGGAGGTAATTCACAGTGCTCATTCTACTAATGAGGATAAGGATTTGATTTTTAAATCTAATACATCAGTTATTGAGTCCACACAAAGTGATCACTGAGAGAAAAAAATGACAGTTCTGACCTTGATGAGTGTCTTTATGATAATTTTGATAAATCATGCCATTTTGAGAAAAAATTATTGAAATAGAGTGATAAAAAATCATTGATTGATTTTGATAGTTTCAACACACAGAATTCATAGAAAATAAGAAATTGTAGGGATCATAGTAACATTGACAGAACTATTGTCACACAATCCCTAGCAGTAACTATGAATGAAAAAATATTTCACCCCACAATTTGTACATGTTGAACATTTGGTTTCATCCTCTAAAACAACTAACTTAGAAGACTCTTGTAATGATGATGACAATGACCTTTCTTTTAGGAATTATTACCAAATTGAAGAAAAAATAGACTTTTCAGGGGAACTTGACTCTTGGATGGAAGATAATGATACAACTAATTTCCATAAATACAAAAATGGTGAGATTTCTGCTAATATTTACCTAAAAATTAGAAATAGGGTGTTTATTAAAGTGGTGAAAGAGTATAAGAAAAATCCAAACTTCAACTTTAGAGTTATTCCTTGGAAGTTATTATTATTTGTTTTCCTCTTTCTAAAATTGGTTTCTATTTGACTTGAGACTCCTTGGACACTAGAACTTTTTTATTTTGTGGATTTATGATGTTTTTTGGAAAATGGATCTACTTTTATCCTGGATACTTCTTTTATGATGGTTTTTATAAGTATTTGGACTCATATGATGGATATTTTTGATTTATGATTGCTTTTAGACCTTTGAATTATCTCTAGAAATCAGTGCATGTCATCCTTATCCTTCTTGGATTCGCTAACTTCATGGCATAAGGCACTCTATTTTGGATAGGTCTTTTGGTGCTAAGTTGATGAGCTCATAATTTTCTGTTTTTTCTGATTTTAGGAGATATTTGTATAAGGACCCGCACTTATTCCATACATAATCTTGAATTTATTCAAGAAAACACTTCATTATACATTGAGGATCTTTTCAAGTTTAGAGCTTTAGAGAATTAAGACAAAACATTCATAACATTACACATTGTTACATAGTGGATACCATAAAATCAGTTTCCATTTTCCTCAGAATATAAAACATTAAAACATAAAACAAGACTCCTTGACAATTCTTCAACATTTAACATGTCTTCCTTCCTTGTATTATTCATCCATTAACCTATGAAAAATCATTTAAAAACTTGGGATGAGCACAAAATCTCAGTAAGGTATGAAAAAGAAGGAAAAATCACATTAGTCCATGAATACGCATGACGTATGAAAACATTTTCAAAAGACATGCTTTCCACCCATAAAATCTTACTTAGCGTAACATGAGATTTACACAAGATCCACACAAACATAATTATAATCATAGAGGTATATTGGGGCATTACTTACATAATCTTGTAACCATCTTGGCTACCTTAAAATTTGTAACCCTCACGGCTACCTTACTTTGTGTAACCATCCCAGTTACACTTGGAGTAACCATACGGACGACCTCCAAATTACTCATACCCAATGCATTGGAGGGAAATATAGTTCCCACACTTCATCATAAACAATGCCTAATAACCAAAACATAATCATACAATATAAAAAAATAGCATAAAAACATTGCTTTTGAATCTTATAAAACAGAATTTTAAAAGAGGATTTTAGAAGAAAAGTCCCTTATAAACATCATATACTTGAAGTGATACTTAATAGAGTGGATGGAATATGTAAATAATCTATAATTACACATTATTAAACATATTATAATCCTAATTCATCACACAAACAATTCAAATACCACATAATTAACAAAGTAGAATGTTAACCCAAAGAATGGAAATCAGGTTAAGAATTCCCTTACAACAATGTGATCGGTCGAATCATATGAACAGAACATAATAAATATCAATTGTATCATTGAATAACATGAATATAAAAAGAATCATGTTATTATATAAATCAAATGACAGTACACATATTCCACATACAAGAAATAAGCAGCGAACGACTAAAATCTCACAAAAATGAAAGTGAGACGAGGAACCCCTTACAACATTGTAATCAATTGATTTGTATGACCCAAAATTAATGATTTTCAAATGATAAATTTAATATCATAAAAACAAAGATATTCATGATATGAGACAATAATGGGCAGTATACATACACCATACAAAGTAAAAATAGTGATTACGGAATATCTCACAAAAATGGAAGTGAGATGAAGAAACCTTAATCGTGTCTTACTTCAAACTTGTTAAAACTTCTTGTGTAATGGTTAAAAGAGTGTTATTAGTATTTTACAGAAACATTTTCATGTTTATAACATCTTATATGGTCATTTCATAACCTCATTTCACCCCTTAATTGTTAGTATTTTGTTCCTTGCATTATTTTGGGTGAGTTCTTTTGTGATTTTCACGATCGATTCATGATGAATCATTCTTGTTGATTGGAAGTGAAACTCCAGAATTAGAATGGAGTAGTATTTACATATTTCCAATAACATAAATTATACCATTTATCACTTTGATTCTTTATATGATGATGATTTATAAGTTAAAACATTAATTATGTTCGTTTAGATCATTTAAGTGGTTCCTTGATAATTACAACCTCATTTAGTCTAATAAATTTGAATCATGAGTACAAAATAATTCCAGAACCTTATATGATTAATAAAAAATATATTATAACCTGGTTCAACCATATAAATGGTTTCATGACCAAACTTGAAATAATTAATGGAAATTGAAAATACATCGTCCACGATATCGGTAATTCGACACAAATGGACAATGTTTTTTTTATTCTTTAAATAAGTGAGAGAGGAGAGGAATAATGATTTGTAATTTTCCATAAACATGAAAACATCCAGAATATAAATGATTATGGATATTTCATGCCTCTTGTATAAGAGGGGGTGAAGAAATAAGAGGAAGGAATCATGAAATAAAGAAAACATGAGAAATTTCTTACAAAAAATTCGGCAGCCTAACGGCGCCTCTTAAAATTTCATAAAAACAAGATTGATGAGAGGAATGGAATATCTCATCAATCATACAAAATTTGGACAGTAAGGGGAAATATTTAATTAAATATACCAACAAAATACAAAGGGAAATGAAGAGAATAACATAAAATGGAAGAGAAGAATGAAAATGAAAGAGAATGTTTACCTCTTGATCTCTTATCCTTGAGATCCTTCTTAAGGGCTTTGATTTTGGTCTTTTGGTGAGACCAGCAGTTCTAGGACGTGGGGAAGAAGATTGGGGAGGTAATTTGGTAGAATTTAGACAATGCTCAAGGCTTGAGAGGTGTGGGAGGAAGAGGGGAGTGAGGGTGATATTTATAGTGGAGGAGGGAAGGTATTTTAGATTATTTTAATTATTATTATAATATTTTTATTAAGACTATGAATAATCTCAAATCAAGTGGCCTTAATTAGTGAAAATATCAACTGAGTTAGAAGTAAGTGGCCTTGAATCACTTATGATGTCATAAATAGTGCATATTTACTAATAAATTGATTATACGGTATTTTATCGTATTTCACTATTCACTGAAAATTCAAGAGTTTCAGAAAAATACCAAAAATTTACCCCTACCATTTTTCTACGTGTAGAATTCAAAAGTGAAATCCATTTTTCAAAAATAATTTTCTAAATATTATTAATTTAATTTTTAAATAAGGTTACAGTTAATTCGAAAAATAACAATATTTAAGTGCAACTAGTTTCATGTGACATTGGAAAATTAATTATGATCCCATTATCCTATTGCCATGGAAAAATAAAATAATATTATTATTTACTATTCATGAGGTCATATTACTATTCATATTACTATTCATAAGGGCATGTTACTATTCACCAAAAAACAAGTTTGTTTCATCAGACTCTAAATAACATACTGAACCCAATTGTAGATGACAGTTTCTTGAAATTCAAATCATAGAAGAAATAAAATTATGTTTAAAGGATACTTATAAATATATACCTTAAACAAAATTTCAAGCATTTTCAATTTATTTTTAGAAAACCTTGGGATGTTACATTATTCCCACCTTCTTGAAATTGCGTCCTCACAATTTTATTTACTTATTAAACAAGTGAGGGTACCTTGATCAAGGTGTCCACTCGGTTTCATTGTCATCTTGTTCACGTAGATAGAAGTCCCATGCATTACAACAATGATTTAGAGATCCTTCAAAATCATTTGCTTCCTCCATCCAAATACACCTCGTACAACATGGGTCATATGGGTGTTCATAGAAAAACAGTTTTGGAAAATAATCATGTATGACATATAATTCCAAAACATCTGATAAAACATGATTTCTATAAAATAGTCAGACCGAAATTGAGTTGAAACTTTCTATTATTTGTCCTTTTAAAATACCATAAGTATATGATGTGAGACTATATTTTAAAAGTAAATATAAATAGGTTGCACAAGGGTCTCCTTCCTCAGCACCATTTTTAAAATCATAATATGCTTCAAATTCTTGTGATAAGGTAAAATATTTGAAAATACCTTGATAATATTTACCTTTCTTGAAATTATGTGAATATTGTGAAAATAGTATTTGTCTAAAAACAACCCATGATCCATGATGATAACGAGGTATAGAGGAGGTGTTTGATATCTCAAAAAACTGCTTGCAAGTGAGTTGTATGCTAGAAAAAGTTTCACTATCATCCGAAGATGACATTGCAATAATTATTGCAAGCATGTCATCAGGAAGAGATGGGAATTTCGTTTGAGATCCTTCTCCTTCCATTCGTAACCGACTTTACTTGACCTGAAAAAAAATTATAAAACAAGGATTTAATTGAAATAATAGATATAGGGACTAATCACGTGTCTCACAAGAACTCCTAATCCCTAAAGTTGTCTAAACCGACCTATGATACCAACTATAAGGACCCGCAATTATTCCATACATAATCTTGAATTTATTCAAGAAAACACTTCATTATACATTGAGTATCCTTTCAAGTTTAGAGCTTTAGATAATTAAGACAAAACATTCATAACATTACACATTGTTACATAGTGGATACCATAAAATCAGTTTCCATTTTCCTCAGAATATAAAACATTAAAACATAAAACAAGACTCATTGAAAATTCTTAAAAATTTAAAATGTCTTCCTTACTTGTATTATTCATCCATTAACCTATGAAAAATCATTTAAAAACTTGGGATGAGCACAAAAGCTCAGTAAGGTATGAAAAAGAAGGAAAAATCACATTAGTCCATGAATACGCATGACGTATGAAAACATTTTCAAAAGACATGCTTTCCACCCATAAAATATTACTTATCATAACATGATATTTACACAAGATCCACACAAACATAATTATAATCATATAGGTGTATTGGGGAATTACTTACATAATCTTGTAACCATCTTGGCTACCTTAAAATTTGTAACCCTCACGGCTACCTTACTTTTGGTAACCATCCCAGTTACACTTGGAGTAACCATACGGCCGACCTCCAACTTACTCATACCCAATTAATTGGAGGGAAATATAGGTCCCACCCTTCATCATAAACAATTCACAATAACCAAAACATAATCATACAACATAAACAATAGCATAAAAACATTGCTTTTGAATCTTATAAAACAGAATTTTAAAAGAGGATTTTAGAAGAAAAGTCCCTTATAAACATAATATACTTCAAGTGAGACTTAATAGAGTGGATGGAATATGTAAATAATATGTAAATACACATTATTAAACATATTATAATCATAATTAATCACACAAACAATTCAAATACCACATAATTAACAAAGTAGAATGTTAACCCAAAGAATGGAAATCGGGTTAAGAATTCCCTTACAACAATGTGATCGGTCGAATCATATGAACAGAACATAATAAATATCAATTGGATCATTGAATAACATGAATATAAAAATAATCATGTTATTATATAAATCAAATGACAGTACACATACTCCACATACAAGAAATAAGCAGCGAACGACTAAAATCTCACAAAAATGAAAGTGAGACGAGGAACCCCTTACAACATTGTAATCAATTGATTTGTATGACCCAAAATTAATGATTGTCAAATGATAAATTGAATATCATAAAAATAAATATATTCATGATATGAGACAATAATGGGCAGTATACATACACCATACAAAGTAAAAATAGTGATTACGGAATATCTCACAAAAATGGAAGTGAGATGAAGAAACCCTTACCTTAATCTTGTCTTACTTCAAACTTGTTAAAACCTCCTGTATAATGGTTAAAAGAGTGTTATTAGTATTTTACAGAAACATGTTCATGTTTATAACATCTTATATGGTCATTTCATAACCTCATTTCACCCCTTAATTGTTAGTATTTTGTTCCTTGCAATATTTTGGGTGAGTTCTTTTGTGATTTTCACGATCGATTCATGATGAATCGTTCTTGTTGATTGGAAGTGAAACTATAGAATTGGAATGGAGTAGTATTTACATATTTCCAATACCATAAATTATACCATTTATCACTTTGATGCTTTATATGATGATGATTTATAAGTTAAAACATTAATTATGTTCGTTTAGATCATTTAAGTGGTTCCTTGATAATTACAACCTCATTTAGTCTAATAAATTTGAATCATGAGTACAAAAGAATTCCAGAACCTTATATGAGTCATAAAACATATATTATAACCTGGTTCAACCATATAAATGGTTTCATGACCAGACTTTAAATAATTAATGGAAATTGAAAATACATCGTCCACGATATCGGTAATTCGACACAAATGGACAATGTTTTTTTATTCTTTAAATAAGTGAGAGAGGAGAGGAATAATGATTTGTAATTTTCCATAAACATGAAAACATCTAGAATATAAATGATTCTGGAGATTTCATGCCTCCTGGATAAGATGGGGTGAAGAAAGAAGAGGAAGGAATCATGAAATAAAGAAAACATGAGAAATTTCTTACAAAAAATTCGGCAGCCTAACGGCGCCTCTTAAAATTTCATAAAAACAAGATTGATGAGAGGAATGGAATGTCTCATCAATCATAAAAAATTTGGACAGTAAGGGGAAATATTTAATTAAATATCCCAACAAAATAAAAAGGAAAAGGAAGAGAATAACATAAAATGGAAGAGAAGAATGAAAATGAAACTGGATGTTTACCTCTTGATCTCTTATCCTTGAGATCCTTCTTAAGGGCTTTGATATTGGTCTTTTGGTGAGACCAGTAGCTCTAGGACGTGGGGAAGAATATTGGGGAGGTAATTTGGCAGAATTTAGACAATGATCAAGGCTTGAGAGGTGTGGGAGGAAGAGGGGAGTGAGGGTGATATTTATAGTGGAGGAGGGGAGGTATTTTAGATTATTTTAATTATTATTATAATATTTTTATCAAGACTATGAATAATCTCAAATAAAGTGGCCTTAATTAGTGAAAATATCAAGTGAGTTCGAAGAAAGTGTCCTTGCATCACTTATGATGTCATAAATAGTGCATATTTACTAATAAATTGATTATACGGTATTTTATCGTATTTCACTATTCACTGAAAATTCAAGAGTTTCAGAAAAATACCAAAAATTTACCCCTACCATTTTTCGACGTGTAGAATTCAAAAGTGAAATCCATTTTTCAAAAATAATTTTCTAAATATTATTAATTTAATTTTTAAATAAGTTTACAGTTAATTCGAAAAATAACAATATTTAAGTGCAACTAGTTTCATGTGACATTGGAAAATTAATTATGATCCCATTATCCTATTTCCATGGAAAAATAAAATAATATTATTATTTACTATTCATGAGGTCATATTACTATTCATGTTACTATTCATATTACTATTCATAAGGGCATGTTACTATTCACCAAAAAACAAGTTTGTTTCATCAGACTCTAAATAACATACTGAACCCAATTGTAGATGACAGTTTCTTGAAATTCAAATCATAGAAGAAATAAAATTATGTTTAAAGGATACTTATAAATATATACCTTAAACAAAATTTCTAGCATTTTCAATTTATTTTTAGAAAACCTTGGGATGTAACAATTTGTCTTGAGATTAGTTTTCTTCTAAGTGGTTTTTTCAATTCCAGAATCATTAATCTTCTCAAAAACTAGATTTATTTTCAATTGAATGCTACTTTCCTCGCTTCTGGTTCACTTTTTCATTCTATGTTTTTTTTATTTTCTAACTTACATTGATAAAAGGATGGATATTTTTGATGTCTTATTTGTCATTTCCTTTCCCCAACAATGATATGTCCCATATTAGATGCAACTACATGAATATGAGGGGGTTTATTACAAATAGATAAGCTTTCCTTTCTTCTTTCAGTGACATATTTTCTGGTGGAATGTTGTTCTGGTATGTTGTAAGATGTGTTTTTTTAGGTGTCTTTTTGTCTCTAAAAATTGTACTTCTATCAATTCCTTGTGTTTGTAATATTATTACACCTCATTCTGGAATTTTTAACTCTTTATTTAATAAATTTATTATGGTAATGAATTGGGTGGCCAATTCATGTCTCATTCATGTCTCAAAAAAATCACACTTGCTTAGCTGTTAATAAACCTCCTGAAGATAAAATAATTAGTTGTAAGTGGATTTATAATATGAAATAAGATAACAGTGAGAGAAAAAAATTAAATATACATAACGGTTAATTTAAAAGGGATTGCCTCAAAGATATGTTATTGACTATTTGAAAAAAAAACATTTTCTCAAGCATTCTTCTATTAGGATTTCACTTTCCTTTATTGCCTATAGTGACCTGCACAATGAAAAATATAATGTTAAAACTGCCTTATTTCATGGTGATTTAAATGATAAGATTTACATGAATCCTTATAATGTTTACTATGAGGAATTGAATTTATATCAAGTGTGCCTATTGAACAAATCATTATTTGTTTTAAAGAAAGACTCTAAGAAATGTTATAAGAAATTTGATTCCTTTATATTAGATGACTAATTTACTAGGATCCCATATGATTCTTCTATATATTTCAAATAAACAAAAAATATTATGCTTTATTTTCTTCTATATGTTGATGTTTTGCTTATTATTTGAAAAAAGATGAGTCTCATTATTACTGTTAAATCTCAACAAAATAGAAAATTTGAAATGAAATAGTTAGGTGAGGCTAAGAAAATTTTAGGTGTTAAATGTTAGGGAAAGATCTAATAAACTGATTTAAATATATTAGCATACTTACATATTAATGTTTTTAAATAGATACATGTTTGAATCTATCAAACCTATTAATGTTCCAATTATACATCACATTTAACTATCATTGACACATGCACCCATAACTGCTGATGATATTAAGATTATATCTCAAATACCATATTCTAACAAAGTGGGTAGCATCATGTATAGAATGATCTTCCCTAGGCCTGATATAAACTATATAGTTTTCCCTCTTAACAGGTTTATGGTCACTTATGGGAAGCCACATTAGCATGACCCCAAATAAATTATTATATATCTCTATTTTATTTCTAATATGTCATTGTGTTATGGTAAAAATGTGGATGCTTCTGAAATTATAGTTGGGTATGTATATTCTGACTATCCAGGAAATATTGATCCTCAATTTTTTTTCCTGGGTATGTTTTTACTTCTTGTGGTGTCCCAATTTCTTGGAAGTGTAACATAAATCCCATAGTTTCCTTTTCAACCATATTATCAAAGTACATTGGTTTGACCGTGGCTAATAAGGAGTCATTATGGATTAAAGACGTTTCTTATTAACTAAACCATTATAATTTGGATATTAATGTTTATTATGATATTCATTATTCTATTAATTTATCTAAAAAGTAGTATTACATAGTAAATCCAAACACATAGATATTATACTACACATTATTATATATTTTATAGAATCGAGAACCATGTGTTTCAATAATATACACACTGATGATAACTCGACTGATAGTTGTACTAAAGCTACAGTGTTGTTTAAATTCAAATATTTTTTAGATGGTATGATTTCAACTCCAAGTCTATAACCATATATTCAAGAATATCACTAATTTAAATGGAAAATAGAGGAAATTTTTGAAATCTGATATCTAATTTATGTTTATAACTTGAAATATGTGTATTTGAATTCGACCAATTTTATGGTATAGAATGCATGCATGAAAAATGTTTTGAACTTAAATATTATTATCATGATCGATATATTAAATGGATTTGGTAATTTGTGTCAGTATAATCCATTTCCTTATGTTTCTATTATATTAGCTTGTTAGCATTTTTTACTTGAGAATTGGGTTGGGTTTCTTTCTCCTATCTACCATGGAAATCCATGAGGGATGTATTTATGACCATTGATCATTGATACCACCCAAATTATCCATGTCATCCATTTGTCCCAGTCTTGGACTACACAAATGAGTTTTTTTTTTCTTCTTGACATCTTGGAAACCCCACATTCATGGTTCTGTTTTTGACAGATAGTGGGTGTTAGGGTATTGATGACCCCTATACTCTGTCCATTTGAAAAACTGGTTCACATTGGTTTAGGATTACTCACACTTCCGCTCTTAGTTTCTCTCTACTGGTTCTAGTTCAATGATTTTGAAAGGTTATTCATCCTCAAGAAGAGGAGATCTTTCACCTACCATCCACTAATTACACCACTGGTGTACATTTTATGGAGCAATTCATGACAACACCATTCCAGCAAAGATGTTTGGCGATGATCTATTGTTGATGACCTTAGTTTTCTATTATATGTGAGTAGGAGTACCTACTTGGGGGTTTGAGCACAACTTCATCTCAATCAACACATTTTAAGAGTTCGAGACTTCTAGACTACTACATGTGGAATTGTAAGTATATGTTACAGTTCTTATGCTCTCTATTTGGTGGTTTTAAATCTCATTTCCCAACTTTAATTTTGAGTCTCTGGTCTACTTTAATTTTTTATTTTGAGCATTAATAAATCAACTGAGTTAGGTGGTGTTCTTTTTAGGCATGTACATCCGAACAGGACTGAAGTACATAAGTTATTGTGTTCTTGATCTTTCTTTTGTTTCTTTCGTCCTGGTTGATTTATTCTATTATATTTGACTTCAAAGTGAAAATTCCCTTTTTGGTCCTTTTTGGTTTTATGTGTTCTTTTTCTGTTCGGATCACCCTTACCTCTCACATTAGGGGTTAAAACATAAGAAAATATAAGGATCACTATAGGGAAAAAATTACACACTCCCTCACTATTACAAGGATAAATCCCTCATTAATATCTCTCAGGGATATATGGGGAAACCACCTCACAAAATACCCCACATATACATGAAGAACTGCTAGTGAGAGATTACAAGTGAAACTGATGCTGGAACTTCTGGGAGAGAGTATCATTTTTAGGTTACCTCTCCCTCCCCTGATCTTCCTCCACTGGATGGCTGGTGGGGTTTTCCACCCAGAACATAGACACTAAGCATTCCTTATTTTGATAAATGAAGGGTAATGCCATCACCTTGAATAATGAATTTAAAACACATCTCTCACTTGGAGATTTTATTGAGAATAAATCACGTCTCAACAGATCCTTTATATCTACCAAACCATGCTTCTCATGTCTATATGAGGCCACTTGAGGTTCTGTACAATCTATATGTATCAGAGTCAATTTACTTTTTTAGGATATCAGCAATATTATCTTTATTGTGTATTTTTTTCATGTCCACACTTCCTCTACCACATCTTGGACAAAGTGATACCATGCCCCAATATTATTCATTCTGTAATGAAAAAATGGATTCTATAAAATTTATAAGGCGCACTGACAATAAAAAAATAATGCAATATACTTCTGTCAATGCATGATCCCCTCCAACATCATTCTCATCCAAATCACCTCTTTTTTAGACTCTATAGTTACCATTTACTCTGTTTACATCATGGATAAATCCACAATTGAATCTAAATTTTAAATCCATCTCACATAACCTCTAGAAAAGTAAAAACATAACCATTAGTGGATTTCCTTTTATCAAAATTACCTACAAAATCCAAATAAACATATCCTTTGACAGAAAAAATTGATCCTTTATAACATATTGCAGCATATGTGGTATTATTGATATATATTATTATCCTCTTCATTGTGTTCCAATTCTACCATCCTATATTTTCCATGTACTGAATAATTTCTCCCACTGCATGTGAAATATCTAGTCTAATAAAAACCATAGAAAACTCTAGGCTCCCCACTGCTGATGTATATGATACTCAACACATCACCATCCTCTTGACTTCACTTCATGGAATTATCATAAATGATAACTTGAAATTAATAGGAATAGGGGAACATAT
This sequence comes from Viscum album, assembly GCA_963277665.1. NCBI lineage: Eukaryota > Viridiplantae > Streptophyta > Magnoliopsida > Santalales > Viscaceae > Viscum > Viscum album. The sequence goes on along the minus strand of OY728139.1, from coordinate 463,136,036 downwards.
TTGATTATATTATTTAATGTTGAATCATTTCAAGACATTTTGTAAATAATTCTTCTATGATAGCCAAATCTTCTCATTTTTTCTATCTTAGTGAATATAAATCCTAGGAAATTTGTTTGTTGGTCCCAAGTCCTTAATATAAAATCCTTTAGCATATTGTGCCTTCTTATCCAAGATCTGATCATTATTGGGGCCTTCCACTAATATATCATCCACATAAAACAGAATAATGATTAAATCATTACCATTAGAACCCTTTAAATATACACAATGATCTTAATGAATTCTGTTGTATCAAAGTATTGTGATAGAGGAATCAAATATCTTATACCAACACCTCTTTTCTTATTTGATACCGTACAGAGATTTGTTCAACATATAAATCAAGTTCTCTTCTAAAAAACCTTTTAGATGGAACATATATATTTCTTCATCAAGATAACCATGGATAAAATTAGTTTTAACATCAAGATATTCTAGATATAAATTGTATGCAACACACATCACCCAAACTATCCAAATAGTCATCAGTATAACAACAGAGAAAATATTTTATTAAAATAAATATCTTTTTTATAAGTGTATCAATAGACCACTAGTTCTCCAAGATATCTTTACACATAGTTCTTTCCATCATGAATTATCTTAAAGATCCATTTTTTATTGATATCCTTCATTCCATGAAGTAATTGAACAAGCTCTCAAGTCTTGTTCGTATACAGGGATTCAAGTTCCTCCTACATCACCACCATCCATGAGGATAAATCTGGACTTTGGGTCACCTTAAAAAAAGAAGATGGATCTCCATAATCTATCAATAAGCACATAATATTTCTCTCAGTGACATATTTTGAGTTCTATAATGGTTTTCTTTTATCTCAAGTTGATTGTTGTGGTCCAGACTCAATTGGTACATGATTATCATGCTCTATTAATTCCTGAGAGAAAATTGTTTCTTCCTTGGATCTTTCATCCACTTTGACTATTATAATTGTATTCGATTTCTCCATATCTCTATAAATTTTCATTTTCACCTTTTCTTATGAAAAAATGAGATCTCTACTGTTGAATTGTTTGTGGGGAGTGGGCTCAACCAAATGATACCCCTTCACACCATCAGTGTATCACAAGAAGATATATTTCTTGGATCTTGATTCCAACTTTGATCTTTCCTAGTCATTAAAAAACGCATATACAGGACGTCCAAAAGTATGTAACGTAGAATAGTTGGCAGGTTTACTAATACTCATCTACATCGGTGTCTTCATGTTAATCCCCATTAATGGAGATCTGTTTATTAAATAACATTCAATATTCACTACTTCTACCCAGAATATTTTGGAAATTCCTATAGTCTTCAACATATCACTTATTCTATCTAATATAGTTCTATTCGTCTACTCTGCCACACCATTATTCTAAGGAGTGTATTCCACCATGAAAAATATCTTGACTCCGTCCTATTGAAAAATTGTATCAAACTACTCGCTTGTATATCTCTACCATTGTTAGTCCTTAAACACTTGATCTTATTTCTAAATTCATGTTCCTTCCACACTTTTAATGTTTTGAAGACTTCAAAAATGTCTAATTTCCCCATTATTAGGTACACATAACATCTCATAGAATAATCATAAATAAAGGATACAAAGTACCTTACTCTTACTAGATATATAATCGGTGATTTCCAAAAATCAAAACAGATCAACTCTAAGATCTCCTTGCTTATTTTTGTTGATGTCCCGAACATTATATTGTGTTTCTTGCTCATGAAAAAATGCTCAAAAAATGGTAAGGATACAATTGTTAGCCTAAAAAATAAATTTTTATCCAAAAGAATCTTTATTCCTCATTCTAACATATAGTCAATCATTTGATTCCATAACATCATAAATGCTTTCATTGAGGTAGTTTGTACGACAACTATCTCCACCTCCTTGTATGATTCACCCATAATCACATATATATTATTCAAGATATTCTCCTCCTTCATCACCATAATCCCTCTCTTCATAATTTTCATCACTTAATTCTTAGTTTGAATCTTGCATCTAACATCATAAAATTTTCTCAAAGACAATATGTTCTTCTTAAATCCCTTAACATGGTGTGATCCTTGTATATTTCATAATATTACATCATCTATCTTCTATTAGATGGTACCAACTCCAACTATATTCAGGGAGTGATCATTCCCCATGTACAAAATTATATCCATGATATTTTCATACTGATAAACCATTCTCATCGAGATTTTATGTGCCATGTTTTTTCTGAATTGATTATCCATGTTTCATTGAGATGTGGCCTTCTTACAGTAGTCATTTCTGCTTCATTGACTAGTATATCTCCACTTTCAGAAGTAATCACAGCATTTTTGTCTATTCCATGATTCTAGATTCTCCTAGAACCATGTTCCATCATCACATCTACTGATATTTAACCAATTTCTGTTATGGAATTATCCTTCAACAACATTTCCTACATATTCATTTTCCATAATGAAAAAATATTCCCATTTATTTTTTTGATCTAGAATTTATCCTCCATCAAGACATGTTATCAGTCCAAAAAATATTATGTTTCACACCAATGTATTTAATAATCTCAATAATGTTATTCTCTAATGTGAAAGATCAACATGAGTCACAATCATAGAGCATAATAAAATTAATGATAATTTTTAATACTAAAAAAATTGAACAACATTGGACCAAAACCTTCCTATGATACCACTTATTGGGACCAAAATTGATTGGAATACTAGTGTAGTAATGATTATCTGATAAAATAAAGTGAAAACATAAAAATAAATGACACCATATGTGATGTGGAAAAACCCAAAATGATAGGAGTAAGAATCCATAGGCAAATAAAAGGATCACTATAGGTAAATTTTTGTTCATAATCCATCACAATTATAAGGATATATCCCTCATAAATATATCTCTTGAATATTTTGATAAACCACCTCACAAAATACCACATATTTAAATAATGAACAGTTTGGGATAGATTGTGAGTGAAACTAATTCCAGAATGACCCAGAGAGAGCCTAATTTATTGTTTATTCTCCTCCTTCTTTTCCTACACTATATTGTTGGAAGGTTTGTCCACCCACCACAGAGCCACTATGTTGGCCTTTATTTGAAAAATTCAGGGGGTAGAATCCACCATCCTAAATAAATAATTGTCAATAGAATTGGGCTTGGATATCCAGTGGCTGGAAATCCCTGGCTCTAGCTGCTGATTCATAGAATAATCGGGGATCCTTGCAATTCCAGAAGACTTTGAACTCAAATGAACACAAATTGAAGATCTAGAGAGCTTCTGATGTACCAAAAATAAAAAGAAATTTCCTGTTCTATATTCCTTGGAACAGATTCCCAATCCTCTGATTGGTGGGGGACTTTTTTGGTGAAGGATGAGTTCTTCTATAAAAACATCCTTTAATAATTCTTTAAATAAGGTTCTTAATAATAAAGTGTCTCATTCAAATGTATTCTAATGAAGTCACTTTATTATTAAGATCCTTGTTCAAAATAAATCTTAAGAAGGCAATTTTTGAAAAAGATCCTCATAAAGAGAACTATTAAAGAAGATGATTTTCTAGAAAGCCACCACCCTTCAATTTTTTATTATTTTTTTTGTTTTTATATATATACACACACAACAAGCTAAAAAATTAAACAATATTTAACTATTTTTCTATAATTCAATGGACAGTGTAATTAATAATAAAAATATAATTATTAATAATTTCTAATAGAGAATATATATAATGTAATTAATAATATATTTAATTTGATATTAAAAATATAAAGTAATAAATAAAAATCAAATCAATATTAATTAAAATATTATTAGTTTATTCAATAAAATATTATTATTATTACTATTAATTGTTATTATATAATAATATTTTATTTCATTCAAATTATTTTTCATCTATTATATTTATGAAAAATAATACTATTAATAATGATGATGATAATAATTTAAATAATAGTATTATTATTAAATATTATTACCAAGAAGGTTCAGGTACCGAGCATACTTGAACCTAAAATTTATTAATAAAAATAAAAATAGATAAATAATAAAAAACAAGTGTGTCGAACATATAACACTACCAAATAAAGAAAGAGGAAAAACAACACCCACCAAAAGCACAACATAAATGAAAATAAGATCAACAAATAAAGGTTGAAGGGACCAAAAACCCCACATCAAGAAGTTCATAAGTCCCTGAGGTACATGTACTAGCTTGGGTGTCCGTAATATGGACTAATGGCTACCAACCCTAGAAATCCTCATGCACCCAACCCCATTGATAAGGATGACCAAAAATACTCCACCCGAGATCATCATCCTAGACAGAGTCAACATCACCCAAAGAAATTAGTGTACCCTTCAACATCATCACTCATGTGATCATGATCGTCCTTGATAACCATTGTAACATGTGTTGGTGAACACATCATCAATGGGAGTTGCTCACCATTAGCATCCCATACCACCGACAGCCCATGGAACCCAAAAACATTACACTCGTAAACATCCCATACCACTGCTGGATGTTAGTAGCCTTCATTTTCTCCATCATAACACTAGAACAACCCATTTAAATCAAAATGCCCTAAGGCCCACCAATAAGATAACAAGACAATTCCTTGATGCTGAAAAATAAATTAAATGGATAACCAAAGTACCAATTTGTGTAGAAAACCATCTTATAAAACACTATTTTATTGAATATTTCATTGATAATAAATGATAAAATTTCCTCACATTGTGTTAAATATGTTTAATTAGAAAGTATTTGGGATTAGATCATTCATTTGAATAATTGATGAAAATTCCAGTTTTATCCTTTATAGTTCACTGTAGTATTTCGAATATAAATATTTTTTTATTTATTATTTGAAATTGATATTTTGTAACAGTGTTCCTAACTTACCTATCTACAACTGTTATTCAGGACACTAGAGCTAAAGAGTTCAGTTGGTTGTTGAAATGGGGCCATGAAGTCAAAGTTGGGCTGGGCTCGCCAGAATGGAGAAGATTCTGTATTTCGACCATAACCCCTGCATATGGGCCTGTATTGAGCCCAAATTTGTAGAGGAGATATAAGACAAATATACTCACATTCTATCCTTCTGGAAGGCCGGACAATTCACGCGTTTTTGTGGTCAAATGGGCGGTGCAAGTTGGAATAAAATATTTGGCCGAATTTCCACATTCACACTTGAAACCACTTGTAACCTCTCCTCCCCTCCCCTCTATAAATTGGAGTTTTTCTCATTTTGAGGGGTTGGGACGTGAATTAGGAAGTCGAGGGAAGAGGATAAGTGTATCCACTCCAATTATCCAACCATTTCAATAAGGGTAGCTCTTGAAGCAAGGATCCCTTCGACGAAGCCTTCTTCTTCTCCTTCATGTTTTAATGATTTTGTTTATGTAATAAACTTCTTTGTTCTTCTTTTATTTCTTATCTTTTCTTCTGTTTTGTTTAAATTTCCTCTTCTCTTAATCTTCCTAATTGGGCTAGAATTCTTGAGTAGAAGCTTTATTGGGTTATACCAATTTTAAACCTTTGCACATGCAAAACGCTTCTACGATGATTACGCCACCCATGGAAGAGTAGTCTTTTAGTAATAGATCTATCTTCTACCCTCTTCATTTAATTATTTTGAATCAATGAGATAATGTAATTAACTTAATATGATCCATGAATTGTGTTTTTTAATTGTAAGAAACTAAGCAAGAAATTGAACAATTTACACAAAAACACGCGAGGTCGGGATTTTGTGTAAATTTTGAGAGCGCGATCTTAATCGGTAATACAAGACCACACGGGATAACTTTGTAGAGTTAAAATATAATCCCTAAACACAATTCATCCTCATTTACAGAGTGGATATGTGCCTTAATTTACCACTGACCATAATATAATATTAGAACATCAATCAAAGCAGGGTGCTGCGATTGCATGTTCTGAAGTTAGCCTAAGGTTAAATTCACTTCAATCTTCATGGTAAAGTTAATTCTCGTAGGGTTAGTGATTTAACAAATTAAGGGATCATAATTAAGTGAATGTTAATTTAAATGATAATGATTAATAATAAATTGAAGAGGTAGAGTTAGAATCAATTACGTCTTTTAAATAGATTTCTAAAAAAACATCTTCTTGTTGTGTCATTTTAATAAAAATTCATTTCAAAACTAAAAACAAAAAAAATACAATCTTCTTCCAGAAAACTTCTTCTAGATTAATAAACTTTAAACAACCACCCCCATCCTTTCAAGTAGTGTTTTTATTATCTTTTATTTTACTTCTATAATACCTCTAAAAATTGTTTTAATTCACTTCCTCCTTTGAGAGACGACCTTGGTCAGCCACTCTGCTGCACCTAAGTACCCCAAAATCATTCTAATAATTTGAGGGCGCCCACGACAGCGCTCTATCAAATTGGCGCTGTTTCCGGGGAGGCAAGTAATTATTTCAACCAATTAGAGGTATTTATTTTATTTTACATTTTATTCTCTTCCTCTCTTCTTTCTTCCTTCTTTACCCAATCTGATTTTTCTTCTTCTTTTATTTTCTTCTACTTCTTTTTGGACCATCAACTCAAACTTCTCATTTTTATTTTACTATGGTCCACTTTCTTTCTTTTCATTTTTATTTGTTCTATGACACGAACTAATCCTGAAGATCTCTTAGATCTTGACCCTGATATTGAACGTAGCCTTAGGGCACGAATCAGACATTCTCAATCTACGGGAAGTTTCAATATTCAACCATTTGGTGAATTCCTCTCTTCTGGAAACATTGAAATTGGGAGCTATTCAAATTCAAACATAAAAGAGGATCCAATGGCTGAAAACAATGGAAATGAACTTAATAGAACCATTCGAGAATTGGCTGCACCTGATATTAACTATCAACCAAATTGTGTTGCATACCCAAATCTCGAATCGGACTTTGAATTGAAATATGGATTAATTCACCTTCTTCCAAAGTTTCATGGTTTATCTGGTGAGGATCCCAACAAACACCTTAAGGAATTTAATGTGGTTTGCTCAACTTTAAAACCAAGAAATGTTTCTGAAGATCAAATTAAATTAAGAGCATTCCCATTCTCACTTGATGGAGCTGCAAAAGATTGGATGTATTATTTGCAACCTGAAGATGTAACATGTTGGAATGATTAGAAACGTCTTTTCTTGCAAAGATTTTTTCCAGCATCAAGGACAACATCCATTCAAAAGGAGATATCGGGGATCAAGCAAGCCCAAGGGGAGTCAATGTATGAGTACTGGGAGAGATTCAAGAAGTTGTGTGCAAGCTTCCCACATCACCAAATCAGTGAGCAACTCCTCATTCAGTACTTCTATGAAGGACTCACACCTATGGAGAGAAGCATGGTAGATGCTGCGGCTGGAGGAGCATTGGTGGACAAGACACCAGTAGCTGCACGTGCGTTGATCGACAAAATGGCCCAAAACTCCCAACAATTTGGTGATAGAGGTACACCACATGTCAAGGGAGTACATCAGGTAAGTCCTTCTTCTCTTGAAATTCATTTGATTGATACTAAGTTGGAAGAATTGACCACTATGGTGAGGCAAATTGCTTTGGCACAAAAGACATATCTACCCCCTCCTTCAAGGCCTTGTGGTATTTGCGCTGAGACAAGCCACCCAACTGACTGTTGCCCACAACTCCAAGAAACAGAAGATTGTGCAGCAGTGTTCCCAGGGAGACCATTTCAGCAGCAACAACAACAACCATATCCCCAAAAGAAGTTTGATCCAACATACAACCAAGGGTTGAAAGATCAGTCAGACATGAGGTATGGCTCTGGACAACAACAAAGGCCACCCTTTCAACAAAACTTCCAGCAGCCTCCGCCTTACCAGCAGGGTTTCCAACAACCCCAAAGGAGATTTGAAGCTCAAACATCAACAAGTCAGCAACAAGGGAATCATCCACTAAAGGTAGATTCTAATACTGATGATCTTTTGAAGAAAATTGTTCTTAATCAATAGAATGAGCTGAAGAGTCAAAGTTCAGAGCTGAGGGAGTTGAAGACTCAAATGAGCCAGATTTCCACCGCCCTCCATGAACTTGTGAGTAAAAATTCTGGAAATCTACCTTCCCAACCCACTCCAAATCCAAAGGGGAATGTTAGTGCCATCACATTGAGAAGTGGGAAGCAATTGAACGATACATCTGCACCTACCATTCCACCGGGATTCACCTCAACTTCAGAGAAGCCGCATTCCATACCAACTGATGAGAAATCCAAGGAGAAAGATAAAGGTAAGAAAAAGATTGATGATGTTCCTCCTAAGACCCTTCCTTTTCCAAACAGGGTTGTTCAAACCAAGAAGATGGCTGAAGAAGCAATGCAAAAGGAGGTTTTGGACACATTCAAGCGTGTGGAGATCAACATTCCTCTACTTGAAGCCATTAAGAAAATCCCAAGGTATGCCAAATTCTTAAATGAAATCTACACCAATAGAAGAGAGCTCAAGGGAAATGATAGGATCAACCTTGGAAGGAATGTCTCAACACTCATTTCACCAACTCTAGAAATGCCAACAAAGTGCAAGGATCCAGGGACATTCACCATCCCATGCACCATAGGGGAGTTGCACTTTTCTGATGCACTTTGTGATTTAGGTGCTTCCATAAATGTGATGCCTCACTCTGTATTCTCTTCCTTGCAGGTTGGTGAGTTGAAGCCAACAAGAGTAGTGGTGCAATTGGCGAATAGAGATACGGTATATCCAGCGGGAGTTCTTGAGGATGTACTTGTTCGGGTAAGAGACATGATCTTTCCAGCAGACTTCTATGTGCTTAACATGGAGAATGATCAGGTAAGTTCTCATGCCCCCATTATCTTAGGTAGACCCTTCCTCAAAACTGAAAAAACTATCATAAATGTCAATGAGGGTACACTTTCCATGGATTTTGGAGATGAAGTTGTGATATTTAATGTTATGGATTCCATGAAGTACCCCTCAGAGGACCATTCTGCTTTTGTTATCTCCCATTTTGAACCACCAAGTAAAAACATCATGGAATTGGATTGTCCTATGCTTAGGGATATTATGAGTATTGGTTCTGGTTTAATGTCTAAAAGAACTTACACACCTGTTTCTAATGAACAAGACTCTCTAAGATTTGATTTTGATGTGGATTCATATTCTTATTTTGATCATGTTCACTCTGATTATGAAATGGCTGTTGAGTATGCTGATGGATTTTATGCTTTATTCTATGATTTTGATGATGTCTATTCTGATACTTATGCTCTTTGTGCACATATTTCAGTTCCTTCAATGTCTCCATCCATACTACACCCTCCTTCATTAGAACTCAAGCCATTGCCACCAAATCTGAAATACTCATACTTGTTGAGTGGTGAGAGATTATCTGTTATCATTGCTAACAATCTCCCTTTTGAACATGAAGAAAAGCTTTTGAATATTTTGAGGGAGAACATCAAGGATATTGGGTGGACCTTGGCTGACATATCAGGTATTAGCCCCTCCATTTTCATGCATAGGATTCTCTTGGAGGATGGGGCTAAACCGGTGAGACAACCACAAAGGAGACTCAATCCCACCCTCCTGGAAGTTGTTAAAAAGGAAGTTGAGAAATTGCTCGAGGCAGGTATAATCTTTCCCATTTCAGATTCACAGTGGGTAAGTCCTATTCAGGTTGTGCCTAAGAAAAGTGGTGTTACTGTTGTTAAAAATGAGAAAGATGAGTTAGTTCCCATGAGGGTGAAAAATAGTTGGCGTGTGTGTATTGATTATAGGAAACTAAATCAGTCCACTCGCAAGGACCATTTCCCACTCCCATTTATTGATCAGATGCTTGAGAGACTAGCTGGAAAGACACACTATTGTTTCTTGGATGGATTTTCTGGATATTTTCATGTTCCTATAGCTCCGGAGGACCAGGAGAAGACGACATTCACCTGCCCATTCGGTACCTTTGCCTACAGAAGGATGCCATTTGGACTTTGCAACGCCCCAGGTACCTTCCAGAGATGCATGGTGATTATTTTTTCTGATTTTATTGAGACCTGCATGGAGGTATTTATGGATGATTTTACAGTGTATGGATCCTCATTTGATGAATGTCTAAAGAGTTTGGGAAAGGTGTTGAATCGTTGTATTGAGAAGAATCTGGTCCTGAACTTTGAAAAGTGTCATTTCATGGTAGAGCATGGCATTGTCTTAGGGCATGTAGTGTCCAAACATGGGATAGAGGTTGATAGATCTAAGATAGACATTAATTCATCCTTACCATATCCTTCATGTGTGTGTGATGTTAGATCTTTCCTAGGGCATGCAGGATTTTATCGGCGCTTCATCAAAGATTTTAGTAAGATTGCTCTTCCTATGTCAAGATTACTTCAAAAGGATTCGGATTTTGTGTTTGATGTTTCTTGCAGGAATTCATTTGATGAGCTAAAACAACGTCTGACCACTCCACCTATCAAACAGCCCCCAAGGTGGGAGATTCCTTTTGAGCTTATGTGTGACGCCTCCAACTTCGCGGTTGGAGCTGTCTTATCTCAAAGGGTGGAGGGGCGTTCACATGTGATCGCCTATGCATCAAGGACACTGGATTCAGCCCAATCAAATTACACAACCACAGAAAAGGAGTTTCTTGCTGTCATATTTGCTTTAGATAAATTCCGTTCATATTTATTGGGCTCTAAAGTAGTTGTTTTTTCTGACCATGCAGCTTTGAGGTACCTCCTGAAGAAGCCAGATGCAAAGCCGCGACTTATCCGTTGGATGTTCCTTCTTCAAGAGTTTTACATCGAGATAAAGGACAAAAAGGGGTCAGAAAACTTGGTGGCGGACCACATGAGTAGGCTTACTCACACACTAGAGGGTGACACCTTGGACCAAGTACCACTTCGGGACACTTTCCCCGATGAGCATCTCTATACCATCTCAGGTAAGCATCCTTGGTATGCTGATTTAGTTAATTACATTGTTGGCTCTGAAATCCCAGTAAATTTGAAGAAACATCAAGTCCAAAAATTAAAGAGTGAGTCAAGATTTTATGTTTGGGATGATCCATACTTATGGAGCATGTGTAGTGACCAAGTCATTAGGAGGTGTGTTCCCGATCATGAGTTTGAGTCTATTTTGCATTTTTATCATACACTTGCTTTTGGTGGACACTTTGGACCCCAACGGACAGCTAGGAAGGTTTTGGACTCTGGATTATATTGGCCTAGATTATTCCATGATGCCCATGTGTTTTGTAAGTCATGCTCTCGTTGCCAACACACTGGGAACATTTCTAAGAGACATGAGATGCCCCAATAACCCATACTATTTTGTGAGATTTTTGATGTATGGGGCATTGATTTTATTGGTCCTTTTCCTAGTTCATTTGGATTTTTGTATATTTTGGTTGCTGTTGATTATGTGAGTAAATGGGTGGAGGCCAAGGCCACCAGGACTGAAGATTCTCATGTTGTAGTGGATTTTGTCAAGGCTCAAATTTTCTGCAGGTTTGGAGTACCAAAGGCCATCATCAGTGACCAAGGGACACACTTTTGCAATAGGAATTTTTCTTCCCTCCTTCGAAAGTATGGGGTGACACACAAAACATCAACACCATACCACCCCCAAACAAATGGCCAGGCTGAGGTTTCAAATCGTGAGTTGAAACAAATCTTGGAAAAAACCGTGTAGCCAAATAGGAAGGATTGGAGCAAGCGCTTGGATGATGCATTGTGGGCTTATAGGACAGCATACAAGACCCCCATTGGTATGTCCTCATTTCGGATTGTTTTTGGGAAAGTATGTCATCTCCCCGTTGAAGTCGAGCATCGGGCATGTTGGGCTATAAAGAAATGCAACATGGATTTGGCCCAAGCTGGAATTCAAAGGAAGTTGCAAATTCAAGAGCTTGAGGAGATTCGACTGTCATCATATGAGAACTCAAGGCTCTACAAGGAAAGATCAAAAGCAGCTCATGAAAAAATGATCCAACAAAGGGAGTTTCATGTTGGAGAGAAAGTCATTCTCTATAGTTCACGACTGAAGTTGATGCCTGGTAAGTTGCGTTCCAGATAGTTAGGTCCTTATATTGTGTCTAATGTTTTTCCTTATGGTGTAGTGGAGATCACACAAGAGGACACTGGAAGGAAATTACAGTCAATGGGCAATGTTGGAAGAGATACATTGAGGGACATCCTACTGATGCAGTGGATTTTATCACACTGCATGACCCCATCATCACTTGATCACATCAGGTTGTTCCTAACCCTTTCACTTTTATATTATTTGTCCTATTTAAAAATTCTGCATTTCATGTGCATATATCATCTCACGGGTTCACATTGAGGACAATGCAATATTTTAAGTGTGGGGTAGGGAACCTTTTAGTTTAGTAGTTTCAATTGTTTTCCTGTTTAAAAAAACCAAAAAAAAATTGTGTGTTTTTTAAATTGTGTGTTTTTCAAATTTTGTGTGTTTATTTTACAATTTTATGTGTTTTTTGAAACATTTTGAGATAAAATGATTCTCATCACCATTTTTAAATCCATATCAATAAGTGAAACAATTTACCCCTTGAAACTAAGCTTAAATGAATGTTGAAATGACTTTGTTTCAAGTTAAAATATTAAGTAATTTCATGAAAAGTGCGCTGAATTTTGAATCCCATGCCAATCTCACTGTCTTTATATTTGAAATCACTTTCCTGTGAGGCTTCTAGAACATTATTTTCATATTCTTTACATTCACCTCACTTCTTGAAAGAACCAAACCATGCTTGATTTAACCATAATTTGATCTATTACTGTCAAAACTTGAGGGTTTGAGGTACATATGTTTAAATGATTGAGGCATTTGTTTGGTATTAAAGCCCCTATTTCAAAGAATACTTTTTTATAATGGCCTACCTTGAATATTTAATCCTTGTAGCCCTTAGAAGCCATGAACAGCCTGTTAGGTTAAGCCACATTACAAGCCAATTTTTCCTATCCAACCAACTCTTGAAGTGAAATTGCATAATCTAGTTGAGATTAAGTGTGGGGGAAGTTGTCTTGGGTTTTGCCACCACATTCTGTGATACTTTGGGTGGAAAATTAAATTCTGAAGATATGTGTTTACTGCTAAAGAAAGTCATTATATTGAAAGCTGTGCCTTTTCTGGAGCTTTCATGACAAGTGAAGCTATGCCTTTTCTGGAGCTTCTAATTGAGGTGGAAAGTTGTGCCCATCTGGACCTTTCAAGAAAATCATGTTTGAGAAGATTGACATTTTTTATGCTGAAATGATGAATGGTGTAAACCTTTCATGACTTTTCATGATGATGGAGCTGAATTGATACTATGGGGATTGAAGAGAAGACCATATTTAAGTGAAAATTAGATTAATGCAATTTTGCTTCAAAAGAGTCAATCCCTCCTCATTCAGCCTCAGAGTTTTTCACATCATAATCCTACCAACCGAAAGCCACAGAACAACCCTGAAAAGTTCTCATGATAAACATATGTCCTTGACTCACATCGGGTAGCGATGTAGGAATCTATCAAGCCTATGGTGACCCTTTTATGAGTTTGGATGAGAAAGACATTGCAAAAAAATTGATATTTGAGTGATGAGAGAAAATTCAAGCGAGGTAAGTGTTTTGTGCATGGGCGGATAAATAAAGTGGAAATATATTGAATGATATAAATGGAGAACTTGAAATAGGGTTTTTTATGAGGCATGATATCTTTTTATTCTTGGTGTGAAATTGATTGATCTTAAGGATATGTGTTTTAAAATTGGTTTTGATTTGATATAGATGTTTACTTGATATGAGGTTTTGCCCAAGTGTGCAAAAGGGTAAGTGTGGGGGAGTTGATAAAACACTATTTTATTGAATATTTCATTGATAATAAATGATATAATTTTTTCACATTGTGTTAAATATGTTTAATTAGAAAGTATTTGGGATTAGATCATTCATTTGAATATTTGATGAAAATTCCAGTTTTACCCTTTATAGTTCACTGTAGTATTTCGAATATAAATATTTTTATATTTATTATTTGAAATTGAACTTTTGTAACAGTGTTCCTAACTTAATTATATAAAACTTTTATTCAGGACACTAGAACTAAAGAGTTCAGTTGGTTGTTGAAATTGGTCCATGAAGTCAAAGTTGGGCTAGGCTCTCCAGAATGGAGAAGCTTCTGTATTTCGGCCATAACTTCTTCATATGGGCCTGTATTGAGCCCAAATTTGGAGAGGAGATAGAAGACACATATCGGCACATTTTATCCTTCTGGAAGGCCGGCCAATTCACGCGTTTTGGTGGTCAAATAGGCAGTGCAAGTTGGCATAAAATATTTGGCCGAATTTCCACATTCACACTTGAAACCACTTGTAACCTATCCTCTCCCCTCTATAAATCGGAGTTTTTCTCATTTGGAGGGGTTAGGACGTTCATTGGGAAGTTTAGGGAAGCAGATAAGTGGATCCACTCCAATTCTCCAACCATTTCAATAGGGGTATCTCTTGAAGCAAGGATCCCTTCGACGAAGCCTTCTTCTTCTCCTTCATGTTGTAATGATTTTGTTTATGTAATAAACTTCTTTGTTCTTCTTTTATTTCTTCTCTTTTCTTCTGTTTTGTTTAAATTTCCTATTCTCTTAATCTTCCTAATTGGTCTGGAATTATTGAGTAGAAGCGTTATTGGGTTATACACATTTTAAACCTTTGCACATGCAAAACGCTTCTACGATGATTACGCCACCCATGGAAGAGTAGTCTTTTAGTAATCGATCTATCTTCTACCCTCTTCATTTAATTATTTTGAATCAATGAGCTACTGTAATTAACTTAATATGATCCATGAATTTTGTTTTTAAATTGTAAGAAACAAAGCAAGCAATTGAACAATTTACACAGAAACACGCGAGGTCGGGATTTTCTCTAAATTATGAGAGCGCGATCTTAATCGGTAATACAAGACCACACGGGATAAATTTGTAGAGTTCAAATATAATACCTAAACACAATTCATCCTCATTTCCAGAGTGGATATGTGCCTTAATTTACCACTGACCATAAGCTAATCTTAGAACATCAGTCAAAGCAGGGTGCTGCGATTGCATGTTCTGAAGTTAGCCTAAGGTTGAATTCACTTCAATCTTTGTGGTAAAGTTAATTCTCGTAGGGTTCATGATTTAACAAATTAAGGGATCATAATTAAGTGAATGTTAATTTAAATGATAATTATTAATAATAAATTGAAGAGGTAGAGTTAGAATCGATTACGTCTTTTAAATAGATTTCTAAAAAAACATCTTCTTGTTGTTGCATTTTAATCAAAATTCATTTCAAAACTAAAAACAAAAAAAATACAATCTTCTTCCAGAAAACTTCTTCTAGATTCATAAACTATAAACAACCACCCCCATCCTTTCAAGTAGTGTTTTTATTCTCTTTTATTTTACTTCTAGAATACCTCTAAAAATTGTTTTAATTCACTTCTGAAGTGCCTAGATCAGTGTGAATCACTGAGAGGGGGAGGGGGTGAATCAGTGATCCCTTAAAACTTTTTACTAATTGATTCTTATCAATTAAACCTCTATGGCTTGTTAAGGCCTCGATCCACTCTTCTTATGTCTCTCAACCTTTCCCGGATAATGCAGTAATGAAAAGGCACAGGACACAAGGATTTACAAGGTTCGGTACCAAAGGCCTACATCCTTGCCATGCTCTCCCAGCATGGATTCTCCATTATAACCTGTTAAAATTACAATGGTCGATACAGAGTCCCACTGTATCTCTCCTGAGTCCCACAGGAGGGTCTTTATACTGCTTCACACAGTGTTACCAGAGTCCCACTGGCCTGCTCCAGAATCTCACTGAAGACTTCTTCTCCCAGAGTGCCACAGGGTCTTCTCCTGGCTCCTCGAGTCACACGAGTAGCTCTTCTTCACTTCAAGTTCTTCAAGTAACTTCAGCAGCCTGGGATAAAGGCTGCTGGCCTTGCTCTTCTCTTCTGATCACTTGTGGTTGATCAGGGCTTCTCGTCTAGCTCAGGCTTTATCTCTTTCTTCAGGATGACCTGGCTTCACTCTTCAAGAATCTTCAATAGCCTCTGAAAAGGTCTATTGGTCTTGCTCAAATCTCCTGATCACTTCTATTGATCAGGGTCTTCTCAATTACTGAAAACTCAGGCAGCTGATGTCTTTAACTTCAGTCTGGCTTCAGTCTCACTTCACTTCAACATCATGCACTGAGTTCATGGAAACTCTTCATCTTCATGCACTGATAGCATGGGTTCTCAAATCTCTTCAAGATCTTCAAGTCTTGGACTCCTCAGATGCACACCACTGATTTAGCACTGTTCACGTGTGCACGTGCATGCATGCATGCATGCACTCCTCCTTTCCTCTTCTTGGTGCAGTAGACCCACAAAGGGTGTAGTCACTTTAAGCACACACCTTCTTCTCAGACTTCACACACTTTATGTAATTTTTCTACACACATAAATGTGTGTTCTTCTTTGTGTGGATGTCATCCCTTTTCTTCTTCTAAGTGTATACACACTTCTTAGTGCACACACCTAGGTTCGGCCTTCTTGTCTCTTTGCACACAAAACTTCTTCACTTTGGCACACACTTGAGCTTGGCCTTCACACTTCTTGTTGCACACCCTTAAATGGCTGTAGGGTGTTCCTCTTCAATTTTCACACACACACACTCAAATGAGGTGTGGTCTTCACTTCACCCACACAAGGCTACGGCCTTTCACTTCCTTTGCACACACACAAAATATTCTTTGTTCTTCAAATGTGCACAACCAAGGTATTCAAGTCTCGGGTTCTCTTCTCCACTTGGCACACACACGAGGCAAGGCCTCGGCCTTCTTTGGCACACACACAAAGTGTGGTCTTCCACTTCACTTGGCACACAAGGCACTAAGGCTCGGCCTTCTCTTGCTCACACCCGAACACCAACCCAAAGAGGCGCGCAAGTGGTGCAGCCCTCCTCTTCTTTCCCACTATCGCGCAAGTCCTCAAGCACTTGAGTGCAAGGAGGCTCGGGTGCGCAAGTGCCACTGCCACAAGGGCGTGCAAGTGTGTCAAGGACACCTTGGCCGTGCTAGTGCAAACCGCGCAGGAGGCACGGTGCACAGAGGGAGCGCACAACTTTGTGCTGCCCAACCTCCACTTCTTGTCGCGCAAAGGGGTTGCGCGCAAGGGACTCCAGCCACGCAAGGTACTTGCGTGGAGATTCTACTTCGCGAGGCAAAGCCTTCGCGGGGCACAAATCTTCAAGAAGAACTTCAGCAAAACATTACCGAGGTCTCGGCCTCTCTTTATATAGGCGAGGAGAGCCTCTGCCTTCCGCGTGGGATAAATCTCGAATCCCCGAAATCTTCGGATCTTCAAAGATCTTTCAAATCTTTATTTTTATCCTCTGTTTCACGCGGGCTCATTTAATTTTTGTTCCTCTACGTGCATGCGACTCAGAACGCATGCACGGCCTTCGGTTTAGGTCCAAACCATGCAAACCACCAACCACGTGGCCTCGGCAGCTTTGCTTGCCTCGGCCGAACAACGAAAATCTTCATTTGTTTCATGTAGGCTCATTTTAAACCATGGACGAGTTCCATAGGGCCAGACGATCTCAATGGACCCTTCAGCTTGATCAGAGGTGGCCGGGAGCTCGAAAACCATCGTCGGGATGCCTCTGGTTCAGCGGCTGCTCGCGGGAGGGCTCTGCATGGCCGAAGGTGGGAGACGATGTCGGGGCCGTCGGATCAGATCTTCAACGGCCTAGATCAGATCGCCTCGCCGCGGGATTAGATGAGCGGCTCGGATCGGGCGCGCGATGAGATGGACGGCCAGAATTCACTCTCGGTGAATTTTTCCGCGTCCCACATCGAAACGGGGTGCGGTTTTTCCGCGGTTTATCAATATGCCGCTCCCCCAACCCCCTCAATTGAATCCTCTCCCTCCACGGTGCCGCCCCGCACCGTGTTCTCCCTGCGGGCGCGCTCTGCGCCCACTCTCGCCTCCGCGGGCGCGCTCTAGCGCCCACTATGCACCTCGGGCACGCGCTCAGGCGCCCATGCTGCGCAGGAACTGATCCCCTGCGTGGCTCGAGGCTTACACACGGCCCCCCTGCCTCTCGGGCTGGCCACATGGGATCCCCCCTTGGGCGTGGTTCCTTAGGCCCACATGTGCCTTGGGGGTTGAACCCTTAAGGCTGGCCCTTTGTGGCATATGTTTTGCCTACTTAAACACTAAGTACTTTGTATAAGGACTAAGTGTAAAATGCCATGTGCCACAACTCTTCTTCTCCATTTCTTCTCTTCTCCCACATTTCTATTCTTCTTCTTCATTAGAATTCCTCCATTCTTCTTAAACAAATAATCTTCACTTAAGAGGGAATTCCCGAAGGTTCTTCATCAACCGAGCTCTTGAATCACATAAACTTCTTCAATGTGCTTCATTGATCTAATCAGAGATCAATTGGATCTTCTTCTAATTCTCATGCACTAAGTGATAGTGCATGGACTTCTTCAGCTCACTTCATCCACTTAGGAGGTGTGGATGGATCATCTTCATCTCCTCATGCATTGTCTTAACAATGCATGGTCTTCTATCATTGTTGTGACTTTGTATCCAGTTGATACAAGTTCTTGGAACTTAATGAACAGCTCAACAATCGTCAGATTTACATGGAGAATGTTTCAACCATAATTTCCAATACCACTTAGTGAATCTCCTAAGTGACATGAATCTTAGTACCATGGCCATTCTCCTTCACCACCAACACCATCACAACCTTTGTCATTCACCTCTTGACATTCCTTGACTTCCATTCATTCCAAGACAACTTCATGCCTCATTGACAACAAATGCAACACAGTGAACTTCAATCTCCCCCTTTGTATTTGTTGTCAATACACTCCTTCAGCACATATGAATGGGTCAATATGTGTGCCAATATTTTCTCCCCCTTTTTGGCAATCAAATGCAAAGGTGTGGTGTGGTTCAATTTCAAAAATATCTTCCTCCCTTTGAATAACATCTTCTTGAAAAGCACTAAGAGAGGGATGATGTCACATGTTCTCTTTAGCAAAGAACCTTTAGTAAATCAACTCTAAGTCTACTTGGGCTAACCCGGTGTAGAAAACAAGAGTGATATAACCAAGATTTTTCAATGCTGTCCACAATTCTCTACACATGTGAGATCATGCTTCAGGGGTTTGAAAATTTTTCAGATATAACAATGAATTGCTAAATCCTGCACATACTTCACAAAACTCATTAGAAAGTTCAGTGCAATGATAAAGCTCCCCCTTTCATCCATTTGTCTTCAATCCATACTCCCCCTTAATTGACAAGATAAACTCAATTAAGAAACAAGGGATGAAAGTATGATTGGAATACCTTCACTTTTCTCAAGATGGTATTAATCTCAGAATCCCATCTTCTTCAGATTGGCTCCCTCTCAAGGGGTGCACTCCATTCTGTCCAAACCATCCTCCAGATGAGAATGATCATCATCTTCAATTCCCTGCAGTGTTAGCACATGTAAATACAAGTGATTAGGGAATAAGATGGAACCTCCTTGGTTCATCAATGTGAACAACAAGGTTGAGAAGATTCTCTCAACCGAGATGCCCCATTTTCACCAGTCTTCACACTTGCACATCTGATCTTCAATGATGATTGTGCTGGTGTGGATCTCAATACATCTTCATGTGAAATCTTCTTCTTCCCTTTTTCCTTAGCAATTTCCAGAACTTCATCTTCAGCTCTTTGCAGATCTTTGGCAAGTTGCAACTGAGTTGGCCATATGACTAACGAGTCATTTGGAAGTGTGGCCTCAGTTTTGGAAGTTCCACATGGTTCTTTTGATGCTGTCAAGCTATCTCTCTTAGGCAACTTGTTTTCAATCAACCCCTTCTGCTTCTTTTGGATTGATTGTCTGTTTGAGTCCAGTCTGCCTCTATTGAATTTCATGGCTTCTTTACAAAGATCCATGATATGTCCTTTCTTTCCATAGTAGAAGCATATTTTCTTGGTTGTCCTTCTAGATGACTCACCCTTCTTGGATTTAGACTCCAAGGACTTCTCTTCCTTTTTCAAAACCTTCTTGGGAGCATCTTCAACTTTCTTCTTGCTTCCCAAGGATTCTTTCTGAGCCAGGTTCTGTGATCTTTTCTTCTTTTGAGCTCTGGATACAGTTGGAGATTGACATGTATCTTTTTGACCACTTTTGCAATCATCCCAGATGTTGTCAAGTAATCCAAATCTATTTGCAGTAAACAGATGTCTATGGACCTGTGGATGCTGCTTCTTTTCTTCTGGCTTGCTCCCCCTAGGCATGGGCTTCCTCTGTGCTTTGGCATTCAGTGGATTGTACCAACAATACTTTGCACAATGCCCATACTTGTTACAACACCAACACTGACCCACAAATCTTGACCTTTTCAGTCCTTCTGATTGCTGGGTACTTTTCTTGACAAGTTGTGTTGTTTCAGGAGAGCTCTGCTTCTTTACTGTCTTCATCCATATTTGTTTGGAATTATCCTTCCATCCTGCACTTTTTGTGGAAACACAATTAGAAGCATCAGTACAAGATGGTATGGATAGTACCTTCTTTCTAGAAGATGTTGCACTTTTATTAGAGGATGTCTTTCTCTTAGAATCATCCTGCTCAAAGCATACTTGAGTAGCAACATGTCTTCTTCCAGCTGACTGGGAGGATTCAGCTTTAGGTGATTGCAGATTTTTCAATATCACCTCTAGTTCGAAGCATTTCATATTGAGGGAGTTCTTCTCATCCTCAACAGTTCTTAGCTTTCCTTCCCAACTTTCTTTCAGCTGATTCATCTGGTCATCATGCACTGTCTTCAATTCAAGCAATGAATTGTCAAGCTCCTTCACCCTTTTTGCTTTGTCTTCAAGTTGAGCATCTTTGACAACCATTGAAACTCTGTGTCTCTTTTCCAGTGCACGGAAAACATCTTTGATCATTATCAAAAATATTTCTTTCTCAGAAGAGCTCCTTTGCAATTCTTCACAGGTATCTTCATATCTTTCATTGCAAAGGGAAACAGTTTCATCTTTGGCCTTCACCAGCTTTCTGAGAGTGTTGGTTATGCCAACCCTTTTTGCCAATTGGACTTCCAGAGAATTGGCTTCATCTTCTAGCTGTAATTTTTCTTCTTGAAGATCAAGGAGGCCTGTAGATATACACATTGAAACTTCCTTGGGGACTCTATTCTGAAGATATTTGATTGCATTTAGAAGATCATTGTTCCTTCCATATTCATCACAGCTAGAGCAGGCTTCATCAGAAGAATGATAAAAAGAATTGTCATCTGATGTGACTTCCACATTTCTTTCCATAGAAGGAGTTTCTCTGATTGCACCAGCCTTCTTCTTCATCTTCTTTGACTGTTTCTTCATTCTGTTTTTCAAAGTCTTGGCAGATATCTCCATTTGAAGCTGGTCACTCATTTCCTCAAATCTACACTCCATAAAGACTCCCTTGGATCTTTTAGAGGTAACCTCCCTCTGATACCAGTTGAAGTGCCCAGATCAGTGTGAATCACTGAGAGGGGGAGGGGGTGAATCAGTGATCCCTTAAAACTTTTTACTAATTGATTCTTATCAATTAAACCTCTATGGATTGTTAAGGCCTCGATCCACTCTTCTTATGTCTCTCAACCTTTCCCGGATAATGCAGTAATGAAAAGGCACAGGACACAAGGATTTACAAGGTTCGGCACCAAAGGCCTACATCCTTGCCATGCTCTCCCAGCATGGATTCTCCATTATAACCTGTTAAAATTACAATGGTCGATACAGAGTCCCACTGTATCTCTCCTGAGTCCCACAGGAGGGTCTTTATACTGCTTCACACAGTGTTACCAGAGTCCCACTGGCCTGCTCCAGAATCCCATTGAAGACTTCTTCTCCCTGAGTCCCACAGGGTCTTCTCCTAGATCCTCGAGTCACACGAGTAGCTCTTCTTCACTTCATGTTCTTCAAGTAACTTCAGCAGCCTGGGATAAAGGCTGCTAGCCTTGATCTTCTCTTCTGATCACTTGTGGTTGATCAGGGCTTCTCGTCTAGCTCAGGCTTTATCTCTTTCTTCAGGATGACCTGGCTTCACTCTTCAAGAATCTTCAATAGCCTCTGAAAAGGTCTATTGGTCTTGCTCAAATCTCCTGATCACTTCTGTTGATCAGGGTCTTCTCAATTACTGAAAACTCAGGCAGCTGATGTCTTTAACTTCAGTCTGGCTTCAGTCTCACTTCACTTCAACATCATGCACTGAGTGCATGGAAACTCTTCATCTTCATGCACTGATAGCATGGGTTCTCAAATCTCTTCAAGATCTTCAAGTCTTGGACTCCTCAGATGCACACCACTGATTTAGCACTGTTCACGTGTGCATGTGCATGCATGCATGCATGCAGTCCTCCTTTCCTCTTCTTGGTGCAGTAGACCCACAAAGGGTGTAGTCACTTTAAGCACACACCTTCTTCTCAGACTTCACACACTTTATGCAATTTGTCTACACACATAAATGTGTGTTCTTATTTGTGTGGATGTCCTCCCTTTTCTTCTTCTAAGTGTATAAACACTTCTTAGTGCACACACCTAGGTTCGGCCTTCTTGTCTCTTTGCACACAAAACTTCTTCACTTTGGCACACACTTGAGCTTGGCCTTCACACTTCTTGTTGCACACCCTTAAATGGCCGTAGGGTGTTCCTCTTCAATTTTCACACACACACACTCAAATGAGGTGTGGTCTTCACTTCACCCACACAAGGCTACGGCCTTTCACTTCCTTTGCACACACACAAAATATTCTTTGTTCTTCAAATGTGCACAACCAAGGTATGCAAGTCTCGGGTTCTCTTCTCCACTTGGCACACACACGAGGCAAGGCCTCGGCCTTCTTTGGCACACACACAAAGTGTGGTCTTCCACTTCACTTGGCACACAAGGCACTAAGGCTCGGCCTTCTCTTGCTCACACCCGAACACCAACCCAAAGAGGCGCGCAAGTGGTGCAGCCCTCCTCTTCTTTCCCACTATCGCGCAAGTCCTCAAGCACTTGAGTGCAAGGAGGCTCGGGTGCGCAAGTGCCACTGCCACAAGGGCGTGCAAGTGTGTCAAGGACACCTTGGCCACGCTAGTGCAAACCGCGCAGGAGGCACGGTGCATAGAGGGAGCGCACAACTTTGTGCTGCCCAACCTCCACTTCTTGTCGCACAAAGGGGTTGCGCGCAAGGGACTCCAGCCACGCAAGGTACTTGTGTGGGGCTTCTACTTCGCGAGGCAGAGGCTTCGCGGGGCACAAATCTTCAAGAAGAACTTCAGCAAAACATCACCGAGGTCTCGGCCTCTCTTTATATAGGCGAGGAGAGCCTCTGCCTTCCGCGTGGGATAAATCTCGAATCCCCGAAATCTTCGGATCTTCAAAGATCTTTCAAATCTTTATTTTTATCCTCTGTTTCACGTGGGCTCATTTAATTTTTGTTCCTCTACGTGCATGCGACTCAGAACACATGCACGGCCTTCGGTTTAGGTCCAAACCATGCAAACCACCAACCACGTGGCCTCGGCAGCTTTGCTTGCCTCGGCCGAACATCGAAAATCTTCATTTGTTGCATGCAGGCTCATTTTAAACCATGGACGAGTTCCATAGGGCCAGACGATCTCAATGGACCCTTCAGCTTGATCAGAGGTGGCCGGGAGCTCGAAAACCATCGTCGGGATGCCTCTGGTTCAGCGGCTGCTCGCGGGAGGGCTCTGCATGGCCGAAGGTGGGAGACGATGCCGGGGCCGTCGGATCAGATCTTCAACGGCCTGGATCAGATCGCCTCGCCGCGGGATTAGATGAGCGGCTCGGATCGGGCGCGCGATGAGATGGACGGCCAGAATTCACTCCCGGTGAATTTTTCCGCGTCCCACATCGAAACGGGGCACGGTTTTTCTGCGGTTTATCAATATGCCGCTCCCCCAGCCCCCTCAATTGAATCCTCTCCCTCCACGGTGCCGCCCCGCACCGTGTTCTCCCTGCGGGCGCGCTCTACGCCCACTCTCGCCTCCGCGGGCGCGCTCTAGCGCCCACTATGCACCTCGGGCGTGCGCTCAGGCGCCCATGCTGCGCAGGAACTGATCCCCTGCGTGGCCCGGGGCTTACACACGGCCCCCCTGCCTCTCGGGCTGGCCACATGGGATCCCCCCTTGGGCGTGGTGCCTTAGTCCCACATGTGCCTTGGGGGTTGAACCCTTAAGGCTGGCCCTTGGTGGCTTATTTTTTGCCTACTTAAACACTAAGTACTTTGTATAAGGACTAAGTGTAAAATGCCATGTGCCACAACTCTTCTTCTCCATTTCTTCTCTTCTCCCACATTTCTATTCTTCTTCTTCATTAGAATTCCTCCATTCTTCTTAAACAAATAATCTTCACTTAGGAGGGAATTACCGAAGGTTCTTCATCAACCGAGATCTTGAATCACATAAACTTCTTCAATGTGCTTCATTGATCTAATCAGAGATCAATTGGATCTTCTTCTAATTCTCATGCACTAAGTGATAGTGCATGGACTTCTTCAGCTCACTTCATCCACTTAGGAGGTGTGGATGGATCATCTTCATCTCCTCATGCATTGTCTTAACAATGCATGGTCTTCTATCATTGTTGTGACTTTGTATCCAGTTGATACAAGTTCTTGGAACTTAATGAACAGCTCAACAATCGTCAGATTTACATGGAGAATGTTTCAACCACAATTTCCAATACCACTTAGTGAATCTCCTAAGTGACATGCATCTTAGTACCATGGACATTCTCCTTCACCACCAACACCATCACAACCTTTTTCATTCACCTCTTGACATTCCTTTACTTCCATTCATTCCAAGACAACTTCATGCCTCATTGACAACAAATGCAACACAGTGCACTTCAACTTCCTCCTTTGAGAGACGACCTTGGTCAACCACTCTGCTGCACCTAAGTACCCCAAAATCATACTAATCATTTGAGGGCGCCCACGACAGCGCTCTATCACCATCTAAATCACAAAGAATCCAAAGTTTTCAAAAATCACCAAGCCTCCATCTTGTATCCCGCCACGCTACATCCTGAATTCATCACCCACATATCAAGGTAAAATTCACCCTACATCCCGATCTCACATGAAATGGAGACGTCGACGGTGTCTCCCTATTTTCGAGATCATCATCAGCCAGTAAAAGCATCAATAACTCTATCCACGCTGATGGGAGGAAAATCCATTTTCACTAATATAGGGGCACCATCACCCTCACAATCTTCAATCACAAGGCCTTCATGATCAGCTCCATTGGGATACCTTGTCGACGACATGCAAAAAACTACTTTCTACCACCATTGGACACTTCCAGGATCCCTCACCCGCAATGTTGCAAGTCACTGATGACTCACTCTCCATATGACCATTTTCCCCACCAATGTTTTAAGCACCCAAAATCACTTATCTGAATTTTAGTTTATCCCAACATCTCGAGGTCGAGGATGCTAGTCACCGGACTATGACTAAACACCGTCATCAGCAACAATGGCTAACCTCCATCACTCTATTGAGAGGTGCATTTCTATCTCGTACTTAGATTCATCAATGATGAAGTAGTTTCCACAGACCAATGCCACACCACCCATGTATCAGGGCTTCCTAAAATGGCTCTAAAGTAGGATCCTCTTCATCGCTTACTATTCTAGCCTCACTGATCCTCAAAAAGTGAACCAATTGCAATAAGATCACCTCCCATTTCATCACCCAGACTCTCTCTTCCAAATTTATCCTAATGGAACATAGTGTCACAAGCTAAAAACATCTCAAAATGGCTAACAATCTCATCTCCACAAATCTTTCTTGAGTTTCCTAAGAAAACCCAATGGAAATCTAGAGATATAGGTTCTCTATTATTGAGAGAGAGGCTCTCCATCATTCCACCCTTATTAAATATTATTATTATTAAGTAACATAATAATTACTATTTCTTAATAAAAATAATATATTAATTATATTTACTATTTTTAATAAGTAGAAAATAATAATTATATTTATTTATTTAGTTAATTTTATTATTTTTATTAAGTCCTATATTTTTATTCATAGTTAATATTTTTTATTTTTTATTTTTATGAAATTATTTTTATTTTCAGTTATTTTATATGTTTTAAGTACATGTCATAAATTTCATTTATAATCTCATGATAATTTATATTTTATATTCTTTTAGAGTTACATACTTCTTTTAAAGTCCAAATGTTATGTTTTGATACAAAATTGTTTTATATCATCTATATTGTTGTGTACTTATTATTTTGATGAAAATATTTTTCTTGGTAATTATATTTTATGTGTTTAGTCTATTTTTTAAATTTATTTTTTATTGTACTTATAGTTTTTTTATCATATTTAAAATTCACCTACCTGAAACACAAAAAAAACATTATGTTTCAAGTAGGTAACATAGTAAGTATATAAAATATAAAATATAAGTATAATCTATATATATCTTAAAAATATTATTAATATTTTTAAAAGTAGTTGAAAATAAAAATAATTTAAAAATATAATTAACCCAAATTAATTTACATGGAAAAACTTTAATGGGTAAATACATAACATTTACACTTTTAATCAAAAAAAATTTATCATGAAAATTCAAATTTATTTATTATATTTATGAATAATGATGAATATAATTATAATAATATTATTAATTAAAGATGATACATGCATACAAAGAAAATGCATGCATCCCAGAACTTGAAAACAAATAATAAATCCTGAAAAATAAAGTAATGATAATAATAAATTAATGATAATGAATTAATTATAATAAAGTCATGATATTATTAGTAAATCCAAAATAATAAATTCGTGATAATTATCAATTATTAAAATCATGATATTTATAATAATGTTAACATTTTTTGTGTAAATGGATTTTTTTGTTTTTTATTTTTTTTGACATTCCTTTTATTTTCAATTAATTTTTATATGTGAAATCAATGTTTTAAATTTTATTTAGATATTATTAATACTATGTTTTATGTGGATAAATTTTTTGAAGAGTAAATATTATTTTTTGAATCAATAATTTTTGTTTCATGTAAATTTGTTTTTCTTTATTATATTTATGAAATTATTTCTATATCAATTATTTTTATATATTTAGTCACTGTGCCAAATTTCATTTTGATTGTATTTATACATTTTAATTTATACACCTTCAAAATTACCCAGTTGAAATATAATAATGTTTCAAGTATGTGAATTTGAAAGCTAATAAATAATAAAGTATTAGTGAAATCATAATGAAATTTCACAAACTGAATAATCATATAAAAATTTACAACATTTCAATCTAACATTTTTTGCTCTATAACTGACAAAAAATGTCCATAATGAATTTTAGTATTTAAAAACACGTTCCATAGAGTTAAAACTGGCCAAATGAGCTCTGATTTATAGGAAATCATAGGAAAACAATAATAGTTTTATTTTTCAAAGATAATAAACTGAAGGAGTGTCCATCCAAGTAGTTATTTTCTCAAGATGGATAAAAACACATTTTTTTGTAATTTAAATCACTAAAACATGCATTTAATGGTGAAAACATAGAAAAATATCAAAAATTGACCAAAAACAATATGAATGTTTTCTTAGGATTTTTTTTGACATGTTCAAATAGACAGTGTGTCAATATGATATGTATTGTTCTTTAATAGTCTAAATAAATAGGTTTTAAAGAAAGTCTATCTTTAAAAACATGTTCCATAGATTCAAAATCAACCTAATGAGATCCCATTGATTTGAAATCAAAAAGGAAAAACCATTTATTTGTTTTTGAGATATAAGGATAGAAGGTGAATCAATCTAGGATTTTGATTCTCTGAGATGACCAAGAAAGAGTTTTTAGTAATTGAAAACACTAAAACATGTATTTAAATGAGTAAAACATAGAAAAAAAGTCTTTAATTGATGTAAAATCATATGAAACCTGCCTTGTAATTATATATGATATGTACGAGTAGACTGAGTGTCAATACAACATGTATTATGATCAAACTGAATAAATATGGATTTCTTAAAGAATGGTGGTCTTTAAAAATGTGAGTCACTGAGTAAAAACCAACCAAATGAGCTATGATTACTATGAAGTCACTAAAAATCAACCATATATTTATTTTTGAGTTATAGGGATTGACTACCTTTCAATCCAAGGTGTTATTTTATAGAGAAATCTGAAAAGCCATTTTTTGTAATTTAAAATAATAAAACGTGTGTTTAATGATTAAAACTAAATAAAATGATATCCAATTCATGTGATATCATATCAAACATGTCTTGGAATTATTTTTTATGTTTATGATCCAATGGTACATCAATATGATATGTGATGTGATTTAACTAACTAAATAAGAAGTTCTTGAAGAATTATTGTCTTTAAAAACATGCACCATAAAGTCAAAACTCACCAAATGAGCTCTAATTTCAATGAAATCACACGAAAACAAACATAGATTGATTTTTAAAATATAGAAACATATGGAATGTCAATACAATATGTTTTTTTCCTGATATGAATGAAAAATACTTTTTAGTTATTTAAAATGCTAAAACATGCATTTAATGGTGAATACCATAGAAAATGACCTCCAATTGACGTGAAATCATATAAAACCTATCTCATAATATTTTTTGTTTTTTATGAACAAGTGATGCATCAAACTGATATGTTATGTGCTCTAACTAACTAAATAAGGAGTTCATAATGAATGATAGTCAATAGATTTATTTTTTAAATAATATATATCTCTAATGAATATTGAAAAATATATATTATAATTTATAGTGAAAATTTTAAAGTCAATGAAATGTAATAGTAATTCATCATCGATGTCCATAGGTAAATAAGTTTCCTCCAGTCCCACACCTTGTCTCACTAATAGTATGCAAATATCAACTAGTCTGTTCGAATGGTTCTGGAGTTTGCTCAACTATAGGTCCATGTGTCATGTCCTCATCTAAAATTCCAAGTGTGATTTCTTTATTAGTAGTTCTAGAAGCCGATCAAGAATTGGTCTCCCATTCACTAGAGTGTTGTATAGGAAACTAAAATATATTTTGATAAGGGTGAGGAAACCCATTGAGTGGAAGACCGCAACTGGTGCCCCAATCTAAGAAATGTCAGAATACATGAAATGCAGATAGAACATGGCTTGTAATAAAAAAAACGGTGCCCCAATATATGTTGTTCCACTATGAATAAAGGTTCATGGGAAATGTCTCAAATGGAACCATGTATAATGAGTGAGGTCCAGCTGGTGGCTATGTAGTGATGTTTGAATCCATCTTATAATTTGAATGACATAGAATACACTAACGTGAAGTTTATTCCCCATCAGTCCTCGACTACCAACCTTGGTGGACTCAAAATATGATTTTGATATTCGAACTGGTTCATGACCCTATCGGGTTGGTTCCACTCAAAAGTATAAAAATGGATTAGTAGAACCACAATAGTATAATGATTCATCCCCAACATGTTATAATTATTAAGATATCCTAGAATCTTAGTTGTATATGGAATCCAATAAATCTACATAGAGGCAAATACATTTGATCATTAACTAAATAAACAACAACCAATTATGTAAATGGTGATTCATGGGTACCTTATCAATGGCAAAGTGATCAAATAACATGTGGTAATATTAAATGAAATGTGCAATGATATATAAATATTTCCTCAAGTAGCTCCGCCTATTAATTTAATTTAAAAAAATTCACAAATTATATAATTATTATATGAAATTGGAAGAAAAGAATTTATTAAAATTTTAATGTGCCTACGAGAAAATGGGGATATACAAAAAGAATCCATTGGTAAATAGAAGTAAAAATAAGGTGTGAGTATAGGGAATCGTGTCCATTACTGCACCTATAATAACAAACTACAACCATTTATCTCCTTTTCTTAAATGCGTGATTCCCTACACTGTTATCTATAATTATCTACAAGATATTCCAAACCCCAACTATACAACCCAACATACTAAAAATAATCAATGATAGGTATGTGCATGTAAGAACCTAGTTCTTCCTTTGAGGTACGTGTTCCTTTTTTCAAGTTTTTTCTAGAGAAAGGGGGAAAACAATCCAAGTAATAGTTACAAGACTGTTACACGACTTGGATTAGGGTTACACACCATGTAATCCTAAGTACATGTCGTGTAGTGTGGCTGTTTATGATAGCCATACATGGCGTGTAGGGATGTTGACAAGGAAGTGAGGATGAACCATGTACATGTCGTGTACTCCCAGTACACATCGTGTAGTCATGTCGGTAGGACTTTTTAATGACCTGGAAACTAAGTCGGTGAAACTGTCCACATCACCCATATACATGGCATGTATATATATATATATATATATATATATATATATATATATATATATTTCCCTCCGTGTACTTTCTAATTTTTGGTTAAAATGGGTAGTAGCCTCATTTTTGAAATTCTGGACAGAACCCTCAAGAACCAACCATTCGAACCTCATTTTGGATCTCGATTCTTCGTCTTAACTCTGATTCAAATGTTGTTAGATCCATTAGAACCCAATCAGTACACTCTTAATTTCTCTTTAGTTGTTATTCATGATTTTGATTCTCGACCTACTTATTGTACTTTATGTTTTTGTGCTCGTTTTAATGATTTATCCTATTCTAGGCTGAATTATAGGCCGAAGTTACACGAGGAGTGTCATACGTGTATGTGGTAGGTGGTGCATACCTTGTTTTATGTTTTCACATACATTTGGGGTTGTGGATTTTTAGCGCAATTACATTTATTAACAGAGG
The DNA here is from genome assembly GCA_963277665.1 of Viscum album. Lineage (NCBI taxonomy): Eukaryota > Viridiplantae > Streptophyta > Magnoliopsida > Santalales > Viscaceae > Viscum > Viscum album. The sequence goes on along the minus strand of OY728139.1, from coordinate 463,105,082 downwards.
CCCCTATTATTTCATATTTAATTGATTATGTTCCTTGTGGGATGTCATTGGGAATTCCCTTACCTTGATTATGTGTGTGAGGTCAGGTTAGATAATGCTGCCCCATGGGTCATTTTTCCCCAGTGTGCCAAAATGATTATAACTATTTTGTTTTTATTTAATATGTTTAGTTTCAATTGTTAAATATCGATTACACTGTTTAGAGGCATTCAATTACTCAGTATTATAATGTTATAGCTGATAGCTAGTGCAATTCAACTGTTTATATTGAAATTCTTGATTAAAGTGAATTTTTTAAATGTGATATAAATAAAAAATTTCTAAATTTCATGTGTGGAGACCCTTTGGGTTGTGACGGGCTAGTCCCAAGGTTGGGATGGCATGGCCATCATGATTGATTGATTTTGTTCACTAGTTGGGCTTGAACTGAATTTTCTTGGGTGGTTCTAACCACGGGATTGGGCGTCATGGATGTTGGTTTGAGTCAATGTGACTGTTAGGTTGGGCATGGCCCAAGATACTTGGATGTAATTGTCATTGGATTTGAGTGACATGGTCATAGGGGCATGATAATCTCGTGATGTTGTGGCTTAGGTTCTTATTTAGTGATTACTACTCACCCGTGATGGCCAAAGCACATCTTGAGTCATGTGCACACTGGAAGACTCTGTGATGAGGTGGTTTTGACCACTCATGTGGGTAGATCCTGTCGATAGTTTTGGTTTAGATAATATTGGTTTGGGGGTGCTTTCCATAGAAAGGTAGATAGGAGGTTGGGAGATTTTTGTTGATACTGATGATGTTATCAGGTTGGGGGATGAGGATCTCCATGATTGAGGCCATGATCCAGGGGATTTATATGAGGATATACATCATTATTCCTCTAGTTTTCATCCCATGGGGTGACTTGAGCTTTCGAACAGGGGTCCATGGGATCGAGACACTATTGTTTGGGTGTGCCTTCGGGATGTCAGTACATTGAGACACAAGGTGTCAGGAGGCACGTGGTTCGGGGGATATGTGATTGGGGTGGAACCTGAGGTTTCACCGGGACTTTGTGACTATAGGAGTACATTTGGCCATGGGTCAAGGACTCTCTTCGTTACTGAGATTTCATCATTGGCCGAAGCAGGTGATACTCCTTGGTGGCTACTAAGAACCAATAGAGGTTGTGTTTATTTATTTCATTGTACTATTAACTTTATTTAGAGATGCATATATGCTTTAATACTTATGTTAGGTATGCACCTTTGGGTGGTATCCTATTGATATTTTTCTCAGACCCTACACGGGCCCTTTGAGATGTGTGTAGGCTTTATGGTTTTACGTATAGGTAAGGGATCAACCTTATGATATGGGTCCTAGTACTATTTTTCATGGATATTGGCATAGACCTTAATGTTATGCCTAACTGAGTTTTACTTTTTTTAGTTTCCTTTTCAGCATCAGCATGCTTATTTTTCTACGTAGCTACCACGGTTATCCATGGGAGCCCTTTTTTTTATATTGATATGCATAACCTTATATGGATGCATGATTGGTTTGTTTTAGTGGATACAAGTGTTTTGATCGCATGTTGTTCTGTTTAATTTCCATTGTAGTTCTTTCTATATCACCTTCACTATTTTATTTGATATTGGATGTGTTTCTGCTCTGCAGGTCTGGTTCGAGTCTGATGAGTCATTTATTTCTGTTGTATGTGTTATGATTATACTCGGACCAATGTGTTATTTATTACTAGAGGGTATATCCTCTCCACTATACTTTTTTACACCTTTTCTTCTAGTCGGAAACCTTTGGAGTTAGGGGAGGTGCACCTAAGGTCAGTGGAACCCAGCCTGATAGTAATGTTTGGGTTTTTGTTTGGGTATGGGATGTTACAAGGTGGTATCAGATGGGTTTTTTTGCCTCTTTTCTTATTATTACTATTTGGTAATATGGTAGACTGGAGAAAGGTTTTGTTATAATTGTATTTCAAACTCGTTCTTTCATGCATGCAGCCCCATGTACGAGGGGTGGATTGAGTTACCTTGGGTGGGGATTGTTGTTGTTTTTTACTTATATTATAGTTTATATGATTTCCACCTTGGTGGATCACTTGGATTTTGATGATTATTAGTTTTGATATGTGACCCATGATCCAGTGTGGTAAGCGAGAATTGGACCGTGGCCTGGTAAGGCGAGTCATGGTTGTTTGGATTTTGATAGACATATTTTTATGGTATTTCAATTTCATATATGCATGTATGCTTTGTGAAGTGATAATTCCATGTGAATAATATCAAATTCCATGTGAGAATGTCAAATGACTTATAAAGTTTATTATTTTATGCAATGTGATATGGCATGTGTTTAATTTATGTAAAATTACATGTGGCATGGGATTTGGGTTTGGATTTATAGGAGTAGGCTGGTACTATGGTTGAGGTCATTTTGATCACCAGGATTAGGCAACTTGGTCATCAGATTGAGGTAATATTGGTTGTCGGTATAGGTGTGGCCTAGGGATATTGTGATACTTAGCTCTGTTGAGGGTGGGTAAGGAGGCCATGAGGCTAGGATGCCTTGGGGCATGGTTGTAGTGGGGAAAAGTGAGGTTAGTGAGGATGCTCTACCTTTTTATATTTTCCTTATCTGAATTATATATATGTGTGGGGGGAGGGGTTGTATAACTATTTATGGTATTCAGCGGGTTCATCTTAGATGGATCGGATGGAGCCTCAGGCGGGTGATGGTACAATGTCATAATATCACGATCATGTTTAGACCCCAGAGGATCAGACAAAGCATGAGCTGTGGGTACAAGATCAAGGAAAGGATCAAGCTCGAGATCTAGTGTAAGAAGGGAAGTTTCCAGGTTTCACGGCATTTGGTTCATGGATTGATGAGCATCTTCGATATAGTCAGGTATGTGTTTTGTAGGTTATCTATAGAGGTTCTCATGAAACAGGTACCTCTTTGGCTTACCTTACTCAAGAGTTCCATTTGTAGCACTCCCCATTTTTTCATAGGGAGGGTGGCCCGTAGGTGGTTGAGAATTTGATATAAAGCATGAAGATGATATTGAAGTGGCTTGAGACACCTCCAGGGTGGAGGGTCAAGCTAATGACATAAATTCTTAGAGAACCGGTGAAGTGCTGGTGAGATGTGGAGGTTCAGGATCATAGACTTGAGGGACTGGTCTAGAAGGACTTCAAGGACAGATTCTTCGAGCATTTTTTCCTGGAGATGCTAAGGGTGGAGAGAGATTGGGAGTTCTTGATCCTTCAGAAGGGTGACATGTCCATCATAGACTCTGAAGAGTTTATCTTTTCACTGGTTATGGTAAGTGATGACACCTTGAGGGTGAGTTACTTTGATTATGTCTTATGGAATGCCATTTGGGTGCATGTAAACATATTTAGGTTGGCCTCGTTCCCATAGGTGGTGATTCAGGTGCTCATAGTCGAGGGAAACCTAACAGATAGGTCTCACTCAGGTTCAGGCCATGGAATCAGGTGATGGTTCAGATCGATGTAAACGAGTTTGGGATGATTTATAGTAGGGTGTTCAGGCAAAGGACTCAGATAGACCACCTCATGGTAGTTCATCAGTGGTTTGATTTCATTGTGGGTAGCCATGGCATGTTCGAAATCAGTGCGATAGGCCTCCAAATAAGTGATGGGCATGTAGAAAGGTTAGGCATCTTGAGAGGTTCTATAGGCAGCCTTCTCAGACAACCAGTAGACAGGAACCGAAGAAGTAATGGGATTTGGAGGTTAGATTAGGATTGGTACCATGTGAGAGTATAATAGGTTTAGTTGCATGCAGAGAATGTGGCCGAGATAGTGGGACCCATATGTAGGGATAGTGGTCGGTGGATAGTGCAGCACTTTAGGGAGTTCATGCTTCATGCAGTTTTGTGTCAGGCTAAGTGCATGTCATGGAGGAAATAGGGGTTGAGGAGGCTGGTATTCTGATGACGGTTAGAGGTAAACCGTGGGTGTGGCCACGATATTTTCTATTTTCTGCTGTTTGGAATGGTCTGTTAAGGCATGTCCATTTTGAGTACACGAGGTGTATAGGATTTATATGGAATGACCAGACACTTGTCAGTGGGTTGGCACCATATCTGGTGCATGACTATAAATATATTAGGTGCTTATCATCGGGAGCATCGTTGGATGAATGTTTTGATATGCCTTGGGCATCAGGGCATCCATGGGATGCGGGTTACTGGAGGTGCCTTAGGCATCGGGTCATTGAGGATGCGGTTGTGATTGAGGTGCAAGGCACCGGGTTGATTTGAGCATCCAAGGGGTCTGGTACCTCATTGTGGCGTGGGTTCCATGGGCTTGAGGCAAACACCGATATGGTGTGGGATATGATTCGGTGTCAGAAGCGACACGGGAGCACCTGATGGGGTGAAGGGGTGATGATGTGTCACGATAAGACCATGGGTCTGGAAATAGGCCATTGGACCTTGATTTATTTGTGCTTTGAGTTGGATTTTTTTGGAATATTCCTTCACCACCCTTGTAAGGGAAATTTGGGGACGAATTTATTCAAGGGGGGAAGTTTGTTAGAACCCTGTTATTCCATTGAGGTACAAGTTTCTTTTTTCGAGTTGTTTTTGGGAGAAAGGGGGAAAATAGGCCAAGTACTAGCTGCGAAACTGTTACACGACTTGGTTTAGGGTTACACATCATGTAATCCTAAGTACACTCCGTGTAGTGTGGTCGTGTGTGATGTCCATACATGGTGTGTAGGGATGTCAGCATGGAAGAGAGGAAAAACCATGTACATGTCGTGTATTCCCAATACATGTCATGTTGTCATGTAATCAATATTTTTTATTAACCTAGAAAGTATGTTGACAAAACTGGCCACATCACCTTTATACACGACATGTATAAATATAGTACATGTTGTGTACTTTCTAATTTTTCGTTAAAATGGGTAGTAGCCCCATTTTTTCAATTCTGGACAGAACCCTCATGAAACAGCCAGCCGAACCTCATTTTGGCTCCCAATTCTTTGTCTTAAGTTCTATTCAAACGTCATTGGATCCATTGAAACCCAATTAGTAAGCTCTTAATTCATCTTTATTCATTCGTCATGATTCTTCTTCTTGAACTAGTTATAAAACCTCGAGCTTTTATGCTTGTTTTGTAGATCTAACCTGTTCTGGGATGAATTAGAGCCTGACACTGGACGAGGAGTGTCATAAGTGTGTGAAGTAGGTGGTGCATTTTCACTGATATTTGGGTGTTTCATATTTTTATCATAGCAACAGGTATTGAGTGAGACCCCCATTATTGCATATTGAATTGATTGAGTGCCTTGTGGGATGTCATTATACATTCCCTTACCTTTATTATGCGAGCGAGGTCAGGTTAGTGGTTGTTGCTCCCTGTCGAATTTTGGCTCGGGGTTCCAAAATTGTTATAACTATTTTTTATTTAAACTACTTAGTATAAATTGTTAATGATTTATTATGATATTTAGAGGCATTCAAGACCTTAGTACTACTATGTTATAGATAATAGCTAGTATAATTCAACTTTTTAAATTGAATTGTGTGATTAATGTGAATTTTTTAAATGTGTTATAAATATGAAATTAATGAATTGAATGTTTTGAGCCCCATTGGGTTGTGACGGGCTAGGCCTAAGGTTGGGATGGCATGGCGATCGAGATTGAGTGATGTTGTTCACTAGTTGGTCTTGACCCAGATTTTCTTGGGTGGTTTTGACCATGGGATTGGGCATTATGGACATCAGTTTGAGTCAGTTTGACTGTCAGGTTGGGATGGAATGGCCATCGGGATTGAGTGATGTTGTTCACTGGTTCATCTTGACACAGATTTTCTTATGTGGTTTTGACCATGTTATTGGGCATTATAGATGTTGGTTTGAGGTAGTGTGACTATCAGTTTGGTCAAGTCCCATGATAATTGGATGGTATGGTCATCGGATTTGAATGACATGGTTATAGGGGAATGAGGTGACAGTGATGTTGTGTCTTAGGTTCTTATTTAGTGATTTATGCTCACCAGTGATGGACAAAGCACCATTTGAGTCATGTGCACACATGTAGAATCAATGATGAGGTTTCTTTGACCACTCATGTAGTTAGAGGCCCCTAATAGTTGTGGTTTTGGTAATATTGGTTTGGTGGTGCTTGTTATAGAAAACCGCGTGGAAGGTGAGGAGCCTTATGTTGATATCTATGATGCTATCGGGTTGGGGGATGAGGCTCACCGTGATTGAAGTTGTGATCCTGGGTATTTATTTGAGGACATACATTGATGTTCTTTTGGTTGTTGTGCCATGGGATGACATGAGATTTTGAGCAGGGTTTCATGGGACCGAGATACTATTATTTTGTCATGCCTTTGGGATATCGGTACGTCGATACATGAGGGGTCAGGAGGCATGTGGTTTTGGGCTATGTGATTGGGGTGGAACCTAAGGGTTCATTGGGACTTTGTGACTACAGGAGTACCTTGGGAAATGGGTCAAGGAATATATTCTCTATTGTGATTCCAACATTGGATGAAGTATGTGATACTCCCTAGTGGATACGGTGCAGTAATAGAGGTTGTGTTTATTTATTTTATCGTACTGTTAACCTTGGTTAGAGATACATATATTCTTAAACACATATTCTAGGTACGCACAATTGGGTGGTATCGTATTGAAATTCATATCACACCCTACATGGGCCCTTTGGGACATGTATAGAATTTTTGGTTTTACATTTAGGTAAGGGACTAGCCTCAGGAGGGGGATTATAGTACTTTTTTTCACAGATATTGGCATGGACCTTGAGGTTATTCCTTGCTGAAGTTTTACTTTTTTTTAGTTTCCTTTTTAGAATCGTCATGCTAATTTTTGTATGTAGTTACAGTGGTTATCCATGGTAAACCTTTTGTATATTTATATGGATGACTTGCTATAGATTCATTTTTGGTTTGTTTTATTGGATACAAGTGTTTTTATGGAATGATGTTCTGTTTACTTTCTATTGTAGTTGTTTCTATATTGCTTCAACTATTTTATTTGATATTTGATTTGTTTCTACTCTGTATGTCTAGTTCGAGTATAATAAGTAAATTATTTCTACTACATGTGTTATGATTATACTCGGACTAGTGTGTTATCTATTCATAGTGGGTATAGCCTACCCACTGTACATATTTACACCCTCGTTGCTAGTCAAAAGCCTTTTCCATTTGTGGGGGTGTGCCTAAGGTCAGTGACACTCGATCTGATATCACTATTTGGGTGGTTGTTTGGGTCTGGGATGTTATAGTGCATCTGGTGAACATATGATCCAGAGTGATCTTGAAATAATGTACCTCCAATAAATCAAAAAAAATTAGGCTCATTCATATATCTTCAATATCACCACTTTCATATCTTGATCAATGGGGATGAAATGAGTTTCTATCTAGGTCATTTGTAAATGACCTACTCTAAGGGTCCATGGTGTGTTAAGTAATTGTAAGTATAAATATATATGTAAAATGTAATCATATATCTATATCATCAGACCATTAATAGCATCTCCATCCATAGGAAGACTCAATAATATCAGAAATCCTATAATAAAATCATCATCTCCCCTAAAGGAATATGAAATGTATGGTTCTCTAGTATTAATTGTTGAATCAAAGAAAAAATGTGTAAATCGTCAATGGTTATATACCCACACATGCTCAACCCATCAAATCCAAACTGACACAAATAAGGGTTGATATGTTATGGTTGTAACATTTGGTTAAATTAATGGGACTTATGGGCTTTCAATATCCTCTCTTCACCACTATCCCATAAATTTTGTGATATCTTCTCACTCTATGTGGTAATAAAAGATGGATCCTTGAGGCCTACATGAATTTATTTAGATTCCATCTGTTTAAAAGGATAAAGAAATGGTAAACATAAAAATATTTTAAATAATATATATGTTGAGTAGAAAAAATAATAAGAAAATTATTTTTTTTCATTTGATAAACCTTTATACATGTAAAGTAAATGAAATACAAATATCAATCCATAGTAAAAAAATCAGGTATGGAATGATTATGAACCCTCAATGTTATCATTCGGAAGAAACTATATGTTGTTATTCCCCTCTTCCCTACACCCACCTCATCATTGGTGCATCCCATTTTCTTGAGGCCAATCCATTTAATTTCTCAAACAATTATATTTTGAACATCATTTTCCATGTAATCATAGTGTATTCAGATTAGCAATTGGAATATGTAGAGAGACAATTAATATTGATACAATTCCAATTGGTCTCTACTCTACGCTATATAAATTCCACAACATGTTTAGTCTATAAACTGGATTGACATAAATATCTAATGAGAGGTGAAGATGAGAACATGTTTCAAGTATATGTAAGAAATGAATCTTTTAATATTGTATGTAACCATGTTCATAGGTGTTTTTCTCAATAAGAATGAACATCTACCAACTAAAAAATCTAGTCATTAGATTATATCCCTCTTCAACTTCAACATGAATTTCAAACATAGTGCACCTACTAAGATGTGGAAAAGGTTTGATTAACCTATGGATCCTTTCTAAGTCATTTCAACTATCGATGACCCTGACATACTTATTTCTCCACATTCTGAGATATTTTAACAAATTATTTGATTCATCTATAAAATTTCTAATAAAAAATACCTATTATTTTTAATTTTCATACCCTCTTGAATATTTCAGTTATGAATTCATCAATCTTTATAGTCATGAGACCATATCTCTTCCCTTAATAAAATTCAAATGACCATTTCTACATTGTGATTCACATAATGTACTTTTAGACACCATCCTCTAATTTTTTCTAGTATTTGAAAGAAAACATGTTGCCTTGGTTTGTATGTTGTAAAGGAATGTAAGAAAAATTTAAATGAGTTACCATTGATATTAAATAATCATAAGTACCAAATTTAAATAAAATGTGATCCAATACCTAATTTTATGATTACTCTTTTCATGTTGTCATCATAAAATTTTGTCCATAAATTGCAGGAAATATGCCTCACTTGGTAATGATGGTAGGAATGGGGTCTATAACCCCCAATTTCTAGTAAGTAAACATTTATTATGCTTTTTAAGTATGTAATGTGTTTGGGTGCTATTTGGGAGGATTTTGAAGAATTTTGGAATTTTGGGGGGATTGTTCAATGGTGAATGGTTTGAGAAAGTCAGTTGAAACCAGGAAAATCATATTGGAAATTATGCATAGTGATATGGGGGATAATGGGAAGGAAAATGGTTAGGAACATGGTTTGGAAAGACTATGCGTCCACCCAAGAGAAACCATGCATAGTTGGAAAGTGGGATAGAGGTCTTTTCCTGGTTGGCTCATGGTTTTTCTAACCATAAGGTCCAACCATGCAAGATTTTTCATGAATAATATGTTATTGCATGGTTCGGGCATGGTTTTCCCAACCCTGTAACTAAACATACATGATTTACAAACTAGAAAAAAGTAGATCTAGGTTAGGATTAGATCTAAACCCATTTATTTCCTTTCATTTCATCCATAGTTCTAGATTTCTTCATCCAAAAGGTTTTAGAGTATTCGCCCATCAATCTGAAAGTGATCCAAAGGCTTTTATGGTGCGTTGAAGCCTGGTTCCCTTACCAAGTCTCCATTTGTGGTAGTTCTTTCTAGTTTTTCTTAGATCTACTTTTCGCCCTCTCTCGGTTTCATAGATATAGTCCTATGTGGATAGATCTAAGGTTTTTTATGATAATCATGGTTATTTTTTGACTTCTTCATCTTTGGTGAAGATATTTAATGTTGGTTTTTAGATATTCAACTTCATTTTGGTTTCATCTTCATTTTGTTCTTCTTTTTTATCATAATTCATGAGGTAGGTGGCATCACTCACAAATCCTATTTTTTAGAACAATAAGGATTAATTTAAAATTGATTTTTTCCATTGAAATTGGTTGTGATTTTTTTGTGAATTTCTTAATAGAAACACGCTTTGGTGATAGTTTAGGGAATTTTGGAAATTTGGTGTTTTGGGTGAAAAGTGAAAGTGGAAACATGAATTTAATATATTTATTTTTATTTTTTTATTTTGACGCATGGAAAATGTTTTCAATAAAAGGATGGTTTTATTGAAATGGTTTGTAAAATATTGTTTTTGAATGACTAATGGATTTAATGGTTAAGCATGAATTGAATGGTATAGAAAATGGTCATGAAGTACCATCATCAAAGGGACAGGTTATGGGTGTGAAGTTCCACCATCAAAGGTAACACCAAGATTTTATAGTTGTGTGGTTAATTGCATGTGTGGTTCTGAAATAGAATGGGTTATTCCATATGATTATTAATAAATGGGTGAATGACTTGTTCAGTTTCTTTCCTTTGAAATGAATTTGGATTGGTAATTTTTTTTTGGTTTGAAAACTTTTTTACTTGAAATGTATTGGTTTTGATATAAACTGTTTTAAATTGTTTTATATACATGTGATAACATGTTCTATCCTATTGGAGAAAGTGGGGAATTCATTCGGTGAAAACCTAATAATTTTCATTACTCACCCCTACTTTGGTATGTTGGTGTTTTTTTAGATTTAGTTTACTAGTACACTGGTAAAGGTAAAGCGTCAAACTTCTTTATTGGTTATTCATAATACTTGAGTATGGAGTTGGAGTTAGATCTTGGATTGATGTCTTGGTGTTTTTGAGCTTTGTTTACTTTGTCTTGCGTTGTGTACTTTGATACTAGAAGTCTTTAACTATGGTACTCTTTTTTATATTGGTTTTTTATATCAATGGTATTACCTTTATTTGTTTTACATTGTTATCTTTCATCATATAGTAGTTTTAGTTATGTAATGTTGGGTTATGGTTGTTTTATTTTCAAAGTGAAAATTGTCCCCCAATTTTATTGAATCCCTTGGCATTTATTTCCACCCTTTGGTGTCTTGGGAATATCACCTATGTCCAAGTATCAATTCCACATTAGCTTAATCTAATGAGGAGGGGTAGGATGTTAGAAGTGGTATCATCTTGTTCAATCCTTGACTTTCAAATGGTATTAGTTTTTAATCCTTGATTATCAGTTATGTTGGTCTTGGAGTTGAAATTAATTTTGGGTTGGTTCTTGAGTTGGGATGGTAGAAAGGATTATGATTGTTGGGATTTTAAATGAAGAGTATGAAAATTCATTGCTAACCTTTTTATACTAAACTTCAAGTTACCAGGGTGTTGATTACATAAGTGTTTTGTAGACACTTATAGGAATCGTAATATCATTTCCATGGGTTTATCTAAAGAGATGAGCATGACATGCACTTTAAAAATGACTTCCCACTATGATTTCATATTTCATTTTGAGTAATGATTTATGATTTTTTGGAAATTTTTTTATTTTTGAAAAGTGTTAAATTTATTTTCAAATGTAATAATTTTAAAAGATCGTGAATGTGATATTTTGAAAATATTGTTATTTTTAAAAGCATGGTGAAATTTTAAAAAATGGTTCAGTGAAAAAAATGTTTAATTTAGGAGATCCTTGTTATGATAGATGGTGAGGTAAAATTTTAAATTGTTAAGCCTTCAGTTTCTAGAGAGTGAAAATTATGACGTTTGTTGTGTTTCTAGAAAATGGAACCTAGTAGGCGTCTTAGAAACCAACTGGAAGAAGATGATGAGAATGTGGTTGAACCTGAGCCACATGTGAACCAAAATCTAGTTCAGAGTATTGTTCAATCTTTTAAATATGTGGATTGAGGGAACTTAAGGGATGAACCAAGGAAAGTGGATAATTTTGTTCCATTATAGAACTAGCATCCACCCATTTTTGAGTTTATTCCAAACTAGAAAAGGTAGAGGTGTGAATAAATAGGATGAATTGAATATTCAATTTCCTTGGAATACCAGTGGATAAAAAATTCATGTTATATATTTATATGCTAGAATATATTTCATGCCAATGGTGGGATTTAGTTGTTCAAGAAAAATAATACCAAGGCATTTCTTGGGAAGAATTCTGAAGAATTATTCAACATAAAATTATATCCTCATACATTGAGAATCGCAATAACGAATGACTTATTTAGATTTAATTAGGAGACCCTCATATTAATAGAGTACATAGATATAAATTCATGAATTTAATCCACTTTGAGCCAAAAGTTGTTACTAGTGCGTCCTTGAAGGAAAACATTTTTTAATCAGGACTAAGGAGATTCATTCGAATATTATTGTTCTCTATATAACAGATTATATAGAGATATCCAATAGAGTTATGGTGGAAGAAAGTTGTATATTAGGATATAAGGGTGGAGGAATTATATTAATACCAATGGGAAATGGTAGGAACTCTAATTATGGGAATAAGAATAAGAAGGACATCTATTTCCAAGGTAGTGGGATGACTCAGAATCAGACGATTCGATCGGTAAGTCTTCACCAAAATGTAAGAGTGGGCCAGGATATTTTCAATGTGGTTATTTGTATCTTATCAAGGGAGATTGTATATCACCACCAAGAAAATTCTATAATTGCAATCAAATTGGTCATCTTTATTGGTATTTTCATAGTTATCTGAGGTCGGGTGTTCAAGACACTTCTCATATGTCACAGACATTGTATGATTCAAAAGGATAAGGGAAGAAGAATACCTATCATCTATAAAATAAAGCTATCCATGGTTATTACAAGAGCACCATGACTTCCCATTAAGGGAAATCTCAATAGGGAAATAAGGAACAAAGTTCAATGAGTAAGAAATTATATTGAGATGAGAAAGTTATAGTGGATGATCAGTCTAGATCATTGATAGTGTGAGGTACAAGTCTTATAAATTATACACTTATTAAAGATTTGTTTAATATGGGTGAATCCCATTAATTTATTTCTTCTTTTTATGTTGATTTTCTAGGTTTAAATATTGAGATGATGCCTTCTGTGTTAAAACATCAAACTCCCATTGGTCAAATAGAATGTCAATCCTTTTGTGTAGAACATGTTCTATAACTATTGATGGAGTTGAGTTGGTATAGGGTTTCATAGTGATTGATATGGATGTCTATGACATAATAATTGGTATGAATTATGTGAAAATTTGCAAGTCCCACATCGACTGTTATACCTAAAGGGTCAGTTTTACGACTGATGATAGTGTCGAGCATATATCTAAGGGAGACTAGAATGTAAAGGCAAGTGCAATAGCATAGTTGGAACCAGTAGTTTAAACAATATCATACCACTTGGTAGAGTTAAATTTGGAATCAATGGAAGAGATAAAAAATAATAGCTTTCCAGCAGGTCACTACTACAAAAATGGGTAAGGGAAGTGCCACCTTTTATCAGCACTAAGACAAAAGTACTGATAAAGTCATTCTTTATCAGCACTTTTCTAGCACTGATAAAGGAATCCTTTATCAGCACTTTTTTAGCATTGATAAAACTATAGTCTCATATTTTATAAAATATGGTTCACAGTATCCTCTGTTTATCGTTCCCTCAAGCCCTCTCAGTGTTGTACCCCTTCGACAACTCCCCTCCCCCCACAATCTTCTCTTTGCCAGAGCTCCGCCGTTAGCCCTACTTCTTCTCCTCCCCCTCAAACCCCTTATGTGGATCCTCCTCCATGCAAAAACTACTACTTCTTCTCTGTTTTACTCCCTGTGAACCCTACTCCTCCATTTCTCAATGGTGGCGGCTCCTCTCATGCACTTCCCCCTCGCGGTCGCGCCTTCTTCTCCTGACGTAGTGCCGAAGACACCCTGACCACTTGGCGTTTCTTTTTTCCCTCCATCGCGGGTGTGATCTACTATAGGTAAGTCTCCAACTTCTCCTTTTAGGTTTATTTTTGGTGGATATGTTTTGTGAGAGCAGTTTTCATTAGGGTGATGTTTGGATTCTTCCCCATGATCACCACCATTGAATTAGATGCTAACCAACATAGAGTTATAACAATCTATGTCACAAAATCACACACATAGTGGATTATTATACTTGGTTAGTATATTATTTGAACTAAAGTATGATTTTTTTATGATTCCCCATGGGTCCTTATGATGTTTGGAACTAGAATTTATTTTTTACCAAGTTTCATATGTATGAGGGTTTGATATTCTCTTGCAACCTCAAGATGGACCTAGTTATACATGAATATTCTATTAATGTTTAGTGTTTTTCCGCATCCTTTTGGTGGGTGTATCTATATTGGGGAAAGAGGCCTTTTTGTAACCCCCTTCATGAAAAAGAAGAGTTTTGATAGTACCCGCTGCATTATTAATTGGTTACACTTTGTGGGTGTCATGATGTGCTGGTGATTGTGTTTATGGGGAAGGTTCTATTTATGATTGTGTTTATGGGGTAGGTTTTACTTTGGGATGGGCCTTATGGGGGTTGTTATATAGGGAGGATAGAGCGATGTAGAGGTAGATAAAATTGATTAGGAATCGGTTTTGAGACTTGGACTTGGTTTCAGTTTGGGTGGGATCTCTCTCGTAGTGTTTTCTTCAGTTTTCTTCCTCCTTGGTAGTAGCTCTCTAGATGTTTTCCGTATACTTAGTGTATGTTCATAGTTGTCTATCATTTATATAGGTTGTTTTTTACAGTTAAAAAAAAGTGTGTGACACCATTTATGAAAAATGATTTTGTATAAGTGTTTATAGGTTACATAGTTTATATTTAACGTCACTTATTGAAAAGTGCTCACATTTGATCACAATTGATTGTGTATAAGGCTTTGTTTTACTACACTTGGGGTTCATCTTGACAAAACATATTTATAATTGTTTAACGTTCTTATCAATTTTAATAAATGGATTTGTATAAGTTTTTCCAGCTTGGTTGTTGAAAGGTGATAATCTGGCACAATTTTATGTAGTTTTATTCTGTAATTTAAGCATCTACTTTAGGTTTAGATAGTGTTATGAACATGTGAGTAGTTGTATTTTGGTGGTTAATTATTTTTAGGATTGTGGGATGTTTTTTGACTTCTATCAATGGTAAATTCTACACATCTTTCTTTTATGTCAATGATAATTTAAGGGTGGTGTCAACTTAGTGAACCTCTATAACCAGTTGTTCCTAGGTGCTAGTTTAGAAGGTTTTTTCTTGAAAATGGGGAGAAACCGTGCACTTCATTGGGTAGATAGTTATTTTTCCCTGATACCTATTATGGGTATCAAGATTGTTATTTTTAATGGATACTTATCTAGTAAAGAACCGCCATTGGTGTGTCAGACCAAGTGATTTTGGTTAAGTACACCTACATTATTGAGAACCTGATTACGTGATGGGGGATGAATTTATTCTCTGGAGATTGTAAATGTCTTTCACTTGGTTGGATTGTATTTTAACTATATTTATTAAATCTATTACTTTATGTTGATCAATTAATAGACCAACCTCTAGTGGTTTGGGGGAATTCCACATGTAATACTAAGATTTGGATGGCTATATTAGTGTTCTATGATTATGCCTATGGTTTCAGTTGATATCATAATCTTTAAAGGTAGTGATCTTCTGTGATGTAGGGTTAGCAGCACCCACCCACAGTAGGTGTGTGATGCATGTCTCATCTTAGGAGGCACTTTCATTCATAGGTACCTCAAGGATAGCCCATCACTCCAAGGAATTTAATATGATTGTGATGGGTATAGACATATCACATTGCATTTTCTTAACATTCATGCTATAGTCAGAGAGGCAGTCGATGAATAGCCTAGGCAAAGGAAGGAACTAGAGAAATAATGTATGTATATCACTAAAGAGATGAAGAATATCGGGGAGCAGCATGAGGTGGATGGAACTTTGGTTTGATTATACTAATACTACCCCTAAGTAGACCACTCCTATATTGGGAATTCAGTTGTTAGAATCTCATATAGTTGTAGTCACTATAGTAATTTTACTAGGAGGTTCCAGGTGTGTTTGGAGGTACTATCTATGTTCGTTATATTTTTCTTGTAGTAATATTAGAAATAGGTACAAGAAACTATTTTCCCTAATTTTTTTAATTATTTTATAGGCATATGGTAGGCTCTATTAATATCTATTTTTATAAGAAAATGGTTATGTTCTACTATATTTGGAAGTCTTGTTTTGTTTATTTGAATCATAAATACTAATATTTGATATTAAAATAGGATGGAGATGAATGAATATTGGATGGATGCTAATCGTTTGACAATAGAGTATGAGAATGGAGTTAAATATATCATCAAGTTTGCAAAGGATCACGCAAAGGATTCTTCTCAAATCCTCTTTCCATGTTTACCTTGTTGTTATTCTAGACTAATTACTTTAGAGGAGTTGGAATAACATTTGATATGTCACGGAATAGATTGGAGTTATAAATGTTGGGATAAACATGGAGAAAAATAGAATGTAGCTTCTGGATGGGATAAAACTGTGTTTTATGGATCATTAGATATGAATAAAAATATGGATAATGAAGAAGACTGTATGGAGGATGTGATTATAGATGTCAATAATGATGAATATCATATTGAGGAAATGATAAGGACAGTTGAAGATGAACTCCGTGATTGCCCAAAATTGTTTGAGAAGTTAAAGAGTTGTGCAAAGACACCATTGTATGCTGGTTGCACTAAATATACAACATTTTCAGTTGTACTGAAGTTGTATAAATTGAAAGCAGGCAACAGATGGAGTGATGTTAGTTTTACAGAACTACTTTATCTCTTTAATGACATTCTCCCAAAAGATAATGAGCTCCCAAACCGGACATATGAAGTTAAACAAATGCTACGATCAATGGGTGTGATTTATGAAAGAATACATTCCTGCTCAAAAGACTGTATATTGTTTCGAAAGGAGAACAAATCACTTACAGGATTCCCAAAGTGTGGTGCTTATCGATACCAGAAAGATGAATCTAGTCCTATGAATGTTTTATGGTACTTTCCAATCATTTACAAGGTTTAGGCATCTATATGGAAGTGAAGAAACTGCATTACAATTGTCATGGCATGCAGATAAAAGAAATAAAGATGGGAAATTACGTCACCCAACCAACTCTCCTCAATAAAAGATAATTGATCATGAGTATCCTGAATTTGGAAAAGATATAAGAAACCTTCGTCTTGTGTTATCTACAAATGGAGTGAATCCTTTTGTTTTTCAAACCAGCACTCACAGTACATGGCCTGTTATGTTGGTAAATTATAACTTTCCACCCTTTTTATGCATAAAGTAGAAATTTATCATGTTATCTATGCTTATATCAGGACCAAAAAAACTAGGTAATGATGTTGATGTTTATTTGTCTCCTTTGATCGAGGATTCGAAGTTATTGCGGGGTTCAAGTGTTATGTTGTATGATGATTATAAAAGTGAATACATCACGTTCAGAGCGATGTTGTATGGGATGATAAATGATTTCCTTGATTATGGAAATTTTTCAGGCTATAGCATTAAAATAACTCTCAAGGGCGTCCCGTGTGAGAAGAAGATATAGAATCAATTAGGTTGAAACATTCATCAAAAACTGTGTTTCTAGGACATCATAGATTTCTACCTCATCGTCATAAGCATCGATATTGGACGACATCATTCAATGGATGTTCAGAACAATGCACAACACCGTCTCTACTAATAGGTGATCAACTGTTTGAGAAAGTAAAATATGTGAACACTGTTTTTTGTAAACCATTTTTGAAAAACCTTACGAAAATCGGTTCGAAAAAGAGATCAGTTTTTTTTGAATTACCATACATGAATTGTTTGTACGTCAGACATTTTCTTGATGTGATGCATGTGAAAAGAAAGTGTATGTGATAGTGTTATCGGAACGTTGCTAAATTCCCCTGAAAAAAAAAGGATGGAATTAAGGCAAGGTTGGACATGGTTGACATGGGAATATGAGAATAGTTGGCTCCCATGAAGGGTGAAAATCGAATGTTTCTTCCTCTAACTGCTTACACTTTTTCCAGGGAGGAGAGATATCAGTTTTACAACTTCTTCAATGATATAAAGGTTCTATAGTGGTATTCATCAAATATCAAGAACATTATGTCAATGTGTTAGGTCTACAAGGTTGAATACCCTAAGAGGGGGGTGAATCAGGGTATGACTAATTTAAAATTAATGCTCATTCTGATCTTGTTTCGATATTAAGAAAAACTCTCTTTTCTCTCTTTCCTATTGCACAATATAAGCAGAAAGTAAATCAAGCACAGGACACAGCAATTTTACTTGGTTCACTGCTAAGGGCTACGTCCAAGGAGCATACACTGATAGTTTTTTGGTCGTACCAAATTCCACTATACTTCACTAGCTGTGGATTACAATGTTCGGGTACAGTCACTCTGACCCAGGCTCACTGCCTTTGCAAGGTTTAGGGTCATCTCACTGCTTTCCCAAGGGTCACTCCCGGTTTCTCTCTCTCTGGCTCACTGCCGGTGGAGAGGATCACCTTCTTCCTCTTCCTTTGCTCACAGCTCTTGGAAGGGATTCTCTCAAAGTTTATAGACTTTTAGGTCTCTTCATTTTCATGATGCATGCATCCTCAACTGTTGATAGATGCTCTGTTGAAGTCCAACTTTGATCCACTGATGAATACCTCTTTGACTCTTAAACACTGGGCAATTCCTTTGGAAACACCTTTGTAAAGCACCCTACTTCGCGAGACTACCAATTTCGCAAAGCTCAAATAAGCCTTCGCAAAGCTCTTGCCTTTTCTTGATGCACTCTCGCGAAGCACTACCGCGAAGCACTGCTGCGAAGTTCAAATCGTTGTAGAGAAACATCCCTCGTGAAGCTCACTGAGCCAACACGGAGAGAGAAACTTTCACGGAGCTACAATAGGTGTTGAGAAGATCTTCTTTCACGAAGCACACAGGCTACGCGAACTACCTTCACGAACCGATAGCAAATTATTTTCTCTGAAAATTCTCTATACGTCTCTCGAGGGGGGAAGCCTCTATTTATAGGAAATTCCACCGACCCTCAACCCTTATGCGTGAAGTCAACACCACATCATCACCAATCGCGAAGATCTGAAGTATCCACTGGAATTCTGTCAAAATCGCGAAGCACCATGGAAATTTTCCGATCTCTAAGCTCTTCGTAATTGCGGAGCATCCCATAAATTACTCTGTGCCGCCACCGCGAAGATCCCTCGCATTTCCTTTCAACACTTCCATTCATGAAGATCGACGTAATCGTGAAGCATTACCACCTCCATTTTTCTGGTCTTCGCGAAATCCAATCCATGCATCCTCTCTTCGCGAAATTCATTCCATTTCCATATTTAATTACGATCTTCATGGAAATCCTATTTTCACGATGCTCACCAAACTCCAAATTTTGGACCCCAAAAATTTGGCAAACACTGGGAAACGGCGCCACCTTGTACTACTATTTTGTACCACCTCCAGATCATCATTTCCTTTGTCATCATTCTTTTGTCAACAGTTATTTTCAAAAACTTCTTTGGAACTCGACAATTTCTTCATGGAACCCTGCTTTGTCAACAAACACAATCAACCCAAAAATACTGCAATGTTACCTTGACGGATTTTTTCCCAACACAATGAATGATTTGAAGTTAAAATGTTCGAAATCACATGAAATCCATGTTTTTATGCATTATTTAATTCCTATAGCGTTACGTTTCATTTTTTCCAAGAATTTATCTCATATGTTAACCAAACATTGTTTCTTTTTCAAAGCTATATGTAGCAAAGGTTTAGACCTGGTAAAATTGCCAGCTATAGAAAGAGAAATTTTCATCATATTATGTGAATTATAAATTTTCTTCCCACCAACATTCTTTGATATGATGGTTCATTTGATGCTTCACTTGGTGAGAGAGATTTGACTTTGTGGTCCTGTGCACTATAGATGAATGTACCCCGTTGAACGGTATATGAAGATTTTGAAAGGGTATGTTAATAATCAAATTCGGCTAGAGGGTTGTATAGTGGAGTGATATATTTTTGACGAAGCCATTTAATTCTGTACCTAATACCTATCTGAAGTGGAAATCATTGGTCTCCCAAAATCTCGTCACACTGGACGCATTGAGGGTGATGGAATTTCTGGATGAAATGTTGTGACAATAAATATTACATATCGGAAGCAGGCCCACCTTTATGTTTTGCATAACTTTTGGGAGGTTGATTCATATATTGAAACCCACAAAGAAATTCTTAGGTAGTTGAATCCATCAAGGTCTGAAAAATGGATATCAAATACACATAATCACTAGTATATAGGATGGTTTCAGGACAATATTTTTAAGGAGTTAGATGAAAATCTGAATTCAATTTCAGAACGACTTCGATGGCTAGCCTCCAAACCAAGTGTGTATGTATTATCGTACAATGGTTATGTAATTAATGGTTATACATTCTATATATATGAACATGATGAATATAGTACCATGAAAAATAGTGGAGTTACACTTGTGGCTGAAGCGATGCATGTTTTTGGTAGTAAGGACAGAAATCCAATTTATGAAAATATGTCATACTTTGGCATTATCAAAAAAAATATGGGAGTTGGATTATATGATATTCCAATTGTCGATTTTTCAATGAAAATGGGTTGATAACAATAGTTTTGTTAAAATAGATGAATTGGTATTTGTGAAAGTTTATTTTAATAAAGAAGGGTACAAAGACGAACAGTTTATAATGGCTTCACAAGCGGTACAAGTATTTTATGTTCCAGATCCCGAAAAATGAAAGCTTTCAATTGTTCTGTTATCGTCCAAAACTAATTAAAGGTCCAATGAAAATTCAGTTGAGGATGATTCTTTCAGTGGTACGTCGCAATCATTTCACAGTGGTCCCAATGTAGATGATGTTTTAACTGAAAACAAAAACTGATGTATAGAAATCTGAACAAACACATTTTTATTGTGTTTATACTTTAGGGTAATGATACATGGGTCATTTTTGATGTGTATGAGTCAACCCTTCCTCAATCTGAGGCACGGTGTGGCCGGTATCACTCAAAGTGTCTCTCTTTTGTTTAAAATGGACAGAATTTTAAGTGAAAACAACAACTGACATATGGAAATTAAAAAAACTCATTCTTATTATGTTGATAATTTTAGGGAATGATCCATGGGTCATTTTTGACATGTACGAGTCAACCCGCCTCAATCTGAGGCACGGTGTGTCTGGTATCACTCAAAGTGTCTCTCTTTTGTTTAAAATGGACAGAATTTTAAGTGAAAACAACAAATGATGTACGAAAATCCAAAAAAATGCATTTGGATTATGTTGATACATTAGTAGAATGATCCATGGGTCATTTTGGATGAGTAAGAGTCAACCCCACTTCAATCTGAGGCATGTTGTGGCCGGTATCACTCAAAGTGTCTCTCTTTTGTTTAAAATGGAAAGAATTTTATGTGAAAACAACAACTGACGTACAGAAATCTGACCAAACGCATTCAGAATGTGTTTATACTTTAGGGGAACAATCCATGTGTCATTTTTGATGTGTACGATCCAAACTTACCTCAATCAGAGTTACAGTGTGGCCATTATCACTCAAAGTGTCTCTATTTTTCTTAAAATGGATAGAATTTTAAGTGAAAACAACAAATGATGTACGGAAATCTGACTAAATGCTTTCAGATTGTATTGATACTTTAGGGGAACGATTCATGGGTAATTTTTGACGTTTAAGAGTCAACCCCACCTCAATCTGAGGCACAGTGTGGCCGGTATCACTCAAAGTGTCTCTCTTTTGTTTAAAATGGACGGAATTTTAAGTGAAAACAACAACTGACGTACATAAATCCAACCGAACGGATTAATATTGTGTTGATATTTTAGTAGAATAATCCATGTGTCATTTTTGATGTGGATGAGTCAACCCCTCCTCAATTCAAGGCACAGTGTAGCCGGTATCACTCAAAGTGTCTCCCTTTTGTTTAAAATAGACATAATTTTAAGTGAAAACAACAACTAACATACGAAAATCAAAAGAAATTCAATATTATTGTGCTGATACTTTATGTTAATGATACATGGGTCATTGGTGATGTGTAAGAGTCAACCCTGCCTCAATCTGTGGCACAGTGTGGCCGGTATCACTCAAAGTATCCCTCTTTTGTTTAAAATGGATAGAATTTTAAGTGAAAATAACAACTGACGTACATAAATCCAACCAAAAGCATTTAAAATGAGTTGATACTTTAGGGGAACTATCCATGGGTCAGTTGTGATATTTAAGATTCAACTGTACCTCAGTCTAAGGCATGGTGTGGCCGGTATCACTCAAACTGTATCTCTTTTGTTTAAAATGGACAGAATTTTAAGTGAAAACAACAACTGACGTACTGAAATCAAAACAAACATATTTTTATTGTGTTGATAATTTATGGTAATGATACATGGGTCAGTTTTGACATGTAAGATTCAACCCCGCCTCAATCTGAGGCACAATGTGGCCGGTATCACTCAAAGTGTCTCTCTTTTATTTAAAATGGACAGAATTTTATGTGAAAACAACAACTGACGTACGAAAATCAGACCAAAAGCATTATGATTGTGTTGATAATTTAGGGGAATTATAAATTGGTCAGTTTTCAAATGTAAGAGTCAACACTGCCTCAATCTGAGGCACGATGTGGCTGGTATCACTCAAAGTTTCTCTCTTTTGTTTAAAATGGACATAATTTTAAGTGAAAACAAAAACTGACGTATAGAAATCTGACCAAATGCATTCATATTGTGTTGATACTTTAGAGAAATGATCCATGGGTAATTTTTGATGTTTAAGATTCAGCACCGCCTCAGTCCAAGGCATGTTGTGGCCGATATCACTCAATGTGTTTCTCTTTTGTTTAAAATGGACAGAATTTTAAGTGAAGACAACAACTGACGTATGGAAATATGACCAACCACATTCGGATTGTGTTGATAATTTAGGGGAAATATCCATGGGTCATTTTTAATGTGTACGACTCAACCCAGACTCAATCTGAGGCACGGTGTGGCTGGTATCACTCAAAGTGTCTCTCTTTTGTTTAAAATGGATTGAATTTTAAGTGAAAACAACAACAGACGTACAAAAATCTGAACAAACACATTCGGATTGTGTTTATACTTTAGGGGAATAATACATGGGTCATTTTTGAAGTGTAAGAGTCAACCTCACCTCAATCCAAGGCACATTGTATCCAGTATCACTCAAAGTTTCTTTCTTTTGTTTAAAATGGATAGAATTTTAAGTGAAAACAACAACTGATGTACGGAAATCCGACCAAACACAATCGGACTATATTCATAATTTATGGGAATGATCCATGTGTAATTTGGGACGTGTAAAAGTCAATCTCATATCAATCTAAGGCATGGTGTCGCCGGTATCACTCAAAGTGTCTCTCTTTTGTTTAAAATGGACATAATTTTAAGTGAAAACAACAACTGACGTACAGAAATCCAACCAAATGCATTCGGATTGTGTTGATACTTTAGAAGAATGATCCATGGGTCATTTTTTATGTGTACTAGTAAAACTTTCCTCAATATGAGGCATGTCATGGCTGGTATCACTCAAAGTGTCTCTCTTTTGTTTAAAATGGACACCCCAACCCCCTGGATGCCCCCAACCCCCTGGACACCCCACCCCTGGACGCCCCTCACCCCTCCTAGACACCACCGCACCCCTTGGAAACCCCCCACCCACCCACCTGGACACCCCCACCCCCATGGACATCCATCCCAAATCCCCTAAACACCACGACACCCCCCTTGGACAGCCCCACCAACCCCATGGACCCCCCCCCCCACCCCCTGGACACCACCCCACCCTCTAGACACCCCCACCCCTCTAGAAACCCCCACCCCTGTAAATCCCCCCAACCCCCTAGACACCACCCCACCCCCTGGACACCCACAAACCCCCTGGACGACACCCCTGCCCATCCTAGACACCACCCCACCACCTGGACAACCCCACCCACTTGGACAGCCACCCACACCCCCATGGACACCACCTCAGCCCCCTTGGACAGCCCCACCAACCCCCTAGACCTCCCCCCCTAGACACCACCCCATCCGCTAGACACCCCCACCCCTCTAGACACCCCCACCCCTAGAAATCCCCCCCAACTCCCTGGACACCACCCCACCCCCTGGACACCCCCATGGACAGCCCCCCCCCCCCACCACCCCCTGGACAGTTCCCACCCCCCCTAGACACCCACCAACCCCCTAGACGGAACCTTCACCCCTCCTAGACACCATCCCATCACCTGGACACCCCCGCCCCTTAGACAACCACCCCCACCCCCTAGACACCACCCACCCCCCTTGGACAGCCCCACCTACCCCCCTGGACACCACCCCACCCTCTAGACACCCCCACCCCTCTGGACACCCCCACCCCCTAGAAAGACCCCAACCCCTTGGACACCACCCCACCCACTGGACACCCCCCCCCACCATGGATATCCCCCCCACCCCCACCCCCCTCGACACCCACCAACCCCCTGGACAACACCCCCACCCCTCTTAAACATCACCCCACCACCTGGACACCCCAACCCCCTAAACACCCCCACCCCCTTGGACAGCCACCCCCACCCCCTAGACACCACCCCACCCCCCTTGGACAGCCCCACTAACCCCTAGACCACCCCCACCCCCTGGACACCACCCCACCCCCTGGACACCCCCACCCTTTGGAAAGCCCCCCAAAAACCAGGACAGCACCCCACCCCCCCTAGACACTCCCATAGATACCCCCCACCCCCTGGACACACCACCATCCCGTTGGACGGTCCCACCCCTCCTTGACACCACCCCACCCCTGGATAACCTCACCCCCATGGACTGCCCCTACCACCCCCTGGACACCATCCCACCCCCTTGGACACCCCTATCCCCCCGGACACCCCCCCCCCCCCCGGACACCCCAACCCCCCTGGACACCCCCTACCCCCCTTGGACAGCCACCCTAAACCCTTGAAAAGCCACCCCAACCCCTTTAATTCTAAATTGAATTCTTTATGTATTTAAATAATTTATGAATTATGTGTTAATGGTGTATGGGTATACTTTTTGTATGGGTATACTTGCTGAAATTACCTTATGAATTATGTGTTAATTTTGTATGGGTATACTTGTTGATGTGCTGGTTTTTTGTAGGTCTTGTTTGGGTGTGCTGCTGCAGATTTTTATATTACAGCAGGGAGGGAATTTATCAGCGCTTTTTTAGCACTGATAAAGGTATCCTTTATCAGCACCATTTTAGTGCTGATAAAGGCTCCCTTTATCAGCGCCTTTTTAGCATTGATAAAGGGGACCCCCCCCCTATCATCATTGAGCTTTAGAGCACTTTTTTAGCTCTGTTAAAGCCTGTTTTTGTAGTAGTGACCAGTGTTGATCAGTTTCCATATGTTTCTCCAAAAAAATCTTAGGCATTCCACCCATAAGAGAAATAGAGTTTACAATTGATCTCATTTTAGGGAAAATTCCTATTTCCCTTCCATATTATCGAATAGAACAAATAGAGTTTAGGAAATTGAATGTAAATTTGGAAGAGATATAAAGCAAAGGGTTCATTCATCCTAGCACATCTCTATAGGTAGAACTAGTCTTGTTTGGGAAAATTTTCTATGTAAATATAAAATTTTTTATAGATTATCATAAACTTAACCAAGTTATTAAAAATAATCGATATCCACTTCCCCACATTGATGATATATTTTATCAATTGAGGGGAGCTCAGTGGTTCTATAAAATTAAATTTCATTCAATATTTCACCAATTATAGGTTTTGAGGGAGGATATTCTGAAAAAAGTTATCAGAATTATATATGGAAATTATGAGTATGTGGTTATACTTTTCGATTTAACGAATGAAAATATAGTTTTTCAGAATTGGTGAATCATATATTTCAATGCTATATAGATTATTTTTTGGGGGTTTTGTGGAAGATATATTGGTGTATTCATGGAAAATGGATGAGCATGATAAACACTTGGTGAAAGTGGTTGGAATATTGAGAGATCATTGTATGTATGACAAATTATCAAAGTGTTATTTCTTTATACAAGAGGTACTCTTTCTTTTCCATGTAATCTTTGAAAGAGGTGCTTCTATTTATTAAGAAAAGATAGAGGCTAATATCTATTCGAGACCTCAAAATAATGTCTTTGAGATATGTAGTTTTATTTGTCTAGATAGTTATTAACAACTCTTTTTTCATGAATTCTCATGACTAGATTCACCTATGGAAACATTAAAAAGGAATAATGTTCCATTCTAATGGAGTGAGTAATGTCAAAATACTTTTCATGATCATAATTTTCACATTACATTAGCATCAATATTGACATTTCTAGAATCATGATAAGGGTACGTGGTCTATTTTGATGCTTCAGGATCTGGGTTAGATGTGTTCTCATGTAAGGATATCATGTTGTTGCTTATAGTTCATGGAATTTATGTCTACATGAGAAAAAATACCCAAAACATGATTTGGAGTTAGCTGTTTTAGTCCATGATTTGAATAATTAGGGTCATTATCTCTTCAGTGAGAAGTTTATAGTTTTATGGATCATAAGATCTTGAAACATAATTTCACACAATGGGGTTTTAACCAAAGACAAAGAATATGGATAGAGTATCTCCAAATGTTGAATTTGACTTTATGTATAGATCGGGTAAAAGAAATTCAGGGGAAGATGCATTAAAAAGACATTCCTAAGGTCAGTTTGAAAAAAGAGGCTTTAGATCAATGGCAGTTGATTTTAGTGATAGCAAACAAGAACATAGAATGTGAGGACTTAGGTGATGTTGTGGTTTTATTTTCGATTTATTTTTCTCTTTATTTGGTTGTGATAGTTAAATTGGCATAGATTTCTAATTCAGAATGTGTTTTGATGAGGTAAAAACTCAATGGTTGGGAGACCTTTGAGGGATGGAAGCTATATGGGAGTTCATTTTTGTGGTTTTGAAATCATATTGTTATACCTATAGATTTTCTAGAAAAACTTCTTCATGCTTACCATAATTTGATATGGGTTGTTCATCCTAGAATACAGAATATGTATAAAGTGTTGAAAGCACAGTTTTGGTGGGATGGCATGAAAAGGAAGGTGGATGAGTTTTTTTTAAGATGTTTAACATGTCAGCAGGTTAAGTTAGAGAATTAGTGACAAGAAGGTATGTTGTAGTATTTTAATATTATCATTTGAAAATGGTAATAGATATAAATGGATTTTGTAATAGGTCTCCTGAGAATGTTTTGGAGACATGATACCATATGGGTGATAGTGGATCGTCTCACAAATTCATCCCATTCTATCCCAATTCATGAATCTCATATGGTTGATGAATTTTCAAAAAATCTATATCTGAGAAGTTGTAATGAGTCATGAAATATGAGTTTCAATAGTGTTAGACAAAGATACGAGGTTTAAGTATCATTTCTAGAAATCCATACAAAAATACCTTGGGACTCAGTTGAATATGAGTACAGTGTATCATCCCCAGATGGATGGGAAATCCAAAAGGATGATACAAATATTGGAAGACATGTTGCAGGGTTTTGTAAAGGATTTTGGTGGCTCATGGGAACAGCACGTACCATTAGTGAAGTTCTCATATAAAAACAATTATCAGGACTCGATACATACAAATACTTTTAATGAATTTTATGGGAATCCTTATTTTAATCCCCTTTGTTGGGTGTAAAAAGGTTATAATTCATTGGTTGGGCCGAGCCTTGTCCAAGAGGCAACAAAAAATATTTAGTTGATTAGGAAATAGATAGAGATGGCACAGAGTCATCACAAATCATATGTAGATAATGTCGATGGTATTTGTGGTTCTAGTTGAGTTGTCATGTGTTCTTGAGGATCTCTCCGGGCTTGGAAATCATCATTTTGGTAATTAGGATAATTTATATCCAAGATACATTTTCCCTTTTGAGATACTTGAATGGGTTGGTGAGGGGCATATCAGTTGGTTTTACCACCACGGTTCAGTGTAGTGCATAACATGTTTCGTGTATCTTAGTTGAGTAAGTATCAACTTGATATAGACCATGTGATTTGATGGGAACACATTGACCTATATCCATATGCTTTTTTGGTCCATGTTCCAGTCTGGGTTCTGGATATGAAATAGATTTTATCATATGGAAAAAGAATCAGTCTAGTGTAGGTTTTGTGGAAACATGGTCAGATTTAGGAAGAATCTTGGGAATTAAGGAAGTAAATGGTTGAGAAATATCCTAAACTCTTTTGGGATAGATCTATTTTTTTGGGGGGGATGGAAAGGATAATGGTGGGGAGAATATATCACCCACAGTTTTAATTTAGTAACCCTTTATTTATTCATTTTATGTATGTAAAATGTTTGGGTTGTGTTTGGGGGGTGGAAGACTTTTTGAATGTTTTTCAGAATTTTATAAAGGTTAACAATTTTATCATGGTTATTTGGAACCGTTTATCACCTACAGGAAACCATGAATAGTGATATGGGGGCTCATGGGAAGGTGCACAGTTAGGCGCACAGTTTGGATGGATCGTGCGTCCACACAGGAGAAACTGTGAAATGTGGTATAGAGGCATTTTTCATAGTTGGTGTGTGATTTTTCTAACCTTATGGGCCAACAGTGCTAGTTTCTTATTTATAAATAATCTAGCGCATTGTTAGCATATATTTTTCAAAATCGTGTGAATAATTGTGCACAGTATAAAAACTAGATCCTAAAAAAAGTGGATCTAGATTGGGATTAGAACTAAACCCCTCTTTTTTCCTTTATTTCATCCCTAATTTGAGTTTTCTTCGTCCTAAATTGTGTGGAGTCTTCCCCCATTGATCTGGAAGTGGTGCAAAGACTTTTCTTGGTGTGTTGATTCCTAATTCCCTTTCTAATTCTCCATTTGTGGTAGTTCTTTTTAGTTTTTCTTATATATATTTTCTTCCCTCTCTTAGTTTCTTAGATCTAGTATTATGTTGATATATCTAAGGTTTTTTATGCCAATAATGGTTAGATTTTCCCTGGATGATGTTTATATAAGAGATCTAAGGTTTTTTTTTGAGATTCAACCCAGTTTTGTGCGTGTTTTTATGAAATTATTCATTTTCATTATTAAAACCGAGGTATGTGGCTTCGATATCAACTCCTATTTTTTAGAACATGAATAATAAATTTCAAATTGATTATTTTTCTTGAAATTTTTTGTGAAATTGTTTTGAATTTTTTAAGGAAAACCCTCTTTGGTTACAATTTGTGGAATTTTGGAACTTGGGTGTTTTTCGTGAAAAGTGAAAGTGGTATCATGATTTTAAAATGATGATTTTAAAATCGTTGTTTGATTTTGTTTCATGGAAAAGTGATTTCAATAAAATTATGGTTTTAATAAAATGGTTTGGAAAATATTGTGTGGGAATGATTAGTGCCTTAAATAGTTAATCATGAATTGAATGGGATGGATAATGGTCATGAAGTACCACCATCAAAGGGATGAGTTATGGATGTAAAGATCCACCATCAAAGGTAACACCAAGATTGTGTGGTCATGTTAAGTGTGTGTGTGTGTGGTTGTGAAATTGAACGAGTTATGATATATTATTATTTATAAATGGTTGATTAATTTTTTGGTTTATTTCCTTGGAAATGGACTTGGATTAGAAAAATATTTTGGTATGAGAACTATTTTACTTGAAATGGATTGGATTTTATATTAACTATTTTTTAATTGTTTTATATAAATTTTTTTATATAAATGTTATATCATGTAATATTCTAATGGAATGAGTAGGGAAGTCATTTGGGGAAAACCTATTGAGTTTCATTACTCACCCCAGCTTTGTCACATTGTTTCTTTTTAATATGTTTTTTACTGGGACACTAGTAAAGGAAAACTGTCGCACTTATTTAGTGGTGCATCATGATACTTGAGCATGGTTTTGGTGTTAGATCTTGGAGTTATTTCTTGGAGTATTTTAGATTTGTTGGTTTTGTCTTCCTCTTTGAACTTTGATACTAGTAGTCTTCTTTTGTGGTACTCTTTTATAGATTGTTTTTGAATATCAATGGTGTTTCCTGGAGTTGTTTTACATTTTTATCATACATCATATAGTGGTTTTAGTTACAAAATTTTGGGTTATGGTTATTTTATTTTCGAAGGAAAATTTTTCCCCCAATTGTATTAAATCTCTAGGCATTTATTTCCATCCTTTGGCATCTTGGGGAAGTCACATAAGTCCAAATAGAAATTCCGCCTTTAATTAATTCAATGAGGAGGGGTGGGATGTTACATGGGGGAATCCAACCAACATCCTCGATATTCACTAATTCTTTGATACTAAAATAACGATATGAAAGATGGAATATCCTTTACCTATTAGTGAAATGAACAAATAGAAAAGATAGAAACAAACTCCACGAGTCTAGATTCCTCTTCACTACTATTTCAAATGCATGTGTCACAGGACATCTATTTCTTTCCTAAGTGGTAGAAACCAAGAGAACTATATTATAATTTCCATATAGAAAATTTCTTCCATTTGTATGAATTTTTTTTAGTGAGGTGTTGCTTTGATGCATTGAAGGAATGACCAAAATATCTGATGAAATTAGACATTCACTACAAATACATGATTGTTAAACACATTCTCCACTATTTAAAATTGACAAATAGCTTAACCAGTTTGAAAAAAATCACTCAATTCAATAAATAAACACCTAAAATGATGCTTCCTAATCATCATAAACCTTCTTAATAACTATACAATTTTAAAGAAGCGCGTTGTTGTAGGATATTTTATATCCATACTCACTCTCCATGTGTTCCTATATTAACTCGGTATAAACATCCTAATTAACTTTTATCATTCCAATAATAAAGGGCCATATACATATTGAGTCGAGGTGTCAATGATCTTGAGTTATCCTTGGATTAAAACAAGTGTGTGGTCCTAATTTTTTTTAGATTTTTCAACCTGTTAAATTTCTGACAAGGGTAGCTCACATCTACAACATTCATGTGTCACTAAAATATTGGCATTTTATATAAAATATTGATTTCATAGATTCATATATGAGATAACTATAATGTCTCTTCACATAGTAAGGTTTTATAACTACTTTTTATGGTCCTTTGATCTCGAATTTTCTTTCAATAGTTAATTACTCATCAATCCTTACAACATTTATTTATTGGAAAATATTTGGTAACTCTATTATTAGTGTCATTGCATCTCAATCAAACTCAGGCACCACTGGTATAATATATTGTGATGTTTTCACATGCCATGTATGTTGTCTTTCTCGATAATTTTCTTGCATCATCTCATATTCTCATTCAGATACTTCCTCATCCCAAAAATGATCATCATGTCAATAATTGATCACAACCTTGTGTGAATCAGCTATAACAACAAATGTTGTAAGAACATCAACATGTACTACCATGTGAAATCCCTGTCCTACATATATTATCTTCATCTTTTCCACCTTGAACAACTGTCTCATATGTAAAAAAATACCCATCGGAAAATCCACCATCATTTGGTATTTTTTAAAATTTGGTTGGTACTTCAATTGTACTAACATAAACATACAATTCCATCAAACTAAGCCTTTTATGCTCTTGATATGTATCAGAATCAAGCCTAAAATCATCATTATCGACCAAAATATGACACATGTAAAATATATTATCCTAATTTTGAGGAAGACTATAAATGATAGATGATATACACTAATTTCCATCAAGTTCAATCGATCATGAATTTTACTTTTAATTGTTCTCATAATTGCACATCCATTAAGGTTTACAAATATTTCAAGACCATGAATATATGATATCCCTTACTCATCATATACTATGTCACTTCCATGATAAATAAATGAAAAAAAATCACATTTTCTACCTTGAAAAACTATCTCATATATAAAAACATACCCATTTGAAAATCCACCATCATTTGATATTTTTTAAAATTTGGGCGGTACTTCAATTGTACTTACATAAACATACAATACCATCACACTAAGCCTTCCATGCTCTTGATATTTATCATAGGCAAGACTAAAATCTTCATTATCAACCAAATGATTACACATGTAAAATATATTATCCTAACTTTGAGGAAGACTATAAATCATAGATGATATACACTGATTCCCATCAAGCTTCAATCGATCATGAATTTTACTTTTAATTGAGTTCATAGTTGCACATCCAGTATGGTTTACAAATATTGTAAGACCATCAATATATAATATCCCTTACTCACCATCTATTATGACACCTCCATGATAAATAACTGAACAAAATTATTTGGGCCATATTTTTGAAACTGTTAATTGAAATTAAATTATAGTTCAAATACATACACAGATATTTCTACAAATAAATCTAAAACTGTTAAACCTTAAGAATTATTATTTTTATTTCAATTATTTTAATTAGTAGATAGAAAATGAATCTAACTAGGATAATGGGAAGTCCTAATACAACAAATAATGACATAATAATATATTTACTACAATGTAATAATATATTAATATATTAATTACAAAGATAAAATATTTTATTTATAATTCAGTAATATATTAATATATATACATATTTTTGATACAATGGAAGTTACTTATAAATAACAAAAAACCTAATTAATATTGAAATTAAATTTCATTTTCAATTTTCTTTCTCAAAATATTTAATTTATTATCAACTATCAAATTGAATTATTTGATCTATTGTTTTTATTTGTAATGGCCCGGACCTCTCCGACCCATTCCTTTGTCGAAAAGAGGGTCATGAAGTGTTCTAGAGGGTAGAATGGGATTTTCCCATACTTTTTAGAATTTTGTAACTACACACCGTGTAGTGTGAGTAAACGTCGTGTACCACCTTTACAGGTATACCCCATGTTGAATCCATTTCCTTTCCATGTGAAATAAATGAGTACACACCGTATAGCCCATACCACACGCCGTGTAGCTCTTCCCTGCGTACACGTTACCCTCAAACCGTGTGTTGACCAGTCAACGGAAGTGTGTCTTGTTGAAGCTGTTTCCTTGCCGTGTGAAATAAATGAGTACACGCCATGTATCCCATACTACATGTTTTCTAGCTCCTCACCGCGTACGAGTTACACTCAAACTGTGTGTTGACTAGTCAACGACCATGTGCCGCTTTAAAGGCAGTGTTGGAAGCCATGTGGCGACCGTGTGAAATGGCCGAGTACACGTCGTGTACTTGAAAGTACACGCCATGTACTTTAGTTTTTCTCACCTATAAAAGGAGGGGTCCTCTCCTCCTTTTCAAAACACTCCTCTGCTCCCCTTTCCCTCGAGCAGAGCTCTCCCAAGAGACTCAAAAGCTCATTTCTTCCCTAACTTTTCCATCTGAACTCTGATTTATGATTCGTCAGTGGCCATGAGAT
The DNA here is from genome assembly GCA_963277665.1 of Viscum album. NCBI lineage: Eukaryota > Viridiplantae > Streptophyta > Magnoliopsida > Santalales > Viscaceae > Viscum > Viscum album. The sequence continues at coordinate 463,071,683 of OY728139.1, read as the reverse complement.
TTTAACAACAAGGAGGAACTTATGAGCTTGGATTTGTTGCTTTCCCTTCAGCCTTTCCTTCCCAGATTCCACCTGAGGAGGTTTTTCCAGGTTTTGATAGAAGTGACGGATGCCGACGGACGTCTTCTAACGCTGATATGGGGGAATGTTGTGATCAGAACCTATTGAGGTAGGGATCTTACCTTTGTCTCTCTCTTTTGTGAATCATGCGGGGTTGGTATCCTCTTGTTTTTGTGATATACGATTGAACCAATAAATAAAGATAATAACTGGTTAAATAACAGGGATGGGGAAGTTGTTATGTTTATCTTTGTTTATCCTATTATTATGTTGTGAATTGATTAGGCTTATGCCTACTGAAAATAACGGTCGTTGGGGGCCTTTGATTGCACAATTAAATGTTTCCCTATCTTTCTGGACCGTTTTTTGGATAGAAACCTTGTGGAATAATGGAAATTGGTTAATCACATAAATTTGGCTAATTAAATTAATATCTAGAACCCTTGTGTGATCACCCCGGTTGAACAAAAGGGAATAATGAACATGTGGGTGTTGGTTTGGTTACGTGGTGTGTGAAAGGGGGGTGAATCCTGAGTTGTTATGAATAGGATGGGAAGCGGGGCTGCCGTAAATGATATTAAAGAGTAAATGATGTGGCACGAGCCTTGTTTTGTGATACGGTTGTGGAGATGTGGTTACAGTGGCAGCAGGGCTGCAGTAATGGGTTGTGATATTAAAAGAAAGTGGAAAGTTGATAAATGAACTGTGGGGAAATATAATGAATTAAACTTGGGAACAATAAATGGGGTTTGATTGATGATAAAAGGTTGGGTTGTGTTTCTTGTGTTTTATCTAACTTGATTTGTGGTTGGCAGGGATTTTTTTCTACAAAATGCTTGATCTGGTTTGATAGTTTCCTAGTAGTTAAGAAACTAATAAACTATTCTAATGAAACATGAAAACCTAAATGTGGTTGGTACTGTTTGTTGTATGCATGCTTCGTAGTATCAGTGCCAAGGCATGTGCTCAGTTTCTCTGTTTAGAATCCATAGGATGGGTTGTGTGTTTGGTATACATATATATATATATATATATATATATATATATCTTTATCTTTGTGTTTTGTCGCACCCCACCCATGTTGATCACTTAGTGCCGAACACTCCCATTTCATGGGAGAGGGTGTTTTCCCATTAGTTACAAGCTCCTTCCTTCTCCTTCTTCCATAGGTTGTGATGGATTGAGGTGACCTTACACCCAAGACTCTTCAGGTAGGTTTTGATTGGGGTGGTTTCAGCCCAAGGCTCTTCGGGTAGGAGTACTTTTCCTATGAATCTTCGGGATAAGGCACAGGTGTGTGCGGGAGGGACATGTGGTTTGTGAGGGCCAGGTGTGTACAGGTGGGATATGTGGTTCGTGAGGCTCAGGTGTGTGCAGGCGGGATATGTGGTTCTTGAGGCCCAGGTGTGTGCGGGTGGGAAGAGTGTGGTAGCGTCAGGACGTTCGCCATTAGGAATAGCAGCTAGCTAGTGGGAAATGATGTAGGGTACCCAATACTCTTGTTCTTATATACTACTACCTGTTGTTTTGTGTTTTTTGTGACCGTGGCTGGTGAGGTTGGGTGAATCGAATTCCTTGCTAGGTTTTGGTTTCTTCTGTTGTTCTCATGGGACATTAGGATGTCTCCCCCGCCTATGCGTGAGAACATTAGGTTTCCCTACTGAGTATACTTGTATGCTCACCCTAAGTTTACTTTCAGGTTTCCAGGAGGACTACCAGGGCCGTGTAGGACCCTACTTGTTGGGACAGTTGGAGTTGTTGTAGTTGTTTTACTCTTGTTTCTTTTGGTATTGTACTTTTTGAGTTTTCTTGCACTTGTAACTTGTTTTAGAATTGTTTAAACATGCATGTGGGATTGATTTGGGTTTTATTTTATTTTACTTGTTCCTTTTTCTTTTGGTGTTTGACTCATCCTATTTCCCGATCTTAAATAATAAAAGGGTAATGCCTCCCATATTTTTGAAAACTCATACCCTTGGTGCTAGTCGCCACCCCAGGGCCTACTGGAGGCGGGACTCAGGGGTCATTATCTCCCTTTCACCATTGCCATCTCAGAAGGTGCATCTTTGATGGAAGGGGGTCGTGACAGAATGGTATCATATGAGGGTTGAGATATAGGATGGAGTTTGGAGTTATGCATAGTGAGGATTGCATGGGATGGTAGGGCGACAATGTTAGTTGATGTTGGTGTGTGACATAAGCCAGGGAAGACCGGCTGGGACACGGGATTTTAGGGCCCCCCGTGATCCGATGCAAGGACTCTGAGCCTACCGAACGACCAAGTGAGACTACATTTATTCCAGGGTAGAGACCCTAGGTAAGGTGCATGAATCATCATGATTGTGTTTTACTTTATTTGGGTGTTCTGGGAAAGAAATAAAGTGATAAAATGAAACCTTGATAAATTTCCTTGCTACTTGGGCTTAGGCGATCTTTGTTTACTGTATAGCTATGGCACCTGGACGTCGTCCCTGGGTGGATCAGACAGCCGAGGCCCAGTAGATTCAGGCGGTTGATCAGTTGAGGATTGACCGAGAAGAGGAAGATAGCCAGTGGCAGAAGACTCTCCATTCTTTCCAGCGACAAACCCTCAAGAAGTATGAGGGTAGTACTTCAGATATGGAGACTGAGGGGCGGCTTGAAGAGCTAGGGATCGCTTTTAATTTGATCTGCACTCTTAGGGAGTACTGGTTTCCTCTATCAATCAGTCATCTGAGAGGCGTGGCACGTTAGTGGTGGATGCTCTACCTCGGAGAGAGGATAGAGGAAGAGGTTCTGTGGGCTGACTTTGAGAAGGAATTTTGAGAGGAATTCTATTCTTCCATGAACAAGGTGGAGAAGCGGAAGGAGTTACTCTTCCTCCAACAGGGGATTATGTCAGTATGAGAGTCGGGGATCAAGTTTAAGGATATCATATGCTTTGTTCCGGATCTCTTTCCGGATGAGGAGTCTCGGGAATGATTTTTGGAGGAGGCGCTTCGTCCTTCCTCCAGTATGTTGTCACACCCTTCACCCTTCTGACGTACTTGGTAGTACAGAAGAAGGAAGAGGTTGTAGAGAGGATGCACTCTCAAGGAGGTGCACCATGAGTGGGGATCCAGCCAGGTTCGTCGAAGGGGAAGGCAGTCAACATAAGGTCTCCTACGACAGGACCTTCCAGATTCAGGCCAGTGGGGAGCAGGCCCCAGCAGTTCCAGTTCAGATCTTTGGGTCCTCGTCCCTTTTTCATGAGCCCAGGACTGAAGTGTTTCTCTTTTGGAGGTTTTGGGAACATCCAGAGTCGGTGCCTGACCCAAGCTCAGTACGGTGGAGGTGGGTAGGTTCAGCGCCCGCCTCAGCAGCACCAGTTGCCAATGAGGCCCTTCCAGTAGCAGCAAGACCCTACTCCTCCGAGGGAATACTTTGCAAGAGGAGGCCGACCTCAGGGTTCTCCTCAGGGACCTAGACCAGTGCGTGGTCTGGGAGGTAGTTGACATTAGAGAGGCATAGGAGCTAGGGGTGGACTATTGCACACAGCAGAGTTGGTAGCTCCATCAGGACTAGAGGTGGTGCGAGGTACGATTTGTTTGTTCAGCACTCTTGTTTCTAATTTGTTTGATTTGGGATCTTTGCACTCCTTTGTTGCACCTAGTCTAGCCCATGAGTTGGGTCTAGACGTAGAGAGACTTTCCGTACCCCTGGTGCTGAGTACACCAGTTGGAGGTCATACCAGCTTATCTTGTGTTTTTCGGGTATGTGGGATGACATTGGGACCGCATTGATCTAGTGGTGATCTTATTTTGCTATAGATATAGCCATACGATGTCATCCTAGGCATCGAATGTCTATTTTCTATTAGTGCCGTTATCGACTGCTTCTGAAGAAGAGTTGTGTTCTCCGATGTGGATGGGCAGCATGTAGCTTTTGTTGTCGAGAGGAGCTATCAGGTGGGAAGCCGGCATGTGAAGCCTCTCATTTCCTTTCTAGGAGGGGTATCAAGGGTTTCAGTGGATACAGAGATGGTGGATGTTCCAGATGTTGTTGAGGAGTTACTCAATGTTTTTCCCGAGGAGGTTGTGACTCTACCCCCCCCCCCCCCCCCGACGTGACGTTGAGTTCGGGATAGACTTAAAACCTGGTGCCCATCCGATTTCGATGGCCCCTTATTGGATATAACCTTCGGAGTTGCGAGATTTGCGGATTCATATTGATGATCTGATAGAGAAGGGTTTTGTTCAACCTAGTGTGTCACCATGGGGTGCTCTAGTTTTGTTCGTGAAGAAGGCAGATGGTGGTCTCAGGCTATGCATAGACTATTGAAGGTTGAATCAGGTAATGGTCAGGAACCGTTACCCCTTCCAAGGATAGATGATCTCTTCGACCAGTTGAGGGGATTAGGTTGGTTTTCTAAGATTGATCTATGATCTGGATATCATCAGCTGAGGGTAAAGGATATTCACATCTCAAATACATCTTTCAGGTGCAGGTATGGGCACTTTGAGTTTGTAGTGATGCCATTTTGAGTTACATATGCACCAGCTGTGTTCATGGGACTTGTGAACTTTGTCTTCCGAGAGTTTCTGGACCGGTTCGTCATTGTGTTTATCGATGACATCATGATCTACTCAAGATCAGAGGAGGAGCATGTTGAGCATCTCAGGGCAGTCTTGGAAGTCCTTCGACACCACCAGCTTTATGGGAAATTGTCAAAGTGTAAGTTCTTGACACAAGAAGTACACTTCCTTGGGCACGTGGTGTCTCAGCATGGAGCGTCGGTGGACCCGTCGAAGGTAGAGGCAGTTGTTTCTTGGACAGCACCCAAGAGCGTGGCAGAAGTTCGTAGTTTCCTATGGTTGGCAGGCTATTATCGGAGGTTCTTTTCGGACTTATCTTGAGTTGCTTCTCTAGTGACAACTTTGACTAGGAAGAACCAGGTCTTCCTATGGAGTGAGCAGTGCCAGGAAGCTTTCAACAACCTGAAGGAGAAGTCGGTCAATGCTCCAGTACTCAGGTTTCCAGAGGAAGGGTTGTGTATGAGGTGTTTTTTGATGCTTCTGGCCTTGGTTTGGGGTGTGTACTGATGCAAAATAAGGGTGTGACCTGTTATGGTTCTAGGAAGTTGTGCCCTCACGAGCATAACTATGCCACCCATGACCTAGAGCTTGCAGTAGTAGTGTTCACATTGAAGTTTTGGCGCATTACCTCTTTGGGGAGCACTTTTTGTTCTTATCAGATAACAAGATCTTACGTTATATCTTCTCCCAGCGTGACCTGATCTTACGGCAGCGGAGATGGGTCGAGTTTCTCCAAGACTATGACTTTGAAATCTCTTACACTAAAGGTAAGGGCAGCGTTGTGGCTGATTCCATGAGAAGTAAGTCTCATAAAGAAGTTGTTCGGGAATCCACTGATGCTTGGAAATAGATGGGAGAGTTAGATTCCTTGAACTTGGATGCAAGGGTAGAAGGTGTTAGAAGTTGTTTCTTTCAGATGACGGTGCATTCCTCCTTGTTGCAGCAGGTGGAAGAGTCTCAGTGGGGAGACTCCGAGGCGGAAGTAATGAAGGATCGTATCGATCAAGGAAGCACTCCAGAAGGATGGTCAGAGGAAAGTTGTCATTGGATGCTTTTTCATAGAAGGTTGTTTGTTCCGGAGGTGATGTGTGAGGGAGTTCTCTATGAGTTCCATAGATCAGCCTTGGTGGTGCATCCGAGAGTTTCAAAAATGTACCAAGTCCTGATGGAATAGATTTGATGGCCCGGGGTGAAACAGGAAGTGGCATAGTTTGTGGCTAAGTTCCTAGTGTGTCAGCAAGGAAAAGATGAACACCATGTTCCCAGTGGTTTTTTGCATCCTTTAGATGTCCCCGAGTGGAAATGGGATGACATCTCAATGGAATTCATCACAGGATTACCCAGAGCTTAGGGTGGTTATGATGCTATCTGGGTAGTGGTGGATCGGCTGACGAAATCAGCTCACTTCTTAGCAATTAAAGAGTCGGCCCTGGTGAGTACCTTAGAACAGAGGTATGTAGACGAGGTGGTGTGTTTGCATAGAGTTCCGAAGACTATCATCTTAGATCGGGATACTCGGTTCACCTCACGATTCTAGAAGGGGTTACAGCATGATTTTGGCACCCAGCTATTCCTTAGCACTACTTTCCACCCCCAGACCGATGGGCAGGCAGAGCGGACTATCCAGACATTGGAGGACATGCTGAGAGCATGCGTTCTGGATTTTGGAGGATCATGGGTGTGACACTTTCCTTTAGTAGAGTTTTCCTACAACAACATATTCCACTCTACTATTGGCATGGCACCGTTTGAGGATTTGTATGGAAGACCATGTCATTCACCCATTTGTTGGGAAGAGGATGGAGAGACAGGTGCTCTTGGGCCAGAGGAGGTACAAAGCACCACAGAGAAAGTCCATCTTGTGTGTGAAAGGATGAAAGCGGCTCAGGACCGACAGAAGTCTTATGTTGATCGTCGGAGGAGGCCCTTGGGGTTCGAGGTGGGGAATCACGTGTTCTTGAAGTTTTCACCTCGACGGGGGTAGCAGAGGTTTGGGAAGGGGAGTAATCTCTCCCCTAGGTTCATCAGACCTTTCGAAGTGTTGAGGCGAGTCGGCGAGGTGGCATATCAGCTGGCCCTACCACCTTAATTGGAGAAGGTTCATGACATCTTCCATGTCTCCTTCTTCGTCGGTACTTACACGACGACTCTCACGTTATCAACTGGGGAGATTTAGATATGGGAGACGACACGACCTTCGAGGAATGACCAGTCAGAATCGAGGATCATAAATAAAAGGTGCTACGTGGATGAACCATCTCCTTGGTTCGTGTGTTGTGGAGGCATGGCGGCCTCGAGGAGAGCACTTGGGAGCGGGAGGCCCAGATGCACGCTCAGTACCCGGATTTGTTTTTCTTGTTCTTCTGAGCTTTGTTTTGATGTTATACTTTGTACCTTTGATATATGGAATTTTTGGATTGTTGGTTGTGAGATTTTTTGTTTCCTTGTTCTCTGGAAGTATGTAACATGTCCGGATGTGTGGGGAAAGGGAAAAACATGATCCTTAATCAAGACACATTAATGCGGATGCGATTGAACCCGTGCGGGTGAGTCAGTGCCGCCTAAAGAGGATAATATCTCGACAGGGGAGAAGGAATTTCCCCAAGCCATGTGTTCGGGTAGTGTGTTGGTTGTACGGTGTTGGGGGCAGTGTAAGTTGAACAAAAATCCTAATATATGGAAGTGGGAAGACCCAATTCTTAATCAAGAGGAATTAATGCGAATGTGATTAAACCCGTGCAGGTGAGTCAGTGTCGCCTAAAGCGGATACTATCTCGACATAAGAGGAGGGATTCCTAACACATATGATTAGGGTTTTTGGTTGGGTTCGTGATATAACGAGAGCCCTAAGAGGTATCTTATTGGGTTCCTCCGGGTTGGTTTCTGAATTCTCGGGGACGAGAATGTTTTAAGAGGTATCTTATGTAATTTCCCAGACCTCTCCAGCCCATTCCTTTGTCGAAAAGAGGGTCATGAAGTGTTCTGGAGGGTAGAATGGGATTTTCCCACACTTTTCAGAATTTTGTAATTGCACGCCGTGTAGTGTGAGTACACGACGTGTACCACCTTGCTGGGTATACCCCATGTTGAAGTCGTTTCCTTTCCATCTGAAATAAATGAGTACACGCCGTGTTGCCTATACTACACGCCGTGTAGCTCCTCCCTGCGTACGCGTTACCCTCAAACCGTGTGTTGACCAGTCAACGGTCGTGTGTCGTGTTGAAGTCGTTTCCTTACCATGTGAAATAAATGAGTACATGTTGTGTATCACATACTACACACCGTGTAGCTCCTCCCTATGTACACATTACCCTCAAACCATGTGTTGACCAGTCAACGACCATGTGTCGCGTTAAAGGCCGTGTTGGAAGCTGTGTGGCAACCGTGTGAAATGGCCGAGTACATGCCGTGTACTAGAAATTACACTCTGTGTACTTTAGTTTTTCTTGCCTATAAAAGGAGGGGGCCTCTCCTCCTTTTCAAAAAACTCCTCTCCTCCCCTTTCCCTCGAGCAGAGCTCTCCCAAGAGACTCCAAAGCTCATTTCTTCCCTAACTTTTCCATCTGAACTATGATTTATGATCCGTCAGCAGCCACGAGATCGTAACGACGAGGTGGAACTTCTAATCCTGGATCTGTTGCTTTCTCTTCAGCCTTTCCTTCCCAGCTTCCACCCGAGGAGGTTTTTCCAGGTTATGACAGAAGCAACGGATGCCGACGGACATCTTCTAAAGCTGATCCGTGGGAACGTTGTGATCAGAACCTGTTGAGGTGGGGATCTTACCATTGTCTCTCTCTTTTTTGTATCATGCGGGGTGGGTATCCTCTTGTTTTCTTGATATACGATTGAACCAATAAATAAAGATAATAACTGGTTAAATAACGGGGATGGGTAAGTTGTTATGTTTATCTTTTTTTATCCTATTATTATGTTATGAATTGATTAGGATTATGCCTACTGAAACTCACGGTCGTTGGGGGCCTTTGCTTGCGTAATTAAATGTTTCCCTATCTTTCTAGACCGTTTTGGGGATGGAAACCTTGTGGAATAATATAAATTGGTTAATCACATAAATTTGGCTAATTAAATGAATATCTGGAACCCTTGTGTGATCACCCTGGTTGAATAAATGGGAATAATGAACATGTGGGTGTTGTTTTGGTTATGTGGTGTGTTAAAGGGGGGTGAATCCTGAGTTGTTACGAATAGGATGGGCAGTGGGGCTTCAGTAAATGATATTAAAGAGGAAATGATGTGGAACGAGCCTTGTTTTGTGATATGGTTGTAGAGATGTGGTTACAGTGGCACCAGGGCTATAGTAATGGGTTGTGATATTAAAAGAAAGTGGAAGGTTGATAAATGAACTGTGGGGAAAGATAATGAATTAAATGCGGGAATAATCAATGGGGTTTGATCGATGATAAAAGTTTGGGTTGTGTTTCTTGTGTTTTATCTAACTTGATTTGTGGTTGGCTGGAATTTTGTTCTACAAAACGCTTGATATGGTTTGATAGTTTCCCAGTAGTTAAGGAACTAATAAACTATTTTGATGAAACATGAAAACCTAAATGGGGTTGGGAATGTTTTTTGTATGCATGCTTCATAGTATCAGTGTGAGACACGTGCTCAGTTTCTCTATTTAGAAGCTTTAGGTTGGGCTATGTGTTTGGTATACATATATATATATATATATATATATATATATATATATATATCTTTATGTTTATGTTTTGTCTCACCCCACCCATGTTGGTCACTTAGTGTCGAACACTCCCATTTCATGGGAGAGGGTGTTTTCCCCTTAGTTACTAGCTCCTTCCTGCTCCTTCTTCCATAGGTTGTGATGGCTTGAGGTGATCTTACACCCAAGACCCTTCAGGTAGGTTTCGATTGGGGTGGTTTCAGCCCAAGACTCTTCAGGCTGGTGTACTATTCCCATGAATCTTCGGAATGAGGCCCAGGTGTGTGCGGCCAGGACATGTTGTTTGTGAGGCACAGGTGTGTGAGGGCAGGATATGTGGTTTGTGAGGTCTAGGTGTATGCGGGCGGGATATGTGGTTCTTGAGGCCCAGGTGTGTGCGGGTGGGAAGAGTGTGGTAGCGTTAGGAAGTTCTCCATTAGGAAGAGAAGCTAGATAGTGGGAAATGGTGCGGGGTACCCAATACTCTTGTTCTTATATACTACTACCTATTGTTTTGTGTTTTTGGTGAGAGTGGCTGGTGAGGTTGGGTGGATAGAATTCCTTGCTAGGTTTTGGTTTCTTCTGTTGTTCTCATGGGACATTAGGATGTCTCCCCCACCTGTGCACGAGAGCTTTAGGTTTCCCTACTAAGTATACTTGTATGCTCACCCTGTGTTTACTTTCAGGTCTCCAGGAGGACTACCAGGGCCATGTGGGACCCTACTAGTCGGGACAGTTGGAGTTGTTGCAGTTGTTGTACTCTTGTTTCTTTTGGTATTGTACTTTTTTATTTTTCTTTCACTTTTACCTTATTTTAGAATTGTTTAAGCATGCATGTGGGATTGGTTTGGGTTTTATTTTATTTTACTTGTCCATTTTTCTTTTGGTGTTTGACTCATCCTATTTCCCGATCTTAAATAATAAAAGGGTAATGCCTACCATATTTGTGAAAACGCATACCCTTAGTGCTAGTCGCCACCCCATGGCCTACTGGAGGCAGGACTCGGGGGTCATTATCTCCCTTTCACCATTGCCATCTCAGGAGGGGCATCTTTGACGGAAGGGGGTCGTGACATTATTAAATTTAAATAATTAAAAATTGTTAATTTAGTAAACATAGAATATTAACTTATGGTTAACTTTTTAATTAATATAATTTTTTTAAAATGTGATAATATTTTAATTATAAAATTACTCATAAATTGAAAAATAATATATATTATATAATGAAATAAAAAATTATTTATTAATAGTATATTAATTATAATGTAATGATATATTAATAATATATTAATTACAATGTAATAATATATTAATATATTAATTAAAATGAAATAATATTTTATTTGTAATTTTATAATATATTAATATATATACATCTGTTATTTTATATAATTTAATTTATTTATAAATAAAATATACTACTTAATATTTAAATTAAATTTCAATTTGAATTTTATTTTTCAAAATATCTAATTTATTATCAACTATAAAAATGAATTATTTAATCTAAAGTTTTTATTAAATTAAAATAAATAAAAAAGTGTTAATTTAGTTAAAAAAATACTAACTTGTATTAATTTACTAATTAACATAAATTCTTTATAGGGCAATAATATTTTAATTATAAAATTACTGGTAAATTAAAAAATAAAACATTTAATACAATGAAATATATATATATATATTAATGTAGTAATTATAATTTAATGATACATTAATAATATATTAATTACATTGTAATAATATATCAATATTTTAATTAAAAATAAATAATATTTTATTTGCAATGTAATAATATATTAATGTATATAAACGTGTTTTTTATACAATACGATAATATATATATACAGAAATACAATAATTAAGAAATGGAAGTTACTTACAAATTAGAAAAATGTTGATTAATATTTAAATTAAATTTCGATTTATGTTTTTAAAAATTAATTAATAATTTATCAATTATCAATTTGAATTATTTGAACTATTGTTTTTATTAATTGAAATTAATTATAATACTATTAATTTATCAAACTTAAATTATTAACTTAATATTTACTTACTAATTAATATATAATATTAACAATACAATAATATATTTATTCCAAAAATAATAATTAATTAACAAATAATATATTTTGTATAATGTAATAATATGTATATATTAATCATTATACCATGATATATTAATAATATATTATTCGATTATTATTTTTTATTCTTTTTTCAATAATTACAATGTTATAATATATTAATAGATAAATATAATAATATATTACTATATATTACTATATTAATTACAATGGGGTGATATTTTAATTTGTATTTATATTATACATTTCATTAATATATTAATTGAAAAAATAATATTTAATTTAATAATATATTATATACAATTAAAATATATACACACACACAATATTGTATCCAAATATTTTTGTAGTAAAAATATCACAACTTCATTATAATTTAATAAATAATAATTCAAATAATTATCCAAATAATTGATTTTAGAGTTTTGTGAATGAGGAGTTCTATGAATGGGGTTTAGCGAACCACTTAGTGATAGGGGTGTTGCGAAAGACCCGTAAAGCATAATAACTATAATCTTCATGGAAGAAGGTAAGCTATGAGGAAAAATCGTAGGCTTCACTATAGACCAGATATGTGGAAAGCTTCATGATCTTTGAGAGATCAATGAATCATAGAAGGAAAATCTTGATTCGAGGAAGTTGAATCATTATTCACGGAATGCGAAGCGATAGTCAAATTTCAGGGTGCGTGTTAAATTTTTGTTTTCAAATTAAAATTTTCAATGAAAAAATTATTGGTTTTATTATTATGAAAACTAATATTTATTATTTTAGATTTTTATTATGGTCTTGCCTCTGTTTGGGCCTACAGTTCTTCGGGCCACCATGTTTGCATGGGGTTTTGGTGGGCTTGTTTCCTAGCTCGATCCTTTAGCTAGTCTCTGTTGTTCTTCTATCTATTGATCAAGATGTATCCAAAGCCTCTACATATTTCCAGTTGGGATTTTTGATCCCCAAAAAATACTAAATAATTCTACCTACCCATTCTTTTATTGCTTCATGTTTTTGTTTTATGGAAATTAGTTTCAGCTGCCTGGTCTTCTCGAACCTCCAATGCTCCCTCAACTTTCCACAGATCCTTCTTACTCGTTGCGTCTCTCAGCTTGTCTCATGTCCTCTGGTGGACCTTTATTACTGGTCACTATCCTTCATTATCTGTGTGTGGTTTTTTTTTTGTTTTTTTGTCTTCCGTTCCGATTGAAGAAGTTATCGAGAAGAGAAGACCTCCCTACATGAGTCCCTATAGTGATAAGGGTTGCATTCTTGGATAGATTTTTTAGTTCATGTGTGTTGTTTCTATGCTTTAATTTTCTCTGATTATATGATTATTGTTTTATTTTTCATAATAATAAAAATTATGGTGGTTTTCTTGTGGTGGATTAGAACTAAACTGTTCCAAACAACATAAATACATGGGTTGATCTTTACATTACTGCAACTTTATTTTTGGTTTCGCTAGCTCTTTATTATTCATTGCATCTGTATACATTTTGTTCTTTCAAAATCATAAAACCAATTCCTCACTTATCTTCTGCTGGCACCATACCATCTTCATTATAACTATTCCTTTATTAAAATATCCTATCATAGCATGTAATTAGTATAACGGTGCCATCTGTTAAGTTTAAATTCGAAAATTGTTATGTTGATAACAATTTTAGTATGTGGAGAGTTATGATGTGTTCTCTATTATTCCATGGTGGTCTAGTAGACACTTTTCTTGGCCCCATGTAACCAATAGTAATTATGTCTACCAATGGCTAGTCTGTTACCACATATGTTGATACCAACCCCAGTATTCTGGAAAAGGCTTGAGGTATGATTCTCTTAACCATAGGTGAAAAATTCTTGCATGAAGTTTCCCATGAAAATACTTCTAAATCAATTTATATGAAATTAAAACTATAACATCCCACGTTTTGAACCTAACAAAAAAATTCTAAGAGAATTTTAAATTTTAATTTATTTTTTGGTTTACTAGATGAGCTATTTATAAAACCAAGCATCAGTATGTTTTTTCCAAGAGTTTAAAACACTACAGTACCTTTTATGAAAATAAATAAATTAAATTAAAATTTAAAAAATATAAATAAAGTAAATGGTCATAAGTGGGAAATAAGAAAATAAAGAATCTTTTTTATAATAATAAAAAATATTATTTTATTATTATTATTATTATTATTATTATTATTATTATGTTAGTTTTATTTTTTTATTAGACCCAAGGGGTCTCTCCCCCTATTTCCCTTTACCCAGCATGCAACACCCTTTAGCCGAACCCCCTATTATCACGAGCCCCTTCCTCCTCTCCTCTGTGGCGTGAGCCCCTCCTCCCTCTCCTATAGTGCACATCTAGCCCTCTCCCTTGGGATCCCATTTGAGTTGTGTGACACCCCATCCCCTTCTCCTACCAGGTGCATCGTGATCCCCTTTCGATGAACCCCATGGTACACCCCCTCTCCTCGTGTCCTCCTTCGGTGTGCTTGTTTTCACCCGGATTTCTCACGATTTCCCTTCAATCCTTCGAGGTAAGAACTTATGCCCTCATCTCCTTCCATGGTGAGACAATTTTTGGTCTCCATCACCCTATTTTGGTTCATACAAACCCTAGGTTAGGGTTTAACTGATTTTTAGTTCCTTCCTCTATAGTTAGGTTATGCAACGATATCCTTGGTTTGTGTTCGTGCATATTCTCACATTTGTCGCCGAAGGAAAAATGGATTGGGTCTAATTCAGTTCACTCCTACAATCAGAGGTGAGGTTTTCTTTAAAATTCATTGTTTCACACCTCTTTATTTAGTGTCTTTAAGTGTTTTTGATCCCCTCTTAATTTTTATGTAGGGTGTTAGACTTTGACGTAGTGTTTTGAGTTCCTACCATTGGTTGTAGTGAGTTTTGATCATCTTTGAATGCACGCACACACATATATAGGTATGTATATATATTTATATATATATCTTACTTCTATAAATTCCTTCATGGTGAGTGGAATATGTGTTTTTAATTAAAGGATATATGTGTGTGTGTGTGTGTGTGTGTGTGTGTGTGTGTGTGTAAATGTATGTGTGTGTGAGGTTGGGGAAGTTTCGAGTGGTTTCCTTCAAATCTATCAAGAATGAGTGTCGGCTTAGTCTAACTCTTAAGGTAAGGTCCCTTTCCTTTGTTATTTAATTTTATAAATGCATTAATTATTTTACTTATCGCAATGTCCTTATTTTTTAATTAATGTGGTATGATTTTCAGACTTAATGATTCTTAAATATGAATTTAGTATGTTCGTGAATGAAATTTTCAATATTATAATGATTGTGTGATAAGAAATGTCATGATTTTATAATAAAACCCCTCCAATGTAGGTGCACTATCTTCAAGATAAAAATTAGTAAGTAGACTTTTATACTTGTATGTATTTTTATTATATTTGTTGTGGGGAAAGTTAGTATGTTTCCCCCTTTTTACATGAGTATTAAATGTAACCCCAATACACCTTATTAGTGTTGGAGCTCATTAAATTGGAAGTTTCCCATGTCAGCATACGATATGTTTCCATGACAGTTTCCCTATATTTGAATATTTATGAATGAAATTTCCATGGTCTATGGAATAAAATGGGAATTGACCATGTAGGAAATTTCTCTTTTTTCAATGACACCTTGTAAGTGTCTCTTGAACATAATTAAGTAAATTTCCTTGTTTGTTTAATCAAATGGATTAGATTGAATTAAAGGAAATGATCATGATGGCTTGCCTTATAAAATGACTTTTCCCATGTATGAAATTAATAAATGTATAATTAAAACCAAACACCTCCTAAATGTTTGAATTTCTTTGTATCAAGGATTACCCAAGTAGGTAATTTACCTCTTGACCATGAAATATTCTAAGTGAAATATTTCCACTTTAAATCCAATTGCCTTATTTTGATAAATTATCATGTTTTAGATGGAATTTCTTATCATAAAGGAAATACTTTCCTTGAATGATTAAATTGACATGACCTTATTGTAATAAAATTAATTGACATTCTTAGTTGAATTTAATGGAATGTCTTTGATTAAATGGTTTATTCATTATGAGTAACTTTTCCTTGCATTAAGTAGTTCAAAGTGGAATGAAATGGTATGGGTGGCATGAAAAACCTGTTTATTTAATGATATTTATGGACAATCTTGTTAGCTTGTTTTTTAATGTAATTGATGGTTTATGGTTTGAGGAATGTTTCTTCCATGTGCTTTTATTTATATTCCACTGCTTATGCATGTTCTTAATTCTTATTCCATTTTTTAGTGGCTTGATCTATATTTTAATCTTGTTAGCTTGATAAATTAAAATTCTAATAATTTCATGTAATTTTTACATGCTTACTTTTAGGCTAAATGTCTTATGCCATTTTGATGGCTTGAAATGTGTCATATGGATACCTTCATAGCTTGGGATCTTTATATTCCCTTGATGGAATGAGATGTTTATTTAGTGGTATACAGTATTATAAATGCATTTCCTTGTGATTTTTATGACTTGTTTGTTATGGAATTCGACATGGGTTGGGAGAGAACATGGGTTCCATATTAAGGACTCATGGATGGAATCATGTGGTCGATGGGTTACGACTCAATGCATCGGGGGCAATGATTTGGATTTCTAGGAAAGAGATTCCCTAGTGGTTTCTTATACTCTTTTGTGACACCATTTTACCTAGGGAAGAAACCATAGACGAACCTTTTAGAAATATGGCTACACCATGCCTTGGGTGATACTCAGTCCCCTACATGAGATACCTGGGATGGACTCAAAGTTTACCATACCTCGCAGCGATACTTGGGACGCAATAATTTTCACCTCAGATGGGCTCGATAGTATTGTCTTATATCATATTTTTCCATTGTAACACTTGGGATTCTTTTAGATCTCCATGTATGGGCACATGACTCCACCACTGGATTTTATGGATTTATTGAATTGCAATCCTTGATTGATTTAAGTTAATTTCTTGTGCTATGCTTGTTGATTCTATTTATGCTAGATCATACACTTGTGACTTTTCATTCATTCTTATTACCATACTTATGTGATGACATGGGAATTATACCTCAATCCCAAGCACAAGGTTTGGGGTGCACCTCCTTGAGTTTCCATGTTTTCTTTGGCCTGTGTATAAACGTTATGCCTTTCATAAGTACCTCTTTCAGACACCTGTATTAGGCCAAAGTAGGTGGTATGGGATAGATTTCCATTTATGAACCCAAACAAAGGTGTTTTAATTTTATTTGTTATCACTCTGCGTTTATTATATATGACAGACTTCTTAATTTAAATTGCATTGTCTGGATTGGTCTAAACACCATTGGTGCCGACTAATAGAGATTTATGTCCCACACCTTTCTCAGGATGCCATTTCACTAGGGTAACCAAGCAGTCCTACATGCTTGTAGGTATTTGGATTCATTACTTATGTTGTGCTTCTTTGTTTGTATGTGAGAGTTATGATAAGATGATTGAGATTATGCTCGATATTCCTATGAAGCTAGTTTTTTATTAGTTTTTATTTTATTAAGTGTATTGATATTTTTATTTATTACCTCCTGCACTTATAGCATCATCCTTCATACATTAAATTTTGTAAATTGGCATTGGAAACTTTAATTCGGTTATTATAATATTTGTCTTCAACTTTTTTCCATTATTTATTAGTACTTTCATTTTTGGATATTATTTTTATGATATATCACTACAACACTCTAATCTATGAATCCATAGTCTCCCCATAGACACACTCTGGGCCCTCACTACTAGTCGACATCCTCTAGAGTTTGGGGTGATGTGCTTCAAATCATATGACCCATCAATCTGACTACCAGTTTAGTAGACAATCATGATAGAATGTTACAAAGTGGTATCAAAGTCTTTCTTTTCCTTCATCTTACTATTTTGAGATGGTATATAGGAGACTAGGTATTTTTTTCTTGGTAAATATCTATGCTTGGTATTGATCTCCCCATGTATGGAAAATGATAAAGTGGCTAGGATTGGGATTGTTATTCATGTTATTCACTGTTACATTTGATACGATTTCACCTAGAGTGATCGGTGTACTTTTTACTGCTTATGAATTATGGACATTTTGGAATTTTACCTTTGGCCTGATATGGTAAGGAATCTTCATTTCATGCATCATATAGGAACATATGAATTTAACATGTCATGCATATTTCATTCCATGTAGTTTAATTTATAGGATTCCTGGAGATTGGATTTTGTGCCTTGAGTACTATTCTATGTTTAGATTTATACCTAGTTAGGTAATTCATTAGCTTTCTTCCGTGTTTAAAATGTCATGCTTCTATGATGACAACACTTTTCTCTTTGTTAGTTTCTTATAATAATATGCTTCACTTTGTTTTAAATATGAAATTGGTTTCATGGGCTAAATGAAATTGGTTGCAATTACGACATGATCTAGTTTTTAGTTGTAAGGTGTATGGGAGCCTTACAACTGGGAAAAGGCAACATGTGTAATCAAACCCTTGAAAATTTCTATTAAAATTTAAATTCTAAAGTTTGTTGTTTTTGACTAAATGGTGCCAAATGCAAAGTTTTAAATTGTAAGGGTGCTTTATAGGTTGGTTGGTGGCCACCTGTATGACTGGACCATTGTATATGATCATTTTAAATCCTGAATTGTGTTTGATTTCAATTAATGAGAGCCACTTTTCAATCCATGAAGAGTATGAGAACTTCATGAATTAGAAATTGGAAACCCATATTAGATGAAATTCCATGGTGTTCTTTAAAATGTTTAAATGTAAATGTAGTTGAAATTTAGTCTGTAATGAATTTTCTAAATTCTTAAAGACACAAATAGACCCAAGTAGGTTATTTGGGACATGAATATTATGGGATGACCCATTTGGGTGTTTAGAATTTTTGAAAATTAAGTAAATGTTATTAGGTTTCATGATAATGAACCCAGGATGTCTTATTGGGATCCTTTTATGCTGCCTTATTTGTTTAAAAGAAATTTATATGATAGATTTCCTACTAAAGACAGAATGTCTAATAAAATTGAAAGGTTTTGAAATAGATGTTTGTTGATACTTTCCTTCACTGCCTTGATGTGTTAGTTAAATCCATTGATGGTTAAATATTAAATGTGATTAAATGTGATGGACTTGAAAATGGAACTCTAGGAGATTTCATTTGTTTTAAACCCTCAAGTAAGGGTAGTTTGACTATCTCTTTGAGTTTTCTTGGAACAAAATCATAGGTGTTTTTCATAGTCATTCCTATTCATTTAGAAATGGATTAGATGATTGTATTTTGAGACTAGTGAATTCTTTAGGCATGACCCCATTATGGTTTGACACTTTCTGCTCCCGTAAGGGCATAAACTGTGGTAGGTTTCACCCTTATAGTTTTAATTACTTGATTTTCATGTGAGATTTATGATGTTTGGTGCTATTTGGGTTATGTTTTCCTCAGTAGTAATCTTACCTTTAAAAATGACACCCTTGTTCATAAGGGTGGTCATGGTGTCTTTGACCCTTGTTATAGGAGTGAGTATTAAGAAATGCTCAGTTTTAGTATGATAGATATTCCTCAAGCATGGTCTTATTAGTAGGTCTTGGGACCCTATTTCTTTTCTTTGGATGGCTTGGGAAGTCATTGCTCTGTTTTTCAGTCATTTTAAATAGATTGATCGTGAGTCAATTTTCTACACATGATATTAGATACTTGAATGTAGAGGGCTTCTAAGCATGTGGATTGTATTTAGGATGTGTCAGTTTCTTATGAAACCTCAGGTTTGAATTCATTCTCGTTCATGGTCCCTGTCAAGTGCTAAATGTTGTAACGAACCAGTTGTGTTTTGTTGAATCATTGAGCCTTGTGATGTTGTATATGGTATCGCATCATCTCTAGAATAGAGTGACCCGAGCATTAAATAAAAAAGTTTATCCCAATGATCAGGAGGACTTTATCAAGACTCAGGTGTTTTGACATGTCGGTCGGTTTGGTTCTAGTTTCCTTGTCTAATGATATAACATATCTGAGAGTGACTCAAAGGTGTGCCATGTGTATATTTGGGTTCAATCTAGATATAGTGTGCTTATGAGTGGCTGGTCTCTCTCTCTCTCTTCTTTTAACATCTAGGACACTCCTAAGGTGGGGATAATCATGTCAGTGCTGGTGAAAATATTTTCTTCTAGGTAGAAAGAACACAACCATTTAGGAATATTGCGATATGGGAAGTCTTTATTAATTACCTTTCAGGATTGTGGGTTTCAGTATTATTGGTGGTTTCTTGGAAGCATGAATTTGATGTGGTTGGAGGTGTATGCAACCCTTGAGAAGCACCTTTTGTCATGGTGTACTTCAGTGGTAAACCTTGAATGATCATGTGGCACCTCGGGTGGTAAAGCATCATGATCAGTTAGTAATGATGTGTCAGAATGTGAAGCTGAGTTTCTTCTTTGAAGTTGACCAGTTCTTGTTTGATTGTTCTTCTTTCTAGTAGTCGGGAAGGATTAACTAGAAATTGTTTAAACCCTATTAGGGTAATTTTATAGTGATGAGCATGTCCCCCTATCATAACATCATCCTTGATGAATTAATAGAGCATAGGTCTTACACTACACTAATATTTAAAAGAATATGGGTTTTTTTGGGTGATCATTTTAGTGTTTTACATTAGACATGTGGTTCTTTACAAGGCTTTCTTAGTCTTGAGTAACCCTAGGGTTCTCTAGTAGGAACGCCATGTACATACCCTTGAGCACCATTCGCTTCTTCTGACGTGACTTCCAAATAGATTTTTCCTAGGGCTCAGTCAATGTTATAATGTGTACATCTTGGATTTGTACCAATGTCTCACTCTTAAGCATGGGGTTTGGACTACTCTCAATTAGTTCCATGGACTTCAGTATGATAAATCCAACGTTACCCCATAATATTCATCAGTATTAGAGGTAATGCTTAATGGGTGATGATTACAGTGGTATGGATAAAGGTGATACCCTTATTCGTGTGGTGGCACGATGGTTTAAATGATCCAGTGGTGATTTGATTAGGCAATGTCACCAGAAGTCAAGTATGGGCTTTGGTGGACTTTTTCGTGGTAGATAAGAGGTTCCTTGGGAGAGGGCATTGCATCTTGGTTTGTAAAGATCTAAACATCTAAGCTGAAAAACTTCTTGAATGGTTTTCCATAGTGTCTCATTTTGTTATCCTCCTTGTTGGGGTATATGGTTAGTGAAGGACTATTTTTGGGCACGGGAATAGGTAGAGGTGAGTGCGGTCTGTGTCAGCCTAAGCCTTTCATGAAAATCCAACACGACCTTTCTAAATGAGTTCGATTGTTCGACCATTTCAAAATCACACTAGCCATGTCATTAAAATTCTTATAGGCATGCTTTTATTGACAATTACAATGGAGAAGGTGCCATGACTTGGAATTGGTCCCTATTCTGATGTTAGCCTAGGGTGGGGAACACCTCTATATGGATGATTGATGAGACGACAAAATGATCATGTCTCTAGTTGAACGGGCTCAGGTAAGAACCATTTTAATGTTTTGGTTGGAGAATCAAGTGTTGGATTGAGATGGTATGGCTTAAGTTCCATATGTTTAAGTAATTCTTGATGGTGTGTTCAGTGTTTGGAAATGAAACACGGCTATTTAAATGAAACCTCACGACCTTTATACGTTGGGTGATGTGTTTGTTGTTCCTGAAGGCTTACAAAAAGTTCTAAGATGAGGAGGTTGTAATATCTCACATATTGAACCAAACAAAAACAATTCTAGGATAATTTTAAATTTTACATTTTTTTCATGTTTACTAGACAAGACATTTATAAAACTGAGAATCTGTATGTTTTTTTCTTGAGAGATAGAACACTACTGTATATTTTAATAAATTAAATTAATTAAATTAAAGTAAAAAATGGAAATAAATTTAATGGTCATAAGTGGGAAATAAGAAAATAATGAAATGTTTTTATAATAATAATAATAATATTATTATTATTATTATTATTGTTATTATTTTTATTATAATTATTATGTTAGTTTTATTTTTTTAGACCCAATGGGTCTTTACCCCTCTTTCCCCTTACCCAACATCCAACACCCCCTAGATGAACCCCCTATGTGTTGTGAGCCCCTTCCTCCTCTCCTCCATGGCATGAGCCACTCCTCCCTCTCCTACAATGCACATCCAACCCTCTACCTATGGCTCCTCTTTGAGTCGTGTGACTCCCCCTCCCCTTCTCTTACCTTGTGCATCGCAATCCTATTTAGACGAACCCCATGGAGCACGCCCCTCTCCTCGTAGTGTCCTCCAATGCACTGGTTCTCACCTGGATTTTACATGATTTCTCTTTGATCCTTCTAGGTAATAAATTTTCCCCCATCTCCATCCATAGCTAGCCGATTTTTGGTATGTGTCACTGTATTTTGGTTCGTATGAACCCTAGGATAGGGTTTAACAAATTTTCAGTTCCTTCCTCTATGGTTAGGGTATTCAATGGGCTCCTCAGTTTGTGTTCATGCATATTATGACATCCACCGCTGAAGGAAAAGTAGATTGGGTCCTATTTGGTTCACTACCACCATATGAGGTGAGGTTTTCTTTCTACCACATTATTTAACACCTCTCTATTTAGTGTCATTAATTTTTTTTGAGCCTCTCATATTTTTTTGGTAGTGTGTTAGACCTTGTCGTAGTGTTTTGATTTCCTATCATTTGTTGTAGTGAATTTTGATCATATTTAAAAACATGATCACACATATATAAGTATGTATATATATTAATATATATATATATATATATCTTCCTTGTACATATTCCCACATGGTGAGGAGAATATGTATTTTATATTAAAGGATATATGTATATATAAATGTATATGTGTGTGAGGTTGGGGCAGTTTTGAGTGGTTTCTATCAAATCTATCAAGCACGAGTGCCAAATTGGTCTAATGATTAAGGTAGGGTCCCTTTGTCTTTAATTTTATAAACGCATTAATAAATTCACTTATCACATTGTCCATAGTTTTTAATTAATGCAGTATGATTTTCAGACTTAATGTTTCTTAGATATGATTTGAGTAGGTTCATGGATGAAATGTTAAATATGATAAATGATTGTGTGATAAGAAATTTTATGATTTTATAATTAACCCCCCCCCCCAACAGAGGTGAGATGTCTTCAAGATAAAAAATAGTGGGTAGATTTTTCTACTTTCTTGTCTTCTTGTTATGTTTGTTTTGTGGAAAGTTAGTATTTTTTCGCCTTTTTAAAGGAGTATTAAATGTAACCCCAAGACACCTTATTAATTCTGGACCTTCTTAAATTGAAAATTTCTTACATAGGAATATGACATGTTTCCATGACACTCTCCCTATCTTTTGACCTTTATGAATTTAACTACCACGGTCTATGGAATTAAATGGGAATTGACTATGTAAGAAATTTCCCTTTTTTCAGTGAAAAATTCTAAGTGTCTCCTAAATATCAATAATTAAATAGTGTTTTTTGTTTAATAAAATGGATTGTATTAAATTTAAGGAAACACTCATGATGGATTTCCATCTAAAATGACTTTTCCCATGTGGGAATTTGGTAAATGTCTAATTAAAACCAAACAAATTCTAAGTGTTTTACTTTCATTATATTAGGGTTTACCCAAGTAGGTAAATTCCCTCATGAACGTGACACATTCTATGTCCTTATCTCCATATTAAATAAAATTTACTTGTTTTGATAAAGTATCATGTTTTGGATGGAATGTCTTGTCATTATAGAAAGCCTTTCCTTGAATGTTTAAATTTATATGACCTTGTTATAATAAAATGAATTTAAATAATTAGTCGAATTTGATGGAATGTCTTTGATTAAATGTTTTATTCATTATGAGTTTTTTTTCCTTGCATTAATTAGTTCAAAGAGGAGTGAAATGTAAAGGGTGTCACAACTAACTCATTTATTTAATGTAATCCACGAACAATCTTATTAGCTTGTTTTATTTAAGGTCATTTATGACCTATAGTTCAAGGCATGTTGATTCCATGTACTTTTGTTTATATTCCACTACTTATGCAGGTGCATGATGATTAGGCCCTGTTTTAGTGGCTTGGTATATATTCTAATATTGTTAGTTTGAGATATTAAAATGTTAATAATATCATGTAACTGTTACATTCTTGATTTTGTGCTAAATTCCTTATTTCATTTTGATGGCTTGAATTATGTCCTTTGGCAACCTGAGTATCTTGGTATCTTACCATTTCCTTGATGGAATGAAATTTTTATTTACTGTTATGAAATATTTTAAATTCTTTTCCTTATGATATGTATTAGTTTCTTGTTATGTAACTTGACGTGGGTCGAGAGATAACATGGGTTCTGTATTAATAACTCATGGACATACTCACGTGTTCGATGGGTTATGCCCCGACACACTGGGATGGATGCTTTGGCTTACTAGGCGAGGGATTTCGGGGTAGTTTCTTATAATCCGAAGTGATATCATTTTCCCTAGGGGAGTAACCATGGATGGAACTTTTGGAAATATGGTTACTCCATGCCTTGGGTGATACTCAGTCCCCGACGTGAGATACCTGAGATGGAATCAAAGTTTACCATGCCTTTTAGTGATTCTTGGGACACCTTAAGGGTCACCTCAGATGAGCTCAGTGGTGTTGGGTTATATTATATGTTCATATTCCGACACTTGTGATCCTTTTAGATCACCTTGGGTGGGCATGAGACTCCACCATTGTATTTGATGGATTGATTGAATTGTAACGATTGATTGATTTTGGTTAATTTCTTATACTATACTTGTTTCCTCTATTTATACTAAAGCATGAACATGAAAATTTTATCTCTTTATTATTAGAATACATATGTGATGGCATGGGATTTTGTCCCAAAGACTAAGCACAAGCTTGGGGTGAACCTCCTTTAGTTTCCATGACTACTTTGGCCCATGTATACACATTATTCCTTACACAGGTATATCTTTCAGATGCCCGGATTAGGCTGAAGTATGTGGTTTGGGACAAGTGTCTTTTTAGGAACTCAAACCAAGGTGTTGTCATTTTATTTTTTATCACTCTACATTTATTATATATGAAACACTTCTTAATTTATATTACATTTTCTAGATTGGTCTATACACCAGTGGTGATGGCCTACTAAGATTTATGTCTCACACCCTTCTCGGGCCACCATTGCACTGGGGTACCCAAGCAGTACTACTGCTTGCTAGTATTTGGATTCATTCCTTATTTTGTGATACTTTTCTTATACATGATGGTTAGGAGTAGAGGATAGAGATGATGCTCGATATTCCTGTGGAGTTAGTCATTGTGTGGTTTTTATTTTATTATATTGTATTTTTATTTTTATTTCTTACTTCATGCACTTGTAGAATCATATTTCATACATTCAATTTTGTTAATTCACGTTGGACACTTTAATTCAGTTATTATAATATTTTTCTTCTGATTTTGTTTCATTATTTATTACTACTTCCATTATTGAAAATTAGTTATTCTATTATAATATTGTGCTACTCTAATCTATGAGGGAATAGTCTCCCCATAGACACCCTAGGCCCTCAATACTAGTTGGCAGCCTCTGGTGTTTGGGGAGATGCGCTTGCCTTCATATGACCTACCAGTCCGGCTACTAATTTATTGGTCAATAGAGATGGAATGTTACAAGAAAATTTATATAACATCAAAACATTTCTTGGTCTTTTTTCTATAAAAATGTGGTTATATACTTTAAAAATAACCATGGGCTCTTTTGTGCGTGTTCATATTGATGGGTTTAATATTTCCTTCTTCATTTACCTAATATAAATATTGAATTTAAAGAATAAGATCATGATTTAATTCTTTTAACCTCCCTTTATGATTTTTTAATTCATTAAAGGATTCCATAATATTTGGTAGGCATTCAATTACCTTAGAAGATGTTAAGTATGCTTTGTTGTCTCACGATCTTCAAACACATTGTTTGAAGGAAAAACTTAATTGTGTTAATAATGAACCAAAATTGTTTCATGTTAAGTGACAAATGAAAAATAATAATAAAGATTGAGAAGATAATAATCGATTTAAGAACTTTTACTTTTTTAGTGTGGAAAGACCAGCCATATTAAAAGATACCATCCCAATTATAAAAATAAAGACAGTATGACCCAGTCTCATGTGGTATGCCCTAAGTTAACTACTTCATATGTTATTTGATTTTTTTATCATCCCTTAGTAATAATTAGGGATATATTCTAGGGATTCCCTCTCCTGTGATCCTTGGACGTACTTTGCTTGTGTTTGTAGGGGAACTCAATTAGAAGTGATGGTGTGTTAGGGAAATTCTATACCATTTGGGATTATGTGGAGATCCTTCTCCTGTTAGCTTCTCATTTTCTGGTTTATGTGTTTTTCTACTTATTTTACTTTTAAATTAATCTGAGCTTTGTTGGGTTTCATTTTCAGTGCCTTTTAACCTTTGAGTAAGGTTTTGTTTAGTCATTTTTAGATTTTTTTGATGCTCTGTAGTGTATCAAGCCTTCAGTGGAGACACATGTTTTGGTGGTAATCTCTTATGTTAATGTTGTTTCTTAGTCTTGAAATTATTGAGCATGTTATAGTTTTATAGCAGTATATGGTAGTATGGATAAAAATTTTTCCACTACTGACACATTCGAAGTGGTATTAATAATAGGTTAATATTTGGTAGACTTATGTTTTATTGTTTATGAAAATATGTTCATACTACTAATAGTCTATGGTTAGATAGGTTGCAAGAACACCATTTGGAATTATTTTATTTTATTTTGAAACGGTAGATATTCTTTGAATTATGGTTTTCAAATTAAAACTTTCCATGGAAAATTGTTTTTATTATTATTATGGAAATAATTATTTATTTGTCTAGACTTTTGTTTTAGTTGGGCCTCTATTTCAGCTTATGGTGATATTGGCCTCTATGTGTGCATTGGGTTTTGGTGGGCTTGTTTCTTGGATAAAAAATTTGGCTAGTCTATATTGTTCTAAAATACCTTGATCAAGACACATCCAATGACTGTACATCTTATCTTTAGTGTTTTATAATCCTCAATGATCCCTAACCATTGTCGCTTTCCCATTATGCTATTGTCTTGTGTTCCAGTTTTAGCATGATTAGTTGCTCCTGCATGATCTTCTCGATCTTTGAGCACTCTCGTGACCATCAACCTATATTCCTCACCTATTGCACTTATCATCCTGAAAAATCGCCTCTACAACACCTTTAATACCGGTCACAACCCTTCATTATTCATGTTTGGTTTTTTATTTTTCATCAACTTTAGTTCCAATAGAAGAAGTTCCAGAGAAGAGCAGACCTCCCTTCCACTCTTGGCACTCCATGTTGCCCCTTGTTCTGATGATCCTCTCTGTTGGAGAGTTCATGATGTGTGAGCTCTGTTTGACCCCAAATTCAAGAAGTGCAAACCCAGAAGTGAAACTTCATCCTTTAACGATAATCCTTATGAGTTCTATTGACTTAGGGTTGTAAGCTTCCTGAATTTTTTTTCTTTTTATTTTGTTATGTTCTATGTTCTCTTTATTCCTTTATTCTTTTGTTTTGGGTTTTTTCGAATGATTTCTTCCTATTTGGAAACGTATGTTACCATCATCGTCTTGAGTTCAATATGAATCTAGGGAGTGACAAGGGTTTCATTCTTTGATATATTATGTGGTCATCATGTATTGTGTCTTTACATTTATTTTCTTAGATTTTATGCTTGTTTGTTTTGTTTTGTATAACAATAAACTTTATGGTGGTGTTTTTTTTGTGGATTAGGACCAAAAAAGTCCAAACCACATAAATACCTATGTTTATCATTATATTACTGTAACTTTATTTTTTGTTCCACTCGTTCTTGTTTCTTCCTTAATTCTGTCTTCATTTCATTATTTTGACTTCATCAAACCAATTACTCACTTATCTTCTAATATAACTGGACTGTCTTCATTAGAACTATTCCTTTATTAACAATTGGTATTATAACCTCTAATTGGTTTAACAGTTTCATATGTTAATTTTGAAGTAAAAAAATTTAAAATTGAGAATGATTTTAGTATGTAGAAACTCAATAAGTGTTCTCTATTAGTCCACAATGGGCTTGTAGATGATTTTTCTATCCCCAATAAACTTATAGTAACTATGTATGTTGATGTCTAGTCTGCTACCACTTATGTTGATGTCAACCATAGTATTCTGGAAAAGGTTCATGGTATGCTTCTTTTAACCATAGGAGATAAAGTATTATGCGAAGTCACCCATAAAACAACTGATAAATACATTTAGATTAAAATAGAACATTTATATATGACCAAAATATTTCTTGGTAATTTTTATTAAGAAAATGAGGTTATATAATTTTAAAAATACCCTGGGATCCTCCGTACGTGTTCATACTGATGAGTTTAATAAATTCATTCTATATTTAGCTAATATGGATATTGAAGTTAAGGGAGAATCTTGGGATTTAATTCTTTCAGACACCCTTGATGATTCTTTTAACCTCCCTTGATGATTATTTTAATTCATTAAAGGATTCCATATTGTATGGTAGGGATTAGATTACCTTAGAAGAAGTTAAGTCTTCTTTGTTGTCTTGTAATCTTTAAACACATCGTTTGAAGGAAGAACATAGTGGTGTTAATAATGAACCTTGGTTATTGTATGTTAAGTGTCAAATGAAAAATAATAATAAATATTGAGAAGATAAGAATCATTTTATGAACTTTTTATTTTTTGAGTATGGAAAGATCATCCATATTAAAATATACCATCCCGATTTTAAAAATAAGGAAAGTATGACCCAGTATCATGAGGTATGCCTTGGGTTTTCGACTAGGAATGTTCATTTATTTTTTTAGCATCCCTTAGTTATAATTAGGCATATATTCAAGGGAGTATCTCTTCAATGATCCAATTATGGACCCTTCCTATGTTTATAGGGGAACCCAGTTGGAAGGGAGGATGTGTTTGGGCTAGTTTAATCTGTTTGGGCTTAGGTGGAGATCCTTCTCTTGTAAATTCACTATTTTTTGATTGTTGTGTGTTTCTAATTATTTAAATATTACATTAATCTGGGCATTGATGTGTTTTTTGTGACTTTTAACCTCTTAGTAAGGTTTTGTTTAGTTATTTTTAAACTGTTTTGATTCTTTAACATGTATCAAGCCTTCGGTGGAGACACTTGTATTGGTGGTAAGCACTTATTTTAATGTTGTTTGTTAGTATTTTAATTACTTAAAATTTTACATTTTGAAATAAATAGATGGTAGTATGGTCAGAACATGTGCCACTACGAGTACATTCTAAGTGGTATTCATTCTAGGTGAATATTTGTAGATTTATGTTTTTTTGTTTATGAAAATCTATCCATACTACTGATAGTCTAGGGTTAGACAGGATGCAAGAACACCATTTGGAAGTTTTTTATATTATTTTGAAAAGGTATATATTTTTTGAATTTTTGTATTCAAATTATAATTTTCCATGAAAAAATTATTGGTTTTTTTATTATGAAAATAATTCTTTATTTGTTTGGAAATTTGTTCTATTTGGGCCTCCATTTTGTCATATGGTGCTACTAACCCTTGTGTATGAATTGGGTTTTAGAAGGCATGTTTCATGTATCGATCCTTTGGCTAGTATCTATTATTCTACAAGACATTGATCAAGACACATCCAATGGATCTACTTCTTATCGATTGTGTTTTCTAATCCCTGATGATCACTAATCATTATCGCTTATCCATTCCACTACTACCGTGTGTTCTAGTTTTAACATGATTAGTTTCTCCAACCTGATATTATCTATCCTTCGTTCCTCCCTAAAACATCTACATGTTCTCCTCTCCTGTTATGTCTGTCATCATGTCGCTTTTCTTCTACTACACCTTTATTAGCAGGCACAACCCTTCATTATCCATGTATATTTTTTTTAGTTTTCATCATCTCACGTTCATATAGAACAAATTTCATAGAATAGAGGACCTTCCCAATACCCTTGGCGCTCACTATTGCCCCTATTCTGGTGATCCTCTCCATTGTAGAGTTCATGATGTGCAAGCTCTATCTGGCCTTGTCTTCAAGAAGTGCATACCCAACAAGCATTGACGCCATCCTTTGATGAGGATCCTCTTAGGTTATGTTCACTCAGGGCTGTAAGTTGCCTATTTTTTTCTTTGGTTATCTTTTTTTTCTTTCTTCCTTTCTTGGTTTATGTTGGGGTTGTGTGAATTATTTTCTCCTATCTGGAAACATATGTTTCTATCCACAACTCGAGTTTAATACAAGTCCCTAGAGTACCAAGGGTTTAATTCCTAGATATATTCTATATTCAATATGTTTTGTCTCTATGATTTCATTTTCCCCAATTATATACTTATTTTTTTATAATAATAAACATTGTTGTGGTGTTATTGTTGTGGATTTAAACCAAACTGGTCTGAGTCACATGAATACCTATGTTGATATTTACTTTCTAGCAAATTTTTTTTCTATTTCTCTCGTTCTTTCTTCCTCCTTGGTTCTATAATTATTTCATTCTTTCAAAATCATCAAACTAATTCCTCGCTTCTATTATGTTATCACCAGACCATATTCATTAAAACTGCTCCATTATTAATACTGTGGTTGTATGAATAGAGAATAAAAGGTCAGCGAGATGATAGGAAAGTAAAATCATGGTTGGATTTAAGGTTTTGGTAGGAAGGATTAAGTGACCATAGAAGAAATGGGGCAAATATGGGGTTATTATGGGTTGAGATGAAGGTGTTGTTTAATAAAGCACTTTCTTTATATAATTTTTGAGGAAGGTGAATTATTGGAAAGTGTGTTCCTTATAAAAAAATTGAAGAATGTCCCTTCCTGTAAAGCACCTTCTTTGACATATTTTTTAAGAATGAGATTTTCAATATAGCTTCTTCTATACCAACCTCCCTAGGAAGGCGCTTTCTTGAAAAGCACATTCAGATATATAATTCATGGAAGGTACTTTCAACAAAATCACTTTCCATTGGGATCTTGAAAAAAAACCACTGTGGATCAAGAATTAGTGTCATGTATACAGGTTTTAGGGAATTGGTTTTTATATTATTATTATATATTGAAAAAAGTCAAATTCAAATGGTACATGTACGTACATAATGTAATTACAAATATAATTTTAGTGGTCATATTATTTAATATTTACCTCTGAGTTTGTGTAGGATTGATTGGGTTTTGGAGTCTTGAAGTAGGATGTGGGGTCGAGTCCCTCGATCTATGTAGTTTTCATTTCCACATTGGTTCTAATCATTATGTGGGTCTTAATTTTTAGTGTGTTCTTTTTCTTTTCCCCACTTGAATTAATTCTGACCACAATTTTATTTCTTTAAGTCACCAATATTTTGATCTTTTTCGATTGACTTTATCATTTTATCCCATTGGGACAGACCCGTAGTTTTACTTAAACCATCGTCCCAATTACGAGGACTCCCATAACTCTCTCCAAATCTCCACAAAAACTACCTTTAACTCCTTATATTCAAATTATGGCCAGAATTCAAAACATCCATATCAGTTTCCATCTTATTTAAACATTGATCCCAATTTCCACTCTAACATTTTTCTAGAGTTAATTCTCTTTGTTTGTTTTACTATGGCTGGGTTTTGTTTTTAGGTTATCTGAGGTAGTTGTGCTTATATTTCAATCATTAGTTTGAGATGAGGATTTATATTGACCCCCTTGGTAAACTTATTCAACTTGTGTTGATGATGATTTTTCTTTCTGGCCCCATTAAGATTTTTCAGGGTTATTATTTGATTCTTTATCCTAGAAATGTGAATTGTTTAAATTTGAAGCACTCATAAAACCCTGATAATATTTTTATTTGGTTTTTCCAATAGGTTGAAAACCCCAACTGAAGACTTCTAGTTCATTGGATCTAAATTCAATTGTTTCTTCAAATTTTGGGTTCTCAAGACCATGTGATTGACCCCTATCAACATTTTTATTATCTAAAAAAAGATCAACTTCAGCTCATAAAAATATTGTCACTAAAATAGAACTTGGAACACCAAGTACCAAGTGAATAAATAAGTAAACATAAACTCCACCCTATTATCCTATTCCCACCTAGAAAATTTACAAAAAAATAATTTTAGAGTTACTTAATTAATACTGTTAAAGTTATTAAGATAAATTTGTTATGATTAAGGTGTGGGAATACTTACATCCATAGAAAATAATTGTTATCGTCACCTCAATTATTTTGTGTTATGGAATCCCTGAACTCTCTTTAAATCTCCACTTAGAAATCCCTTCACTCTTTAAATTGGTATCATTAACGTCATTAAAAACATCCATCTCTACTTACACCTTGTTAAACCTCTCTCTCAGTTTCTTCTATGACATTTTTTTATAGTTTCTGCACTAGATTGGTTCCACTATGGTTGAGTTTTTTTCAGATGATCCAAGGTACTTGTCTTGTACTCTAATAATAATTTTAAGATGAGGCTTTCTACAAATCCCATTGGGACGCTTCTTTAAAATGTGTTGAAGTTGATTATTTCATCATCTTAAAAAGAATGATTAGCTTCAACTCCTAAGAACCCTATCATAGAAACACCACATGTTCTACCACGTACCAAATGAATAAATGAATAAACATCAACTCGTCCATATTTTTGGACTACCAGCTAGAAAATATACAAAAATCATCCTACTTTTAATTCTTTTTCCAATGAAACATCAAATTGAGATCCTCGACCAAAAACCACATGTTTACCCTTAGTTGTTTCTTTTCATGTCACCATTGTGTAAAATTAAAACTTGTTTGAAATAATCACCAATACCATTAAAATATTGGGTTCCCTTTATTAGAAGTATTTATAACATTATATTTAGATTATAAATACCTAATGTGTATTTATTTAATATTTGAACAAAATGAATATTTTATAAACCTAATTGGATGGATACAAATCAAAAATTCATGTATGTTATTCGTATGACACAAGAGTATGAGGATAGAGTTAAATATTTCCTCAAGTTTTCAATAGAGGATGAATATGAACCTTAACAAATCCTTTTTCTATGTTTAAATTGTTTTTATTCAAGGAAAAATCATCCGGACGAGTTGGAGGAAAATTTTATTTGTCTCAAAATAGATCAGATGTATAAATGATGGACTAAACACAGGGAGAAATTGAATGTTTATATTCATGGGGATAATACTATGATTTATGGATAGTTCGATATGAATACTAGTGTAAAAGATTATAGAGACTATATTGAATAAATGAAAATGGAAATTGAAGATGAACATCAGTATTATACAAAGTCGTTTGAGAAGTTAAAAACTTATTCTATGAGACCATTGTAAACCAATTTTACTAAATATACAATATTTTTAGCTGTATTGAAGTTATATAATTTTAAATCTATCAGCAGTTGGAGTGACACCATATTTATAAAACTACTTGGTCTCCTGAATGATATTATACAAGAATAAAATGAGCTTCCTTGTCGAACATATGATGTTAAACAAATGCTACATTCAATGGGAATGATCTCTAAATAAATGCATCCATGTCAAAATGATGTCATGTTATATTTAAAGTATCATGAATAACATGTAAAATTCCCTAAATGTGGTACAAATTGATATAAGAAAGACAAATCAATTGCTTCAAAATTTGTATGGTTCTTTCTAATCATTCCATGGTTAAGAAGGATATATGGATATCAGGAAACCACTAGACATTTGACATGTCATAAGGATATAAGAAATGAAGATGTGAAACTTTTTCACCCAAAAAACTCTCCTAAGTGGAATAAATTTTATTTTGGGTATCCTAAATTTAAAAATTAGCTGATAAACCACCAACCTTCATTATCTTTAGATGGAATAATTTTTTTGGTGTAGAGAGTAGTACTCACAGTACATGGCCATTTATGTTGGAAAATTATAACTTCCCACTATGGTTATGCAAGAAGTGAAAATACCTTATTTATTATCTACTTAAATATTGAAAAAAACCCGATAATGATATTGATGTGTATTTGGATCTATTGATCAAATATCGCAAATTAATGTGGGATACATGTGTTGCATTAAATGATGCTCATAGAAGTGAAGAATTCACATTGAGAGCCATAAGGAATAGGGTGATAAATGACTTTCCTAGTTATGTAAATTTGTTAGTCCATAACATTAGAGTAATGTTGGGGTGTCCCATTTGTGAAGAATGTACACACACTATTATATTGAAACATTCCACAAATAATGTGTTTTTAGGAAATCACAAAATTCTACCCCAATGATATAAATAGTGATACAGGACAACACCATTCAATGTGAATACATAAAAAGGTACAACGCCATATTCACTAACTGGTGATCAAATTTTCGAGAAATTAAAAGTTATTTACATAATTATTGGTAAATAAAATTCAAAAAAAATTATTAAATAAAGTTGAAAAAGGTGATCAATTTTCTTTGAATTACCCTACTAATTTTTTTGTACATCAAACATGTTCTCGTTGTCATGAATGTAGAAAAAATGTACCTGATAGAGTTATTGGATCATTAATAAATGTTCTTGAAAAAAAATGATGGAATAAAGTATTGGTTTGAAATTATTGACATGGGGATGTGGGAAGAATTATCACTAGTGAAGGGTGAAAAAAAGATTTTTCTTTCTCTAGCTTCTCACACTCTTTCGAGATAAGAAAATTTTAAATTTGGAAATTTACTTTATGTTTTAAAAGTTCTAGAGGTATATTTCTCAAATATAAAAATGTAATTTAAATGATTAATTTTAAGTAACATGGTCTAAAATGACATGAATTTCTTGTTTTGATGCAAGATTTGATGTCCATCACATTATGTTTCATTCTTCCTAAAAAATTACAACATACATTAACCAAACTCAACTTATTTTTCAAATCCATATGCTATAAAGTTATAGACCCAGTGAAGTTTTCAATCTTAAATAAGGAGATTGCAGTCATACTATAGGAATTAGAGATGTTATTCTCACTATCATTCATTCCTATAATGAACCACATGATGATTCACTTGGTTATAGAGGCTCAACTATGTGGTCCTATCCATTAAAGATGTATATTCCCCATTGAATGGTATTTGAATATTTTGAAAGGGTACATCATGAATTGAAGTATAAAATAAGGATATATTAAAAAATGATATATTGTTGAAGAATCTATTGAATTATTTACCGATTACCTCTCATATATTGATAGCAGTTGTCTATCAAAATCCCATCACAGTAGAATCCTTATAAGAAAAGTGATTATTGGAAGAGATGTTGTTACAATTACCATCATAGAGTGGGAGAAGGTTCACCATTCCATTTTATATAATATAACATAGGTTTATCCATAAATTGAATACCAAAAAGAAATTCTCAGACATATGAATCCAGAAAGGGTTGGAGGATGGATATCAAATACACATAATCAACATTTTATAGTATAGTTAGAGATCATGGTTTTAAGAAGTTATTTGAAAATCCAAATTCGATTACCGAATGACCTTGATGGATTACTAGGGGACAAAATGAAAAAAAAATCTTATAATAGTATGTTAATTAATGGATATGTGTTCTATACAAAGGAACTATCATGAACCAGCCCAGGTACCTTGGTAGCTCGATAACTGATTCGGCCCTAACAAAGCCCAATGGGTGTTCCCAATCCCCACATATTGGTGGCCAACACCTAGAATCATAAAAACTGAGAGTGGGAATGATTTTTTCACTAACAATTTCAGAATTAATAGAAATAAGACAATATGAATATCAAAAGAAACTCCACTGGGAGTAACGTACCAGAAGTCAACAAGGAAATAAAGCCCACAGTACTACAACCAAACTACCAGAATAGGGAAAACAACCAAAGTCCCAAATAACATAACTCACCAAGTCCAAGGTTCAATAGCTATATCAACCTCCAAGAGATCCTTTTACCTTGCTCAAATATTGAAGTAGATAATATAAAAACACCCTAAGGCACAAGTAGTTTGTGACCTAAAGTCCAGTAGTATTTTACCCAAATATTATATAATAAGATGTCAATATAAAATTAACCAATAATGCACTTTCAATTTTTAAATAAAAAAGTTTGTAATTATCAAAATAAAATTTAAATAAATCATGATTTATAATTTAAAATATGAAAATACATTATGAATTAATGATTTAAATTTAAAATCATGGAAATACATTTCAAATGATGGAATTTACCTTTAATCAAAGGGTGATTTTCATAAAGGTCACTTTTCACAAGATGTCTTAAATAAACCCATTTATATAAAATAGTTTATATAAATTCTCAAAGCATGTATATTTTATAACAATATAATATACTTTTTAAATATAAACAAGCATAAAATATGGTCATTTTCCAAATATATATAATAGTTCCAGGATATAGGGATCCAACACTATGAAATAGAAAGTATGTACACACATACCTTTAGGCCTAAGGCAAAGGGGACTCATCGCCATTACCTAAGGAATAATGATGTGATACTATGATGTTTTAGAACATCATAAGTCATAAATTTCCACGTAAATAACTCACTAAACACCTAAGACTTGAAAATTCTCAAGTAAAAAATCAATTATGGGTAATTTATTTCAAGACTACTTAAAATAAAATTAAACCCCATTCTCTTTCAAATATGAAAATTTTTTATTTAAAAAAATATAATGGGGTTTTAATAAAAAAACATGCCCCTTCACCAAGATGAAACCCTAAGGTTTCCATAAAAACATTTTTAAGACATTTTTTACAAATACGGATTTGAAACCAATTCATGAAATTTCACAATCCAATCTCACAATTAGATTCACCAATTTAATTTTCAATAAATTCCATCAATTTCACAAAAAACCCCCAATTCACTAGAATTATTGTTTTTCTCAATTTTTCCATAAAATCCAATTAAAATTTTAAATTAAACAATTTAAACTTTTAAAAATTCCATAATACACCCCAATTCACTTGAATTATGGGTTTTCCAATTTCATACCAAAAAACCAATTTCAAACCTCAATCTAATAGAATTGGGTTTCTCCAAAAAACCCAATTGAAATACATTTTAATAAATTAAAATTAATACAAAAAATTGAAAATAAACAAATTAATTTTAGGTTAATATAAATTAGGCATCAAGACAGAACCACCTACCTCTTCCCTCACAGAAACACAAAGTTAGTGACGAAACCCACTAATAGGAACGAAGGTGTAGATGATCTATAATTTTAACCAAGAAATGATATTCATCAACAAAAATATTAGATAAATCAAACTCAAGATGATAGATAAAACTCTACATAATGAAAAGAGAAAGATATAGGGATACATGAATGACTCTTACAAATAAAGACACACCATGATCGCAACAATGATCAATCACTGAACAAAAATGATCGGAGGGGTTTTAGGCTCTAAAAATAATTTATAGAAGTCTCTAGATCAAGATAAAGGAAGTTTGGAGGAGAAAAAAAGATAAATCATCTAAATACTAGTTTAAAAAACAAGTCTCGGGGTTTTACACAGCATGTAACCCAGTTACACATCATATAATTTGTAATTCTCATAATCCCTGAAACACCCATAGACTTTTGATAAAAAGAGGATTTATTTACATTTAAGATTTACATGTCATGTAACCATATTAAATGGTTTGTAATTCTCTATCATGATATAGAACAAATATAATTCACGCCAGAAATTCTAATAAATACCTGACTTCACCGTCAGAGGCATTCTCCTAATTCTTTCTCGACCCTACCCAGTCAAAGAAAAAGAAAAACCATGACAAGGTTTAGAACATACCTTATATAAATGTAATGGGATGTTAATACCTCCCCACCATAGAAAATGTTTTTCCCCATAAAGTCGATGAAGAAGGTTCCATGCCAAAAATATGAGGTCACTGCTCTCTCATCAATACCTCATGTTCCCACATCTCAGGAAAATCATAACTGTGATGCCATAGCACTCGAACCAAATGTATCATCCTCCCAATAAGTACCTTGATTTTAGAATCAACTATCCTGATTGTCCATTAAGTCAATGATAAATCAGGTTCAATATCAAAATCACTCCAGATCAAATAGTAAGATAAATTAGAAAGATATTTCTTGAGCTGAGATACATGAAACAAATTATGTATCAATGTTTATTGTGGTGGTAGTTCCAAATGATATGCAAATTTTTCTACCATATCAACAACCTCTAAAGGTCTAAAAAAATTAGGAGCTAGCTTCCCTTACCTCAAAAGCCATTGATGACCCAACCAGGGTGAAACCTTCAAGAGAACATGGTCACCAACTGAAAAATCTAAAGTTCTATGGTGACAATCAAAAAAGTATTTATATTGGATCTGTTCCGTCAATATCCACTAATAAATCAAATGAAACTTTATTGTCATCTTTTGGACCATGCTTGATCCAACCAAGGAACTTTCACAAATCTCTAACCAACACTACTGATATTTATAAGGCCAACTATACAAGGCCTCAAAATGAGCCATTATGATTGTTGATTGGTAACTATTGTTATAATTAAACTCAAGAATCCCCAAATGATCATCTCATTATCTTCCAATGTAGAGAACACAAGTGTGAAGCATATCCTTAAGAATCTGTATAGCTCTTTATTTTTTTCCATATGACTATAGATGGTATAACGTAATCAAATGGACATGAGATACTAGTGTCTTCTGAAGGCCTCTCCAAAAGAGAGAAGTAAACTGAGGATCACTATCAAAGACTATAGAAGATGTAACTCCATTAAAACAAACAATCTCTTTCACATAGATATTTCCTAACTCCTCAACATTGGTTGTACAATGAATGGGTATGAAGTGAGCTGATTTCGTCAGCCTATCGATCATAACCCATATTACATTATTATTCCTATGGGTATGTGGAAACACAAAAAAATTCCATTGATATATCATCCCTCTTTCAAATGGGGACTCTAATTGGATTAAGCAAACCTGAAGTTTTTTTGTGCTTAGCCTTAACCTGTTGGAATGTATAACAAAGAGAAATAAACTAAGAAATTACCCACCTCATACCTAAATTCCAGAATTGATGTAGCATGTCATATAACATATTTGTGGTTCATGGGTGCACTACCCACTGGGAACTATATAAATCCTCCATCATAGCTTTCCTTATCAAAGATGGTACCACAAAAAAATTCTAATAGTGCAAAATTCTCTCTTTGGAGAACGACCATTGGGAAACTCTCTTTACACCATTTAGAGATTATCTAATTATATGGAATTAATAATCAATATATTGATCATGAAGTATCAATTAGAGGATAGAGGATATCAATTGAACACTTTCCAACAAAACTTTAGTCCCTTTCTCCTGAACTCTAATATGTAACTGTGCAAATAGATCCATCAAATTCCACTCTTCTGGTGATTATTTTACTGCTTGGGTTGAAAGTTTCCCACTCAAGGAATATACAATGACATTCCATTTCCTCTAGGTTTAAATGATTTATAAATCAAAAGATTGTAGGTATTACACCTAACACGTCTAGTAAAGATTAAAATATTTTTGAGAGAAGATAAAGCTCAAGTTATTATGGTCAGAATACATGGTAAACCTTTATTTATATGGGTAATGCCAAAATATTTTAAGTGTATGCATCATAGATGCAAGTGCAAGGTCATGGGATGGATAATTCTTCTCATGTGGCCTAATATGATGAGATCCATAGTAAACAACATGGTTACATTGTATAATAACACAACTCAATCTTGAACCTGATGCATAAAAAAATACCACATAAACCTTCCCGGTCTCTAGAACAGTCAACCCCAGTGCAGTTGAAAAAAGGCATTTTATCTCAGCAAAATAATTTCGACATTTTTCATACTAATAAAATTATTCTAAGTTAGCGAAGTCATCATAGAAGCCAAATTTTTTGAGTCCTTCATGAACCAGTGATAATATCAATCTAATCCCAAGAAGATCATAATATCAAAAACATTTCATGGTTGTTCCCATTTCATAACAGCATTCAAATTCTTTGGATAAATTGATATCCCATGTTCCAACACCAAACATCCCAATAATTTTACCTCTCAAATCCATAAATCACATTTCAAAATATTGGCATAAAGTTAGTGATTTCTCAACAGACTCAGAACCGTTCTTAAATGATGTACATGATCCTCCTTGAACATAGAGTAATAAAGGATGTCATCCAAAAATATCACCATGAAATTAACTAGATACTCATGGATATTTTTTCTTCATGGTCATGTGATTGAACTTTTGGTAATCAATACAAAGGAGGAGTAAACCATCAGCTTTCTTATCAAAGAGAATAGGTGCTGCCTAAGGTGACACACTTGAGCATATAAATCCTTTCTCTATAAGATCATCCAACTGTGACTTCAACACTTTCATTTCAATTGAACCATGCAGTAAGAGGAGATAGAAATATTTTGGGTACTATGCATTAAGTCAATGGAAAACTCAACCCCCCTTACCGAAAATAAACCAGAGAAGTCAGATGAAAACATGTTGAGAAATTTGATGACCACTGGAATGTGATCACCACTCAAAGATTCCCACTCTAGATTAATTTAAAACACCAATATCACTTTCCCAAACTCCAAATAAGGTCCGGCTCAAATCAACGTTGGGTCCTATTCTCATTGAAATACACGACGCACACCACTGGGTGTAGTAAAGGTGACCCATCGAATATAATAATCAATACAAGATTCATTGGAAATGATACAATCCATCCTGAATATAGAATCAAGATTTTTCATTGTGAGAAACAAAAAAACTTAAAGAAAGATCAAAATATGATAGAGGGAAGATACAATAAGGACTATGGAGACCCATGCTCTCTCTTCGTACCAAGGGGTGTAGTAATATCCATTTCACAATATAAAATCTTCATAGGATGGTTAAGTAGATTAAAAATATAGGTTGGAATAAATGAATTAGATGAACCATTATCAAATAGAGTAGTCACTAATGATGAATATATAGTCATGGTACATCTCATAGTTGTTGGACACTTGTCCGCTTCCTTTGGGGACTCTTCCATCATGAAAAGAAGTTTCATTCTAGATGTCTATGGTTAGAACCCTATTACATGTGAATCATTTGATTTCCCTATAGTTTTAGAAGGATCAGATGATCCCATTACACTAAACAAAGTATAATAGATATGGAATAATCACTGTAAGTTCCATGAACATCCATAGGATCCATAGTTCTTGGGTGCCTCAGTGAAAACCCTCCTTGAATGTCCTAGCTTACTACACTTGTAGAAAACAAAAGGACCTCTTCTAGGTACTATAGAGGTTTAGAATGACCTTGATATCAAGAAATTTTATTAGATTCATCACACTTATTCTTTCCCATTTCGGAAATCTCACATCCACTGGGAGAGAAAGAAACACCCAATAAAATCCAGGTCCATTTCAACCATAAGTTATTTATCCAGTACATCAGTATAATAAGGAAACATCAGTAAGAAAACCTAAGAATGAATATCCTAAAGAAGTAACATCTCAACCTTCTATCCTTAATCCTATTATTCGATACAGTCTCCGTTGTGAAGTGTATGAGCTTAAAAAAATGGTTTTCATGCTCTGTCACAATCTAGTCAGCCTGCTCAAGTTTGAAAAACCCTATATACTTTTCCAACAGCATTGATTCTGGATAGAACTAGTTGGTAAAAACAAAATTTAATTCCTTACACTTTAATACCTCATTCTTCTTCATCATTAATATAGTGTCCCACCATATCCTACTTGATCTTTCTATCATGAAGG
This sequence comes from Viscum album, assembly GCA_963277665.1. Classification (NCBI taxonomy): domain Eukaryota; kingdom Viridiplantae; phylum Streptophyta; class Magnoliopsida; order Santalales; family Viscaceae; genus Viscum; species Viscum album. The sequence continues at coordinate 463,030,382 of OY728139.1, read as the reverse complement.
TGGAAAACTTCACTTTGATTTCATCAGGCATGTCCAAGTACCCAAACAAGCATTCCATCCAACTCCACCACTCCTTAGAATCTTGAGGATCATTTGAGCCTTTGAATGTTTCCATATTCTAGTGAAGGAAATATGGAGAACAGATCTTGAGAACATCCCTCTGAGTTTCTGTAGTTGTATATTGAATGGGAATTGGGGGAGGTACCTATCCTATAGGTTGGACAGTGCGCACAATCACCTCTACTGGGTTCATATCTACAATAGGATTCATTCATTGAGGTTCAGTAGCAGCTTCCCCTTGGATATGATTCATGAATCTTCTCAGAGTAATGATTCTAAAACCATGAGTAGGTAACATGGAAGATATTAGATTTAAACTCAAATAGAGTAGAAAATAGAAATTAATCCCAACAAATAGAACAAAAAAGATTTGGATTTTTCTCTATCCAAATCAAAACAGAGAAAAGACTAGAACTAATCCACAAAATCTCTTTACCTAACCACCCATGGAGGCTTAAGGTTCATTTCGGTGATAGTTTTCCATGCACTCAATCATAATTATCTCCTAAGTCCTAAAAAGATTTCACAAATGCATACCAACTTCAAGACAAAAGATTAACCTGGAGTTCTAATACCACTTTGTCATGAACCAGACCGGGTACCCTGGTAACCCAATAATCAATCCACCCTGACATAGCCTAAAGGGATTTTTGAATCCCAATGAGTCAACATATAGCACCTGGCATCATAAAAATGGAGAGTGGGATCAATTTTTTCATGAACAATTATGGAATTAAAATAAACAAGACCATATGAATATTAAAAGAAACTCCACTAGGAGTAATGTATCATATGTCAACAGGGCAATAAATCCGATAATAATACAACCAATGTAAAAAAATAGGGAAACCATACCAATTCCCAAAGGACGCAACTCACTAAGTCTAAGGTTCAACAACTATATCCACCTCCAGGAGATCATTTTCCCTTTATTGAACCTAAAATAAGATAATGTACAAACAACCAAAGGCACAATATGGTGTGAGCCAAAGCCTAGTTATATTTCACCCAAAGATTCCATAACAAGATTCTAATATCAAATTAAAAAATAATGTTCTTTCAATTTTCAAATAAATAGGTTTGACATTCACAAAATAATATTTAAACAAATCACGATTTACAATTTAAAAGATGGAAATACATTAGAAATTCATGATTCACATTTAAAATGATGGAAATACATTTCAAACTATGGAATTTACCTTTAATCAAAGGGCGCTTCACACAAATGGGATTTTCCAAAAATGGCTTAAATAAAAAAAATTATATAAAATATTTTATATAAATTCTCAAGGAATGTAAAATAGTTTATAAGAATGAAATATACATTATAAATAAAAACAAGAAATAAACAAGGTCATGTGCCAAATAGGTATGATAGTTCCAAGCTATAGGGATCCAACATTGTCAAATAAAAAGTATTTACATATGCCCCTTTGGGGATATATAAAATGGTACTAATAACCATCACCTAAAGAATGATTATGTGTTGATATGATGTTTTAGAATGTTGTAAGTCATAAAGTGCCACCTAAAATAACTCACAAACTACCAAATGATTTCATGTTCTTATGTACAAATCATCAATGGGGAATTTATTTCAATTATTCTTAAAATACAATTAATTCCCATTCTCTATTTCAAATATGTAAATTTTCTCTTTAAAAACCATAACATGTTTTTAATAAAAAATAGGCATTTACACCAAGATGAAACCCAAAGGTTTCCATCAAAACATTTTAAATCCATTTTTCACTAATAATTATTTGAAATAAATTCATGAAATTTTACAATCTAATCTCAAAATTTAATTCTTCAATTTAATTTTAAAATAAATTTCATCAATTTCACAAAAAAACCTCAATTCACTAGAATTGTGCTTTTTCTCAATTTTTTCATTAAATACTTTTTAAAATTAAAATTAAACAGTTTAAACTTTTCCAATTTCCATAGCACACCCCAATTCACTAAAATCAGGGTTTTCCAATTTCATACCAAAAACCCATTTCAAAACCCCAATCCAATATAATTGAGTTTTCTTAAACAAACCAATTGAAAACCATTTTAATAAAAATTAAAAAATTATATTTAATCTAAATAATTGAAACTAAACAAATAAATTTTAGGTTAATATAAATTGTGCATCAATATGAATCTACCTACTTATTTCCTCACAGAAACACAAATTCCACGATGGAACCTGCCAATAAGAAAAAAAGCGTAGAATATCTAGGAACTCAACATAGAAATGATATTAAAAAACATAGATATTAGATCCCTAAATCTCAATATGATCTATAAAACTCCAAGGAATGAAAAGAGAAATAGATAGGGATACATGCATAACTCTTACTCGGACAGACACCCCATGATCACAACAATGATCAATCACTGAACGAAAAGGCTCAGAGGTGTTGGAGGATCCCAAAATCATCTGGGGTAGGCTCTAGGTTGAAATCAAGGAAGTCTAGAGGAGGAAAAAATTTTAAATCAATGGGATATCTATTTAAAAAATAATGCTTTGGGTTTTAGAGGGTGTGTAACTCAGTTGCACATAGTGTAATTGGTAATTCTCATAGTCACTAAAAAACCTATCGCATTTTGTAAAAAATCAGATTTATTTTCATTTAAGATTTATACATTGTGTAACCATATTATATAGAGTTTAATTTTATTGCAGGCTATAGAATAGGAATAATTGTTACCATAAATTTCAAAAAAATACCCAAATTCACCATCATAGGTGTCCTCCAAATTCCTTTTCTACCCTACCCAGTCAACAAAAAAGAAAAACCATGACATGTTTTAAAAAATACTTGATATAAAGGTAACAGGATATTATAGAAATAATTTGAAAAAGTTATAATGCAAAAAATTTGAGATACCCTTATGGTGGAAGAGGTGCATGTATCCAGTTCCAAGGATAGAAATCCAATTTATGCAAATATTTTAGATTTTTTCATCATCAAATTTATATAAAAGATGGATTATAAAACATCTTAAGTTCAAATTTTCATTTATAAATGGGTTGAAAATAAGATTGTTGTGAAGTCAGTTAATTGGTCTTTATGAAGGTGAATTTCAATATAGAAGGGTATAAGAACAATCCATTCATAATGGCATCATTAATGGTGTCGGTATTTTATGTCTCAGATCTAGAAAACATCAATTGTTAAATTTTATTATTGTTGATAAAAAATATAGGTTTTTATAAAAATTAAATTGAGGATGACCCTTTCATTGAGAGATCAAAATAATTTCACAGTGGTCCTAATATATAAAATTGATTTTACTTTATAGGGGATCATAAAGAGGGGATATGGATACTCAATGGGGGAGAAAGATACCTTTAAACATTAAATGAAAATAGATAGATTAATGATATGGTAAATTTTTTTAATATACTATGTTTTTACTCATAATATTATGTGTTCTCATTTAAATTTACATAATATTAGTTAAATGTTCGACTACTCATATGGATAATGGATTCTACACATAATGATGGTACCAATCCGAAGGAATAACACGTGATTGATGCTAAATTTATGGAATTATTAGGGGATAAACAACATGTTGATGAGAAAATAAGAAGTATGTACCATAAAATTGATAACTGAAATTATCATGGAAATAATCAATGGTATAAAATTTATGGTTGTCTGGAATCAACACAACCAACCTATTGTGCCCAAAAATTCAATGTTCATTGGTTATTTTGTACTCCCAACAAGAATTTATGTTCCAATTGTTAAAGATACATGAAAAAATGTCATTACTACATTGAAGGAATCCCTTTTGAAATATATTAAGGTAATGTCATGATATAATTTCTCTATTTTATAGAAAATTTATATAATGAAACAATGATTTAATTTTCATTATTCTTTTTAGGTTTCATTTTTTGTGATTATTTTTGTAATAAATATGTCTTAATGGTCACTAGAAAAGATAATATAGGCTTCCAAAAACTTCTTACAAATCATAATATCAAGTATCTTGAGGGGAAAGTAAACCCTGACCCACCATTTACATATTCACACATTATAAACCATGAAAAATAGAAATAGTTCACTAGTCATCATGATGTAAAATCATTTCAGTGGTATTTTAGTTGAAATTATTAATTCTATCCACTTTTATTCAAATTTTTAAATTTATAAAAGATAAAAGAAGAAATAAAAATAAGCAACGTGCAGCAAAACCAATTTACCCTGATCATAAAGCAAGGATGACATATACTTCACTTGAAAAGAAAATTTTATTTATTTTAAATATAAAAAAAATTATTATGTGATATGAAACAACATATGCTCCATTTATTTTAAAATTGATGAATCAATCTATAAAGTAGCTTCCATCCTAAGTCATGTTGTATAAAAGGAGGCTGGTGTAAATAATGAGTGAAAACTAGTTGATTAAAACACACAGGTAGTATGGGAATCATGTGTATGTATTACATAATTTTAATTCATTATGATTTATAATATTAGTATATAAAAATATATATTTATATTTATATGGTATTTATATTGTTTACACACAAGAATCAACATTGACTATAACTTCAGAAAAACTACTTTTAGTAGCTTTGAAGCATTCAAAACAATATTGATGCATTAGAGGTGAAGGTTTTATAGAGTCACCTCAAACATATTTTAAGAAGATAGATCTACAAGGAGATATATATGAGATGATTAAAGACATAAAGGCATAAATAGAGTCATTAGAAGATATTGTTATCTTATCTGGTTTGGTGGAGTAATATATGTGAAATTATCAAAGAGAACTGGTGGTGGAACAATAATTAGTATATAAAGATCCACATGACCCCGCTATATTTGAGGCTATCCATTCACCTTGACCACCTACCTTATCTGATGTAATAAATTATTTAATTACTCTTCCTCCAAAATGTGAGTCAATTAACTTATGAAAACATTATGTTACTAAAATTATTTACGATAAAGTTGTATGTGATTTATATCTTTCAACACCCATGCATCAACTTGTTGTTAAGGGTATGAAAGATAATATCCTAGGATACTTGATACATAAAAAAATACAATAATTTCACATGAGATTGGGAATTGAGGTATCTCATAAGACAAGTACTAAGTTTCCTATACTTCTTGATGATATGGATGTTTCTATGGTTGATAATTCTATTGGAAAATTCATATAATTACTATATAATCTTATAACGATACATGGGGTATGTCCTTAAAAATTTATTTCCTAAATTAAAAACCTTTAATAGTTGTTGAAAAATGTTCTGAAATGAGGTATGGTCATACAGATGTATTAAATGAATGGGAAACGGAAGGTCAAATCAATTTAATCAAGTGAATCAACCATGAAATAAAAAGGAAATTTTGAGAGTACCTTCACCCTGATAGTTCAAATACCTCATGTATTAAAGTTACAATTCATGTTGATACAAGATTCAAAGATGGAAATATTTTATATATTGAATAGGAAGAAGAAATATTTAGATTTTTTATTATAGACCTAGTTAGTCTAGAGAGTATAAATGATATTATCATGTTTGAATGGTTGGGAGTCTCAATTGTGAATACATACATGGGGCACATTTTTATAATCATCCCATCCAAAAAAGTGATATATATTTTCATAATAGTTAATAACTATTCATATTTTCTATAAGCATATATAATACTAATATAAAAAGGGGGAACCCTATGAACAAGATTTTGGACTCATTAATTTTTATATCATTTCTATAGAAAAAAATTCATTGGAATAGATTGAAAATGAAAAGAAAAAAAGATAAACTATTCAAGGAATTTGAAAAGAAAATAATCCATGACTGACTCCTCTTGATTACTATAATGCAAGGATAAAATTCAATAATCTAATCATATAAAATATATATTTCCTTTTTCATTGCTTTTTTTTAAATTATAGGAGGCTCAACATAATCAATTTGGATACCAAAAATGTTTATTTTTTTTGGATTCAATACATGGATTTCCATTAAACGGAAAACACATGATGTCTATTGTGAATTTTTGTTACACTACAATCAATATTTTATAGATACAATTCATATTATATGTTTCTATTTTGTTAATGAGAATATTTTTATGATAGGGAGATCAATAAATATATGATAAATCATGGTATAAGGTTGGTGACTGAACATAAGAAGGATATTTATTTCTTCAAATGGAAATAGATTAATGTATATATAGTAAGATTTAACTGTCAAAACATATATCAAAACAAATTACATATTTTGGTGAATTTTTCTGTAGTGTTAGAAAAAAATAACGACAATGTTTGTGGATATTATGTTTATAAATTTATGGAATATATCACATACCATTAAGATACTATCATCCATAAACAAATAATTTGATAAGGTGATTATAATTTCAATTAAAATATTTTTATTGATTGGTTTGTCTATATTTTATCAATAGTACCATGATTTCCAATATTCCTGGTACACAAAAGAAGTAAATTTGTTTATAGATGACGGGATAAAGTTTTTGGTGTCATAATGTTAACCTATGTCAAGTTGAGGAGATTTATTATTATGTTTTTGATCTAGTACTTTCTAGGACCTTATTAATACATTTGGGATGTGGATCATTATTATTATAATCATTATATATTGTTTTAAAATATTTTTCAAAGAGAATTAAAATGGTGGGTTATGCTCTATGGATTCTGGTAGGGAATGTAACAAGTATGAATATGCTCATGCTCATGTTAGATTGGACTTTGAGGAATAAATTGAGATAATGATGATAGATAAAAGGGTGAACGAACTTTAAACCAAAAATCTGAAGATGTATTACCAACTAATGGGGAAGGTACTTACTTTCTCATAGCCTCATCATTTTCATTTTGTCTCTTTAATATAAAAGTTTCATTTTAGTTTAACACACATGTCACATATCCAAAATCGAGAAAATTAAATTCGATTGTTTTAAAATGTTAGTAAGAAGATCCATAATTCATTTGTGATGTGTAGGAATAGAATGCATGTCAATCTGACACAAGATGTGTATAGAATTACTCAAAGTGTGTGATTTCAATATAAATGTTTCATTTTAGTTTATTACACACAACACTACCTAAAACTAATCAATTTGGCTCATATTGCATTCAAAATTTACTAAAATGATCCATAATTAATTTTTGATGTGAATGAATTAACTACACTTTAATCTGACACATGATTTGGCTAATATGACTTGAGTTGCATGTTTTCAATATAAAAGTTCCATTTTAGTTTAAAACATATTTCAGAAATACATAACTAAAAAAACAAGTTTAGATTGTTTTTAATCTTTTGGAAAATGATCCATAATTAATTTTTGATGTGTGATAATTGATTTTATGCCAATCCAACACACGATGTGGATGATATGAATCAATGTATGTGTTTTCAATAAATAAGTTCCATTTTTGTTCAAAATGATCATCATATAGCCAAAACTTGGAAATTGAGATCAAATTACATTCAAACTTTAGTGAAATGATCTATAATTCATTTATGACATATAGAAATTAATAATATATTAATCTGAAACACAATGTGACCAGTATGAATCAATGTTCATGTTTTCAATATAAATTTTCCACTTCACTTTAAAACATGTGTGACTATCCAAAACCAAGAAAATGAAATCTAATTGTTTTACAAAATAATTAAATTATCTATAATTCAATTTTTTGTATAGGATTTGACCATACATAAATCACACAAAAGATGTGTTTGTTATGACTCAAAGTGTGTGTTTTCAATATAGAAGTTTCATTTTTGTTTAAAACAGGAATCACATAGGAAAAAACAAGAAAACAATATTATATTTTTAAAACAAATTAGGAAAATGATTCATAATTCATTATTAATGTGTAAGAATCGACCACACATCAATACGACACATGATGTGGTTGGCATGACTAAAATTACATGTTTTCAATATAAAAGTGAAATTGTGCATCACATAGACAAAACTAATAAAATGAGATCAGATTTTTTTACAACATTATGAAAAATGACCCATAAATAATTTTTGACTTTTTGAAATCAACTATATATCAATCCAACACACGGTGTGGATAGTAAGACTCTAAGTGTGTATTTTCAATATATAAGTACCATTTTTATTTAAAACGCATGCCACTAACCAAAATTAAGAAATTGAGCTTGAATTATTTTCAATCCTAAGGAAAATGATCCATAATTAATTTTTGATATATAGGAACTGGCCACACATCAATATGGTACACGATGTGGTCAATATGACTCAAAGTGTGTGTTTTCATTATAAAACGGTCATATTAATTCAAAATTCACGTCACAAATCAAAAATGAAAAAAGGAGATAAAATTGTTTTAAAAAATTTGGAAAATGATCCATAATTCATTTTTGATATAATAGAATCAACTTCACATCAATATGAAACATGATGTGGCTGGTATGACTCGAAGTGAATGTTTTCAATATGAAAGTTCCTTTTTTGTTTAAAATGATCATAATAGAGCTAAATAGAGAAAACAAGCTCATATTTTTTTCAGGATTTATGAAAATGATCCCTAATTCATTCGTGACATTTAGTGATTGACCGAACATCAATCTGATACACTATGTGAATGTTATGACTTAGAGTGTGTGTTTTCATTATAAAAGTATTATTTTAGTTTAAAAGGAACATCACTATACAAATCATAGAAAATGAGATAGGATTGTTTTCAAACATCAAGAACATGATCCATAATATATTTTTGACATGTAGGAACATCAATATAACACATGATGTTGTCATATAACTCAAAGTGTGTGTTTTCAATATAAAAGTTTCATTTTCATTTAAAATGTGCATCATAAATGCAAAAAATAAAATATGATCTTATATTCTTCTAAAACATTAGGCTAATGATGCATAATTCTTTTTGACATGTAAGAATTTACTACACATCAATTCAACACACATTGTGGCCAGTATGACTCGAAGTGTGTGTTTTCAATATAAAAGTGTCATTTAAGTTTAAAATGCATGTCATGTATACAAAACTAAGAAAACGAGCATTAATTATTTTAAAAAAAATAGGGAAATGATCCAAAATTCCTTTGTTTCAAATATGAATTGATTGTACATTAATATGACACAAGATGTTTCCGGTATAACTTGAAGTGCGTCTTTTCAATATAAAAGTGCCATTTTAATAATATAATTAATAATATAAATGATAATATAATTAATATATATAGTTATTAACAATATAATTTATCATATGAGGATTATATAACATTAAAATTATTTTTTAAAATTTTTTATTTACTATTAATAAAATAAATATTGGTTTTATTTTATGGACAATCTTATGTATAGAGGTTGATCATTAGAAAAAGTCGGTTATAAGAGTTTTAATTTGGTATATGGGTTCTAATTTTTTTTATTAATTTTAAATGTGAAATCTCTGTAAATATTTTTCATGTAAATTTTGAATTGAAATGATGGTGTAATGTAAACTTTGTATTCCAATATAATTTTTTATATATTTCTATTCATGTTTATTTATTATAATTGGGTTTTTTATTATAGGGATGCTTCTTGCTATTGTAGGGTGGTATATGTGCAGAAACTTATATGGCCTTTATTAGTGATAGATAATTGCTAATAAAGTCCTTCATTATCGGTGTTGAAAAGATCTGAAAAGGCATCCTCTATTAGTGCTAAAAAGAAATCACTTATAAAGTGTTGCTTTTAACAGCATGGATAAAGGCTTCGTTTATCAATGCAATTTTTAACACAAATAAAGGATTCTTTTACCAAATATTTTTCTATCATTGATAATTTCCACATTCTTTTAATGACACTTAGGATATTTACACTCTTTTTTACTGACAAATCCATTTTTTAGTGGTGATAAAGGCCTCATCTATAGTAGCGATAGAATGAAAGTATTTAAAACTACCACCTATGTGTGTATAGAGATGAAAAAAGTGTTTTTTAGTGATTTTTATATCAAAAAAAACTATGATTTATTTATAATATAAAGCACCAACCTTTTCGGTGATTTCCAAAATCTCTGAGAAATCTTATCCTTTTTACACACTTTTTTACAACAGATAAATATATATTTTCATAGTTCTTTTACCTATAATACTGAGTAAGGGATCCCTATATTATAGTAATAATCAGTCTCCTCTACTCTTCTACTCACACACCATTGGGATCCTCCCTCAGTTCACTACTATAGATTCTTTGATTTTAAGTTCAACCCATTTTTAGCGCTTTTAATAAGTGGTGATAAAAAATAATTTTCATCACTGCTAAAATGAAGTGATTATAAAAGGTTACTATTATCTGTGTTTATTTTAGGACTAATAAAATTTTTACCATTATTAGAGTTTTATTTAGCAATAATAAATGTAACCATTATCAGACTTGAAAAAGCGTTGATAATTTTTTTTGTTTAATTAAGGTAAAACATTTTTATATTTTTATTTTCAATGTAAGGTTTGGAACTTTAATATTTATATTAATGAATTAATTATACTTTTAAAATTTTATAAATTTTTATATATTAAATTTTATATATTAGTAAATATGAAATATATATATATTCCATATTTATATATAAATAGTAATTAATATTTTTTATTATATATATAAATTACCATAAAATTTATATTATATGTATTGTATAGAGTTAAATATACACACATGTGTGTTGGGTTCTCTTATACGCATGTCATTAGGTTTTTCAAACATGAGACCACACACACAATTTATTTGTGAATAAAGATAGTAAAATATGTAAATTAAAAATTTAAAAAATTTAAAACTTCAAATATTTATATGAATTTGAAAAATGAACTTATATTTTGAGTTTTAGCAATTTTATAATTAAAATTTTTATATATTATTATAATACTAAAATTATTAATTAATATTAATATTTAATTAATTATTAATGTACATTTATTTTAAATATATTTTGTATATATAAATATAATTACATATGAATAAAATTATACATTTATATAATTAATGATATATTTTAATAAATATTAATTCATTATAAATAATAATGTTTTTATTATAAATAAATTTTAATGAAATATATAATCAATTATTTTTTTATAAAAATCAATACAATATATACATTTGTAATTAGTAGTATTAATAAGTCTATATATTATAAATTATAAATATATATTAATGTAATTGATAAAATAATTACTTTTAAATTTCATAGTTTTATAATTAAGGATATATTATGATAAAAATTTATACCTTTATAGTTTTTATGTGTTTGATAAAAAAATTATTATATAATTACATATGTAATTTATATATATTCTCTTAAAATAATTATGATTTTGTATAATTTTAAATGTAGTTGATAGTAAAATTAATACTAATTCGAAATATATTGAAAATAATCCTTTATAAATTGAAACACAGTAATTAATATTTTAAAATACAAGTATACATTTTTATAATATTAAATACTTATTCATTTTTATAATTAATACTTTATTTAAATATTATTAAAAATATTTAAATACAATTATTATTAATATATGTAATTAATATTTTATACATTTATACCAGAAACGGAGCGAACCATGGATTTAAATCTATTGTCCGGATAAATTTAGTATTATAAATGTAAGTACACAAGAAAATAAATTTGGGGTGGCAATGATAAAAATAGGCACTAACAAAGCCACTAAAAACACGGATCAATCAATAGTCACCTTATTTTATGCCTTCCACCCCTTCCTCGGGAGCCACCTCGACCACTCAGGTGATTTTCTATCTTCCACTACTTGGGAGCTTTCCATGTGTCATCCTGATCAACCATGACTGAAAATTCATCTTCCTCATCATGAGGCTCAATTCCTCCTTTGAAATCATTTTTCAAAATATATCCTTCTTAATTTGAGGAATTATCCTTAAGATTAGAATTGATCTTTTCCTTAACATTCTCAATGTTTCAAGACCATGCTTAAACTAGACAAGGTCCCCAAACATTGCCAAATTCCTCATGAAAAACTTACATGATAATATATTTGTTTAAAATGTAAAGAAAAGTAAATCTATTAATATTGGTACCAAATTCCAGTAGGGAAGTGGCACCCTCCTCGATTGTCTCCTTCCCTAGGATAGCATTTCCTAACACCTCCTTAGTGTGAGCGCTTCCAAGAATAGCTTCATCCTGCAATGAGGAAACATCTACCAGTGGGTCCTTCTAAGAAGCCTCTATCGACTTTACCTTTTAAAGAATGCCTCCTAAAATTGAGGTTTCCACTCCAAGAGTATTAAAACATTTTCAAGGAATGATTCTATATGACTAGATCAATATAGATTTTCAAGAAAACTGAAGGGATTCCTCCCAGATGGGAGTGGATTAGCCTGCCTAAAAATTTTCCCCATATCAGTTTTAGGAATAGCTTGAGTATCCATGTACCCTATTGTCGATATCTCCTCACTATGAACATTACCCTTTCCCTGGTGCATTGTGAAAACCTATGTTGTGTTAACAACCTGAGGATGTGAGGAAAAGGCATCCATCACAGCCTCCTTTAAGGATCTGCCACACATTTTTGTTCACACATCATTTGGTGCTAGGTGGATCTCTTCTGGGGTAAAAGTTCTGGAACACCTATAATGACCATGTATATTTATATCTTCCAGGTTCATTATAGTTGTCGAAGCAGCCCAGTCTGGTTCTTCATCAAGGAGATTCACTGCATGATAAATCCCTTCAACAAAAAATTTGGACGATCTAGAAGAAATCATTTCCAAGGCCTACTACACCTCCATGGGTTGTGTAATAGTGTTTTCTTGGTCTAAAATAGATTTTTTTGGATCACTATTAGGAATTTTCTTGTCTTATAAACCCTTCTTCTTTTTTAGATGGCCCAAACCGAAATCCAAAAAAGAAAATGATTTCATTACCTTGTTATATCTAGATTTTTTTCAAAAAATTTTCTATAAGTTCAACTGTTTAGGCTCTTTAACTATTGAACACTGATTGGGGTAATAAACTTCCATCATTGAAGTGGGTTTTATCCCAACTTGTAATCCTTCATAGGTAGAGGTTACATTCACTACATGCTTACCTTCATCCATCCTAGAACCTATGGAGACCCAAACTAGTGCTTCTTACTCATCTAAATTTTCATTGGAGTCATTTATTAGGACATTATATAAATGTCAAACTTATTATTCCCCTGAGAGTTCCCAAAGTGCACAAGTGTGTTGTCAGGTTGTCCTTCTTTAACCCCATGTCTCACCACAGAAGATAGAGGAGGACTTCCAGGGGAACCCAAATCAACGGAAATCTGTATCTTAGGTATAAGGGCACCAGACTATGACCAATTCTATGATTGTAATCACATGATAGGTTTAGATGCCACTCTTCCAGAGAGTTCTCATGTTTTTTACATTTTGAGAAAATAGGGGGAAATTTTTCAAAGAAAATATCCATCTCAATTCTAATATCGTCGGGAATTATAATTAAATTTTTATTCGAGGAAGAAATAATATCTACCTCAACCAAAACTCTAGAAAATTAGTTGAACCATTCCTTCTCTATTTTACTATCAAATTCAATGGGCACCCCCACTACTAAAGCAATGTACCAAAGGATCTGTGGGTTCTAAAAAAAATTTGAGGGCATGGATGTGAATCCATGATTGGGTAATATAAATTTTCACCTTCTTAGTGTTAAAGTGGGGATCCCAACCTTGGATTCAAAGAGTACCCAGCTTTAGGGAGATAGACCCTGGGCCCCAATCTTATATTTTATCTCAGATAAAGGTAACATAAAGTGGTAAAATTATTTAACTATGGAGGACATACTCCTACCACCAAATACCTAGATTTGGGTGATCCTCATTTATAAACCATCAAAATTTCCTGGATTTCCACAATGTTAAATCAGGAGACCAATAATTGAGTGTTCACACTCCTTGTGAAGAGCCTCTGATATCGAGAAGTTTGCCTTCACCAAGGCTAAAAATCCATATTTAGTGATCCTTTGTGTGGTAAACATGGAATCACCATTGACACAAGAAAAAATTATTCGATGGAAAACATATCAATCTGGAGCATTAGTCAGTCTTGAGGATTTCATGACCATCGAATCACACATAGTAAATTCCCTAATTAAAGAATCTTTTATCAGTTCCACCACATCCTTCAAGGTATCAAAGACCTAAAAATCAGGAACTGGTGGATATTGAATCAGAACCTCACCAATGAAAAAAGTATTCAAAGATCCATCAACAACCATACTCAGATCACAATCAGAGAAGAAAGCCATCGAATTGGGGTAGAAAATTCCATCAAAACTCAGAGAGTGAAGCTCTCATGCCTGGAAACCCCATCTCTTTTTATACATTTATATAATTATTAAACTATTGTAAATATTTTACATTTAAATTTAATTTTTAATATTTTATATTTATTTATATATTTTTATATAGTAAAAAATATTTACACATTTATGAAATTAATAATATTTATTAAATAAAATTAGTCACATTGAAATATTATTATTAACTATTATTTTTTATATAATTAATAATATATAAATATTCGGGGATGGATGATGCTTGATCCATAGGAGTGCCTGGATGTGTGTGTTGTTTTTGGTTTGTAATCCCCTCTACCTAATATATATATATATATATATATATATATAATATTTTAGTTATTCTTGTATTTTTTTACCTTTTAGATTTATATTTTTTTATGTATATATATAATTTTTTTAATATAATTATTCATTTATATAATTAATAATATTTTTCAAAATATGTATTTTGATTTATATACATAATAATGTTTTTAATTATAATTAAACAAATTTAAATAGAGTAAATAATTTATTATATTTTTTATATACAATTAATAAAATATATACATATATAGATATATATAATTAATTACTAATAATAATATATTCATAATTAGTAATAGAAATATATCAATACATAAGAATTTTTCAATCTATTTCAACACATTATTAAGATTCTTACTTTCAATTTTACAGTTTTATAATCAACAGTATATTTTAAAAAACAATTTTATGTTCATATTTTTTTAGTTGATAAAAAATATTATATTATTAGAAATTTAATTTATTTATATTTTCTTATGAATGGAGGTAGGGTGTAGGAGCTTACCCTTGAGTGATTTGATCAGAGATAGTGGTTTCGATGCTGGTTCCTAAGTCTAAAACCTAGTTATGGTGTTTCCTTCTGATCCAACCATCATTATAGAGCATTTGGTTAGAGGTGATTTGGCTTCAAGGGAGTTATAAACTTGATTCAAAGTTGTGTTGTGAGAACCTGAGATGGGGTTTCGAGAAAAGACTGAATCAGTCATCAACTTTTTTCTTCTTTGAAAAATGTTATTCCTGGTAGAATTCATAAAAAGGGATCCACAAAATTTGTCTCTACTAATCTAGATTAAATATAAAATCATGTAAATATTTTCATCTTTTTGTTGATTTCAAGGTTTTTTTTTGTCCTCTGAGAAGAAACTATGGAAAAAAGGTGATCTAATCTCCTAACCCTCCTTCGATTGGGGATTTTATAATTGGAAGTACATTTCAATCGGGAGGGGTTTCATGAACATTTTGTTCCATTAATAGGACCTGAATCATAATTCTTATGGATTTGGATCCATCATTCTTAAACTAGGTATGTTAAACATTCATAAATTTGATTTTAATTTTAACCCATTTTCTATTTAGAACACCAGAGTGCTTGTTTGAGACCATATTTTTTGTTTAAATTGGATCGTATGGTTCCCCACATTCATTATTATGTTTTCTATGCAATTAGTGTCCCCATAAAAATTTATAGAGATATTGAGTATAATGTGGAAGGATCACTCTCTCAAGAATCACACAAAAAATCAGTGAATTCAAAATAAATAGGGACACACACATTTAACATTGTTCAATCTTGGTGACCTACATTTATGGGGAATGAAACTGGGTGTTCTTATTAAAATGGGAGAATATAATATATATGGGAACCCCCAAATATTTTTTCCCTTACATACAAGCCCATTTTATAGGAAAAAATGTGGAACAAGAAACAAAAAAAAACCACCGCAAGTTTTCAAGGGAAGTCACTAGCTCCTGCTAATTTTTCTTGGGTAGCACCAAAAACAATAACAGGTCTCCTGGGGTAGTCACCTACCACAAGCACTGGTAATCTTCAGCAGTGATATTTTTAGTCATCATTCAAAAATACCCACCTTGATGATAAATATCACCATGTTTCTTCTCAAACAAAACATCCATTTATTGTTTTCTTTATCAATGCCTATAGGCATGTCAAGTTGGAGATATATTGATCAAAACCAAACAGTGTTTTAACAAAATCCATGTAACCAATTTTTCCAACATGTCTATTGGGTTCTCTGATTTCATGATCTTCTAAAGTGATATACATTTCTCATTAATAATCTTGTGGATGAAGCAGAAATAAAAATCAATATGTTTGGTTCGACTTTTATGGACCTGATTATACGTAAGAAAAATAGAACTATGGTTATGATAAAATACATCAATGTTCTCATGGATGATCCCTAAGTCTCTAATTAGCCTATGTTACTCGATATCTTCAATGAAATATTATTTCACTACTATATACTATGCCTCTATAGTTAACAAATCCATTTTTGATAATAGAGTAGATCTCCATATTACTAGACCTCTTTCAATAGTGAAAACATAACCAGTAGTATATCATCACTAATATATGTACCCTTTGATATACCACATAATACTTCTAAATAATTACTAAGTACCTTTGATGGGTTCCTAAATATACCGACTTACCATACTCATTGTGTGTGAAATATCAAGTCTCTTACACACCATCAAATACATCAAGGCTCCAACTGCACTTGCATATGGAACATGATCTATCTGTTCCCCCTCTTCATTTTTATTTGGAGACAATAATGTATTAAGTATGAAATATGATGCTAATGGGGTGTTGAATCGTTTGTATTTATCATCAACACCAAATTTTTTGAGTAATATATTCAAATACTCTATATAGATCAGGGCTAAAACACCCTTAACTCTATCTCATTTGATCTCCATCCCAAGAATCATCTTGTCCTCTTCAAGATCTTTCATATCAAACTCTGAGATGAGCTGAGTTTTCAACCTGTCTATCTCTACCTCACTTTTACATGAAATCAGTATATCATCGATATATAAAACTTGGTAGATAAATATATCATCATGAATTTATCTAAAGTAAACACAATTATCAAACTTACTTCAGATATATTTCTAATTTAGCATAAAAGTTTCAAATATTTTGTACCACTATCTCAGGGAATACCTCAGGACATTAATGGTTTTTTCAATCTTCAAACCCAATTTTCGCATCCTGGTACACAAAACCCAACGAGTTGTGTCATATATATCTCTTTATCTAATAATCCATGAAGAAATGTTTTCTTTATGTCAAGTGGATCTAACAACATATCAAATTATAAAACCAAATCCATAAAAATTCATATAGATGCATGATTAACAATAGGATAAAAATACCTCATTGTAATTTATCCCTTTCTTTTGTATACATCCCTTAGAAACAATTATATACTTATTCTTGATAACATTACTGACATGTCATATTCCTTCTTTTGAAACACTCATTTGTACCCGACAGGTTCTATTTCCTTCATAGGAGGAATATAATCCCATGTTTGATTCTGATACAGTGAACTTATTTCTTCTTCTATAAAATACTTCCACTAATTCATTTCTTTTCTATCCAAAACTTCTCTACATATTTCTCTAACATCATATTCCATTACAAAAATATAATATCTAACCATATCATCTTACTTGTAAGGTTTTTATATGGTCTTCTATGTTTTACTAGTGTAAATTCTCTCATGGTTATGAGATTCTTATTGTAGTGGAAATTCTTCCTTAGTTAGAATATCCATATGCTCATTACATTATTTCATCTATGGTTGCAGATCAGTTGATGGTGGACTTATAAAAACTTCAATTAAAACTAATCGATCTCTCTCTTTTCCATAATCATTTTAATTCACCGTCACTAACTTATCAAAGGTGATTTCTTGACTCTGAATAATATTCTATACCTCTAGATCCCATAGTTGGGAAGACTTCACACTATCACTAAAACCAATAAATATAGTTTTCTTCACTCTAAGATCCAATTTTGACTATGTCACAAGAAAATAGATAGTGTAATAAAAAATATTAAGGCATCCATAATCATAAAAAAATATTACCAAAACAAACCTCTATCAGAACTTCACCATCAATTGAGGAAGTAGGAAGTCTATTCAGAATGTGTATTGCATACATCAATGCTTCTTCCCAAAAGGATTTAATCACACCAGACTGAAAAAAAAATTGCACTATACCTTTTCAAAGAGTGTATGGTTAATTTTTTCTACTACACCATTCTGTTTCACTATTCTAGGAATTATAAGGTGTCTCCTAATACCTTCATCCTGATAAGCCTTCTTGAATAGATCTGATGTGTATTCTCCACCATTATCAGATCTTAGTCTCTTGATTTTCCTTCCAAACTAATTTTCAATAATATTTTTCCACTTAAGAGATATATTAAGCACTCCATCCTTATCATTCATGAAATATAACCAAATATATAATGAGTAATCATCAATAAATGTGATAAATAATGATTACTATCCAATGAATCATTTTTTGATATTCCTCCAAAATTGATATGGATGTAGTCAAGTGTTCCTTTCATGGGATGGGTCGTAGTACTGAAACTAGTTCTATTTTTCTTACTCATTTCACAATGCTCAAAGAAGTATAATTTTTTCCTATTATAACCATTCAAAACTTCTTTCCTTTCTAAACTCTAAAAAGATTTTTCTTTGGTACGTCTAAGTCTCATGTTCCATAATATGGAAGTGTTTGGATTACTCTCTTATGATATCACCACTACATATATACCTATCTCAACATTCAATTAATACAAATTACCTTTTTGAGTATGTTTCATCATAAATAATTCATCAAGGATAATGTTCATGACTCCATCTTCAACGGTTATCTGATAACCAATATTATCTAAGACTATAAGAAATATGAGGTTCTTTTCCAATTCTGGTTCATATATTATATCTATAAGCTATCAAGTTTTGCCATTATGAATCCTCAACTGTATTGTTATAATACCTCTCATGTGGAAAAGGGTGGTAATTTACCATAAGAACTACACCTTCTTCTGACTATTTAAGTCTTGACAACAAATCTTGATTCCTCCGCATATGGAATGAAAAAAAAGAATCAAGAATCCAACCTTCAAAGTGGTTGGTCATCAAGTAAATGAGGAAATTCAAATATTAAACATCCTTAGTTTTATGTATAATAGTACTTTTAGGTTTTCTAATTTCTATAAAACCCTTCTTCTAGTTCCCCTTTTTATGACAGCTGGCACACTCATATATTGATAGTCGATGGTAGGTGAACATGAACCTCGATTTAAATCCTCTTTTTAGAATATTCATAAAAAATAGTTCAAAATTTCAAAAAATACACAGTGATAAATAACATTCAAGAGTCAAAAATTCTTAAATCGAATGTTTAAACAATTCAAGCCATCCACAAAAGGGAGATAATTTTATTAGATTTTTTCTCTTTAAAAAACATGCCACCCTAAAAAAATTCCCTTTTTAAGCCAACTCTCCACACCACCACAATAAAGAGAAAATAAATCTAGATATCCACTTTTTTAACTTTCACGCACACCACCACATCACCCTCTCTCCCTTAATTTTTTCCATGGGCACCAAACATCACAAATATAAAATTTTTTAATTCTTATTCCTTATTAATCGAATCTGGTCATGCTATAATATCATAAAAAAATAGAGACATAAAAAATAAATATAAGAGACTCAAACCAGATATGGTTTTGATCATCCTTGTGGAGTGTTCTCACACGAATTCTTGGTTGCGATCAGTTGTGCCTTTGTAAGGGGTGGTTTGCGGAAAGAAGTTTCAAGGAAATTCTTCATCACCAGTGTATCCAAATGGGATTAGATTTGTTGGAAGCACCAAGTTGATCTCATATGGAGGCTTTGATTCTTTCCCTAGGTAATCAAACACCCCTATAATACTAGTTTATTAGGCGAAGGTCCACTCTTTCAAGAATCGCACACAAAAAATCAAAACAAATAGGGACACACACATTTAACATGGTTTGGTCAGGGTGACCTACATCCATAGGGAAGTTAGAAGAGTGTTCTTATTGAAATTGGAGAAAATAATATAGATGGGAACACCCACACATTTTTTTCCACACATATAATCCCATTTTATATGGAAAATGCAGGAAAAGAAGAATAAAATATTGCTACAAGTTTTGATGGGGTGGTCACCAGTTGCTACTAATTTTTCTTGGGCAACACCAAACACTGTAGCGGGTCTCCTTCTTCAATAACCAACAACAGATATTGGTCATCTTTGGTGGTGGTATTATTTATTAAAAATTCATCCCTAAGGAATCTATATTAAGATATTATTCTTTGATCCTCATTGATATTGATATTAATTATTTTTTTTACTAATGTTGTTTAATCTACCCAATACGATGACATTTCATTGAAATTTTATTAGCATTGTATTATAGATTTTTTCTTCATACCAAAATATTGGACACCATTAACTTAATTTCTCTAGGTATTTGATGTTGGGTTCAATCCCAATACCACGTCAGTTTTTGCAAAGGATAGTCCCTAACATATAAGCTTCAATAAGAAATTCCATATATCACCAATAGGGTTTAGGAAAGAACCCTATAAGGGCTTGTGTTTTGGGCCTGTAAGACCTGGGGCTAGAGTAAATTGATCCTGACAAGAGGCATATGATCCATGGTGAAGCTCGGGTGTGATTTGGATGGCCCTATTTTTTTTTGAAAATGATAATGTTGACTTGGGTTAGGGCATGTGGATCTATAGTGGTTCCTTGTATCAAAATTCTATCTGATAAAAGTGGGAAGGTGGTGTGTCCTGGTGGCTATAGAAATAGTGGTTCAAGTGAAAAATAATTTGTATAAGATGGATTATCATTAAAGGGAAGTCCTAGTTGTGTGGTATTTGGTTTTAAGGGAATATTTTTTGGTGTAAACCAATCCCACAAAATATTTCACAAATGATGGTGGCTCACATATAAATGGGGATGTTAAATTCATCCTAGAACAAGTTGGTTTTAGGATGGAACTCTATAATATATTATGTGTTGGGCCTGGAGGACCTAGGGATAGAAAAAATAAATTATGATAGTTGGTATCTTCTCACTATTCTATAAAGTTCCATGACATATAAAATTGTTAGAGGGTTCATAAGATCAAATAATTCGATAGAATAGCTGTTTATATTACCATTAATCATGTGAATAATTTTGGAAGTGATGGTTCTTATGAATCTAATATGGATGAATTTAGTGTTGTGTTACATGAAAAAACTTCACCAGCTATCTCACTAGTAGTAAGCGTGGTTCCTCCTTATGTGTAGGGTGGATGTGTTGGTAAGGAGCATGTGCCAGGTACTGGGAATACCTCACATCTACATGAAAATATTATTTTTCATTTGGATAGTAATATAATTGAAGTGTAATGTAATACCATTGATGATTGAGAAACATCTTATAAAGATTATCTTATCTCGAACTGTTAATTAGGGATGTACAAAATTATATAGAGTCTGATAGTGAGTAGGTCAAATAGATTTATATTGATAATTAGTTGATTTAAGGGAGACTTTTGTTATCTCCTAGTGACTATAAATGTAATAAAAAACTTAATTCTAATTATTATTTGATCCCTAACCCTAGTAGGGGGCCTAGTCTATATAGGGGGAGTATGGATCCTATCATGATTTTTCATGGTGTTTGGTAGGCTAGGAGTATCAAGGTGATGGATGTTGTCTCTTGCATTAAATTGTCCACCTATGTTATTGTAAATTCAAGTCACGTTCTTATGGAAAGTAAATAGTAGTATTTCCATGACTTCAATTCTTCCATGTTGGAACCTCCAACATTATAATATCAATGATAAAAAGAAGATTCTACTTCTGAAAGTGATTTAGTTTTTATCAATAAGGGTTCTCTGGTATTGTCAGTATCAAATAATAACTGCTCTAGTTAGAAACTTTTCCTCTTGTAGGGGAGCAACTTCAGATCCAACTCTACCTACATTGGGAATTTCTGAAGTAGGTGATCCATCTAAGGGTATTAATACAACAACTCCACCCAGTTTGAATAATTATAAAATAAGGACAAATGTGATAAACAAGTATGAGGTTTTTACATCTAATATTTTTTGTGTGATTTCCTTTCTTGATAATCCAACTGATCAAGAATAGCTCTTGGAGGAAGATGAACAAAGTTATAAAGATATAGAGTAATATGTGGTTCACTCATCATTGGGACTGTTAACCCCAAAATTGATGTTGTTATAGAAGGACATGCTCTGGAATTAAGAGACACCATTTCAAGAATCCATGAACTAGAGATGAGGATGTCACTCAATAGGGCATGGAGCTCGAGGGGTCAATCATAAAACCATTATTTGATCTTAGGATGCCCTGGAAAGAAGAGACACCATTTCAAGAATCCATGAACTAGAGATGAGGATGTCTCCCACTTGGGAATGGAGCTCAAGGGGTCTATCATAAAACTATTCTTTGATCTAAGGCACTACTTCACACCCTTGGCCTATGTAGTTGAGGGGGCGATACAATATGAGCCTTGGTCCCCATTAATGTGATCCACTTTTGTATTTGGTTTCTCTTACGAACCCCAACTTGTTTACACACACACACACATATATATTTATATTTATATTTATATTTATATTTATATTTATATTTATATTTATATTTATATTTATATTTATATTTATATTTATATTTATATTTATATTTATATTTATATTTATATTTATATTTATATTTATATTTATATTTATATTTATATTTATATTTATATTTATATTTATATTTATATTTATATTTATATTTATATTTATATTTATATTATTTAAATAATAATAATTTAGTACTATTTTAAGTATAGTTGAAAGAAAATATAATATTAATTAGTAATATATTAGGAAAATCATCTATAAATTGAAATATTTTTGTTTATATTTTTAAATATAAGTATACATTTTTATAATATTAAATATTTTCTTTCAAAGAAGTAATATTAAATATTAATTCATTTATATAATTAATAAAAAAATATTATTAAAAATATTGAAAGATAACTACTAATAATATTATATATATAGTATTGATATTTTATTTATTTATATAATTAGTAATTTATTATAAATCATTAGAATTTAAATGTAAATTTTAATATTTTTAAATTTATTTATATCGTTATAAATGGTAAAAAATATTTACACATTTATATAACTAAAAATATTTCTTAAATAAAATTAGTCACATTCAAATAAAATTATTAACTATTAATGTTTTTTATATAAATAATAATATATACGTATTTTAATTATTCTTATACTTTTTATCATTAAAATTTCTCCTTTTTATGTATATATATAATTATTTTTGAATATAATTATACATTTATATAATTAATGATATATTTAAAAAAATATTTATTCATTTATATAAATAAAAATAATTTTATTTATTATTATTATTCAAATGTAGTTAAAAATTTATTATTTTTCCCCTATACAAAAAAATACAATATATATATTTATATATATTATATATTTTAAATCTATTTAATTATAATTATTAAAATTATTTTTAAATTCTACAATTTTATAATTATTTATATATAGGGAAATTTTTTATACATTTATATTTATTATGTAGTTGATAAAAAGTTATATTACTACATATATATTATATATATTTATACATTCATAAAATAATAATAATTCCGTATTATTTTAAATATAGTGGGCAATCCATTCAAAATTATTCTTACACAGCTTCGGTTGAATCCTATATAGAGGCCTTTATCTGCTCTAATTTTAGCTATTAAAAATCTAGTTATATGAGTTCCAAAGATATTGTTGATAAAGATCATTCTGTAATATTAAAATAAAGATATGTAAGAATATTTTATTATGTAGCTTTTTTTTAATCTAACACAAATATATTTATGAGTATAAATTTAAGCTCTCATAAATCTACCAACATCAACACAAAAATTGGTGCAGATAAAGATATCTCTACAAGAATAAACTAAATTTGCATAAGAATAACTATAAATTTTTTAAACTCCATAACATTAAACTAGAAATGTTGAGTGCTAAATTTAAAATTGAAAATTATCAAACATTGTGAGTAATAAAAGTAGTAATGATAAAATGTAAAATTATCAGTGCCAGTGATTTTACTGATTCTAAAGCTTCTTTTATCAGAACTTTTTAATAATAACTGATAATTCATTTATATTTTTTATAAAATAACCCTAACCATGTTGTAGGTTAGACCTTTCATTCATGTTATTGTAGAAATTATACTCTGTTGTAACCCCTAACACATTTTGTGAATGATTCCACTTCTGAAATCAAATATATGTAATATACTCTGACCATAATGCATTTTTTGTGTTTTTTAGGATTATCATTCTTCTAAATTGATTCCACTACCAAAAATTCAATTATTCCACCTCCTCTCATAATTTTTTATTTAATTGATGAGAAAATAATTTCTTCATTTTAAAAAATTATTACAATTAAATAATTTATTAAAATTATATGTTTTTTATCTCTCTTTAAAATGATAACAAGTTCTTAAATGAATTTCAGATGGTTGTTTTTTTTTATTTGTGGTTATTCATATGTTTCTTAAGTAAAATTGTTGGAAAATTTCTAAATTCAAATTATAAAGAACATAAAATGAATTACTTTTATTATTTTAAATGTGTGGAGTAATGATTTAATGGAGTTTCTATTTGTTGGTTGATTTAATTTTTCAATGTTATTTATAAGATAAAACAATTTGTATATTTATTTAAGGTATTTTTTAGATTTGTTAAATTGGATTAATTATTTACATGAGTGTGTTTTTGTTTCATGTTTTCATGAAATGAGTCACAAAATGTTGTAAAAAGACCTTTGTTTTTCTGGGCCTTTGGGCCATGCAGTCTATGTGATCAAGTCACGTAGGGGTTCCCTATAAACCTTGTTAAAAAGGTGATATCTAGTAAATAAAGGTATTTCATTGCATATATTTATAGAATGTTGTTGATAGGAATTTATTATTGAAATTCCATGTTAGTTGGTGTTTGGGTGGATTTTTTTTGAATAAATATGTTTAAAATGGTTTTGTTAAACAAAAAAATCATTAAACTACTAAAAATTATTCATTTAACAGAGGTGGAAAAAAGATATTTTACTAAAAAAAGACCTAAAAATATAAGAATCATTAAATGTTTTTTGCCTTTATCAGTGCTTGAAAAATCATTGATAATGGTCCCCTTTATTAGGGAAATAATAAGGTGCTGATAAAGTAATCATTTATCAATGCTTAATTTTTATCATGGATAAAGAGTTCATTTATCATTGTTTTTTCGAGAATTTATAAAGTCCATATTAGTTGCTTCATAGCTACAGACATGCAGCAGCCATACATCTTCCCCATAACAAAAAACCCAATTATAATACATAATGATTAATATAAATATGCATGAAACTATATTGGGATACAAATATTACATTTCATCATCATTTCAGTTCAAAATTTAAATTAAAAATATTTACATTGATGTCATATTTAAAATTAATAAAAAAATTACAACCCATATACATAATCAAAACTCTTACAGTATAATTTTTCTAATGACCAACCTCCATACAATAGACTATCCCTAAATAAAAAAAATTATTTTAGTAATAGTAAATAAAACAATAATAAAATTATAATTTTAATGTTATATAATCCAAATGATAAATTATAATTTTAATTATTGTATATTTTAATGATATTATTAGTTATACTATTAATTATATAATTAAAATGAAACTTTTTTGTATTGAAAACATGCATTTTGAGTCAAACCGATCACATCATGTGTCAAATTGATGCGTGGATGATTCCTACATGTTGTAAATGAATTTTGGATCATTTTCCAAAAGTTTAAAAAGAATTAATTTTTTTCTCTCCTTGGGATATATGAAACGTGTTTTAAACATAAATGACGTGTCTATATTGAAAACACAAACTTCGAGATATACCGACCACATTATGTGTTGTAACAATATTCGGTCGATTCCTACAGATAAAAAATAAATTATGGATAATTTTCCTAATGTTTGAGAACAATCCAAGCTATTTTAATTATTTTTGGGTTTGTGATGTGTGTTTTAAACTAAAATTACACTTTTATATTGAATACATGAACTTAGAGTCATACTGACCTCATCATGTGTCATATTGATGTGAGGTAAATTCCTATTTTCCCCAAATATATTATGTATCATGGTTCTAATGTTTGAAATAAATCCATTATCATTTTCAAGGTTTTGGATAGTGATATATGTTTTAAACTAAATTGAAATTTTTATACTGAAAACATGAACTTCAAGTCATACCATCCACATTGTGTGTCATATTGATTTCTAGTCATTATAAATTAATTACGAATTGTTTTCCATATTTTGGAAAAAAAATCCAAGACCATTTGATCAGTTTTTGGCTAGTGATGTGGATTTTAATCTTAAATGACACTTATTTATTGAGAACATGCACTTCAAGTCATACTAGACACATTGTGTGTCAGATTGATATGTGTTTGGTTCCAATAAGTCACAAATAAATTATCTATTGTTTTCTTAATGTTTGAAAACAATTTCCGATCATTTTCTCAGTTTTGGCTATGTGATGCACATTATAAACTAAAATTACACTTTTATATTTAAAACATGCACATTGAGTCATACTGGCTGCATCATGTGTTCAATTGATGTGTGGTTGATTTCTAAATGGTAAAAATGGATTATGGATCATTTTCATAATGTTTGAAAGTATTATGATTTCATTTTCTCAGTTTTGGCTATGTGACATGCGTTTTAATATAAAATGCAACTTCTATATTAAAAACAAAAATTTCAAGTCCTACCTTTCAGATAGTCTATCAGATTAACATACAATAAATTATTATATGTCACAAATTAATTATGTATCTTTTTTGTAATGTTTGAATATAATATTAGGTTGTCTTCATGGTTTTTTCTATGAAAAACATTTAAAAACTGACACCTTATATTAAAAACATGCACATAACGTCATACAGACTACATCATGTATCAGATTGATGTGTGGTCAATTCCTAAACATCAAAAATTAATTATGGATTGTTTTTATAAAATTTTAAAACAATTAGATATTTTGATTTCAGTTTTGTCTATGTGACTCATGTTTTAAACTTAATGGAACTTTTATATTTAAAACACACACTTCAATCCATACCCGCCACATAGTATATTGGATTGAAAAAAAATTCAACTTATACACATAAAAATTTACTTATGGATTTTTTCTAATGTATCAAAAAAATATGAATGTGTTTTCCCATATTTTAGCATGTGATGTGTTTTTTGAACTAAAATGTCAATTGAAAAATGATAACACAAATTTCAAGTCATAACAGTCACACCATGAATCAGTTTTATATGTAGTTGATACCTATATGTCTAAAATGATGTATGTATTATTATCATAATGTATCAAAATAATTTTAATGTGTTTTCTCATTTTTTTAGTATGTCATGTGTATTTTTAATGAAATTGTCAATTTTAAACAAAAAATATACACTCCGAGTCATACCAGGCACACGATGTATCAGATTGGGGTTTTCATTCCTATATATCAAAAAAAATACTTAAGGATTATTTTAATAATTCATCAATATAATCTAAATGGGTTTTCTTGATTTTGATAATTTGGTGTTTGTTTTGAACTAAAATGTCAATTTTAAACTAAAAACATGCACTTTGAGTCATGCCAGGTACACGGGGTACTGGATTGAGGTGAGACTAATTACTACATGTCACATATGAAATATGGATTATTTTCATTAATTATCAAAACATTATTAATGTTTTCGTTAAATTTTGATTATGTGAAATGTTTTTTGAACTAAAGTGTCAATTTTAAACTAAAAACTTATACTTCGAGTCATATCGGGTAGACCATGTATCAGATTGAGGCATGGTGGATTCTTACATTTCAAACCACTTTTTATTTTCCTCATAAGTAGGTTTTCTTGAATTGGATCCCAAATTTAGTGTTATAAAACTCTCACCATGGATGTGAGATAATTCAAAATCCCATGATTTTGTGAACAAAGATCCATCAATTTTCACACAATTTCTTATTCACATTAAAGAATTTTATTTGTAAAAATTAACTACATAAGTATTAGTTTAAATGATAAGGAAATTAACTAAAAAAATTACAAATAATGATGATAAAATTAACTAAATAAGTATTAGGAAGTCTCATTTTAATGATATCTGTATAAATTCTTGACTCATTACCCTATCACCATTATCTCAATCGCAGACTCAAAGCCCAACCCATCATAAGCATGAACAACTCGAGAAATTCTACTAGTTGTAATGGATTCTATAGAGTGTAACCCTAAATTATAATTCTCCTTGAAAATCTATGGAATCCCACCTTTTTATTATATTACTTTTCATTACATGCCACAAAACAGAGGATCATTTCATGTTTAGTTTCTTGAAAAAAAGGTACATAATACATGAAAACATAAAACATTATTCTAAAAACATTTGAAATAAATATTTATGGGTTCAATATAGGTTACTTTTATTACATCTCATATCCTGGGGAAATATATCAAAGTAAAGGGGTGAGCATAAATCCTAGAAATAGAACAATCAAGGGAGATAAATATCATCTGATATTGAGACATATCAAAATAACGGGAATCATAACGATAAGGAATGAGAAAGAGACATGAAATTATGAAAATAAAATTAATATTAACATGTAAATATAGATACATATTTTAAATGAGACATTGATAATCATATAACCAAGGTTTATTGTCAAGGAATTGTAAATAAAAATTACCAACGTTATTCACAAAAGTATCGTATAATGTGTCATCTCAAGAGATTAAAGTCTTTACCCAATGAATTGAAGAGTTATCAAGGTGAAAACTCATATGTATTAATTTCATGTGAGTCACATATATAGTAATAAGTAATTTTATTAATAACCCATAGAGAATAAATAATGGGTTTCTTATAAAAATTCATGACATACAAAAGAGCTTTAAAGACATGGCCATTACATCATTTTTAACTCATTAAAGGAAATATGAATTTAATATATGTTAATACCCAAATAAAAAAAATTAAACATAGTTGAATACCAATATAAATTAAAAGAGGTTTGGGTATTAAAATAAAAAGGAAAATATAATTTCTTATTTAAAAGTGGAAAATTTGAGAATAAAATCCAGCAGCATTATGGGTATAAAACATGGTTTTAGAAAAGGGAAAATGGGTTGGGACAAGGGTATACCACTCATAAAATAATCTTATTGTATTAAGGGGATAAAATAATGTGGAAAAAAGAACTTATTTTGGAAATTGTAAGAAATACCATATAAAAAAGTGAACTTAAGTGGAAAGAGAAGTGAAGATATCCCCTACCCTGAAGAGGTGTTCCTAAAACTAGAGGATGGAACCTTGGGGGATTGAAAACACCTTGGGTGGACTCATTTGGAAGAAACAATAATGATAAATTCATGGATTAGGGTTTGGGAGTGAATTTGAGAGGTGAAATGGGTGTGTATTTATAGAAAAAGTGGAAGAATTGTTTAATAATTTCCAAATATAGGTCTTGGAAAACTAGATTGTGTAAAATAAAAACTTATTGGCCTTATCATGTTTTTTTCTCTTGGTATTAAACATTAGGGTCACATTATAATTTATTTTAATCCACTAGAATAGAACTTAATTTTTAAATAATTCTTTTGGAATGGAAAGGTGAAGACTCCACAAAGTTATTGTATAAAAATAAAAGTTTCTTTTTAAAACTTTGGAAAGTAACTTATAATTAAAAAATGGAATAAAATATTTTAAAATAATTAATGTAAACAAAATAAAATGTTTTATGTTTTTTATTGTGTTTAACTAATTATTACATCATTACAGTATAAGTATGATTTCATGAAATATATTGAAACCCTAAAACTGTATTTTTTTACCATTCATGAAAAAATAAAGTATTTCATAAAATTATCAAAAATTCATCAAAACATAATTTGGACATGTTTATTTCAAAAATAATGTTTATTTTATCACAAAAATTATCTAAATATGATAATTTTAACTTTTAAATATAAAAACCTTATTTATTTAAAAAAAAGAAGTTTTATAAGGCATGATCAAATTTCTAATGATTATAAAAAGTTTCTTAGCCAATTATAAAATTATTTTACCATTTATATTTAAATTAATGTGTTTTGAAAGACTATTTCATCAAAAAAAATATTCATAATACCATGGTTTATTATAAAAATGTATATCTTTTCTAAAAAAACAAGTATGTTTTATTTTCATTTAAAAATCAAATTATCAAATTCTTATTAATTAAACATATATTTTATTAAGTAAACCATTCTTAAGAATAATTTATGGAATATGATTTTTTTTATAAAGTATATTATACTCTAATTAACTAAGTCATGGACATATAATACCATTTTACACCTACATATGCCCTAAGAATAACATGTGCATTAGTGGAAGTTTTGTGGGGTGTCTCGGCTAACACTGACCGAGTGGTAATCTCCACTAACTTGAAATCCTCATGTAGGTTATTTTGTTCAATCTTCACTTTTTGTACCTCATTGTGGTCTTTGTTAATGGTGAACCCCAATGATGATACCTCCCTCCCATGTTCTGATAAATGGGATTCAAATGGAACAACTCTACTGGTTGAGGCCATTGATTCTCTTTTCTGTATCAATTATCTTTTTGTTATTATTACTGATATAGAATAATTATAACTATAAAATTACCAATAAAGGGTAAATTGACCAACAGTCATATTGACCAATGGTCATATAACGGTCGATTCCCAATGGATACATTTCCATTTATACTCACTTCATTAATAAAGAGATATAGTTTTTTGTGTACAATATAAAACAACACACATTTTCAAGAAATTATTATCATTTAAAAATTTTGGGTTATTACATTCTACCCCCTTGAGAAATTTCATCCCCAAAATTTTAACTCATTCTCTCATTTGAGAAAAGGTGTTGGTACATCTGTCTCATTATATCCTATGGTACCCACATTGCTTCTTCATATTTATGGTTCCTAGACAACACTTTGACAATATTGGTATAATTATTTCATATGACCTTTTATCTATGTTCCAAGATCTCCACTAGCTGATCCTTACACGAGAGGTCATGTTCAAGTGGTACCACCTCCAAATTAAGTACATGTGAGGGATTAGGAATGTAATTTCTTAAGAGATATTCATGGAATAAATCATAAACTTGAGATAGGTTTGGTGGAAGTTCTATTCGATAGAAAACTGCTTCTATGTGATCAGGGATTTCATAGGGGCTAATGTACCTAGGGATAATATTTCATTTCTTCTAAAACTGCATGACTCTTTTCCAAGTTGAGATTCAAAGGAAAAATCGGTCGCCAACATCAAACTTAAATTCCATTAGACAGATGTTAGCATAGATCTTCTACGAACTATAAGTATCCATTATGTGTTTTTGGATGGCATGAACCTTTTATTTCATCTTTTGTACAATATCATGCATAAGAAATTTTCTCTCACCAACTTCATCCAAAAAAGTAGTATTTCTACATCACTTTCCATATAAAGGTGCATAAGGTTCCATTTGAATACTCGAGTGGAAGTTGTTGTTGTATGATAACTCAACTAATGTGAGTTGTTCATCCCATCCACCTTCCCATTGGGTAAGTTCTCAACATGTATTAAAGTGTCTGAATTTTTCTTTCAGATTGGTCATCAGTTGGGGGTGATAGGCCATACTGAAATGTAATTTAGTATTTAGAGCATACCAGAGACTTCTCCAGAATTTATATGTAAACTTTAGATAATGATTAGAGATGATTGAATGTGTCACCCCATATAACCCCTCTATTTAATTTACATATATCGTGGTAAGTTGGTCAAGAGATAAATCTTCTCTAATAGTGATGAAATGGGTAGTTTTGGTGAGACGATCCACTATAACCCATATCGCATTGTTTCCTTTGGATTTTCTTGGGAGACTAGTGACAAAGTCCATGGTGATATTTTCCCACTTCCATGTTGGTATGGGTAGTGGTTGTAATACCTCTTTAGAAATATTTTACTCTTCCTTCACTTATTGAAATACCAAGCACCTTATAGTGTAGTCAGCAATCTACCTTTCATATTATCCCACAAATAATGATCGTGAAGGTCCTTATACATTTTAGTGGTTCTAGGATATATAGAGAATGTAGATCTATGAGATTTATTCGTAAGATCATTATTTATCTCCGGGATATATGGGACACATATCCTTGTATGAAATTTCAATACACCATCTTGATCAATATTGAACTCATGAAACTTCCCATTCTTCATAACCTCTATCTTCTTTTATAATAAGGGATCTTCTCTTTGAACTTTTTTGATATTCTCAAGTAATTATGGTTTATAAATCATTTTGTATAGGGTTTATGATGACCCTTATATCATGACTTCCATTTCTAGTTTCAATAGGTCTTAGATCAAAGGATATCCTTGAATCCTCATCATAGCTATAAAAATATAGTATTTCTTACTTAATACATTAGTGAATTGGTTTTCTATTCCAAGGATATAATGAATTGAGAAATCATAGCCTCTAAGAGGTTACAACCATCTCCTTTGTCTCATGTTCAGTTCCTTTTGCATGAAAATATATTTAAAACTTTGGAGGTATGTGTATATATCACTTTTTTCCCCATAATGATAGTGCCTCCATATTTTCAAGAAAAAAAAGAACTGTAGCTATCTCTAGGTCATGCATAGGATAATTATTCTTATAAGGCTTGAACTTTCAAGATGCATAAGAAATCAACTTGTCATTTTTTCATGAGTATGCACCTAAGACCTTTCAAATATGTATTGCTGTAAATAATGAATCCTTCTCCGATAGAGGGTAGAGTTAAAATAGCTTCAGTAACCAATCTATTCATTATCTCTTGGAAAGTTTCTTGACACTCCTTTTTATAGATGAACTTATACCCTTTTTCAAAAACCTCTTATAATATCCTAATAAATCAAGGAAGCTATTAATCTCAGTTACTGTTGTAGAATGAGACCATTCCTCTACAACCTTTGTCTTTCTAGGGTCAACTGAGATTCTTTCATTGGTAACAATTTGCCCTAATAATGAAACTTATTGTAACTATAATTCGCATTTTCTAAATTTTCCAAAAATCTTCTCCTTCCTCAATGTTCCCAAAATAACCCTTAGATGACCCTCATGATCCTCATGACTTTTAGAGTATAACAAAATGTCTTCAATAAAAACTACCATGAATTTATCAAGGTATTCCTTAAAGTCTTTATTCATAAAATATATAAATATAGAAAGAGAATTAATCAAATAAAAGGGAATAAAAACAAACTCATAATACCCATAACGTTTTTTGAAGGAAGTCTTGAGAATATCTTCTTTCTTCACCCTCAATTGATGATACCAAAATCAGAGGTCAAACATGGGGAAGAATTAAGCCCCACTAATCTAGTAAAATAAATCATAAATCCTTGGGAAGGGTATTTTTTCATCACTGTGATCCCATTAAGTTCTTTGTAATCAATTCATAGCCATATTGATCCATCCTTATTCTTTACAAAGAGAATAGGTGCTCCCCAAGGTGACACACTTGGTAAGATAAAACCTATATCCAGTATATCATGAAGTTATTTATTTAATTCCTATGACTCTATATTTTCCATTCTATAAGGGGTATTTGATATCATATTGTATCTAGGTATGAGTTCAATAGAGAATACTACCTCTCTTTCTGGGGGAATTCCAGGTAACTCTTTAAAAAATACATCAATGTATTCTTGAAATATGGAGACATTATCTATCTTTATAATTTCATTTCATTCTCCCTCTTCACTGATCATATTCATGAATATGTTTATGGGAGGTTCTTCAAGACAAAGCATAGGTTAGGATAAATATCCTTTGAAAATGACCATAGGTTGTCTATTCAATACTGCTAATATTTCCTTGATTCTGTAATTGATCTTAACATTATACTTTGAGAGCTAGTCCATCCATAGTATTGAGGAAAATTCCAACATGGGAATGAATAATAGATTTGTGATGATATTGTACTATCCAAAGTTAATAGTACAGTTATTATACATTGTTGATGATAGGATAATTCATCCAAGAGTATTGAATGATAACTCTACTTCTAGTAGTTCAGGGACTAATTCTATATTCATTGCAAACATGGATGAAATAAAAGAATGAGTAGAACCGGAATCAAATAAAGTACTTGCTTTCTTTGAGAGAATGAAGAGTATACTTTCCACCACACCATTCAGAGCCTCTACTTAAATCATCATGATAGAAAATTCCGTACCATTCTCCCTTGTCCTATGTTGAGATTGATGGTGGTTCCTCTCCATTATCTTTTGATTTGAACATTGATTGGAAAAGTGATAAAGTTTTCCACACTTGAAGAATTGAACTTTTGGATGGTCCTGCACAATCTTCCCTTTTTCGATAGTGTTGAGAAGTTGAGTATTCACCTAACCATGAAAATATCAAGCTCTATGGACATCTGTTTTTCACTTATATTACTTTCAACTCCCAAGAAAGAAGTTCCCTAAATGTTTGTTTCCCACATTTTTTTCATGTGAGAAGTTTCATTTTATTTCCCCCTCTTCCATGATAAAAATTTCTACATGAGTTTGGATCCATATATCTCTTATTTTTGTTTGTTCCATGTGACTAATGCATCTCTCCAAACTCTAGTTCAACCTCCATAGCACTCTACACTATCTTCTTATAGCTTTCATAATTACGATTTTCAAGATTCCACTGCAGATGGGGTCTCAATCCACCAAATAATCTATCAACCTTTCCCTTAGAATACATAACAAATATAGAGGTGTATCAAGAAAGTATTTTAAATTTCATTTATTAGACTCCCACCAATTTATTTTCTTTCTGCATTAGTTTTATGAATTTCTTCTCTATTTTCATTCGCATCAAATGAGGGAAATTTTTATTAAAAAAGATTCCTCTGAACTCTTCCCACTCCATGGAATTGATCTCCCTTCTTATATTCATGTTTTGAATCAGTTTCCACCACTGATAAGCTTCTAAGTTTAATAGGTATACTTCCAGGGTTAATTTCCCATATTCTTAATAAAGGAGAAAAGAAAAGACCTTTTTCATATAGTTTATCCATTTTTCAGAAATTGAGGTGTTAAGAGAACCACTGAAAGAAGTTGGTCGTTGACGCATAAAAGACTGAATGGAATCTTTTTACCTTCGAGGTGAATCTGGTCTCTTAACTTGATTCAAGTTATTATACATACCTAAATTTTAGTTGATTCATCATCCTCATGAAGGCTTCCATTCCAGCTTCCATTGGAACGTCGTTAGTGAATCATCCATTGCACTCATCATTTAAGCAGTTCTTCTTATTTCCCGCCATTTTTCTATAAGAATGAATCCTTAGTGGGAAACATGTTAGTTTTATGAATATTATAATTATAAATGGATTTTATGTCTTAAAACATCATGACTAATTATGTTATTAGACTTTTATAATAAAAATTTATTTTTTTATATATCCTTCATAATGGTTTATAAAAAGATTGTGATTAACCAAACATATCCCTTGAGAGTGTCAAACCAGGAGTGTATAAAGGCCCATTTTCATGCACCCATTCTCGCTCAAGTCTAGATCAATGTGGTGTTTTCAGGTGTTACCCATAGATACAACTGTGCTACATCCACATCCACTTTTTCATATCCATATAGGGATTTCATTGCTCGGAAATCACTTAAAATTTTACCAAAATATTAGGATGTTTTATTATATTTATACATGTCCCTAGGGTTATTTATAAAGTTTTCAAGTACTAATTTCCACAAAAAAATAAACCTCCCTTTGATACCAACTATGGCATCATTTCTTTTTATTACATAACATTTCATTACATGATACAAAACATAGGATCTTTTCATGTTTGTTTATTATAAAAGAGGTACATAATATATAAAAACATAAAACATTATTATAAATATATTTGAAAGATGTATTTAGGGGTTAACTCTTGGTTAATTCCACTATATTTCATATCCTGGGGACAAACATCAAAGGAAATGGGTGAGCATGAAGCCCAGTAAGGAAATAAGAAAGAGTGATATATAGCATGTGATATTAAGACATATCAAAAGAACACGAAGCAAAACGATAAGGCATGAAAAAGAGACATAAAATAATAGAAATAACCTTAATATTAACATAGAAATATGGATAAAATATTTAAATTATACATTCATAATCATATCACCAATGTTTATTACCAAGGTGTTGTAAATACAAATTACTAAATTTATTCAACAAGGTATCATATAACATGTCATATCTAGAGATTAAATTATTTACCCAATGCATTGGATCTCCATCCAAGAGATCCATTCATATGTATTAATTTCATGTGATACATATAGATAATAATAAATCATTTCATTAATATCTTATGGAGAATAAATAATGGATTTCTTATAAAAAATCATGATATACAAAAGAGCTTTAAAGACATGACCATTACATCATTTTTAACCCATGAATGGAAATGTGAGTTTCATATATGTAAATATGAAAATAAAAATCTTATTTTAAACCTATTTTAATACCCCTTTAAAGTAAAAGAAGTTTGGGTATTCAAATAAATATGAAAATATAATTTCTCATTTAAAAGAGGAAAGTTTGAGAATAAAATTCAGTAACATGACAAGTATAAAACATGGTTTTAGAAAAAGGAAAAATGGGAAGGGGAATGTTTATACACTCATAAAATAATATTAATATAATAAGGGGATAAAATAATGTGGATAATAGTAACTTATTTTGTAAATTAGCAGATGTGCCACATAGAAAGGGAACTTAAATGGAAAAGAAGTGACGATTTCCCTTACCTTGGATAAGTGTTCCTAAAACTTGAGGATGGAACCTTGGGGGATTGAGGACACCTTGGGTGGACTCATTGGGAGGAAAAATAACCAAAAATTCATGGAGGATGGATTGGGAGTAAATGGGAGAGATGGAATGCGTGGGTATTTATAGAAAAAGTGGGGGAATTATTTAATAACTTATAAATATAGATCTTAGAAAAATAGATTTTGAAATTTACCAAATCATTTTATTTACCAAGGTTTTTTCTCATGGTATTGGAATTTTAGGTCAAATTTTATGTTTTTTTTAATCCATATAAACCAAAATTATTCTTAAAATACTTTTTTTGGCCTATAAAGATGAAGATTCCATAAAGTAATGTTTAAAAATTAAATTTTTCTTTTTAGACTTTGGAAAGTAACTTATAGTTTTAAAAATTGAATAAAATATATTAAAATAATAAATATTAAAAAATTAAATTATTTTATGTTGTGGATTGTTTTTATTTAATTATTAAATCATTATGACATAATTATGATGTTCTAAAGTATACAGAAACCCTAAAATTGTATTTTTTTTTTACTATTCATGAAAAAATAATGTATTTCAAAAAATTATAAAAATTCAACCTTAACATAATTTTGACATTATGATTTCGAAAATGATGTTTATTTTATGAGAAAAAGTCTCTAAATATGAGAATTTTAACTTTTAAATATAAAAAACCTTATTTATTTAAAAAAATATTTTTAAGACACAGACAAATTTTTTACACTTATAAGAAAATTCCTAACTGATAATAAAACTATTTTGTTATATATATTTAAATAATTTTTTTAAAAGACTATTTAATTAAAAATAATAATATTCAAAAAACCATGGTTTATTATAAAAATTTATATCTTTTTTTAAAAAATAAGTATGTTTTATTGATTTTCATAAATAAAATTATCAAACTCATCTTAATTAAACAAATATTTTATTAAGAAAACCATTTTTAAGATAAATTGATTGAATAATCATTTTATTTATACAGAGGATATTAAAATTTAAGTAACTAAGGCTTGGACAATTAACCCCTAATTACACCCACATACACCCTAAGAGTAAGGTGTGCGATGTTGGTATATTCATGGGGTGCCTCGGCTTACTTAAACTGAGTGGTAATATTCACTCAGTTGAACTTCTCCTGCAGGTGATTTTGTTAAAGCTTCAAATTTTGAATCATTTCTCGGGTTTGGTCAAGGTTGAACCCCATTTATGATGCCTCCCTCCCAATTTCTAACAAATGGGTTTCAAAAAACACTACTCTACTGGGTGAGGTCATTGATTCTTCTTTATGTATAAATTATGCTTTTGTCATTACTAGTTATAAATAAGAATTATAATAGTAAAATTATCAAGCAAGGGTATAGTTTCCAATGGTCATATTAAACAATGGTCAAATTGACCAAAGGTCATATAATAGTCAATCCCAAATGGTTATATTTCCATTTATACTCACTTCATTAATAAAGAGATATGTTTTTGTTGTTTATGATATAAAAACACATTTTCGATAAACAATTATCATTTAAAAAGTCTAGATCATTAGGGAAATAGGTAAAAATAATATATAATCATTATGATGTTAATTCTTCACATCCCAAATTCATATCTAGTTTTATATCCTATAAATTATCACAAAAATAATATGAATCACGTCAACTTGATTTCAAAAAACATTCTGATGCTATTTTCTCTTCTCAATTATTTAAAAATAATAATTCTTTTGAGTACGTAGATTTTTGGAAGTCTTAGTAATGCTGAGAAAATATATACAAAAAAATGATTAATAAATATTTTTAATGAAATTTTATTTATCTTCAGAAATTTTCCATTTACGAATACTAGTATTTTGATAGTATATAATAACTTTCATAAAATTTAAAAATTAATATCCATAATCATTGTTGTTATTTTTCTTTGCAAAATACAGAAACATTGAGAAAAATAATTAAATTCTTTTAAGATATGTTTTATAGTTAAATATTACTGCATATACCATAATATATTTCCATTTAAGGAAATAGACAGGCTTTTAATGTTCATTCATTGACCTCATACCATGATTTATCCTTTATTTATTTATTTCTTGATCATAATAAAATTATCATTAAATAAAAATTGAAATATATAATTTAAAGTTTATCACTAAAATATTGATTTTAGTGCATTAATAATTTACAATAGACATCATGTGTGTTCTGTGTGATGGTAATCCACGCATGGGATCCAAAAAATAAACATTTTGGGTATCCAAATTTACTCTTATGAGAATTCAGTGCCTCCTAAAAATCCAAAATAAAAGTAATGAATAAAAATAAAAAAAATCATATGATTAGATTGTAGAGTTTTACCCATGCATTTTAGGCATCAAGAAGAGGTTATCAGTTATTATTTTCTTCTCAAACTCATTTTTTGGTAAATATTTGTTATTTTAAATTTCTTCCAATTCAAAAGAAATTGTGTGTGTTGAAATGATATAGGGATTAATGAGTGAAAATTTTACTTCATAGGGTTTTAACTTTATATAGTAGTAGTATATACACATGTAGAAAATATAAAATTTTTTAACTTTAATGAAATAGTATATTATTTTTTGGAAAAATAGATTATGAAAATGTACCTTGTGAAGGTATTCACTACTAAGACTCCCAACCATTAAAACTTTATAATCTCATTTATACTCTTTAGACAAACTGCATATTTAATGACATATCCAGTTATTTCTTCTTCATATTCTATATAAGACATATTTATATCTTTGAATATTTTTTCTTCATGAAATTGTAATGTTAATATATGTGGAAGTTAAATTGGAGGGGTCGAGGTACTCTCAGAATGTTATTTTGGTTTCCTAGATGATTCACCAGATTTTAATGATATGTCCTTCCATTTCCTCATCATTTTATCTATCAATAATACCATAAAACATTGTAGACATTTTTTTGTGAACTATTAAAGGTTTTTCATGTGAATTTTTTTTAGTACATACCTCATGAATCTTTATAATATGAGATGGCCATGCTATGATAGTTCCAATAGAATTATTGATAGTGGCGCCATCAAGATTATCAAGTGGTATAGGAAACTCAGTGCTCAGATCATGAGCTACTTCAATTCCAACTCTCATGTAATATTTTTATAATTTTTTATATAGAATGAGTCCTAGGATATTATACACCATAACACTCACAACAAGGTGATGCATGGGTATTGAAAGATATAAATCACATACAACTTCACCCAACATTATTTTAGTAATATAAAATTATCAAAAGTTGTTTAGTTCAAATTTAAGAGAAAGTGTGATGAAAAAATGGATTACCTCAGGTAATTTTAGAGGTTGAGGGGAATGTATAGCCTCAAATCTACTAGGGTCATATATCTCTTCATGTACTGATCATTATTTCACTACCGGTTCTCTTTGATATTTTTACATATATTAATCAGCAAAAACATAATAGACACTAATATATTTTAAAGAATCAATTTTTATATGAATGACTTTTATCATATTAAATTTATCTTCCTTTGACTTTGTAATCTTAAAATATATTCAAGGTGACACTCCAAAACCTACACCTCTAACTTTTCCATATTTTTCTGGCTACTTCAAAGATACTAAAAGTATTTTTTCTTAAAATATATAAAATATCGATTCATATTTATAAAATGTATAAAAACCCTATAAACATGAATATATATTTTAATGTAATATATTTATAGATAATAAAAAATTAATATTATGTCATACTTACACATGATTCTCACACTTCTTGTGTTCTTTCATCAACTAGTTTACCCTATTTATTTATGCGTCTGTCCCTCCATAGCACATGATGTGGTATGGATGTGTCTTCATATTTCAATTCATCACTCATCATATAAAAATTTTAAAATGTATTGTTTTATATCACATAAAACTTTTATTTTAAATTTAAAATGCATACCTTTTTCTTTTCAAGTGAAGAATACACCATCTTTGATTTACTATAGGGACACTTTGGTTTTGTTCC
This sequence comes from Viscum album, assembly GCA_963277665.1. NCBI lineage: Eukaryota > Viridiplantae > Streptophyta > Magnoliopsida > Santalales > Viscaceae > Viscum > Viscum album. The sequence goes on along the minus strand of OY728139.1, from coordinate 462,989,008 downwards.
ATGTTTATTATTTTCATCACTACATTTATATTTCATAAATTAATAATTTTGAATAAAATTAAATAAAATAAATAATGTAAAATACAATATTTTTTACTACAATGCACCTGAAATTATTTCTCATCAAGATGACTACTAAAATATTTCCATGTTTCATGGTTTATAATGTGTGCATATATAACTATTAGGTGGGGTTTTAGTTTCCACTCATCATTCTAACACAATTATTTATAAGAAGTGTTTGTAATACTCTATGATATTTTACAGTGAAAATTAAGACATAATTCTAATGGAAATATTTAAATAGAAATGAACTCTTCAAGGGATAAATAAAAGTAAATCAATGATTCATTATATAATTTGTTGGTAAAAGAGAGAAATTATATAATAACATTAACCTAATATCTTCATAAACAGTGTCCTTAAATGGTGGTATGACATGGTTCCACATATCTATATCAATTGTAACATGCATTCTCATTGTGAGTCCAACATAAATAATGAACATTGACTTGTTAGGGTAAATAGGTTGGACACATTGATTCCAACAATCCCCAAATTTTATACCTTTTCTCCTTTCCTTGATATTTTTATTTAACACAATGATTATATGTCATTACTATTTTTTACATTAATATATTTTTGACCGCTTAAAAATTAAATAACCTCATAATCAATTGTGTGTCATTCTCAAGATTAGAAACATCATCGTATGAAAAGTTCAGTATCTTCATGAGTAGTCAAACATTTTATTAAGATTACAAAATGAAGATATAACACATGATATTTTGATTAAAAAATAGTATATTTAAAAAAACTATAACCTTATCATTTAACTCTTTTTTTCTTTAAATGTTGAAGATATTTTCCTCTTCTATCAAGTATTTAGACCCCCTCTTCATAGTCCCCACTGACGTAGAAGGCAGTGTCAAATTGGGAGAGTTGTGAAATGATAGTGATCTCCCAATGAAAGTGTCATACTTAATAGAATTATCATATGACTCTGTACTTATTTTAGTCACCAATAGGATAATTGACCAATTCGTGTTTTCTAGACCCGAGACATAAAATACCTACACTAATTTTGATATCGTAATGAACTGATCATCCTTATGCACTTCCATACTGAAATTCACCTTCACAAAGCCTAATTCATTAGCTTTCACTACACTCCTATTGTCAACTCATTTGAAATGGAAAATAAACACTTTAAATTTTATATAATCCAACTTGTATGTCTATTTGATGATTCTGAAATATGACATATTTTCCTAAATTGGATTTCTTTCTTTAGAACTAGATATAAACATCACTTATAACATGAGCATAATTCCACTTTTTTATCGTATTTCATTTATATTATTCCTTTATATAGAATGTATAACCATTAATTACCAAACTAAAGTAATATATAAAATTTAAATTTGGTCCCCTTGCTACCCATCGAAGTCATTTGACAACTGAATTCATATTTCCAGATAATTCCTAATAAATATAATCTCAGAACCATCATATAAACTATTAGTTATATTTCTTTAATGTCAATCCTTTATCCCTTGTTGGATTAAAATGTCTATGAATTACTTTTTGGGCTTCAATGTATGTATTAAACTCTACAATATTATGTAAAATGTAAAGGTGATATTTCTCCCACTATGTGATTTTGATTTTAAGAATATGTCCTCTAAAAATTAATTCCCCATAAGGTGTTTCTTGTGATGAGATTTTTGGGAGACTCATGTTATCATCATTTGACAGGTAATTAGAATAGAATTCAAAAACTTCTTCAATAATATATCATTTTGTAATAAATCCTTATGGATACTTTGATTATTGATGCACCCTTTCAAAATATTTATATACCATTCAATGGGGTGCATCCATCTATAATGGAAATGAACAAATAGTCGAACCTTTCTAATGAATTAAACCATTAGGTGGAGGATTATATTAAAGAATTATGGTGGGAAGAACATCTCTAATTCACTTAATTTGATTAAAATCTACTTATTTGTGATTGGAAACTTCATTGGGTCTATAAATTTACTACATATGGATTTAATAAAGAATTAGATCCAAGATAATTTATGTCATGAATTTTTTAAAAGAATGAAATTTAAATAGATAGGCATAAAATCTTTCATCAAAACATGGTATTCAAGTGATTTAGACCCTGTGACTTCAAATTAGTCATTTATATGAATTTCTTAATTTTATATGAAACCCACTCTGGAACATTTACACCATTATGGAAATTACTAAATTTCAATTTTTCTTATCAGGATAGAGTGTCAACTACCAGAGGAAGAGAATGCCTCCTTTCACCCTTCACCAGTGCCAAATCTTCTCATATCCCCATATCAATCATGTCCAACCTATCCTTGAACCCATATTTTTTTTCAGAAACATATAGTATAAGTTTAATGATTTAATCAAATAAATTTGTTTCTACATAAATAACATTAAGAAAATATCTAATGTATAAACAATTTTTGTACGGTAATTCAATGAAAATTTATCTCTTTTTTCAACCTAATTTCACAAGTTTTTTTGAAAAAGGTTTACCAAAATTAGTACTAACATTTTTTTATTTCAACCACCCATTAGTGGAGACTATATTGTTCCTTGTTCTATATTTCCATTGAATGATGTCATCTAGGATAAAAACATTGTCATCAAGGTAAATATCTGTGATGTCCTAAAATTACAATCTTTGAGGAATGTTTTAATCTAACCGAGTATGTGAATGTTTCATAAATGGGACACCCCAACATTACTCTAATGTTGTAGCCTGAGAATTTTCCATAAGAAGGAAAGTCATTTATTTTCCCATACAACATGCATCTCAATGTGAATTCTTCACTTCTATGAGAATAATAAAATGTAACACATATATCCCACATCAATTTCAGATCTTCAATCAATGGATCCAAATAGTCATCAATATCATTACAAGGTTTTTTGGTCTAAATATAAGCATATACAACATAATATATTTTTGATTCATGCATAACCAGGGTAAACAGTTATAATTTACCAATATAACTAGTCATGTACTATGAGTAATACACTATACAGCAAAAGGATTTATTCCATATATACACAATGGAAGGTGGAGATTTCTTGAATCATTTCCAAATTCAGAATACTCATAATAAATTTTCTTCCACTAAGGAGATTCTATAGGGTGATGTAGTTTCCCATATTCAATTCTTGTATCTATATTCCATATCAATTTTTAAGATGTTTCCTAGCATCTATATAGTCTTATAAATCTTAGAATGATATGAATGTTCTGTACAATATTATAATGACTTGATTAATCTTTATTGTATCGATTCACATCACACTTAAGGAATTTTATGAGTGATTCATAGTCCTTGTAAAATAATATGAAATCAATTGGACAAGCATGTATTTTTTAGAGATCATTCCAATTGAATGTTTCATTCATTTAATGTCAAATTCTTGATAAGGAATCAAATTTTATTCTAGCATCATATCATTCTAGAGATCAAGGGGTTTTGTAATCCTAGTGTCAATCCATTTAATGATAACTTTCAAATTATATGAATTTAATATAGCTGGAAATTTTGTATATATAGTAAAACTAATATAAAATGGTTTATTGGCATAACTATTTATCTTCTCAAACAAATTTGGAAAATCATGAAGGTCATCTTTAATTTCCATTAACATTTCTCCCATATGATCTCCACCATCATTTATACTGGTATTCATATCAAATGATCCAAAAATCATAGCATCATCCCAATCAATATGTATATTCATTTTCTCTACATGTTTAATCCAACATTTATAACTTCGATCTATTCCATGAAAAATCTAATGTTTTTTCAACTATTCTAGATTAATTTTCCTTAATTAACAACTATTTAAACAAAGAAAAAGTATTTGATAAGGTTCATATGCATTATTTTTTCTAAACATGATAAAATATTTAACTATATACCTAAACACTTTAGTCATATGATTAGATTCCATCCATTTATGTTCAATATACACCCCATTAGTATCATAAAATATTCATTTTTTACTAAAAATAATTATATACACATAAGGTACTCATATTCAAAGGATAAAGTTTTAAATACTTCAAAAAATGGGAACCCAACATTTTAATTTTATTGGTGATGATTCCTAATAAGTTATCATTTTACACAAGGGTGACATGAAAAGAATAAACCTAGGGTAAACATGTGGTTATTGTTATAGGTTATCAATTTGCTGTTTTTTGTGGGAAAAGTGGTAATTCATGGATTAATTTTCTTTATTTTCTAGGTGGGTTCCAAAAAGAGTGAGTATTTGATGTTTACTCACTTCTTCACTTGGTACATAGTGGGAAAGGTGGTGTTTCGGTTATAGGGTTCTTAGGAACTGAAGTTTGTGGTGTTTTTTTAGAATATGAAATAGTCAACTTCAACACAAGTTGAATATGTATCAAATTGGGATAATAAAAGGCATTATCTAAAACTAATGATTAGATCATAATCCCAAATACCTTGTATCACTTGAAAATAAAACTCACCCTCATTAATACGAATAGAGATAACCAACTTTGGAAAATGGAATATTGGAAACAGTCAGTGAGTTTTAAATAAGATAGAAGAATATATGGATTTTTTGAAGGATGGAAATGATACCAATTTAAAGAGTGAAGGGATGTTTATGTGGAGTTTTCAATAGAGTTTTTGGATTCCTCAACTCAAACTAATACTGATTCAAATATTTTTCTATGGGTGTATGTATTCCCATATCCGAATCCTATAAACTTTATTTAAATAATATTATAATTATTTATTAAATAACTCCAAAAAAAATCTATTACTTTTCAATATTGAAGTAAAATTAGAGGTAATAGATTATATTTATTCATTTCTTTACTTGGTACATGGCGGGACACTGGGCATTTAAGTGACATGATGCTTAGGAGTTTAAGTGGATTTTTTTCAGATGATAAAAAAGTTGATAGGTACTAATCACATGGTATTAAGAACCCAATATTTCAAGAAGATATTGAATTTAAATCCAATTAATCAGAAGTCTCCGTATGGGGTTCTCAAGCTACTATAAAAACAAAATAATATAATGGGGGTTTTAATAATTGTTCAAATTTTTACAATTCACACAGCTTGGATGGAGCCTCAAATGATAGAAGTGAAACTTATTATTGAATCTGAAAGGAACAATCAATTTCATCTCAAGTAAAATAAGTTTCCTATTGGGATCAACATAAATCCTCATCTCAAAATAATGATGTGAGGATAAGCCCAACTACCTAGGTTAACCAAAAAAACTCTTCCTTAATGGAATCGACAAAGAAAATCAACTTTATAAAAATTTCATAGTGGAATATGGGAGTGATGTTTAAACAAGAAGGAATAAGATATGTATTCTTTGAATGAAAGTAAAAGAAATAATCAATGGGGTCAGTAGGGGTAAGCAACTACTATAAGTGAAAATTTATATAACTGGGTAACTATGAATAAAAAACCAGCGAATTAACCTACTTAATAAGGATCCATAACATTTTATTATGTATGATCACTTTTTTTATCATTATTTAATGTTGGAATTTTTAACAGAACATGAGGAAAATGGTTCATTTGATAAAATACCTATTTTAGATGTTCACAATAATGAAAATAAATAATTATTGGGGTTCTTCTATTTGTTAATGGAAGCTAATGGGTAAATATTTTTTTTAATCCATGGAAGAATGAAGGATACCTAGAACATGGCTTATTCACACTCTTCTTTCAATTTCTATTAAATACCTCACTCTAAAATTACCTCAGGATGTGAAAGGAAGGGAATGTTCGAGTTATTGATAATTTTCGGTGGACAAATTTCATGTATGAGTAATTAGAATATATTTAATATGATTAAAAACACATATAAAATCTAGAAAAATAAGTGAGAAATTTAAATGATATATTACATTTGGAAATTGAAAAGTATCAGTCGCCCAAAATTTAAATCAATAAAAAGTAGTAAGGATGATAAGAATTTATTAGACAAGAAAGAGTATTACTTTGGTAGTGAACCAGGTGATAACCCCACTTGGGGAGGATTTTGTAGGGATTACAAGATGTAATGTGTGATGGTAGTTCCATATTAGGTATGCATGAGGGAGGTGACATGTGTCGAGGATAATGTCATCAGGATAAATACATTGATAATAGATAAAATGTGATAAATTAATAAAAAAAATAAGATCTCTAAATATTTTTTAGGCATGGGGTATTTTTAAAAAATGATTTAAATAAGAAAATAATACCATATAAACTTCTTAAAAAACTAATCAACATGATTTTAAAAAATAACCTTCATCCTATTTAAAGGTGAACTCTATATAAATTGGAAAATTTCTAATTTTAAACTATTTTTTAAAATTTTTGATGGGGTAATCAATAAATATTTTAACTAGTATAAATTAAATTAATATGATAAATTTAATAGTTGTAAATATTTAAAAAAATAATTGATATTATATATGTTCTTATAGAATTTCATAAAACTTTTTTATTAATGTATCAATAGTTAAAGTACATGGTAATATATTAAAAAATTTAATGAATCAACTCTTTAGGTTAATCTCTCTCCAATCAGATTTTTTTTATTTTGAAATTACAATCAAATTTTAAGGGTCAATTGGAGTCATACAGAGTAGTGAAATAGGAATGGATGGTATGGGGGATTATAGATCAAAGAGGTATCATATACAAACCTATGAGAGTTTTGTTGGTTCTAGGTATATAGGAAGCATGTGGTGGAGGGAGATGTATCAAAATTTATTTTAACTATCATTTCCCAAAACCATGAGCATGGATAGTTTACATCACATTTATAATTAATTTATCTAATATATGAAGAAATGAATACTTGGGATTATTAACATTATTCATTGATGAATTTTGATCATCCAAAAAGATTCGTTCATATTTTCCTCATTGTGTTATGAGGATCCAAGGATAGAATCCCTCTAGTGGTGATTCACATGTGCTCATATAACCTCTAATAAATTCCACTCAATCTCCAAGTGCTATCACAGAAAATTTAATGTCTTATGTTGTTCATTCTTGATCTCTCATTATTTGTTCTTTAATAAATATCTCTTATATTTATAATTGTATAGAGGGAGAGGGAAGGAGGATTCGCGAGAGAATTATTTATTCCCAACAATTATCTCTTTTTCTATTACACATCAATGCTCCATAAAATATACATAAACACCTATTTATAGAGCTTGGGTTTAGGTTAAAATAATAATTTAATTTCATGTTTACCATTAAATAATATTATAAACTTTAATAAAACACCATGACACATAATAATAAAATTATTATTATTATTTAGTATGCGGAAACATGTGCAGTTTGATAAATAATATTTATCAGCTAGTAAATAATTATTTATCACTAGATGAGTTCTTGGTTTGTTTCAATTACTCATTATTTATTGAATACCCGAATAATTTTTAATTTATAAATAAATATTTCATTCAAATACCTTAAAATAAATTTTTATTAGATATTAAATAATATATATATATATATATATATTTTATTCACATTCTGATGAATAAATATTTATGAAATTTATGTGATCAATATAACTTGAATAAAATTATCCATTAGTCTTCAGAATAATATTTATTCCATAAATTAAATTAAAATATAATTTATTTGAGATCAATGAAACACTTAGTGTGTGACCCTATAAAATTCTTTCATAATATAATTAGTAAAACTTTCCTAAATTTTAAGATTACTATCTTGAAATGGGTTAAATAATCCATGAGAAAGAGCTTAATGTTACAATGTCAGCAACAATATATGAATGATCACAATGTAATATAATCCATTTATCACAATATCTTATCAAGAAGTTTTCATAATGGTGACATCAACCTATATGATTGATACATATTTATTTGAATGTCTAAAATAAACATGTATTTACACCATTTCCATGAAATTTAGGGTAATAGTGATATCACAATCAATGGGTTGAGATATCAGCTTCCATAAAGATGTAAGGGAAAAATCTTTCCTCAACTTATCTATTAACAACATGTCAATCATGACGCACACAACATACCTTAATTCCCACCAACATATGTCCTGACAGTTTTCATCAGTAAATCTAAGTACGTGATTCATGACATGAACCAATGATAATCTTAATGTCTAAGTACCATTACACATGCTCATGGATAAGAATATATTATGAAAAAAAACATGTAGAATTCCAATTGGTGGGTTTGTTCTCATAATATCCCTTCTTGGATATTACTAAGTATGAACTTAATGAGAATATGTCTCATCTATATATGATTACTCACACATGATGATATAAATAATATGTGTTCCATAAAAGTATGTTATCCAACCACAAAACTATATTAAGAATATTTTCATATCACTTCAAGGTTCTCATCCTAGTGGTTAACTCTTATGGCCTTATCAATGGGATAAATACTCTATGACAATATTAAATTTAATACATGAAGAAAAATGAGAAAAATATAATAATATGTTTAATTAATATTTAATACATCTAATATAAATGTAATGAAAGTAAAAAATAGATGGTCTTAGGAAACCAACTCCAACAAACTCCTACTTGGACTAGAGACAACTTCCTATGAATTTAAATATGTACTACCAAAAATGATAATTATGTTTCTTATGAGTTAATAATTTTATCAAGGGGCACTCCATATTGTATTTTGTGGATATATTTCTCACTAAAACCTCAACTCTCTATGAAAATCCCTTAAGAGATGATCCTTTTGAAGTATGTGATTTGTCTACTCATGTGACCTTGGCTCTTTTGTTAGAGCCACCACTGCAGTATTATCAACATAGAGAGTGATAATATCTTTACTACTTGTTACCATGTAAAACTACTGGACAAATTTGTTCATCCACACTTCTTATTTAGATACCTCATAAGCCTCAATATACAAAGAATCTACTATAGAATCTATGACCACAACCTTCTTTGAGATCTTCCAGCCCACAACACCTCCATTCAAAGTGAACATGTATCTCATTTTTGACATCATGTCATATTATAAAATTTGAAAACTAGAATCTCTATAACCACTAATGATTAGTTCACCATTTCCTTCATATACCAAGAAAATATCCTTAATATGCCTCAGATACTTAAGGATCTTGATTTCCATCCAATGATGGTCACCCAGATTTGTTTGATATCTTACTACCACACTCAATGCCTAGGAAACATCTAGAATTTTACATAGTATATCATATATGAATTAACCAATCATTGATTTATATGGAATAATTACCATCATGTTTCATTCCTCATTTGTCCAAGGAAACATTTTATTAGAAATATGAATTCCATGTGACACTGACAACAATCCCCTCTTAGATTGTTCCATATATAATATATTCAGTATATTTTCAATGTGTATACCTTGAATTCAGTAAACAAGTCTCTTGAATCTATCTAGATTGATCTTGATCCCAATAATATATGTTTCCTCACCTAATTCCTTCATGGTTAATCATTTATTCAACCATGTCTTAAAGGATTGTAAGACTAGTATTTTGTTTTCTCTGAGTAATATGTCATCCACTTATACTATTATGAAAATGACCATACTCTCACTATACCATTTATATACATAAGGCTTTAATTCATTATTTATGAAACCAAATTCAATTATGGCCTCATCAAAATGAATGTTCCATAGCATGGATGCATCCTTTAATCTATAAATGGATCATTGAAACTTGTGTACCTTGTTAGAATCTTTAGAGTCAAAAACCCATTGGGTTTTGTCATATTGAAATCTATATAAAGGTTTACATTAAAGAAATCTATTTTTAAATCCATTTTAAAAATATTATAATCATGGAAGTACACAAGGTAAAGCTGAATTATGATGGATTTTAGCATTGAAACTGGTAAAAAAATTTCATCATAGCCACTACCTTGACACTATTTCAGCCCTTCAACAACCAATAAAACCTTAAAGGTATTAACATGTATTTTTCTATCTAGTTTATTCTCTAATACCCATTTTCAACTATTGATGTTTACATCTACTGGAGGGTCTACCAAAATCTAGACTTCGTTTTTTATTAATTGGAATCCATTTCATAATTCATGGATTCTTGACACTTAAAAACATATGTTCCACTTAATAATTCCTTATAGGTTAGAGGATAATTGTTATAAACTATTAAGGATTCACTAAACTCAGTGACTATAAAACCATAAAATTTCTGTTCTCTATCCTCTCTTGTAGTCCTACGTAGTACTTCTATCTCCAGAACAGTTTCATCTTCTATAAGGCTTTATGGGATTTGTTCCTATACCAACTCTTTTATATCTTAATCCTTAACTTTATCTAAGGATATATTCCTCCCATTATATATTTTATATGTTTTATCCCTATAAAATAATATTCCATTTCTTAACACTATAACCATTTTGTTTGAGGGGTGGTATAGCCATTATACCCTTGTTTTTTGGCATATCCAATAAAGGTACACTTTGTTCCTTGGGGTGAATTTTTATTACTAGTAGAGGCCTTAAAAAATTCGTTTCTTCCTCAAACATATAAATTTGATAACATGGTTCTCCTTCAACTCCAAAATTTGTTTTAAATATCATTTATAAAATTAGTTGCTACATGATTTAGTATGCCTACAACTGTTTTTAACACATATTCATAAAAATATAATGGAAGACTCACATGACTCATCATTGATCTCACAATGTCAAATAAATTTTGGTTTCTATTTTTTCATACACCATTCCACTTAGGCATATTATGAGGATTCAGTTTTTATAAGATCCCAAACACTTGTAAGTAATCAATTTTGTATTGATTAAGATATTATCAACCATTATCTAAGAAGAGTTTCTTAATCTTCTTTCCAATATGGTTCTCAACATAATTCATGTATTTCCTGAATATTTCAAAGGAATATGACTTATACCTCATGAATTAGACTTATCCATATCTACTAAAATCATTAGTAAATTTTAGGAAGTATATATACCCACCCCTTTCTTCAATAAGAAAATGGTCTACACACATCGGTATGAACTAATTCAAGAATATATTATTCCCTTTCACCTTTTCCACTCAATGAGGTTTTAGTAATTTTACCTTGTAAACATACATGAAATAAACCAAGTGGTTTTAGTTAAAAATAATTTAAATATCAAACTTGACGTAGATTATTCAAGTGATTTTTGTTTACAGGGCCTAACTAGTGATTAAAGATACGAGTGTGGTATGAGTCATGTGAGTTTGTTTCATTATAGATTTTCATTAATTGGTTTTTTTAGTCCAACACGTAAATACTATTATTTAATTGTGCCTTACCATAAAAAATGGAATATTTATAAAAGAAGAAAATTTTATTTAATAATTTGAAAATAAAATCATTTATACCTTTTTTGGATACTTATATAATGTTTTTTGTAACTAAAGTCACATAATAACAATACATTAAAACCAAGATAATCTTGGTTTTCAATGTGAGGTGGTTGTCACCGATTGTTACTACAGTAAGTTTGTCTCTGTTGGATACTTGTAGATATACATCTCCTTGATCAATGTTTTTGAATGTACTTGGTTCTTATATTTGAATACATTTGTGATCACCACAAGTTTTATCTAATAACCAATTTTTAGAAGTAGATAAATTTATATTGTTAAAAGATACACCTGAATATTCCCCTTATTTCTTTGTTTATGTGAAAATTTTCTTCAATTATCCCTTCTTCCACATTCTAAACAAACAACATCATTTTCCCTTTATTTCCACTCGATCTTCCTCTTCATAGAAGGGTGTGAAGAAGCTTTGGGATTAAATATATTCACTTTACCTTTCTATTTGCTCACTATAAGGATGAAATGATTTTTTATTTATATCTTTATCTATTTAGTGAAGAAGAGTAAGAAGATCTGAAAGATTCTTCTAAGTTTTGTACATATTAAAATCGACAACAATGATGGAGAAGATTTAAGGGACTGATGTGAGAATGTGATCAGTACCCAGTTACATGGGGAGTTTAAACCCTAGGACCTCTAGGTGGTTAATGTATCCAATGATAATGGCTACTTGAGGCCTAGTTATGGATTCATCTTCAGTCTTCCTCTAAAAAAGCACCTTGTAAATCTCAAATTATTTATTTCTATCACTTTTTTGGTAAAGACAATAGAGGTGATCAAGCATTCTATATGCATCCATGTTTTCATGATAATTCACGAGTTCTCTAGAAATAGATGGAAGCATCAAAAATTAAACAAAAATATCATCGTTTATATGTTTCTCATAATCTATGAACTTCTCATTACTCACCTCCTTGGTAGGTGGACCAAGAAATGAGGATTTTAGCATGTATGATTTTCTTTCAAGGTGAAAAACAATCTGAATGTGTTTGTACCATTCTAGGAAGTTACTTCCAATTAAGAGATCATCTGAAATCATGTTTTGATCATAATTATTGAGTGGATGAAAACATTACCATTTTATTCTACAATTAAAAGATAAAATTAGTACTTTTCTTGTTTTAAAAATTATATGAAGAATAATAAATTAATTATTTTTATTAATTATTAAATCTCTCACTATTTTATCAAGTCTCAATATCCCTCACCATTGAACTCAAAATTTATAGTTGTAATAACATTCTAGTGGTAAGGATCCCAATTTACCTTTACATAACCCCAATAAGGGTTAGTCAAGATACTTGAAGGTATTCAGGTAGGAAGGTTTTTCCAACTATATAAACGAATCTCCATGATCTATTGAGTGGGATCCCCTGTCCTAAAATCCTGAATTGTATTTCCTTAAACATTACCTCATAATTACAACAGGTCTAGAACAAGTTAATCATCTTGATGTAAAATGATTAATTCAACCCAAAACATTCACAAGAACTCCCCTTATAAAAGTAAGTGTATAAAAAGGGTAGTTCGAACACCTAGTTCTATAGAGTTTCATTCCTAATAAATTAAATCAAAGTCCTAGTTTGACATAAAATTTAATTGAGTGATTTTAATTTATTATTCATAAATTTTATCTTGTTTTATCCTTTACATGTCTTGTTAATATTAAGTGTATGTTACTTAATTAGTTAACCATATTAGATAAAACATTTACACATAATTTATATTATTTAATTTTTGTATTTTCACATTAATTCATTTATTTATTTGATCATGGCCTTGGATCCATAAAATAAATAATTTCATAGTTATAAATAATTAATTAATTAAATTACCAGTTCATGAGCTTTATCTAATGGTTGATTTAATGAGAATACATTAAATCAACCTTTGACCTAAGGGAATTAAATCATATTTTTGGTCATGGAATGGGTTTCATTATTCCACCTATCCACCTGTGTATCACCAGAGTTGGCATCATAATGGTTTCCTCTTGAATCACTATTAGGAACCTTGGGTTACTCCATTAATGAAATTTATTTTTTACTTACACATTTGTGAGGGGAACCAAAGGATTGGTTAAAGGGGGATTACATAAATATCCATGGACACATTGGTCCTACATATTAATGGGTGTAGGGATGACTCGCATATTGTTATATTTTATTTTATAATAAATAATTGGAAACCTTTGAAATAAATTAAATTAAAACATCTAACATAGACACAGGTCTTGGTCAACCTCATTAATGGTTTTACAAGTAATGAATACATAGAAGTAAATGGTTATCATTAATTTATTTATTCACTATTTATTATTAATATGAACATGATTACATTAATTAATTAATTAATTCCCTTAATCTTAATTATAATACAAACTTTATTATAGATACCCATCATTTATGGAATTCATGGAAAATAAACAGAAGAACTAATGATGAAATATATTTATTATAATAAATTAATTAAATATTTAAAATTATTAAAAACCAATATTAAATTTTCAAACAAAAAATAGTGTTCTAATTAATAAAATAACATTTTAATGATAAAAATTTCCAATTTAATGTAATTTATAATTCTATCCATTAATCGAAGACTATATGGCATGTATATCTAGATACACATCATGTATATCGATTGTCGTGTATCTAGGGTGCATGCCTAAGTCTACGGTGTATACCTCATCTGGAATACACAAAGTTTAAAGACAAGCAGTATTCCATGTGTTTCGCTTACACTGTGTCTGGGATGCATTCATGGGCCTTCAATGTGTGTATCGGCAGACTACACAGCAAGTATAGGCCAACTACATGTCATGTTTCTCTTTATGTAATGTGTTCATTTTCTCATCAAGTGACTGATTGTGTTCTTAGAATATTGGATTTGATGAACTACACACTGTTTACACTGCACACACATCGTATATATCATAAATTCTCAAGGTTTTCAATCTCATATAGTTTTCACCATGTATAATGACCACATGAATTTCATGATTTATTCCACTAACCTATGTATACTATACGACATGTACATGGATACACACCATGTAATACAAAAATTGTGTACCAGGTAGGAAATCCAACATACGACGTAAAACATATGTAATTACTGTGTGGTGCACTGTGTATCCCTTGGCGCATCCAGGACATATAATTTAAAGTACACTCCATGTAACCCTATCTTACAAGAAAAAAAATTATCAGTTTCATGACGGTATCTCTGACCATTATTCATCATTTATTAAACCATTAAGAAAATGAAACATAACCAATTCATGATTAATATGTTGAATCATGTTAATTTAAATTGGGTTAAAGAATGAATAAAATTAAATGAAAATAAAACCATAATTGTGCATAGCTCAAAAATAAAATAAATAATTATAAATTTAAATATGACCACTCTGATACAACTAGTTAGTTTCAAGCACATCATAAGTGTGTGGTGGTGGGAAATATATTAAAATTTATTTTAATTATCATTTCTAGAAACCATGAGAGAGGATCTTGAATGTCAAATTTATAATAAAGTTATTTAATGTTTAAATAAATGAATATATAGGCTTAGAAACTTTCTACGTTGATGAATGGTTATCATTAGAAAATATCCTTTAGGTTTTTCTGCATTTCACTAGGAAGATCAAAGGATATAATCCCTCTAGTAGTGATCCACACATGCTCATATGATCTCCGAGAAACACCATTTGATCTCTAGGTGATAGCATGGAGAATCTAATGTCTTTTGTTGTTCGTTATTGATATCTCATTCTTCAATATTGAAGAAATATCCCTTGTGTTCCATGTTCTTGAGAGAGAGTCATAGAATAACGAGTCAAGAGATAATTATTTATTCACAAAAATTCTCTCATTTTATGTTTCACACTAATGCTCCACAAAATAAACATAACCATTTATTCATAGATCTAGGGTTTAGGTTAAAATAATAATTTAATTTCATTCCATCAAATAAATAATATTATAACCTTTAAGGAAACCTCATGACATATAATAATAATATTTTTTTGGGTGTACAATAACTTTTGAAAATTGAAAAATAATATTTACCCACTGGAAAATGATTATTTATCACTGGATGTTGTCTTATTCCATTCAAACTCCTAGGTATTTATTGAATTCTCGAATAAATATTTTATTTGTAAATTAACATTTCATTTGAATACCAAAAAAAATTGTTTATTAAATATTAAATAAAATAAGTAAAAATATTTTTATTCAGATGCAGGTGAATAAATATTTATTAAATTTACGTTTTTAGTGTAACCTGAATAAATTATTCCTCAGTCTTGAGAATAATATTTATTCCATCAATTAAATTAAAATATAATTTAATCCAAATCAACAAAAAAACTTAGTGTGTGACCCACTAGTATTATTTCTCATTGGCATTAGGTGGGATTTCCTAAAGTCAATGAGTATTTTCTAGGAATGGTTCAAGGCACCCAACAGAAAGAATATAATATCACAAATTTGAAAACCACATACAGATGCTCAATATATAATATAATACCTTTGTTTCAATATCTCATCAATAAGGTTTCATGATTATTTCATCAACCTATATTCTCAATACGTCTTTCTCAGACTATCTAAAATAACCATTTCATTACACAATGGCCATAGAATTTAGGGTGATAGAACTATTTGAATCAAAGGGATGAGATATAAGTTTATATAAAGATAGAAGGGGAAAATACTTCCTTAACTTATACATTAATGAAATATCAATCATGATGCACCCAGTTTACCATACTCCCCACCAACATATGGCATGATGGTTTTCATTAGTAAATATAAGCGAGCAATTCATAACATATAACAATTATAATCTTAAAGTATATAGACCATTACACACGCTTGTAGCAAGGAATATCTAATGAAACCAAAACATATAGAATTCCTAATAGATGGTATGTTCTTATAATCTTCTATCTTGGAGATTACCAAGTGAGAACATCATGAGAAGAAACCTCAACCTCTTAGGAGTACTCACACTTGATGGTCGAAATAATATGTGTTCCATCATAGTACGTTATTCAACTATATAACTATATTAAGAATATTTTCATAGCACTTCAAGGTTATCATCATAGAGGGGAACTGCTATGACCTTATCAATGTGACAAATAATCTAGGAAATTATTACAATAAATCCATTCTGAAAAAATTAACAATATATAAAAAAAATTTAATTAGTATTTGATACGTCAAATATACATGTAATTAAAGTAAAAACAATTTTTCCTAGGACATAAACTCCAAAAAAGGGGAGGTATTGGTTAATTAAAGAAAAATAAACAAGTGGGATAGGGATAGGGTGAAGCAAAAATGGATTGAGGCAAGGGTGATTGGGTGGAGAATTAGGGAGGTAAATCAAGGAAAAATAAGACCACTCACACCGTTCAAATCCTTTAGGAAAATAAAAAAACAAAAAAAACTAAAAATGTTGAATCAATCTAATATCTTGAACATAATATCACAAGTAGAATACCTTGGGTTTTGAAAGTATCTATTTATCTGATAGGTTCAAAGGGGGAGATGAAAAATATACAGTTGCATGTGTTCTTGAACAATATAAGTGATGGGTTTCTCTATTAGGGTTCTATTTAAAATATTTGAAAGGTTGTATCAATGAATTATAAATTATCTAATATATATAGGTTTTATGAGTGTTAAAATATAGATAATTGATAAAACAACTCTTTATCAACACTAACTTTTAGAACTAAAAAGATGGGTGTTTATCAGTTCCTTTTAGTGTTGATAAAACCTATCTTTATCAGCACTAAAATTTTTATGCTGATAGATATATGTTTTGACAATACTTTTTAGTTTACCTATGGAAAACCCTATATTAATTAGTTTTATTTGGATAACCATGATAAAAATATATTAAATAAAGTAAAAAATATTAAATGAATATATATTAAAAATGAATAAATAATTGAAATGTAAAAATTAATTAGCATATTAATGAATAGATAATATTAAATATATGAATTCCATTGTTTATTAATTCTTACTATATTATTGGACACCCAAGGTCCAATTTTTGGGGAAATTTTGTTTGTGATCATTTTTAGGTAAAGGGTTATGATGTGTTTCATTTTTGAAGGAAGGAAGATAATCTTGTTTCCCATGCCACTGATAATCTGGTTAAAGGCCAAGCTATATATGAGGTTCCTCGTAACTATATCACTAAGAATTTAAATGTTTAGTAGCATGTTAATATCATTGAGCCTTATCTTAGAACACTTTTTCCTATTATTTAATCAATTCCTAAGAATATAGGATGCATAGAGAATTCAAATATTGGACATATTTCTTCTCCTCATAATGAAGTTGAATGACTTTCTTCTTTTCAGATGAATGATAATCCTTCTATCTATTTGAAATATATGGTAGATGAAAATAAATTGGCTATAGTGGTAGTTTTGTTCAAGGATGTTTTAACTGGGGTATTAGGTAAGACCATATTAAAGACGAGTCATATGATAGTCAAGTTGCAATGTTAATTTTTGTATAGAACAAGGTGGATTTATTATTTTTAAGGAAAAAAAATTTCTTTCCTCTTAATATAGTAAAGATAAGGCTAATATTGAGGCTTAAAATTCAAAAAAAAACAATTCTAAAGGGGCTCATAGTTCTATTTCTGAGGAGCAAGCTAAGTATACACCTCAGAAAAGTAATGAAAAGTTTTTGGTTACTCCTAACCAGTCCAACTCTCTTAGCCTCATTGGATCCACTATGGATTCTTTGGGGAAAATTATTTTTTTAAATGAAGATATATATTCTTCCTCTTCTATTGGCCCTGAAATTTCTGTAGGTGGGTTGGTAAATAAAAATCCATCTTTCTCGAGTAGTCTACAGGCTCTTGTGGATATAGGTAAAGTGTTGTTACCCCTACCTTATCATATAAATAAACAATAAAATGTTATTATTTTTAGACATTCTAATTTAGTGATGTTTGGTGAGGAAATAGATGATGTTACTCATATTAAAGGCATACAGTTTACTCAAATGAATGATGATTTAAATTCTCATCAGGGTAATTTGATACCATAACCTGATATGATAAAGGGGACACATGAGGTTTCTTTGTCTCCAAGGATGGACCCTAATAAAGGAGCTATAATAGGAGCCACAAATATCCTCAACAAGCTACTGATTGGATCTAAATGTTGTTCTAACAGGGACGACCAATTTTCGAAATTAGAGACTCTCAAGCTTACTAAATCAAATAATGATATTTCTACTATTTTCTTAGACATTCCAAATTCTAAGAGGTGTAATTCGTCTTCAAAGGTCAGTATACATAACTCATTTTAGTTTCTTTCATCTGGTAGTAGTGAAGAGGATAGAAAAAACTATGATAGTGTATCTGAAGAATATGAAATGAAGGACATTGTTAATGTCAGACTTCCTAATTATGGTGGTGGAACTTAATTACAAGTCAAAACATAGAGAAGGGGAAGACATCAACACAGTCGGGATAGACATGAATCTCACTACATAATGGGTACCAGATTTAGAGTTATCTAACTTATTTTGGATATTTTATGTCATATTGTCCCTATGTTGCTTTATGTTTTGTATGTTCCTCCTCAGACTTTGTATTTTTATTTTATCTAGGGGCCTTTGTGCTTAAAAATTTAAAAAAAATTAAATATGTAAAATAAAACCATATTAAAAACCATAAATGTTAATGAATAAATATGTATAAGTAAATATTAAAAATAGAGAAATGAAAAATATATTAAAATAAAAAAATATTTGTAATAACCCGAGATTTTATAAGATATATTCTTTTTAATTTCTTTCATATCTTATGTTGTGCGATACACCAAGATTATCTTGCGCTATACGCAACACCGTATTAGCTTGTAGTATACGCAACATTATTCTTGGATCGTGTTACACACAATTTTGATAATAGTTATTCTACGCAACATTGAGTATATATATATATATATATATTCAATGTATAAATGAAATATGGTTGGATTCTGTTATACGAAACAACAAAGGAGTCGTTCACTACACGCAACCCTGACTTGGCTTGCATTACACGCAATCCCGACCTTCCTCGATAGCGTGTGTTGTACGCAATACCGAGTTTTACTAAACAACGATATATTATCATAATATTATTATTAACTAGCCGTTATGAATAGTATTAACTAAATTTTAAATTTTATAACATTATTATTCATCTTACACATTTTCTAGAACATGGTATAAGAACAAAATAAATTTTTCGGGTAAAGTAAGTATGTTTCAAAAACTGCAGTTTTGCCGCCTTTTGATGGCGCACCCACTTTAAATATAGTTTTTGACATGTTTATAAGTTCAATTTTACAAAATAAAATTATTCTTTGGAATCAGGATATAAAATTTTACCTTGGATAAATTTTTCATATTATTCTGATAACTTTCATATTTTAATGAATAGTAAAAACACGCTATATTTTAATTAAAAACAACTTTTTTTCATCGTAATAGCTTATGTGGTTAAATTATAATATTGAATGGTTTTAAAGTATAAATAGAATATATTTTTACCATTTAATATAATGTATGTCATTATCATTGATTTTACATTGAATTCATAGGTTAAATCAATTCAATCTTTTGCAATGTTTTAAACAAAAACCCGTTTTCATTCGACAACGGGATTAATTTTAATTTAATTTCTGAAACTTCTGTGTATTGAATTTGAAAAAATGGATTCCATATTTGGAATAAGTGGGTCCAAATTATGTTAATAGGCTACTTTTTATTTTTGGGAATTATGAATAGTAACTACGGTAAATTTTATTTACCATAGTTAAAGGTAAATCGGGTAATTAAGGGTAAATATAATATTATAAAATTATCCTAACACATACCAAAATTCTATTGGATGGCTAAAAGTCGACCCATATCACCTAAGGGTCGTATTAGATTCATTTTATGGACTTTTGACCATGAAAATAATTTAATTATTATTAAAACCAAAGAAAGTGACAACATGTCACTCTCTAAAAGCTTATAAGTATAATAATTTTAATTTAGTGATAAATATCATAAAACTTCGAACATTAATAGTCTCCAGAAATATAATAAAATTATCTACATCATGATAATTTATTTATAATTTTTAGGGATTAAATAATTGTCATTAATGGTGATACATTAATGATGCAGAAATTATTTATTAAGTGAAAAATCAGTAATATAGTTTTTATTAAAATAATAATACCCATTAAAAGGCCCACAAACCTGACAAAAACTTATTTGTTGTATATATATACACCTTACGCATCTAATGACCTAATATATAACCGTTTGGAGTCTTATAAAAGTGATTATGACACTTATATTATTTTATTTTAAATGATGCCAAAGTTGTCACCTTCATAATTTAATAAACATAAAAATTTAAATATTGTGATTTTAAGATGATAAATTCGAGTAAAAGTTTTATTTTGAAAGTTAATAGATTTATATTCATTATAGGACTTTATTTTTAATTTTTATGCAACAAATAATTATATTAAATAATTATACAAAAATGTTGTATTAATTATTTTATTAAGAGATAAACCAAATAAATGGTTTTAAAAATAATAAAATAAATATTATATGAACTATTTAATATTATCCACTAATTTTTTAGATACATATGACCTTTTATGAATCTATTAAAGCTTTTATTTCGAACATATCTTCTGTATATATTTTATTTAAATTAAAATACATGAATAGTGTCAAAATTGAAACTATTGTTATTTTATAAAAATAACATATTATAAAATTGTTTAAAAATCACAAAAATATTTAAAAATTATAAATTTAAATATATATGGTAGAAAATGTTGTAAAGTATCCAATTATGGAAAATTCACAACAAATAAGTAATTATTTGTTATAATTTAAAATTTAGAATGTTATTACCACAAATAAAATTAAATTGATTCAATAAGGATAAATCAAGTTGATAATATTGAAAATAAATTCCTAACATGTATAAATTTTATTGGTTGATGCGATTACAACCCTGTCTCATCTTATATTCAAATATGAGTCATTTTTGGATTTTTTTTAAGTGGGGTTAGATTTATTATGAATTAATATTTTTAAGAATTCCAAAGGTGCCCCTCTACTCCCTTATAAAAGGGCACCTCCTCCCTCCCTTCCTCACACCAATTTGAGCCTTCAAGATCGGCCAAACCCTGTAAAATTCTCTTCTCAACTTATATAGAAACATCCTAGAGGTACTGGTATTCTTCAAAGACCAATTTTAGTGCCCTAAGAGGAGGTCTCAAAGAGGCGCTTCAAATAAGAGGTAATGTCCGTTACCGATTCTTTCAACTTTATTTCTTCTTCTACTTCTTATTATTTAGTTGTTTCATTATGAAGTAATAACATCAGTATCACTCATATACTGATATGTTATTATAAGTATGAAACAAACCTATTTCACCATCTATCCATCCTACGGAAAACGAAATCACCGCGCGTGCGTACGTACGGAATACCATCTCCACACCGTGGTGTAATCTGTTTTTCCAACACCACCTTACTTGGATGGGTATAATGGTGTAAATAATAAATATACGTAGTTATTATACCATCATAATGATTCTGATATATTGTATCATCCACTCCAATTCAATTCAATAATTATGGAAATGATATCATCGCTCGTGCGTACGTACAGACTACCGTCTCCACGACGCAATGAGATTCATTCTCCATGTTAACCATTTAAGAATGATTATAAAGTATATATAAGCAATAATAATGAAATATATGACATTAAAAAGCTACTGGATTTATGTGTATATATATATATATATATATATATGTCATCTACTTAGTTCCATTCAACTCAATAAGGAAACGAAAACAGCGTTCATGCGTACGTACGGCCTACCGTCTCCATGAACAGTGTATTTCTTTCCATTTATAGATCTACTATATATATGTATATTATGAATATATATTATATATAAATAATGTTTTATATTCTGTAATTATTTAATCATTATCTAAGTAATCATATGAATAATTACAAGTCAAAACACGGACGACAAATGAAACGATTTTACCCAAAACACTCTTTAACATGGAATTTACAAAAGAACGGGTAATATAAAGTCATAAGTAAACCATATATGATATCATAACAATGAATATGATTCTGTAAAAAGTCAATAACATTATTTAAATCATTATACAGGAGGTTCGGATACATACGAAGCATATCGGACATAAGGTAAGGGAAATATCACAATCTCATTTTTATCCGAGATTGTTTATACTTTGAAATTTACTGGGGTGTATTTTATCATCCACATCCATTTTTCCTCAATATTTAATATTATTTCCATCCACCTAAAATTGTTTAAATCCAATTTTACCCTTCGGTAAGTTTTTAGTAAAAGATATGAAAGGAATATTTTGTCGTTTTTCGTACGAGGTGCTTTTTGACTTTTCCGACAAACGGACAAGAAGAATGTTTTTTTAACTTATACGGCATGAGTGGATTTTTAAAACATTATTTCCAAGAAGCTTACTTTAAAAGTTTTCAAGTTTCTTTTTAATCAACTTCTTTTAGTTTAGAATCTTATGACATGTTAAGAAAGGAAAAGTGTTTTTGAAGTAGAAAGGATATTTTCCTCAAGAATGGAGTTCAAGTGTTTTATCAGAATTATTTTCCATCTAAGATAATATAGGGTTCTGTTTCTATACCTATTATTACATTGATTTGATTATGTTGTGATGGAATTATTTTTATGAATTCCTTTATCTTATATGAATTGTTTTATGATGTCATGTTATTTAAGAATCCCATTTTTATTACATGGGTTATGCAATGATGTATGATTTATGATTTTGTGGCACACATAAGAATGGTATCATTATGAGATGGGTGGGACCTATATCTCCCTCTAATTCATTGGGTAAAGATTTATATCTCATGAGATATACATGGATGGAACAGAAAGTTAAACCGGTTCAGTAATACAGGACTGGAACGAGGAGTGAACTCGATTCAGAAAGGGACTTTTTCCACTAAGATGGTCTTGGAAGCAATGCCTTGGCTAATATGGAAATAATATCATGTGCTTAATTGTTTCCACAATTAAATGTTTTATTCCCATCCCATATTATCATGATTAATGTTTCTTTATTATCTATGTCTTACGTACTTCCATGTTTTATGTCATTGCTCAAGCTTTTGATGTTTAAACATTATGTTCATGTTTTTACGTTCAAATGCATATGGTATGTTTTATTTTATCCATGCTTACCCTTAATGGGAATTTTAGCTCACCCTTTTTATGTTTTCTTTTCCCCATGATATAAAGAAAGGTTTTAGTTAAGAAAAAAATGGGAAGATATTTATGGGAGATGTTGAGGATATTTCACCACGATTAGAAGATTATGTTCCAAGTTTCCAAAGAAACTAAACTATTACGGTCCTTATGTGTCGGTTTTTGTTATGTATTAAGTATTCTGCAAAAGTAATGTAATGTCCATGTACGTCAAGCTTCGGGTCTCTACAGTTGGTATCAGAGGAAAGGTTTAGTCAACCTTTGGAAACTGGGATGCGAGAACTTTAGTGAGATCCCTAGAGATATGTCTAAGGTATATCTAAGGATGTCCCTAAGGTTAAGTATACGTATAGGTTATAGTCCTAGAATTGCGCTAACGATCTTATAATTTAACCTAAGATGTTAGATATTGAGGGTACTCCCCCTTTACTATGTTGTTTTTCCTAGCATGATTTTTGCCTCTCACACTATTCTTTTTGGGTTTTAGAAAATGGCTGGAAACAGGAAGATTCACGATAATGGAGAATATGACGGACAATGGAATGATATTCTTCATGAGAAACCAAATGAAATGGGATTTGGAAGTCCAAACATCATTATTATGCCTAATCAGAAATCTCATAATATGATCAATAATCTCAACTTTGGTAAGTTTCCCAACTCAGATAATAAGAGAAAGATGGAGTTTCATGATGATCATAGAGGAAAGAAAGTTCAATTTCCCTCATGTAAATCATGTGGGAAGAGGCATCAGGGAGATTGTTTCAAAGGAACTGGAAGATGCTTTGGGTTTGGAAAAGAAGGACACAAATCCAGTAAGTACAAAGGAAAAGGTTCAGTTAACACCATGGACAAGGATAATGGTATTGCTACGACATCAACAATGATTAGATGTTTTAAATGTGGAATGTATGGGCATTATGCAAACCAATTACCTAAGGGAAAATCTCATGAAGAGAATCAGAATGGTCATACGGGTAGTATTTATGTGGATGATGATGAAGAGACTACAAATTAAATATGAGATGAAATAAATGATGAAGCTCATCTAGTCGTTTAAGAAGTTATTGGAACGATTGTATGTTTATAAAGAATAATGTATGGTACTATGGAATAAAGAATCATCTAAGGATTGTTACACTATTGTTTTTCCTAAAGTATATGAAAGTATATGTTGAATGGTACCGGTAACCATGGAAGGTTATTCAGATATTTTTGGAAAGTAGATGATATGTACATAATGAAGGGATTAGAAGATAATGAGATGTTTTATTGTATTCATGAGCTCATTACTGATATAAGGACTAAGTGATATTATGGTTTGATTATATAGAAATATTGGGATTTTGGTATGTGGAAAGAGTTAACTTTTGATAGCATTCATGTTTTCACTAAGGTTCAATGGGTATTCATTCTTCAAGAGAATACGTGATTAAGTTATTCACATGTTTGTAATTTTACCAACAAGATATATCTTATGATATATTGGGGATAAATGATGGAATTCACGTGATTGTTATGTGATCTTTCAAGTAATAATTTTCTTTATACTATGAGCTTGGACCGAAGTATTTTAGATAAGCCTAAAGATTGGAATGGATTATGTTGGACATAAGTTATTATTGTTTAAGGATATAAATTTTTTCGATATTATTAATGGGATGTTATAGTAATATAGTTTTAGAAAAAGGACAACCTGCAGGACGGGTGACCGCCCATCGCGTCGGACAAGGCTGTGGGAATCGAACCCACAACTGAAGTGTGACTGGCCTTTATCGCCTATCACTGGCCTACAGGAAGTCCCTAGTTAGTAGAAACTAGTTTTATCTTATTAAGCGGTATGATATATGAAGTATAAGTTCATATTTGGAACCATATACGATTAATCTAACCATATTATGGACTTATAACTTTTGCTAACCTTTTGTTTGAAACAGATGGAATGAACCATCATTTTATGATCTGCTAACACATCATGAATAAAAAATTCAACTTCATTTCATTAAGGGATGAAGTGGAAATTGTTCAATTCATGAACAACAGTAATATTGTACCAAAATCATGTAAGTATTTCTTTTAATTCATCAACTTTAGGGAAATGATCTAGAAAACCAAAAATTTTGTCTTAGTGACCTTATATCCGATGAATCAGATGGTACCTTAGATCATCACAAATCTATAGATTTGTGATTGTTGGCTTTTTCATAGCCATGTTCTCTACCACTCTCTATCAGAACATGATGGTTAGATTTCTCTTCCATATCCATATTTTCACCTATGTTATCCTATGTGGAAACCTAGTGATTAGTTTATTTGGGTAATTGTTACGTTTCATATTTAGTTTATAAAGATAAGTTTTGGTATTCCTTTTTACGATGTGGGTTTCAATTAAATAAACTTTCAAGTAGAAGACCATTTATAACCCCGACGAATTTCGAGGGCGAAATTCATTTTAAGGGGGGTAGAATGTAATAACCCGAGATTTTAAAAGATATATTTTTTTTAATTTCTTTCATATCTTCTGTTGTACGATACACCAAGATTATCTTGCGTTGTACGCAACACCGTATTAGCTTGCAGTATACGCAACACTATTCTTGGATCGTGTTACACACAATTTTGATAATAGTTATTCTACGCAACATTGAGTATATATATATATATATATATATTAAATGTATAAATGAAATATGGTTGGATTCTG
Organism: Viscum album; assembly: GCA_963277665.1. Taxonomy (NCBI): domain Eukaryota; kingdom Viridiplantae; phylum Streptophyta; class Magnoliopsida; order Santalales; family Viscaceae; genus Viscum; species Viscum album. The sequence continues at coordinate 462,962,482 of OY728139.1, read as the reverse complement.
TTATATGAAACAACAAAGGAGTCGTGCACTACACGCAACCCTGACTTTCCTTGCATTACACGTAATCGCGACCTTCCTCAATAGCGTGTGTTGTACGCAATACTGAGTTTTACTAAACAACGATATATTATCATAATATTATTATGAACTAGCCGTTATGAATAGTATTAACTAAATTTTTAATTTTATAACATTATTATTCATCTTACACATTTTCTAGAACATGTTATAAGAACAAAATAAATTTTTCGGGTAAAATAAGTATTTTTCAAAAAATGAAGTTTTGCCGCCTTTTGATGGCGCACCCACTTTAAATCTAGTTTTTGACATGTTTATAAGTTCAATTTTACAAAATAAAATTATTCTTTGGAATCAGGATATAAAATATTACCTTGGATAAAATTTTCATATTATTCTGATAGCTTTCATATTTTAATGAATAGTAAAAACACGTTATACTTTAATTAAAAACAACTTTTTTTCATCATAATAACTTATGTGGTTAAATTATAATATTGAATGGTTTTAAAGTATAAATAGAATATATTTTTACCATTTAATATAATTTATGTCATTATCATTGATTTTACATTGAATTCATAGGTTAAATCAATTCAATCTTTTGCAATGTTTTAAAAAAAACCCGTTTTCATTCGACAACGGGATTAATTTTAATTTAATTTCTGAAACTTCTGTGTATTGAATTCGAAAAAATGGATTCCATATTTGGAATCAGTGGGTCCAAATTATGTTAATAGGCTACTTTTTATTTTGAGGAATTATGAATAGTAACTACGGTAAATTTTATTTACCATAGTTAAAGGTAAATCGGGTAATTAAGGGTAAATATAATATTAAAAAAATACCCTAACACATACCAAAATTCTATTGGATGGCTAAAACTCGACCCATATCACCTAAGGGTCATATTAGATTCATTTTATGGACTTTTGACCATGAAAATAATTTAATTATTATTAAAACCAGATAAAGTGACAACATGTCACTCTCTTAAAGCTTATAAGTATAATAATTTTAATTTAGTGATAAATATTATAAAACTTCTAACATGAATAGTCTACAGAAATCTAATAAAATTATCTACATCATGACAATTTATTTATAATTTTTAGGGATTAAATAATTGTCATTAATGGTGATACATTAATGATGCAGAAATTATTTATTAAGTGAAAAATCAGTAATATAATTTTTATTGAAATAATAATACCCATTAAAAGGCCCACAAACCTGACCAAAACTTATTATTAGTGTATAGATACACCTATATCGTCTAATGACTTAATATATAACTGTTTTGAGTCTTATAAAAGTGATTATGACACTTATATTATTTTATTTTAAATGATGCTAAAGTTGTCACCTTCATAATTTAATAAACATAACAATTTAAATATTGTGATTTTAATATGATAAATTAGATTAAAAGTTTTATTGTGAAATTTAATAGATTTATCTTCATTATAGGATTTTATTTTTAATTTTTATGCAACAAATAAGTATATGAAATAATTATACAAAAATGTTGTATTAATTATTTTATTAAGAGATAAACCAAATAAATGGTTTTAAAAATAATAAAATAAATATTATATGAACTATTTAATGTTCTTAAATAATTTTTTAAATACACATGACATTTTATGAATCTATTAAAGCTTTTATTTCGAACATATCTTCTGTATATATTTTATTTAAATTCAAATAAATGAATAGTGTCAAAATTGAAACTATTGTTATTTTATAAAAATAACATATTATAAAATTGTTTAAAAATCACAAAAATATTTAAAAATTGTAAATTTAAATTTATATGGTATAAAATGTTATAAAATATCCAATTATGGACAATTAACAAAAAAAATAAGTAATTATTTGTTATAATTTAAAATTTAGAATGTTATTACCACAAATAAAATTAAATTGATTAAATAAGGATAAATCAAGTTGATAATGTTGAAAATAAATTCCTAACATGTCTAAATTTTATTGGTTGATGAGATTACAACCCTGTATCATCTTATATTAAAATATGAGTCATTTCTGGAGGTTTTTAAGTGGGATTAGATTTATTATAAATTAATATTTTTAAGAATTCCAAAGGTGCCCCACTCCTCCCTTATAAAAGGGCACCTCCTCCCTCACTTCCTCACACCAATTTGAGCCTTCAATATCGTCCAACCCCTGAAAAATTATCTTCTCTACTTACATAGAAACATCCTAGAGGTCCTGGTCTTCTTCAAAGACCAATTTTAGTGCCCTAAGAGGAGGTCTCAAAGAGGCGCTTCAAATAAGAGGTAATGTCTGTTACCGATTCTTTCACCTTTATTTCTTCTTCTACTTCTTATTCTTTAGTTGTATCATTATGAAGTAATAACATAAGTATCCATAATATAATGATATGTTATTATAAGTATGAAACAAACCTATTTCACCATCTATCCATCCTACGGAAAACGAAATCACCGCGCGTGCGTACGTACGGAATACCGTCTCCACGCCGTGGTGTAATCTATTTTTCCAACACCACCTTACTTGGATGGGTATAATGGTGTAAATAATAACTATATGTAGTTATTATACCATCATAATGATTCTGATATATTTTATCATCCACTCCAATTCAATTCAATAATTATGGAAACGATATCATCGCTCGTGCATACGTACGGACTACCGTCTCCACGACGCGATGAGATTCATTATCCATGTTAACCATTTAAGAATGATTACAAAGTATATATAAGCAATAATAATGAAATATATGACATTAAAAAGCTACTTGATTTATGTATATAGATATATATATATATGTATTCCATCTACTTAATTCCATTCAACTCAATATGGAAACGAAAACAGCGTTCATGCGTACGTACGGCCTACCGTCTCCATGAACGGTGTATTTCTTTACATTTATCGATCTACTATATATATGTATATTATGAATATATATTATATATAAATCATGTTTTATATTCTGTAATTAAGTAATCATGATCTAAGTAATCATATGAATAATTACAAGTCAAAACACAGACGACAAATGAAACGATTTTACCCAAAACACTCTTTAACATTGAATTTACAAAAGAACGGGGAATATAAAGTCATAAGTAAACCATATATGATATAATAACAATGAATATGATTCTGTAATAAGTCAATAACATTATTTAAATCATTATACTGGAGGTTCGGATACATACGAATCATATCGGACATAAGGTAAGGGAAATATCACAATCTCATTTTTATCCGAGATTGTTTATACTTTGAAATTTACTGTGGTGTATTTTATCATCCACATCCATATTTCCTCAATATTTAATATTATTTCCATCCACCTACAATTTTTTAAATCCAATTTTACCCTTTGGTGAGTTTTTAGTAAAATATATGAAAGGAATCTTTTGTCATTTTTCGTACGAGGTACTTTTTCACTTTTCCGACAAAAGGATGAGAAGAATGTTTTTTTAACTTATACGGCATGAATGGATTTTTAATACATTATTTCCAAGAAGCTTCCTTTACAAGTTTTCACTTTTATTTTTAATCAACTTCTTTTAGTTTAGAATTTTATGACATGTTAAGAAAGGAAAAGTGTTTTTGAAGTAGAAAGAATATTTTCCTCAAGAATGGAGTTCAAGTGTTTTATCAAAATTATTTTCCATCTAAGATAATATAGGGTTCTATTTCTATCCCTATTATTACATTGATTTTATTATGTTGTGATGGAATTATTTTTATGAATTATTTTATCTTATATGAATTGTTTTATGATGTCATGTTATTTAAGAATCCCATTTTTATTACATGGGTTATGCAATGATGTATGATTTATGATTTTGTGGCACACATAAGAATGGTATCATTATGAGAAGGGTGGGACCTATATCTCCCTCCAATGCATTGGGTAAAGATTTATATCTCATGATATAGACATGGCTGGAACGGAAAGTTAAACCGGTTCAGTAATACAGGACTGGAACGAGAAGTGAACTCGATTCAGAAAGGGACTTTGTCCACTAAGATGGTCTTGGCAACAATGTCTTGGCTAATATGGAAATCATATCATGTGCTTAATGGTTGCCACAATTACATGTTTTATTCCCATGCCATCTTATCATGCTTAATGTTTCTTTATGATCTATGCCTTATGTACTTCCATGTTTTATGTCATTGCTCAAGCTTTTGATGTTTAAACATTATGTTCATGTTTTTAAGTTCCAATGCATATGGTATGTTTTATTTTATCCATGCTTACCCTTACTAAGCATTTGAGCTCACCCTTTTTATGTTTTCTTTTCCCCAGGATATAAAGAAATGTTTTAGGTAAGAAAAAAAGGGGAAGATCTTTATGGGAGATGTTGAGGATCCTTCACCACGATTAGAAGATTACGCTCCAAGTTTCCAAAGACACTAAACTATTATGGTCCTTGTGTGTTGGTTTTTGTTATGTATTAAGTATTCCGAAAAAGTAATGTAATGTCCATGTACGTCAAGCTCCGGGTATCTACAATATTAAAACTGAATAAATTATAAATAAAAGTAAAAAATAAGTAACATTATTAAGGAATAAATAATACTAAATAATATTAAATAGATGAATGTTAAAAAATAGTGAAGTTTAATAATTAAAAAAGTGGTAGATTTGGAAAGAATTAAAAAAATATACAAGTGTCATCAATTATATAGAATATTTAAAAAATAAAAATTGAATATATATAAAAAAATGAATACCTATTAATTATATTAATCATAGCCTTATTAAAAACAATAAATATTAATGAATAAATATGTATAAAAATATTAAAAATTGATAAAATTAACAAAATTGAAAGAAATAAAATTTTTAAATGAATAAATTACTAAAATATTAAATAAAAATTAAGACTATTAATGAATAAATAAAATTAAAAATGAAAAAAAAAATCGAAAAAAATATTAAAATTAAGAAGTATTAGATATTTAATAAAAATAAAAAATGAATAAAATTTACCAATTAAAAACTTAATAAATATTAAATATATTATGTTAATAAGTAAAATTATAAAATGATGATGCTGATTATTATTATTATTATTATTATTAGGGTGGATGGGTTCAGGATGAGAATCTCTCTCTCTCTCTCTAAGAATTAATGGTGATTAGGGATTTGTTCTAATGGATTCCTCATTCTCTCTTCCTTCAGTCAAACATTTTCTTTTCCATAGACAATTTGATAGTTATAAATATATTTTCACTAATATAGTGAATAAGTAGTTATTTCATGGTGGGATCACTTTAGATGCTTAATGCTCTGAGAATGGATCCAGTCATTCTTTCTCTCTCTTCATGTATACCATCGTTTGAGGTACTTGGTGTAAGTGGATAGTTTCCCATGTAAAATCCAACCTAGATGTGATCTCGTATTGGCTAGAGAAAGTTAGTCACTCCATTTTAACTTGACTTATCTTACCAAGGGGTTCCAAACCATGGAGAATCAGTGACTTGGATTCACACCTCTCTAAAAGTTTGGATTATTTTTGAATTGGAAAAGTAACTTTTTAGCTTGTGGTTTCATTCAAATTCTATTCCCCTCTATGGATTTAAAGATGAAAGAGTGGTGTTTTGGATAAGTGCCTCTCAAGAAAATAATTCTTCATATTCAAGAGTAGTATCTCAACTTCAATCCATTGGAGGTATGTTATTCCTTTGTTCAAATGTGTTTCAATGTTCATGGTCTAAACTAGACACTTTGGCATGCACAATTTTTGTATGAAATTACACTAGCCATAAACATTCCCATAAAAATGGATTGGGAGACTAAATTGACTCGATTTGGGAATTACGATTGTTTTTTGGTTGTAGTATAATTGAGTTCAACTATTGTTGATAAAGTAATCCTTTCAACTAAAGTTGATGAATTTGATATAGGAATTGAGTTTGAAAAAATACCACGGTATTGTTCAGATTGCAGAGTAATTGCAAATGATAAATTGAACTAAAAATGGTGTGTAACTTGGTCCTTCTTTTCTACTAGAGGTCAAGATGAGATTCAGTGTTTTAAGAAATCCAAAAGTTTAAAACCCAATGGTTTAAATTCTCCATGTGTTTTGTATGGAATTACCTAGATAGGGGGGATGTGTTCCAAGGAGGACCTGCATCTGATACTGATTTTTCTAATGATAGATTTCATCAAACATATAATGTCTCTAATGACCAGAGGGATTCCATTTGATCCTCTTCTGATGATGAAGTGGTAGGGGTATTTGAAAGTCTCATGGATATTTACTACTATGAATTGTCTATTCAGAATCTTGAAGAGGATGACAATTTGGCTAGTAAAACCATGGAGGAAGGTTGTTATGTTATCCAGATTGCAGGTGCTGATGGTGGGTAGTAGTCCTCATGTAAAAAAGAAATCATGGCCAAATATAGTAACTGAATTTGACATTGTGAAGCTACTGAAAACTAAGATTAATTCTACTAGAGATCTGCTGGGTAAGAATATTGATTTTGTGCTTGAAAATACTAAATTATCTATTTGTAAAACTGAATTAGAGACTGATGTGAAGGGATAAGTGTATAATGAATTATGGTAGGATCACTTTTCACTCATGGAAAAAAGAAAATGAAAATATAAGATGGGGGAAGTTTTCTCTAACAAATTCATGAATAATGGTCCTTTTATAGATTGATATTCAGTAGTGAAAAGTGTTTCAAATTGGGTAAAAACTAAATTTAAAGGAACAAATGGAAAGAAAAACCTCACTGATGTTGATGGTTTCTAGCTAGTCACTCACAGGAAATCCATCTCACTCAGCCCTTTACATAAGTGAAGATCAACTATTGTTTAGAGTCACTCTCAGGTGGATTTTGTTCTATGTTCTAATGATCAGGAACTTAATGATTATATTCCTTTACAAATAGAAATTAAAAAACTAAGAAAAGTAAGGGATAATGAAGCTAAAAGTGGGGGATGGTCTTATCCTACCCAGTTTTTTGAACTCATGAAAAATGATTATGAAACCTTTAGTAAGGCTTCTAATTAAGAATGTGGTGAAGTTAGAGCTCTCAATTCTGAAATCAAATTTTAATTGGAGGACCATGAGGTGAAATACTTCCTATAGGTATTTAGGAAGATACTGATTATTCGTTTGACTCGTAGGTTTAACCTCTTTTTATAAAATGGAACCAGAAAATTTTGGCATTAAGGACTATTAGACGGTTGTAAAATTTTTATCCATCGACTTTGAGGAATGTTTGTGAGGTAATTCGGAGTATAATTTTCATGATCTCACATGGAAATTTAAGATACGTTCTATCAAGACACTTCTGACACATCTTAAGATGATGACCATGAGCTTCCTTAAAAGCATAAAACATGGAGGCAAGGGCGTTATCCACATGTTAGTGGTAGATACCCTAGGAACATGAAAATGAATATATATTAATTATGTAAATTAAAAATGTGTTAAAAATAGTAAATGATAATCAAAAAATAGAAATAAAAATAAAAATAAATAAAATTTTAAAAAAAATATTAAGAAAATAATTATTAAAAATGAATAAATTTTAAAAATATACATTTTAATTAAATTTTAATAAATAAATTTAGAAAATGAGTAAAATGTAATAATTAAAATTATAATATATTAAATATTAAATATTAATACATGGAAATATAAAACAATAATATCAAAATTTTATATTATTACCGTGTGTTTGTATCTATAAAATAAAATTAATTTCTTATATGTATACGTATGAAATTATTGTATTCCAAATTTAGTGTAACATATTTAGTCAATTTTAATTAATAATTAAATATTTATTATTTGATATATATGGTAAATCAAAAAAAATGGCATTGACAAAACAAAAATGTCTTAATTAGTAAACATTTTTTATTAATATTTAATATTTTTAATTAAAATAATAAACTATTTTCACTAAATATATGTCATATATAAATTTATATGATTTATAATACACATTTAGTATTATATAAATAAAATTTAAAAAAAATTATATATATATATATATATCTAATTTTTTATTCTATATGTTCATTTTAACTAAATATCTTATATATCAAGTGAAAATGTATATTTAGTCACATATAAATCATATTTAATAAAAAATGCTATGTTTTTATCAATATAAATATATTAATATATTAATATATGATTTTTAATGATATAATTTTATTAATGAAATATAACCTTTTTCAGCACTAGACAAAAGCTCATATAAATGGTACCCTTTAGCAGTGATTTTTTTAGCACTGATAAAGACTACCTTTATTAATGGTTTTTTGTAGAACTGATAAAGGTTTTCCTTTATTATCTCTTTTATCATGTGCTGACAATGTTTATTGTATTTTATCATGTGTTTTGAAGTAGTATTGTTTCTCTAGGAAGGCTTGAAAGTGGAATTTGTTTTCAAGGTTGTTGTATGTATGTATTTGAAAGAGAATGATTTATAAAGAATAATCTTTTTTTTGGTTTTGGTTTATTTTAAAAAAGATGACTTATTTAGAATTCATAGTTTTATATTAGAATTATTATTCAAGTTTAATTATTTTTTATGAGAGGAAGCATATTTTTAGTGATTAAGTATTTTTTGTTTTCATTTTAACATAAAAGATTGTTATTTTCACAAATAACTTCTTAATTTGTGTAAAAATAGACTTGGGATAAATTTTGGTTTGATTTAATTGATTTATAACTCTTTTGGTTATTAAGGATGCATTTACTTTTTATTTTTTTCATGAATGAGTCTATTTTAAACCGATTTTATAATTATTTTTTATCTTTTAGATTGAGTTTCATATGGATTCAAAACATGTAATTAGAATTTTCACCATGTGTAATATAACCAAATAGGCATATTGGGGATTGGTTTGATGATGTTTGAAATTATAGTTTTGAGGAAGAAAACATTTTCTCCGTGAATTTTTTTTATATTGTGAAATGAGTTAAAACGTTGAATCTATGAGTTTCAACACTTATTTACCACTTTCTTCATTGAAGGTTTCAACCTCTGTTGTGTTTGCTGATTGGCATTAATCTATTTTATATATTTAGTAGCAAAAAGACCGGGAATAATATATCTATTATATTAGTGTGGATTCAACTCCATGAACCCTTGTATTGTGTGTTTTACAAAAACCTATATAGAATGGGAGTCACATAACCCAAGCTCGAATCCCTATCATCTTCTAAGAAAATGAAAACTTTATCCATAAATACTTTAAGATCCTCTAATTCTATGTTGGTCCTGTTTTTTGTAAACCCAAATACAACATAAAATTTCACAAAGGTTGGTAGGTCACATATAATCTTGGAGGGATGGAGGAATAAATATCTTGAAAATTGGTACGAGAGCCACGGTGAATCTGATATGTGATGTAGGGTGGAATATTTCCCAAAACTGGTTGGAAAAGGATAATAGTGGCTCATTTGAACCATGTGGATCCATGGTACCTTGTGTGGAAAGTCATCCTCATAACAGTGGCCATACAATGAGTCTTAATGATGAGAAAACAGTGATGAAAGATGGTTGGATCTTAGGAATTATTATTTAAGGGGAGGCCAAATTGTATGGATTCCAGTTTCAGGGGAAGATTGTTCAGTGAAAACCCATGTTCCCCATCAGAGAGTACCAGCTTTTGGTGAATCTATTCTTCTAAATTACAACTTCTCTAATCCCTCCCCTTCTCAAGGCTTCAGCATCTGGGACATTGATAATGCCAGGAAGTGATAACTCCATTGTTCTCCCATGCTCTGAACCTGTTCCGAATTCTCTCATCGAGGGAGTAGTTTGGAGGGTTGTGGCCTTAGAGGATATAAACTTCTCATTATACTGGAAAGCCCCTTCTCCAGCTACTGATTCAAGGTATAATTGGGGACCTTGTGATTATGGGATATTTGAAGCACAAACAAACACAAATCGAAGAAATAGAGACGTACTTTGGTGACCATCATCTAATATGGGTATCTAGGGAATGGTGGATTTTACACACACACACACACATAAACACACACACACACACAAATATATATATATATATATATATATATTATAGTTAATATTGAAACATTTATTCAATGTTCAACCATATAATTTTATCTATATATAAAACTATATTATATATACAATTATGTTTAAATGACTAAATTTATTAAATTTCTAAAATATTAGAAATTTTAATATTATAATTTTTATATATTTGTAAATATAATGTATATATGGGCCATATTAGTATATAAATATGAAATTATTTTAGTTTATTTTATATTTAAATTAAAATAAAATTAATATTATATGGATTGAACATAGTTGAATATCCACAAGTTTTTGGTGGGATCACCTACACACATGTCATTGGGTTCTTCAAACACACGCATGAAAACACACATAATTTTTATGTGACTAAATATATTCATATATGTAAATCAGTAATTGAAAAAAATTAAACCTTCAAATCTTTATACGACTTTTTAAAATGAACTTATGTTTAGAATTTTAGAAATTTAATAATTAAATTTTTTTAAATATTATTATGATACAAAAATTACTAATTACTATTAATATTTTTGTAATTAGTGGTGTGTATTTTTTTTAAATATTTTTTGTATGTATAAAGATAATTATATAAAAATATAATAATACATTTATAAAATTAATGAAATATTTTAAAAAGTATAAAATCATTATAAATAATAATTTTTTACTTATAAATAATTTCTAAATGTATTAAATATTTAATTATATTTTTTATAAATATTAATAAAGTTTATAAATTTATAATTAGAAATGTTAATATATATATATATATATATATATATTATATATATTATATATCTATTTAAATATAATTAATAAAAGTATTTCTTTTAATTTTTATGGTTTTATAATTAAAAAATATATTCTGAAAAAATATTTAAACATTTATATTTTTTATATAGCTGATGAAAAATGTTATATGATTACAGATGTAATATAAATATTTTTTATTAAAATATTAATAATTTAGTATAATTTAAAATATATTTGATTGTAATATTAATTACAAATTAGTAATATATTTAAAATAATCTTTCATAAAATGAAACATAATAATTAATATTTTTAAATAAAAGTATACATTTTTATAATATTACAGATTTATTCATTTTTATAATAAATATTTTAAAAAAATATTATTGAAAATATTTAAATATAATTATTATTAATATATGAAAAAGGTTCATCTAAAAGCCAAGGCTTGTGACCATTTATTAAAGATGTAAGAAAAAGAAACAAGCAACCAACGAAACAAACGAGGTCAAAAAAAGAACATTCCCTCATCAAGAAAGAGATATACATATCAAGAAAATTAGGATCATTCCCATAATCATAATAATAATCATCAGTAGTAGTAGCAATTCCCCATTCTGATTGTGAATTCGTTTGATTAATGATCTCAAGAACCCTCTCCTTGGACTTTTCCTGCTCCGGAGTGAGATAAATCTTTGATACCTTGGAAGATGACCTGGTAGACACATTCCTGGGAAGACTGGAATAATTCTTCCTTGGAATTATTTTTTTGAGGAATCAGAGAAACACTGTCACTACTGACCATCCTACCCATTCTATTTAAAACAACATCCTTAAAATAAATGGGATCACTCTTTCCCGTAGATCGAAGATAAGTGGTGTCCAGTAGAACCATCCACTTTCCCTTCTCACTTATATCATCCAAAACATTACCCCATTTACCAAGAATTACTAAATAACTATAGAAATTCTAAATATCATAAAGATAATCCACACTCTACTAAAAATCATACTGCCCAGTCCTAACATCCTGTAAAACACACCCTGAAAATTCTACATCCAGCAGTTGCACAATACAACCTTGTTAAACATTTAGTAAAGGATAAAACCAAAAAATAACACCAACAGCCTCATCTGCATACTAACCTACCTCACCAGTATGTAGTCCATCCTAGCCATATAATTCCAGGACAATCAAGTTAGAACATCCAACCTACTGAACAGGTTCATATGTAAGATCATTGTAACTGCAATCAGATCCCTAATTTTCAGTCGCAGGCTCACCAATAACATTCCCATCCTTCTATTAAGATATGGTAAAAAAATTAGTATCATCCAATGAATTTCATTCTTGATCTCGATTCACCACCAACCATTTATTTTTGTACACTGAAACCCCTTGATTTAGATTATGTTTATCCAGATATTCAACCGGTCACTTCTTATTCTACCTTGGAACTGATTTCCCATGTGGCCTACATGATTTCTATTTATCATACCCATCATAATACATTGAATAATTCCCCTTCAAAATAAAAAAATTAGAAACATTCCTCCTTCATTTTTCATATAGATGACCAATAGATTTGCAGTTTTGACCATACTTAGTGCATTTTTCATATTCAACACTAATGTTTATATCATCAGTGGGAGTGGTAAGATTCATTTCTCTAATAAGAGTGGAACTAGAAATAAATTTCAACCATATTTTTCACAAATTGTCCATACCTGACATGTTTTTTCTCTTTATCCAGGTGAATCACAAATCCAGCACTAGAAGAAACATCATGCAAAAAAATTTTATGCCACAAAATCCAGTTGAGACCTTACATCTTGATCCAAACATACGCAAAAAAAATTATCGACCTTTTAAACATTAAAATCCATCATTAATTCATGTTTATTAATTGTTATTGACTTATAAAAATAATGACCTCAAAGACCACGCATGGATCCTAGCTTCATCATATTGAAATAAGCAATGAAAAACATCTTCCTAATGAAATACACTTACAGTCTGAGAACCCCCACAAAATAATAGATCCTATGAACAAGATCCTCTAGCTGTCATGGCTTCTGACCTTTGTGAAGAAAAACCCTACAAATAAGAAAGTTCTCACCCAAAGCCATAAATTCTGATAATTCTTCATGATTGGCCTCAACATGGGGTGATGATACTTTATTAAGGATCTTTCTAACAAAGGGATCCTAAAAATCTACCACTAGACACCTAGAAGAATCAATCCATTGATTCTAGGCTTCACCCAAAGTACTTCCTGAAATCGAGACCTCAACAGAACTGCAACAAGAATCAATAACCATAGGAAACACTCAGGTCTCACAAGGTTTACACGTCGTATCCACACCGGCCACTATAGGAAAATCATCCACCATAGTATCGTCTACTACAGGAAAATCACCCATTATAGGCAACACTTAGGTCACCCTATATCCACACTAGCCACCACAGGAATATCATCCACCATAGAAATATCATCCACCGTAGGAATATTGGCCACCATAGGAAAAATGTTCACATCCAATCAACACACATGACTGACTCCATTTGGAATCATTGTCTCCCAACATGATCTACATACATAATAATAATATTAATTATATTTAATAAATTTTAAATATAGTAAATAATTCATTTTATTTTTATATAAAATTAATATAGTATATATAACTATATAATTAATTTGTAATCATAATATATTTGTAATTAGAAATAGTAAAATATCTATATATTAGCAATTGTAAATATATTTAATTAAATTAATAAAATTTATACATTCAATTTTTCAATTGTATAATTGAAAATATATTGTAAAAATGATATCTATATTTATATTTTTTGGAGTTTAAAAAATATATTATATTATTACATATGTAATTTATATATATTTTGTTATGAATGAAGGTGGGGTTTAGAAGATTCCCCTTTACTGATTTGATTAGCGATGACAGTTATGATGCTAGTTCCTATGCCTATAACCCAATTATGGTGATTATTTTTGATTCAAACCTCATTATAGAGATTTTGGTGGGGTTTATTTGGTTGGAAAAGAGATATAAACTTGAGTCAAGGAGGATGTTATGAAATCCTAAGTTGGAATTCCGAGTGATGCTTGAATGAGTCATCAAATTTTTCTTCTTTAAAATATGTGGTTCCTGGTATAATTCATTAAAAATTATATGTAATATTTATCTAATAACATGGATGAAATATGAGATAGTGTCATTATTTTCACATTTTAGGTGATTTCAAGGGTTTTGTTGCACTCTGGGAGAAAACTATAGAAATATGAAGTTTTGATCTCCTAACTCTCCTCTGTTTGGGGATTCTCTAATGAGAAGTTCATTCCGATCAGCAAGGGTTTCTTTTATATTTTTTTCCTTTAAAGGATCTGAATCATTGAACATAGTTATTTGGATCCATCATGCTTAAACCGGATATGTTAGACATTCAAAATTTGGATTTTAATTTGAACAAATTTTCTATTCAGAGCTCCATAGTGTAGGTTTGGGTCAATGTTTTTGGTTGAAATTTAATTTTATGGCATCTCCACATTATTTAAAATTTTTCTTATATAATTTTTGGACCTATAAAAATGGATATAGAAACTAACAAAGCTTGATTAAAATATTATTCATGGATACTCATCGGAGTTGACAAATCTTCTTCCTTGATTACTATGGTTTTTTATCTACCCAAGATGATGATGTTTCATTGAAAACTAAATATGTTTGTATTCCTGGTTTTTTTATTCTTAACAAATAATTGGACACCTCTAGCCTAATTTCCATGGGGAGCTCATAAGTTCTCATTATTCCACAAAGGGCCATAACTTACAAAATTTTCACATGGTTTATAAGATAAATTTAGTTGATGCACCAATTGTGGATATAACCATCCATCATGGGATTGATTTTGGATGCACTAGTTCTCATTAGGATAATATGGGTGTGGCTAGTAATATGTTACATGGGTATACTTCTCTAGGAGACTCACTATAAGGCTTGGTTCCTCTTTATGTATAGGGTGGCAGTGTTGGGAAGGAGCATTTTCTAGGTACTAGTAATACCTCTCAACCATGTAAATATATTAATTTTCATTTAGATAGTATTTGAATTGAAGGGTCATATAATAATATTGAATATATAGAAACATATTATAAATATTCTCTCATCAAGAACTCTAATATTAGGGATTAAGATAATCATAAGGAGTCTAATAGTGAGTTGGTCATATAGATTGATATTGACAATCAGTTGATGTGGGAGAGGGTTCTGTTAGCTCCTAGTGACTGTAAAGGTAATAAAAAACATGAATCTAATTCTACTTTGATCTCAAAGATTAATAGGGGACCTTTTTTATAAAGGGGGAGTGTGGCACCTATCGTGATTTTTGATGGAGATCATAAGGCTGTGAGAAGTAAGGTGATGGAGGTTAGGTCTTGTAGAAAAGTGGCCACATTTGTTGTTGTAAATTCAAGTATCTTACTTATGGAAATTCAACATGACGACAACTCTATCTTCAAGGTTTCTATGTTGGAATCTCCAAAATTACCCACTCCTAAAAGGGAAAAAATGTTTTTTTCTTGTAGTTTTTAGGTGTTGTCAATAAGGGTTCTCCCGTATTATCATCAGTAAATAAAAATATATATGGTAATAATATTTTCTCAGGTAGGGGATTACCTTTTTCTCAAATTCCACCAAGTTTTGGTACTTATAAAATATGTACATCTATGAGAAACAAGTCTAAGGTTTATATATATAAACTTTTAGTTATGCTTTCCTCAATTGATGATCCTGTTGATAAATAACCCCTATTGGAGGAAGACGAGTATATTTGAAAAGTGAATGTATAGGATGTGGTTCATACATAATTTGGGACTATCAAACCCAAAATTTAATCTATTATAGACGGGCATGATTGTTGAAGAAGATACTCCTTGGAAAGAATCCATGAACTCACTACACCAAAATCAGGGTTTAGTGGCAGTTATTTAGCTATGTTTTTTCAAACCACAGCTAAATAAAATTCAAATATTTTAGTGGTTGGTTTTTAAAAATATCCACCAAATATTTAATAAAATTAAAATAAACATGATTCTTCCCTCCCCCTGAGACCTCTTCCCACTTTCCCACCACCACCGCCCCATACCCTTCCCCTCGTTGCCTCCACTCTCACCCTTACCATCATTGTTTTCTCCCTCAATGCCTCAACTCTCTCCTTTGACACAAAACTCATAGCCACCATCACTCCCCCTTTCCCCGTATTCCCCTCATCCCCTACCACTACACCACCCCATTTTACCTTACCCCCAATCATCATGTCGGCCACCACTCTTTCCCCCTTTTATTGTTCTATGCACCCCCTTTCTCCCTATAGGGCCCTCCCCACCCTTCCATCATGATGATCGTTCTACCTATTTATCCCTTCCATAACTGAGCATCTCACAACATAGATATTAATAAGTAATTATATTTCCCATAAAAATCATATACAATTAAAATTCTTCATAGTATTTTTCATAGAAAAAAAACATATTAACTAATTTATTTTAGTATTTTGAAGAGTTTTATAAAAATATATTCAATTAATGAAAAATATATGATAAGTGTTGTAATTAGTATAAAATTAGTGTGATTGTTATTATTATATTTAGAATAACTTATTAAATATATTAAAATCCATCATATTATTTTTTGAATTGAGAAACTTTAGTAATATTTTTATAGCTTAAGTTGTGTTGTGAAAAAATAAAGAATTAACTCATCATATGTGATAAGTATAGTAATAATTTTTCAATTATTGTTTGACTATTATGTTTTCCCAAATTAAAACATATTAAATCAATTAAAATATTCAATCTTGTGTTATATATTAATATACAAATATAAAATATTTTAATGAATTTTATTTTATTGTATTTTCAAAAGAAAACCTAGATGACATTTAACAAGTTTTTCAATATATTTATCTTCATTATTGTTTAGAAGTTTTCATAATATGAGATGAAATTATCATTAAATAAATTTTATGAAATGGAATGTTATATAATTATAAATGAAGATAATTTGTGTTTTAGAAAAGATTAATTTAGAGAATATGTTAGATGAAACTTCCCATAAATTTGGCATGATTCTAGCATCATAAGATATGGAAAAAGAGTCGATCAACATTTGTTTCCCACTAAATTATAAATTATTCTTTAAATGACATAATATTTCTTATGTGTTTTAATTTTATTTAAAAATTTGTAGGGACTTTTTGATATATGGATAAAATATAGATCACATTAACTAGGAAAATATATTAGTATGCTAAGGGTTTGGAGGATTGTTTATATTTTTTAACTTCCAATCAATCCATTTATGGGACAATAAGATCTCCATGTCATAAATGTAAATTTATAATATGGGTGAATAGATAAAAATTTTATAAACACTTGATATTTAAGAAATTTCCTGCTCAATATGTTTATTGAATTAGGCATGGAGAATTTAATGTTACAAAAAGTTTGAGCACTAATGTCAATCAAAAAAATGAGATCCAAACTTATTCAACAATAGAAAATGAAAATCAAAGACTTATAAATGATTCTTTCATAATTTCCCATAAACATTATCAACATAAAAACATATTGGTACAACCAGTTGAGGGTGCTACAAATAGTAACTTGACAAATGATGTTTTTGGGACCTTAGGACAACCATATCAATATTTTAACATATAAGTGGATCCTCCTCTTAATTTTGTAGACACTAATGTAAGAGAAAACTTTACTAAGAAGATAAATTAATTTAATGATTCATTTGATGATGGAAATCAATATCAATATAGAGTATTTCGGAAATATTTAATCTTTATTTTTTACTAAATTTATACCATATTAAAGTCCTATACGTAATTACAAATATGGAGATGTTTATGATATTGGAATTTTGATGTTACACATTTCCTGAAACTAAGATTTATAAGTATTTTTAATGATATGAGCATAGTTATTAACATGATTTGTCTGAATTCTAAAAAAATACATGCTTGTCCCAATGATTTCATGATTTATTAGGGAGAGTATTCAAGTAGATATGAGTAAAGAAAATGTTTATCATATAGTTGGAGGTCAATGGGTAATATTGGAAGTCTGAATAAACATACAACTGTGATAAAGTAGAAAAAGAACACACATGTAAAGGTTTTCTGTTACATTCCTTTAAAACCTTGATTGAAAAAATTATTTAGTTGTTTGAAAAGAAGAGAGAACATGAAGTGGAATTCTATAGATAATAAAAATGATGGGTTAATTCAACATCCAATAGATTACAAATTGTGAAATATGTTTGATTAATTACATCAAAATTTATAATTAGGTCCTAGGAATGTGTGATTAGAATTATCTATTGATAGATTCAACCCATTCAGGACATTGAGAACCAATTATAAAATTTGGGTGGTTTTTTTGATCCCTTATAATATACCAATGTGGATGTGTATAAAAATAATTTCCTCTGTCATTTTTATGATTATTCTCATAAATTGTTTTCCTTCAAATGATATTTATTTATACTTCCATCCTATTATTGAATAATTGCAGGAGTTAATGAGAAATGGTGTTGAGACAAATGCTACAGCTTCTATAAAAATGTTGAAAATGAACACTAGTCTAATGTGGACCATTAGTGACTTCCCTATTCTTTGGAACTTATCTTGTTGGAACACTTACATATGTTTGGGTTGTCCTTTATATTAATTTTATTTTGAGCCTAAATGACTACCTTATAGTAAAAAATTGTGATTCTTGTGTAATCATAGATTTATCGATGCATATAATATATTTTGGTAGAAAATTTAAAAATTCAATGGGTCCATTGATCGTAGAAGACTTATGAAGTTTTTGATAGGTTCTGAAATATTGTAAGAACTAGTTAATGTTGTAAGAGAATTTGGGAGGATAAACCATTTGAATAATAGTGAGAAATGAGTTTAAAGTGCATCATTAGTTGAAATATAAATACAACAATGGAAGGAAAAAATATTCTTCAAAATTTCATATTTGGAATTTAATTTCATGTATCATAATAATAATGTTTCCTATTGAGAGGAATGTTTGTGAAAATTTTATCTTCAAATTACTTAATGAGAATTGAAAATATAAGGATCCTATAAATTCTAAGAAGGACTTGCAAATAATGAATATAATGTGTCATCTATGGCTATATGAGAATGGAAATTAAGCTCCATTAATTTTTACAATGAATATTAAGAATAAAGAAATATTCCATTAAATTCTAAATCATATGAAAGTATCTAATTGGTATTGAAGTAACATCTCAAGGTATGTTTACTTAAATAATCAGAGGTTACATGGATTCAAAAGTCATGATTAACATATTCTGTTACAGTAGTTCCAACCATTGGAATTGCATACATTGTTACAATAAAAGGTTAATGTTGTTGTAATAAAATTATATTAATTGTTTATAAAATTGTGTGAGAAAACTTTACAACCATCCAAGCTTGGCAAGATTCGTGATATATTTGTACTGACACTTTATTAAATGAAGATAATCTTTCCTCTATCATTTTTTGTTTTCATTATGCATTCACCTATGCATTTATTCAATGAAACTAAATTAGAAGGTTCCGTACATTATTGATGGATGTATAAAATTGATAGGTACTTTATTTATATGTTTTCCATCTTAATTAAACCATTCTAGACACTTTATTAAATATTTAACTGTGTTTTATTGATTTTATTTCATATAAACCTTAGTCATTTGAAATCATATGTAAAAAATAAATCACAACATGAAAGCTCAATTTCTAATGCCTATTTAATAAAGGAGTGTATTACCTTCTATTCTAGAAACTTTGATGATATTGATACAAGATTAAATTGATTTGGACATGTTGGATACAAATCAAATCAATCTCAACGACACATAAAATCAAAAATATTTTAGACTATTGGCCTACTAGTTAGGATGATCTAAAATGTTACAATAAAAACGGAATTATTAGAAGAAAATAGATATTTGGTATAGAATAGTGGAATTTAAAATTCCTTTATTGATGTTTTCAGGATATAAATAAATATATTCATGATAATTCGAACATGAAATGAGAAAGATAAAACAAAATTTGTTGATGAATAGCATGTAGAATGGTTTTTACATCATGTAAGTTCATAAATACTACAATCAATGTGGATATTAGTTTAAAATATATATATTTTAAATATAATAATGTATATTACTCTCTGTAGACCATGAATACTGATACTCGGGCTGAGTTTTTAGAAGATTTGTAGTTTATTTCTTGGGGTCCTCTAAAATAGTCTAGAAAGTTCGACACATATAATGTGAATGGCTCAAATTTTATACATTTGATTAGGAAGTGGGTTTAAAAACATATAATATTGGTATATCTATAGTTTCTAAATTGTTATACTATGGAAATCTTTTTGATATTATTTAATTAAAGTACCATGGTAATTTTTTAATTATTTTATTCAAATGTTAGTGGGTTGATATTACCAGGGGTATTAAAAGAGATTCCCTGAAATTTAATTCTGTGAACTTCTTTCACTTTATAGATGTTAGTGACCATGAAGTACATGATTCATATATCTTTTCATGACAAGAAAAAATGGCATATTATTTAGAATATGACACTAATGAATGGTGGAGTGTAATTGTATAAATAAAATAAAGAGACTTGTATGGTATGGGTGATGAAGTTGAATATTTGAACTCTAACATTGAATCCCATCAAAAATAATAAATTGACTTATTTTTTAATAATGATTTTGAAAATATTAGTCCTACAAGGGTGGATGAAGTGGAAGAAACAATGATAGAGTAGGATAATGACATGATTGAATGAAAAAAATGATTATATGTTCATTCATCCATTAACATATCAACTAAATTTGTTATATGTTATTAATATTCAATATTATGGATCTCTTATCATATTTAAATTGATTTTCATGCATGATTTGTTTAATTTTTTAAAATTAAATTTTACATTTGATCTATGTGAAGTCATTCATTAACATGACTATGTATATTATGTTTGATAGTACTGTGAATCTATTATCATTTCTAAAGGTAAAGTATCCTATAATACTACATCAAGTTCAGGGGTTAAAACCCATGGGGCTCAGGTTACTATAACAGCATTGTAGCGGTATTGTAGTAAGATTGTAGCGGCAGTAGGACTGTAACGTTCGCCCCTTCCTCGCTGGCTTGAGAAGGCGGTGAAATTTTACTTGGCCTTAGGAAATGTTCCCAAGGAGCCAAAGTCTAGAAATTAATACAGAGGTCTTCAAGGACAAGTGGGGAACGGTTTTCCCTTAGAATGAAAACAACCAACCAAACTATTCATAACCAACCCAACCACATGATGCATGTCAACAAAGATTATAACTAAACAAAACAAAAGACTAAAACAACCCAACCAAAATAATCCATAATCATACTACCAAGTGGATGACTAAAAAACCAAAGGAACCATGACACCACACCATAGATCCACACCAAGCTCCATGCTCCAAGCACCACCAAAACCACCTGAGCATCACGAAGTACCACAAAAGGAAGGAGGTGATTTACCTTTACCTGTGTCCAAGAATATGACATTTGAAAAAGCACCAAAGTGGCAAAGCAGAGGTGAGTAATAATAATTAGTAGTATTTACCCAAATTAATTCCCTACACATGCCACTAGGAAAGAACCGTTAACACATTTATATAAAATAGTTTATATAAAACATAAAATAGTGAAAAATTTACCATAAGGAAAACACACCCTTACCTAGACACAATTACCCATATCCATACAAAAGAAGTTAAATCAAAATAACCATTTCATAAGCCATTTCACCATCACACATCTGCACCACCATTTCTATCTTGCATAACAATACACACAAGGCCACTAAACATGGTGGAACTTCTCTTCCAAGGTCGTTTACTACATTCCCAATCTAGTGGTAATTCCTGACCACTAATCCATAATGGTGGCCCTTCCATCCACTATACATCACCTTTTATAGTGAGACTTCCCATAAACTTCACAAAAAATTAACACAAGACATAATACTTAACCAACCAATAAGCATAAATCACACCAAGGCCACACATTATGCACACAACCATTTACAACACATGCCAAATCACTTTAATAAATCACCCATTTATTGAAAATACCCTTTAACCAATTTCCATGCCAACCCATATTTCTATAAAACAACATATTTATTGAAATTCATATTTCATAAAACATTTTCCATAATTCAAACCATTATCGGTTTTAAAATCTACCTTTTAAAATCACACAACAAAACTCCTTTTTTCAACAATATCCCATTTTACCCAAAATCCCCAAATCATCATCCAATGAGTTTCCACAAATATTCACACATCATGTTCACAATTAATTTCACTAAAAACAAATTAATTACAAACAAGGCCTTAAGTTCTAGAAAACTAGAGTCGATAGAGAAGCCACATACCTTAGGGTTTTGGTGAAATCAACCAACACCCAACCACACCACAAATCCAGGTGAAATCCCCACCAAATCGATCTCAAAAACTTTGAATAACATACACATGCCCAAATTTCATCATAATAGGTAAGAACAACCCTATATCTACATGTGATGGATGTAGATCTAGAAAACTGAGAGATAGAGAGAGAGATAAGTTTATATTTAGAGAAAACCACAAAACACCAAGAGAAGAGACTTATCGAAGAAGAATCTCCTTCATCGCACCTTGAAACCCCTTAGAATAAATTCTAGAATGAGTGGAAGAGATTATCTAACCATTGAGAACTAAAAAAACTAAGTGAGTCTTGAGTGGGAGGAAGAATAGAGAGTTTAGGGAAAATTCAGACCAAGACCGAATTTAAAAACCCTATTTATATTTCTACACACGGTTAGCTTGCATGGTTAGGAAAATCGTGCACATGCTACTACCTCAAAGGTCACTTCGCATGGTATCCTCACACGGTTAGACAAATTGTGCACAAACCATGCAAAGTCCCACTATCTCATGCTATATAGTTACCTTGGGATTTTTCATGGTTTCTCTTAAACATGCTCAAATTGTGTGACCTTTAAAAAATTCCAAACATTTAAAAAACCTTACCAAACTCTCCCAAACATTACCCAGAAACTTTAAACACATAAAAATTCATAAACGAGGGTTACATGCCTCAAACCAAGGGTGATACATTCTTCCCACCATTAGAATTTACGTCCTCATAAAGTATAGAAACACCACTTTTCTGAAAGAGCTTGGGCCATTGCTCAGCCATCTCTCTCTCCCGCTCCCAAGTATTCTATTGGATTTGGCCATACTGCCACACAATGAAAACTAGAGTGATGCTTTTACCATGAAAGAATTTCTCTTTCCTATCCACAACCTGTACTGGAACGTCCACCAACAAAGCATCCATCTCTAACTCAATATGATCCTGTCAAATGACATGGCCAGGATCTAGCTGATACCTCTTCAACTAAGACACATGAAACACATTTTTCACCACACTAAACCATGGTGGAAAAGCCAATTGATAATCCACCTCTCCAACCCTTTCAAGTATCTCAAAAGGACCAATATACTTTGGAGATAACATATCCTATTTTCCAAACTGATGATGTCCAAGCCTAGGAGAGATTCTCAAGAACACATGATGACCCACCTCAAAATACAATGGTCATTAACGATGGTCCGTATATGATTTCTAATGACACTGAGTCATCTCCATTATTTTCCTGATCAACTTAATTTTCTTCATTGTCTCTTGGGAAATTCTCGGTCTAACTAATGAAATTTCACAAATTTACACCCAAAAAAATGGAGAACAACACAGATTCCCATTCAATGCTTCAAATAGATCCATATGTATCGAGGCCCGATAACTATTATTATATGAGAACTCTGCTAATAGAAATTTATCCTCCCATGAACCACCAAAATATATCACAAAATCCATTATCATATCTTCCAAAGTTTGTATCATCCTCTCTGTAAGAACCTGGATCTCTTTTCAGGTATGTTTTTCCTTTTTTTCTGGAGTTTTTGGGAAAAATGAATTTTCTGGAAATTTCAGAAGTACACACTGTGTTCTTTCTGAGTACACGCCGTGTACTCTTTCCCCAGCTTGAAGTCGTGTGCTGGCTATGTCCAGGCCACACACACAGTGTGTAAGGCTGAGGTGGAGGCTGGTTATTTCGGAGTATGGAAAATTCAAATTAAACGCTAAGTATTCCAAAAGTGCACGCCGTGTACTTTCTTTTTTTTTCATTAAACGGACTGGGGTCACGTCTAACCCCCATTTTTATCTTCTTCTTCAGATTTTGACCGTCTGGGAGCGACCGTACGGCCGGATCTTTGACGGATTCCTACCTCGTCGTCCGTTCTCCGATTCGAGCATGGTCAGTTGCATTGGAATCGCAGTAGTGAGTTCTTCCTTCTGCTTTAGCCTTGTTTATTGATTCCTCCTGGTTTCCAAGTTATCGTGGGATGAACATTTTGTGTTTTTTCTCAGATATACATCGTTCTAAGGGTAATATGTCGTCGATATTCACGTATATCGATCTCCTCGGATTGAGGTAGGTGGCTTGTGCCTTTCTGTAGAAAGTTGATGAATATTATGTGCAATTCTGTCAATACCCTTGAACGGGGTATTGTGTGTTTCCTGTTTTTCCCTTGTTATTTTCCAACTTTTCTTGATTGCTTTAGTAGAGGTTCTTGCTTGTGATTAGAGTATTTTGTTTGTGCTCAGTTTTCTTTTCCATGCCTAGTTGTAGGATTGTGGATTGTTGTTTTAGTATTGCTGTTGAACCTTAGTTGTTATCCAAGTAGTTCTTGAGGTTTACTTGGATGATACACACACGTTAAGCATGTTTAGTGATACTCAGGACTGTGAGAACCTAGAGTAGTAGACCAAAGGGAGAATTGACGGAAGGGCCTCTCCAGAGTGTCTTTTCATTACGACGCGAGACTCTAGGGGGAATTGACGTTGAGTGCTTCCCCAGAGAGTCTGTAGATCCACGACGCGGGCCACAGGGGGAATTGACATTAAGTGCTTCCCCAGAGAGCCTTTAGCACGATACGAGACTACAGGGGGAATTAACGGTGAGTGCTTCCCCAGAGAGTCTGCTTAATTACGTAGCTGAACCAGAGGGGTGAGACCGTGTGTACCTCCCAGAGGGTTTCTAGTACTGGTAGGTTGAACCATAAGGGTTAGACTGTGAGAGCTACCCATAGGGTTACCTGTTTTTCTCTTTTGTTGTTGGATGCTTACTTGTGTGCTATGCTTTTTAGAACTATGGATTGTAGTTGTTTGTGCATTTCTATTTACTGCTTCTTGTTTTAGTACTACCATGTATTCATTGACTGTTAGGCACAAATCTTTGGGTGATTGCCTACTTGGATTGTATCTCACACCCTATTTGGGACATGCTTTTGGGCCCAAGAAGACTATGTTTCTACAGGTATAGATAAGGGCAAGCGCCCTTCTACTTCAGGATCTTGATTGCACCGAGAGATGGGGAGCATGGGACCGAGCCGTGGCTCGCGATGCTGAGGAGCTTACTTTTTTTTTCTTTTGCACTTGGTTTCAGTTGTATTTCAGCACGTTGTTGTGTTTGATGTTTTCCTTAGATACTTGTACCTGCAACATCTTTGTCATCACAGTTATATATATATATATATATATACATTGCTTCCGCTGTTTGGTTTCTGTTGTTATGCATGTTGGTTATCGTTTCCGCTGTTATTGTTGTTTTCTTACCTTTTATACCTTACCGAATGAGGTCATAGTTTCCCCACTAACTCACCAAGACCCTCGCTGCTAGTCGGCAGCCTCTGGCGTTCGGGGAAACGCGCTTGAGGTCATGTGGCGAACCGGGTATGGGCACCAGTGGAGGGGCTCCGGACTCGGGAAGTTACAAAGTGGTATCAGAGGAGTTCTTTTCTCTTGCTTTACTGTTTGGAGACTTTATCCAGGGATAGGACGGATTCGGTAATTGGTATTAAGTTGTGCTTGGGAGTATCTAACCCGTGTACAGGGAAAGGCCATACTACCTCATTAATGGCAGGTTGCTGGTTTTGAGTTTTATGGTTGATATGTTTTCACCTAGAGTGATTCACATGACTTGTGCGGTTATTGTTTTGACATTTCGGTTCTATTTTTGTGGAAACCCGATGAGATGAGGGTATCCCATCTCATGCATCATATAGGAACTTGTAGAAATCACATGTCATGCATTCTTTCCATTCCATCTAGGGTGCATTAGCGATTGCACGCTGTTGTGATAGACTTTTTGTAGATTATGCATGCTGTTGTGATAGTTGCTTGATAGATTCTATGATACTATGTTAGAAAACTTTTGTTCTATTTCTTTCTTAAAATGAACGCCAAATTTTGGTTCTTGAGGTGTTCTGGGCCCTCACGGATCGGAAATTGGCATCCTTTCCCTTGTTTTTAGTGTTTCTGGAATTCTGCGCAGTTTCTGAGCTACTGCCCAGAAAACCCAGAATACACGGCGTGTAATTTTTAGATACATGCCGTGTAGTTTTCAGACCGTGTCACTGACCATGTGAGCAGAACACGGTGTCGTGGGAGTAACTTCGGGAACACGCCGTGTATGGTCGGTACACGCCGTGTGAGTTCAGAGCCATGTACCCGGCCGTGTCACAAATAACACGGGCTGGGGAAGCTCGGGTAGAACACGTCGTGTCCATAGGGAACACGTCGTGTAGTCCTTCCAGGTACCCGACCGTGTCACGAACAACACGGTCCGACGTGACCTTCCTTTCCACATGCCGTGTTTGTTCGGAACACGCCGTGTAGTCTTGTCCAGGTACCTGGTCGTGTCATGAACAACACGGGACGGTGTCACCTTCGACTATACATGCCGTGTTTTTTCAGAGCACGTCGTGTAAGGTCCAGCCGTGTAGACGGCCGTGTACTCAACAACACAGACCGCCGAAGCCTTGTCTAGTGCACGCCGTGTTTTTTTCGAACACGTCGTGTAGTCTCGGGTTGAGTCGGACCCTTTGGGTTAGCCGTGTAAGGAGACTCAGGCAGGGTAATAGTTTTCAAGTACACGCCGTGTGTGGGGGTCAATATGCTGTGTAGTTTGTAGTGTACACGACTTGTAGGGCAGGGGTACACGCCCATGTCAGTGGTTTAAAAAGACACGCCATGTATTTTTATACACGTCGTGTAGTCGTGTTTTGCAATCTTGTGTGTTTTTCTTCCCATGTTCCAGCTTTGTACTCTTGTGTTCTATGTCCTTGTTTCCTTATCTAAGGTGTGCTTTTTATCTTTCAGAGCTATGCCTCTGAGATGTCCTCCGGTCGTACTTCTGTCGTCAGGCAGTGATCAGACGCCGAATATGGAAGATCAAAGACTTCCTGTCGATCCCCCAGCCGAGCCAGCTTTGGCACCGGTTGTCGTACCAGTTGCAGGCGCTGATGCGCAGTTCAGGGAAGGTTTCATGAAGATGATGCAGGCCTTCTAGGGAGAACCGCCTCATGCCTCGTCTATGGCAGACTTGACGCGGGTTTTCCAGTAGCAGCATCCTCCCACATTCTCAGGGGAGGGAGGACCTCAGGCTGCAGAGTCGTGGATGGAAGCCATGCTGACTATATTCGAGCATCTGGAGATGCCTCCAGAGAGGCGGGTCAAACTCGCCACCTACATGCTCTGAGACTCCACCAAGAGGTGGTGGGACGTGATCTCACAGGCGGTTCAGCAGTAGGCTATGACTTGGGAGGAGTTCCAGCGCATGTTCTACGACTACTTCTACCCGGAGACCCTGAGGGCCGATCGAGCCTGGGAGTTCATGAGCTTAGAGAAGGGTACTCTATCTGTCATGGAGTATTCCTCTCATTTCACTGAGCTCTAGAATTTTACACCCCTTCGGGATGGGAGTGGGGTGTTCTTGGCGAGGAAGTTTGAGGATGGACTCAGGCGGGAGATCCGCTCGCAGGTGAACATCTTCCAGCTGACTTCCATTACTTCCATCATCAACTAGGAACTGATTGCGGAGTGCAATCTGAGAGACTCCGGAGCTGCGATCCAGGGCAGTTCTGCTTCCATAGATATCTTTCCTTCAGATGACAGCAAGAAGCGTCGTAGGGAGCCTACGCGTGGTGATTCGAGGAAGCGAGATGAATCATCAGGCAGCCAGGTGACATGCTATCAGTGTGGTCGGACAGGGAACATGAGGCCTCAGTGCCAGAGGGACCTAGTGGAGTGTCGATCTTGTGGCAAGATGGGTCACCTTCAGCGTTTTTTCCAGGTTTTCTCACCAGAAGCAGGTGACCGGGGTTCTTCCCTGACTCCTCATTCAGGAGCAGCCCCACCAGTCTCTCACCAGTCAGGGAACTGGAGTTCTTCTGGACGTTCGGGCCGAGGTGGAGGTCGAGGCCGTGGAGGTCAGCCACCAGTTCCTTAGCACCAGCAGGGCGGTTCAGCTCAGAGTGGTCAGCCAAGGGCGCAGGGCCGTGGTACAGGACAATCTTTCGCCGTGGAGGAAACTTATCATGAGCAGGATCCCGACCTTTCTACTGTTCGAGGTACGATTTTAGTAGCCTCAGTTTTATCTTCATCCCTTTTCAATACTGGTTCTTCGCATAGCTTTATCTCTGTTGCTGTTTTGGAGAGCCTTGGACTCTACATCTTTTCTTCTGCTGACTCGTTTACACAAGACACACCCTTGGGGACGAGGACATCTAGTGTACGCCAGTGTAGAGAATACCCTCTCAATGTTGCAGGGTATCACTTCTTATGGGATCTCTATGTCCGAGAGATGACAGGATATGATGTCATCCTCGACATGGATTGGTTGATTCCCTTTCAGTCAGTCATCGACTGTTATCGCCGCAGAGTCAGTTTCATTTCACCAGAAGGTGAATCTTTCCTTCATAGAGGCAAATGGGACGTTAGGGCGAGTCGGGCGGGACTCGAGCATCTTGGGCTAGGAGGGGTGACAGCCCATATTGCTAGCCTTTATCTGGATGATCAGGGGACTCCACAGTTGGACTTTCCTCCCATGGTGGATCGCTTCGGTGATGTCTTTCCAGAGGACTTTTCGGGTTTTCCTCCGGAGTGTGAGGTAGACTTCTCTATTGAGCTCATGCCAGGAGCATCACCGGTGTCCATTCCTCTATATAGGATGGCCACACCTGAGTTACAGGAGCTCAAGAAGCAGTTGGAGGAGCTACATACTAAGGGTTTCATTCGACCCAGTACTTCTCCTTGGGGTTCGCATGTTCTGTTTGAGAAGAAGGCAGATGGTACCCTTTGGCTTTGTGTGGATTATCGGAAGCTGAACCAGTTGACGGTCAAGAACCGATATCTCTTGTCGTGGATTGATGACCTTTTCGATCATCTTCGAGGATCCCGGGTGTTCTCTAAGATCGAATTGAGGTCCGGTTATCATAAGTTGCGTGTTAGACCATCAGATATACCTCTGACAGCCTTCAGGAGCAGGTATGGTCTATACGAGTATACATTCATGCCATTCGGTCTCATGAACGCACCTACAGTTTTCATGGCACTGATGAACCAAGTGTTCCATCCTTACTTGGACTCCTCTGTTGTGGTCTTCGTGGATGATATCTTGGTGTACTCTCACACTCGACACGACCATGCCACACATCTTGAGATCGTTCTGAGTACACTGAGAGATCATCAGCTTTATTCTAAACTCTCAAAGTGCCACTTCTAGATGGATCAGATTCACTTCTTGGGTCACGTTATTTCAGAGGAAGGAGTATCTGTGGACCTAGAGAAAGTGAGAGATATAGTTGCCTGGGAGCAGCCAAAGAACGTTTTTGAGGTACGAATCTTCCTAGGGCTGGCTGGATACTACAGATGCTTCATTCAGGACTTTTCTCATCTAGCAGCACCTTTGATAGGTCTGACCAAGAATGGGGTGAAGTTCTTATGGTCATATTCTTGTGAGTCAGCCTTTCAGGAGCTGAAAGGGAGGTTGACATCAGCACCAATACTAGTCTTTCCAGAGCCAGGCAGGAGATACACTATTTACTGTGATGCTTCGGGTATCGGTCTGGGAGCTGTGCTTATGCAGGGAGATGGAGTCGTTGCGTATGGGTCTCGACAGTTGAGGCCACATGAGAGGAACTACCCTACGTGCGATCTGGAGTTGGCAGCTGTTGTTCATTCCTTGCGCTGTTGGAGACACAATCTTTTGGGAGAGCACTTTGTGGTCTTCACTGACCACAATAATATTAAGTATATATTCACTCAGCGTGATCTGAATCTGAGGCAGTGCAGGTGGGTCAAGTATCTTCAGTCTTTTGATTTAGAGCTCGCATATATTCCGGGGAAGGTCAATGTCGTGGCTGATGCGTTGAGCAGGAGAACTAAAATTCAGGTAGTTCAGGAGTCCAGTAGTGAGTGGAAGCTGATGGATCTGTTCTCTGAGATTCATCTGAATGTGCACGACAGACGGGGATAGACTTTTCTATCTTCTGTAGTTGTTACCTCCATGCTACTTGATTGGGTACAGATGAGGCAGCTATCAGACTCGGAAGGCTTAGTCCTGCGGGAGAGTGTGTCAGGAGGGTACCCTCTTCCCGGATGGACAGTGGGAGAGGATGAGATCTTGCGCTTCCAGGGACGCGTATGGGTGCCAGCAGACATACGCGAGGAGATGATGTGGGATTTCCATTCCTCTGTTTGGGAAGTTCATCCTGGAGATACCAAGATGTATCGGGACATTCATCGCCAATACTGGTGGCCTAGTATGAAGAAGTATGTCACTAGTTTTGTCATGAGATGTTCTACTTGTCAGCAGGTGAAAGAAGAGCATCAGCGACCAGCAGGGATTTTACAGTAGTTACCCATTCCAGATTGGAAGTGGAATGATGTTGCGATGGACTTCGTGACTAGGCTACCGAGATCACCTCGGGAAAAAAAATTTGTTTGCGTTGTCGTCGACAGGCTTACTAAGGTTGCTCACTTCTTGCCGATCAAGGAGACCTTCAGTGTCGATGATCTAGGATGACTTTACATCAGAGAGATCGTTCTTATGCACAGAGCTCCACACTCTATTATTTCAGACAGAGATGCGCGCTTTACCTCTCAGTTCTGGCAGGGGATTCAGAAGGCCTTGGGTACATAGGTACTTTTGAGTACAGTTTACCATCCCCAGACTGACGTCCAGTCCGAGCTCACGATCCAGGTGCTTGAGGATATGCTCCGAGCTTGCACCCTTGACTTTGGCGGTTCTTGGGAGAAGCATATTCCTCTGGTGGAGTTTTCCTACAACAACAGTTTCCAAGTGACCATTCATATGGCTCCATACGAGGTTTTGTACAGTAGGCCATGCCAATCACCCTTATGTTGGCTGGAGGCAGGAGAGCCAGCTTTGTTGGGACCTCGTCTTGTTCAAGAGACTTCAGAGCAGATAGAGATGATTCAGAAAAGGATGGCTACAGCGTAGTCTCGACAGAAGTCTTATGTTGATCAGTGGAGATGACCTATAGAGTTCAAGGTCAGTGATCAGGTTTTCCTACGTGTCGCACCGAGGTTGGGACATAAGAGTATTCGGAGACCGGGTAAGCTTTCACCGCGGTACATCGGTCCGTTTGAGGTCTTGGAGAGAGTGGGGCCGGTTGCCTATCAGTTGCAGCTACCTCAGAGGTATCGGGCCATGCACGACGTCTTCCACATCTCTCAGATCCAACATTACTTTCCAGATCTGTCTCACGTCTTTCAGCCTAAGGAAGTCGAGCTTGAAGCGGATTCTTCATTCGAGGAGCATCCTATCCGGATTGTCGATCATAGTACGAAGGTTCTTCGTGGGAGGTCTGTTCCTCTGGTACGAGTGCTATGGCATCACGGGCGAGTACAGGATGAGACCTAGGAGAGGGAGGCTGATGTATGATCGTAGTGGCCGGAGCTGTTCGGGGTTTCTCCTTCTCTGCCGCATTAGGGAAATTCAGGGACGAATTTCTTTAAGGGGGGAAGTTTGAAAGAACTCGGATCTCTTTTCAGG
The DNA here is from genome assembly GCA_963277665.1 of Viscum album. NCBI lineage: Eukaryota > Viridiplantae > Streptophyta > Magnoliopsida > Santalales > Viscaceae > Viscum > Viscum album. Next base: position 462,930,585 of record OY728139.1, on the reverse strand, counting down.
TATGTTTTTCCTTTTTTCTGGAGTTTTTGGGAAAAATGAATTTTCTGTAAATTTCAGAAGTACACGCTGTGTACTTTCTTAGTACACACCGTGTACTCTTTCCCCGGCTCGAAGCCGTGTGCTGGCCATGTCCGGGCCACACGCACGGTGTGTAAGACTGAGGTGGAGGCCAGTTATTTTAGAGTACGGAAAATTCGAAGTACATGTCGTGTACTCCAAAAGTACATGCCGTGTACTTTCTTTTTTTTCATTAAATGGACCGGGGTCGCGTCTAACCCCCATTTTCATCTTCTTCTTCAGTTTTTGACCGTCCGGGAGCAACCGTACGGCCGGATCTTCGACGGATTCCTACCTCGCCGTCCGTTCTCCGATTCGAGCACGGTCAGTTGCGTTGGAATCGTAGTAGTGAGTTATTCCTTCTGTTTTAGCCTTGTTTCTTGATTCTTCCTGGTTTCCATGTTATCGTGGGATGAACTTTTTGTGAGTTTTCTCAGATATACATCATTCTAAGGGGAATATGTGGTCGAGATTCACGTATATCGATCTCCTCGGATCGAGGTAGGTGGTTTGTGCCTTTCCGTAGAAATTTGATGAATATTATGTGAAATTCCACCAATACCTTTGAATGGGGTATTTCGTGTTTCCTGTTTTTCCCTTGTTGTTTTCCTGCTTTGCTTGATTGCTTTAGTAGAGGTTATTGCTTGTGATTAGAGTATTTTGTTTGTGCTCAGTTTGCTTTGCCATGCCTAGTTGTAGGATTGTGGACTATTGTTTTAGTATTGCTGTTGAACCTTAGTTGTTATCCAAGTAGTTCTTGATGTTTACATGGATGATACACATGCGTTGAGCATGTTTAGTGATACTCAGGACTATGAGAACCTAGAGTAGTAGACCAAAGGGAGATTTGACTGAAGGGCTTCTCCAGAGTGTCTTTTAATTATGACGCAAAACTATAGGGGGAATTGAAGTTGAGTGCTTCCCCAGAGAGTCTGTAGATCCATGACGTGGGCCACAGGGGGAATTGACGTTGAGTGCTTCCCCAGAGAGCCTTTAGCACGATACGAGACTACATGGGGAATTGATGGTGAGTGATTCTCCAGAGAGTCTGCTTAATTACATAGTTGAACCAGAGGGGTGAGACCGTGTGTGCCTCCCAGAGGGTTTCTAGTACTGATAGGTTGAACCATAGGGGTTAGACTGTGAGAGCTACCCAGAGGGTTACCTGTTTTTCTCTTTTGTTGCTGGCTGCTTATGTGTTTGATATGCTTGTTAGAACTGTGGATTTTAGTTGTTTGTGCTTTTCTGTTTACTGCTTCTTGTTTTAGTACTGCCATGTATTCATTGACTGTTAGGCACAAATATTTGGGTGATTGCCTACTGGGATTGTATCTCACACCCTGTTTGGGCCATACTTTTGGGCACAACCAGACTATGTTGCTGCAGGTATAGATAAGGGAAAGCACCCTTCTACTTCAGGATCTTGATTGCACCGGGAGCTGGGGAGCATGGGATTGAGCCGTGGCTCGCGATGCTGAGGAGCTTACTTTGTTTTTCTTTTACACTTGGTTTCAGTTGTATTTCAGCACGTTGTTGTGTTTGCTGTTTTCCTTAGATACTTGTACCTACTTCATCTTCGTCATCACAGTTATATATATATATATATATACATTGCTTTCGCTGTTTGGTTTCTTTTGTTATGCATGTTGGTTATAGTTTCCACTGTTATTGTTGTTTTCTTACCTTGTATACCTTACCAAATGAGGGCATAGTTTCCCCACTGACTCACCAAGTCCCTCGCTGCTAGTCGGCAGCCTCTGGCATTCGGGGAAACGCGCTTGAGGTCATGTGGCGAACCGGGTACGGGAACCAGTGGAGGGGCTCCAGACTCGGGACGTTACACTCTCAGATTGGCTATCCATCTGAAAATGATACATTTTTCTCATCATCATTTGTGTCCCAAGGGATTACTGCAAGGATTTCCAGAAATGATATGTGAACCTTAGATCTCTATCTGATACAATTTAAACTTGCACACCTTGCCTCTTTACCACCTCATGGGTATAGATTTTGGATAGATCCTCCACTGTATGAGATTCGTAGATAGGGATGAAATGGTCCAACTTTATGAGTCGATCCACTATCACCCATATGGCATTGTGCTTTCTGAATATTCTTGGGAGACCTGTAAAAAAATCCATCACTATCTACCCCCATTTCCACAATAGAATAGGTAACAATTGTAACATTCCTTCTAGCTGTTGATGCTCTTCCTTGACTTACTGACAAGTCAAACATCTCAAAACAAACTCAGCCACTTTTCTTTTCGTACCAACCCACCAAAACTTTTCTTTCAATTCCCTATACATTTTATAAATTATAGGATGGACATCCCACCTAGAATGATAATAATCCCTTAGAATTTCTTCTTGATAAGAAACTGGTACAACCATCCAATTCTGAAATCATAAAACTACATTCCCATTCCGTTCTTATCCCTTAATGGTCTCCCCACCATTGATTTTAGACCTCATCGCCACACACTCAAAATCAAACACTTGTGCCTCTTTAACCAACCCAACCGAATCAGGAAAGAATGAGACTGGATAGAAAACCACTCTATTGCCCTGGTACTCACATTCCAGCTACATGTCGGCTATGACTAACATCAATTGTCCCTGATCTGATGCCTATTTCACCACCTGAGCTTATGAATTCCTACTTAATGCATCCTCCACTAAATTTCCTTTACCTGGTGTACACATCAAGTCAAAATAAAACATTTGTAGATACTCTATCCATATTCTTTTTCTCAATTTCAAATATCTGTATGAGAAAATATGATTTAAAATCTTTTGATCGATAAACACTGTAAATTTATCACCGAAGAGCTAATAAAGCCATATTTTCAAGGCATGAACCACTACCGCCAATTACAAATCATGTGTTGGGTAGTTCTTCTCCTGAAACCTCAACTTCCATAAGCCATATTCAAGCACGTTATCCCCTACATGAGAACACACTCTGGACCTAATCCTAATACGTCACAATAAACCATGTACCCTTTCCCTAGTTCAGGAAAAACCAAGATTGGTGATGATGTTAGGTGACCGTTAAGTTCTTTAAAACATTTCTAAAGCTGGTCATTCAATTGAAATGGAACATTTTTCCTTGTCAGATATTTCATTGGTTAGGACAATCATGATAAATGACAAACAAAATGATAACAATACCATCTAGACCAAGGAATTTTTTGTATAACGACCCATACTTTACATACATGGTTATTACTTCAGAATTGAAGCATACTTATTACAACATATAACAAAACCATGATAGGACCATATAGGTATAATTTCTTTAGAAACTGGGAATGTAAAGACTCGGAAATTTCAAGGAAATTTTTTTTCTTAAATTCTTTGGAATTTTACGAGTACGCAGTTTCTGACGGTGCTTGATTCTGAGGCCCTGTGTGCCCAGAATCAATTTTTGAAGTTTAGCTCAGGTACGTTCAGTGAACGAATGAGCGTGTTTTTCTAACTTTGGAACTAGTGCTTGGAAATAAAATCTGAGGGCACTGATGAACTCGCAGTGCCGGTAATTTGTTAAGGGGACACTTACCGTAGTTTCGTTCTCAAAATAGGAGAAGTTAATTTTTGGGGGTTTGTTTAAGAAATAAATAAAAATTGTCGGAACAATTTTTATTACTAAAGGAGGTTACTCCTTCCCATGGGTAGTTAAGGGCAGGGCCCACATCCACTTAATTACCCAAGTGAGGAGGTTAGATATATGGGGCCCACATGAGCCCCACCATTTAATTTCCTCTTACCCCATTTATTTCCCCTATTGTTCCCTTGACTTTTCCTCCATTAATATCCCTTGTTTAATTATTGGGTAACTCCTCGTATTGATTAATGAGGAACCTTCCTTTTCCCCATTTTAATTTAAACTGCCAACGCGTTTAATTATGGGGAACCTTCTCTCTCCCTTCTTTTGTCAACACTTTTTAATTAGTGTGGTGAATTGATTACGGTAGAGTTTCTTTGCGTGTAAAATTAAATAATAGGAGGAACCTATTATTTAATTTTGGGAGAGCAACATTGGAGAAGGAAAGAACGTGGGAGAACTCTTGAGATTTGGATGAAGAACACCAGCCTCCGACGAAGAATGACGAAGAACGTCGGTTCCTCGGAGATTGACGACGCACCACCAATCTTCTTCTCCGCGACAAGAGAGGAGACGTTGCTTCCTCCTCGGCGTGCCCCGATGACGCCTATGATCCTTTTCTCCATGACATCGTGTACCGCGATGCCAACGATCATCTTCCTGGTTGAGGTAGGGGTTTTGGTTTACTTTTCTTTATGTCAATTATACCCTCGGCATGGCATATAATTGTTGGGAGTAATTTCAAACCGCTAACGCGGTGGGTGCGGACAAACGAACTAGTCCGAACCCACCTCTATTCTGTTCTTGATGCGCAGAACGTATGTCTACAGAGAAGAAGGACCGAAATGGAATTTGGAGACCTTCGCAGTGATGTACAGGTCCCGGGACGACCACAGGTGCAGACGGTAGCAAGAACGGACCACCGGAACGACTCCGGTGGCCCGCGGAAAATTCTGGCGGTGCGGGTCACTGACAGGGTGGTGTCGGAGGCCGGAGGCGGTGTCTAGCACCGGCCAGCCACCCGGAGGTGGCGGCACCCCGGCGCGCCACCGGCAGGATCCGCCGCGGCTGAAGCCACGATGGCAGGAGGTCGGATCCCACGGCTGTGCGGGATCCGGAGGGGACGCGACGACCGTGCGCCGCGTCCGTGGAGCGCAAATGAGGGGGGACCGCATCCCCCCCTTCTCTCCCCGCTGGCCACGCCGCGCCCAGCCGGGCCAGACCCAGACCCGGGTCAGGTTGACCCAGTTCAGGCCGACCCAGGGGGGTTGGGCCGGGTTGGGCCGAGCCCAGAACCCCCACTTCGGGCCATTTTCGGTCTTTTCTCATAACTTGAGCTACAGACCTCCGATCGATGCATCGTCAGTTGCATAGGAACCCTTGGATCGATACGGTCATTTAGGTATATTACACTTGTGGTTTAGGAAATGTTTTGGTATGGATGGTTTGGTTCGAACTTGAAACCAACCGGGCCCGTGGAGCGGAAACGCTTATATCTCAAGGACCGGACATCCGATTGACATGTCATCAATTGCGTTGTGATCCTTTTGTTGCGATGGTCCTTTTTTATTACTCCTCTTGAGTTTTTTACACAGTTGAAGTATGGTCGGGTTGGTTTTAGCTTAAAAACCAACCGGGCCCCTGGAACAAAATAGCCAATAACTCTCAGACCGGGCGTCCGATTGACGCATCGTCTGTCGCGTTGGGTTTCTTTTGACGAGGTGGAACTTTGGGATACATCAACTCTATAATTTGTGACAGTTTATGTATTGGATATCTTTGGCTCGAGGAGCGGACCCTCCCAGAATCGAGCATGCTGTGTGCGGGAATCCTAGAGCTGGCTGCGACTGCATCGACTACTGTACCGGAATCCTCTGTGGGTTCGACAGCGACGACGACTGTACTTGGATCCTCCGTGGGTTCGGAAGCGACTAATACCATACTGGAATCCTCTGTGGGTTCGACGGAGATGACTACTATTCTTGTATCCTATGTGGGTCCGGCAGTATTGACCTATGTACTTGTATCCTATGTGGGTCCGGCGGAGTAGCTGGTCTTGTATCCTTTGTGGGTCCGACAACATAGCTGGTCTTGTATCCTATGTGGGTCCGACAGCTTAGATGAATCAGTGGCTACATCTGATCATCTCTATTTCCTTACGAATTGTATACCTGTGTGAGCTGAGTCTTGAATCTCAATCATTATCATTGATTTGGTTGACTTGCTTTCCTTTGTGGACTGGGTTGTGTTTTTCCTGTGTGGACTGAGTTGTGCTAACCTTTGTGGACTGGGTTCTGTTTTTCCTGTGTGGATTGAGTTGTTCTATCCTTTTGGACTGGGTTGTGCTTTCCTTTGTGGACTGCGTGGTTCTTGGGAGTTGGAGACGAACTGTAATTGATGACTTAGGTATATGTATGGGCATATGCCTAAGTAGTATTGTTGATACTTTGTGATTGTATCTTTCCTTTGTGGTTTATCCTTCGTGGATTCTGAGAGACCTTTGGGGGTCTCAGGGTCTCTACTGAGTATCATATACTCACCCCTTCACGGGATATACCCGCACTACATTGTGTTGGTTGCAGACGACGGACAGCGCTGATCGAGTTGGAGGCTTGTGGAGCTAGACGGTACCCAGAGATGGACTACTTGGCGGGACGTATACGGAGCGGACGGCCGGACCCTAGGAGATGAGGAGTCTATCTGTACCCACCCATTAGGTGGTACTTCTAGAGGAAGAATCGGTGTTTTTGTTTACTTACTGTTGTTGTACTTTCCCTTTCAGTTGTACTGTACTTTCAGTTGGGTTTGTATAGTGGCCCATTTACTTTTCCAGCACTTATCCTATACCCAGTTTTACTTAGTGCTTACTTATTTTGCATACTCTGTTGTGTATGTTACTTCATAAATGCAATTCCTTCCCTTATTTTTGGATTTACGCCTTTGGTGCTAGTCACCATCCCTTGGCCTATGGAGGGCGGGGTTGGGGTAGTCACGGTACGAGCCCCAAGGACGGGTCGTGACAAATTGGTATCAGAGGAGTCGGTTCTACCACAGAACTCAGGACTCTGATAATTTCTTCTCTGTGGAGGATTAATGTTTAGATTAATGAGTTTGGTTATCAGTTCAGAGAATCCAGTGTTGGTGCGGTGGCCGACGTATCCATACACCAGGACCTTGACTTATGATTTCCGACTCAGTGCACGAAAACATTGATTGCATGTGTGTTTCAAAAGTTTTCTTTGTGATTACTTTGTGTCAGCTCACCAGGTATACTGTATTAACCATGGAGCACCTGTTTATTTTCAGGATGGACACACAATGGCAGCCATCTAGGGTTCTGAGCTTTGTGCGAGACGGCAGCCCACAGAGCGATGAGGCCTCGGTGCAGGGCCCCATTACAGCGGAGGCACCGGCGGTACCTCTACCCGCCGAGCCACCGATGATACCAGCCCCAGCGGCGGAGAGTGCACGCCGCCTGAGCTTGTTTCACGAGTTTCAAAGACAGAGGCCTCCCATATTCCGAAGAGAGATGAATCCTCAGGCAGCCGAGGATTGGCTTGAGGATGTCGTCAGAGTCTTTAGGTTGGTAGGGACACTAACAGACCTCATGGTGATCCTCTCCGCGAGTCTCCTGCATGCAGCAGCAGGTAGATGGTGGAGCCTGATGCTCCAGCTGCATAATGAGTCATCCCTACTTTGGACGGACTTCGAGAGCCTCTTCTGCTCGGAGTTCGTTCCATCCACCCTTCGTGCGGTGCGCATCCAGGAGTTACTACAGCTACGGCAGAGTAGCATGTCGGTAGCCCAGTACTCGGCGAGATTTACTGACCTCTCGTGCTACTCCACGAACATGGTATGGGACCCATTCTTTCAGGACCGGACCTTTGCGTAGGGGCTGAGGCATGGTATCAGAGCTTTGATGATTCAACTCAGCATCCCGACTCAGGAGGGGGTGCTAGAGTGAGCCCTGCTAGTGGAGAGATTTCTCGCCGAGCAGCCATCAGCAGCGAGACCCACCGCAGGACGGCACGGAGTGGAGTCTTCCACAGCAAGCAGTTGACAGACAATGCAGGGGTCCAAGAGGACCAGGCCGTCAGGTGGGCAACCTCAGGACATGGGTTTGGCTGTGTGGGTCACACGGCAAAGAGCTATCCTTTTGAGGAGCAGACAGTGTTATGCATGCGGAGGGAAGGGCCACATGGCTCGTGACTACCCGACCTGCCATGAAGACGAGAAGCAGACAGTGGAGGGACCTCCCAGGCAGAGGTAGAGGTTCGGCCGTGGTAGTCCGCAGGGAGCAGGTGTACGAGGTAGATGAGCTAGTTGAGCAGCGGGTGGTGGACGACGCTTCGAGGCTCTACCACCACCACCCTTAGGAGGTCCACCCCGACCACAGGGAGCCGGTGGGCAGAGGCAGGCTCAGCTCCAGGCAACAGAGGCTTACGACCAAGGAGCACCCGAGATGATTCGAGGTACTATCTGTGTCTACTCCACCCTTGCTGCAGTTCTTATATACACAGGTGTGAGTCATTCTTTTATTGCATCTGCCCTTGTTCGGAGCTCAGATATTCCGACAGAGTCATTGGCTCGATCCTTGTGGCTAGAGACTCCTACGGGAGCAGACTCGACGATTACGCACTGGTTACAGCAGTATGAGCTTACTCTAGGAGGCAAGAGCTTCGGCTAGGATCTTCTTGTAGTGGCGTCTAGGCCTTACGATGTCATCTTGGGTATGGACTGGTTATCTACAGTCCATGCTCAGATCCACTGTATTAGGCGCAAGGTGCGGTGTGTCCGCACAGATGGGACCAGGTTCACCTTCACCGGCGAGAAGGGAACCTTCGCACCACAGGACGGACTCATGCGGAGGAGAGGGTATCCAATCACACATCAGTTGGCTAGTCTCATCCTTGGAGCAGTTGACGTACAGAGTCCAAGTTTTCCTGTAGTGGTGGATCAGTATGCGGACGTTTTTCATGACAATGTTCCAGGACTACCTCCTCGAAGAGAGGTAGATTTCTATATAGACCTGTACCCCAGGACATCACTGATATCCACTCCAGCATATCAGATGGTTCCCACCGAGCTTCGTGAGCTTCGGGCACGGCTGGAGGACTTACAGGGGAAAGGTTTCATCCAACCCAGTGTTTCACCCTGGGCTTCTCCGATTCTATTCTCCAAGAAGGCGGATGTGGGGTTGTGACTGTGTGTCGATTACCGTCACCTGAACCAGGTGACCGTGAGGAACAAGTATCCGCTTCCGAGTATTGATGACCTCTTTGATCAGCTCAAGAGAGCACGTTGGTTCTCGAAGATAGAACTCAGGTCAAGCTATCATCAGCTCCTATTTTGGGATGAGGATGTGCAGAAGACGGCCTTCAGGTGTCGGTACGACCAATATGAGTTCTTGGTCATGCCTTTTAGTGTGACCAATGCTCCATCAGTGTTCATGAGTCTCATGAATAGGATCTTCCAGCCCTACCTCGATCGGTTTGTCGTAGTCTTCATTGAAGACATACTGATTTACTCGACGACCGGGGAGGAGAACGCCTACCACCTACAGGTTGTACTGGATACACTCCGAGAGCACCAGCTTTATGGTAAGCTCTCGAAGAGACAGTTCTGGCTTCGAGAGGTTAACTTATTGGAGAACATCATCTCTGAGGTGGGAGTTGTAGTGGATCCCGTGAAGGTTGAGGAGGTACTTGCTTGGGAGCCACCCCGGAGCATGACAGAGGTGTGGAGTTTCCTAGGTCTGGCTGGGTACTATCAGAGATTTGTTCCAGACTTCTCCAGAGTTGCAGCACTACATTCATCTTTTATAAAGAAGGGGAAACCCTTCGAGTGGTCAGACAGATGTCAGCAGAGCTTCCAGGAGATGAGGAGGATATTGACCAGTGCGCCCATCTTGAGGCTACCAGAGGAGGGCGTAGGGTATGTAGTTTACTGCGACACATCAGGGACCGGACTCAGGTGTGTCCTGATGCAGGAGCGAGCAGTGATCACTTACGGTTCACGGAATTTGAGGAAGTATGAATAGAACTACGCTACCCATGACCTGGAGTAAGTAGCAGTGGTCTTCTCCCTGAAGATGTGGTGGCACTACCTCATGGGCAAGTGTTTTACAGTCTACTCTGACCACCAGAGTCTCAAGTACATTTTCTCACAGAAGGACCTGAACCTGAGATAGTGGCGATGGCTCGAGTTCCTCTAGGATTATGACTTTGAGATTGTCTATACTCCTGGGAAGGGGAACGTAGTAGCTGATGCTCTTAGCAGGAGGTCGGGCATCCAGCTACTTGGAGAGGCGATGGAGTAGTTAGCCACTTTTCAGATATCCTTCATGGATAGTGATGGGGAAACCTATCTTCAGTCCCTCACAGTCACTCCTTCACTACTTCAGCAGGTCAGAGAGGCTTAGCATGGGGACGTGGAATGTGAGACGCGACGTGCACAGATATCCTCAGGACAATAACCTGATGGATTTTTAGTAGGAGGAGAGCACGTCATCCTTTTCAGGGGACGTACCATGGTTCCAGTTGCATTGCAGAAGGATTTGTTGAGGGATTTCCACACTTCCCCTCTAGAGGTACATCCTGGAGTATTGAAGATGTATCAGGACCTCAAACGACAGTACTGGTGGCCAGGTATGAATAAGGTTGTGGCGGAGTTCGTTTCTCAATGCCACACTTGCAAGCAAGTTAAGGCGGAGTACCAAGTACCTGCAGGCTTGGTAAAACCCTTAGAGGTCCCAAAGTGGAAGTGGGATGGGATATATATGGATTTCATGATGGGACTTCCACGTACATCCAGAGGACAAAACTCCATCTGGGTGATCGTAGACCAACCCACCAAGTCGGCCCACTTCTTACCCATAAGAGAGCAGGTATTAGTGGAGGGCTTGGGACGTCTCTACGTTCAGTAGATCATACGGATTCATGGTGTACCATCAACTATCATCTTCGATCAATATGATAGCTTTACTTCCCGTCTTTGGAAGGGGTTACAGGAGGCGTTTGGGACGCAGCTACGCCTGAGAACCGCCTTTCACCCACAGAAGGATGGTCAGACGGAGAGGACCATTCGGACTCTTGAGGACATGCTTCGTGCATGTGTCCTCGACTTTGGTCACAGCCGGGAGGATCACCTACCCTTGGTGGAGTTTGTGTACAACAACAGCTACCACTCCACCATCAGGATGGCACCATACGAGGCCTTGTACGGCCGACCATGCAGATCACCTCTGTGATGGACAGACCCTGGGGAGTCAGCACTGGTAAGACCAAGGATGGTCTAGGCCACGAAAGAGAAGGTAAAGATAATCTAGGAGTGGATAAGGACTGATCAAAGCCGACAGAAGTCCTATTTTGACAGGAGGCGGAGACCACTAGAGTTAGAGGATGGAGACCACGTTTTCTTACGGGTCTCACCGCAGCGTGGTTTACAAAGATTTGGTCGGGGCGGTAAGTTATCTTCGCGCTTCATCGGACCATTCCAGGTTCTCAGTAGGATAGGCGAGGTGGTTTATCGCCTGGCTCTTCCACCTCAGTTGCACCGGGTTCACAATGTCTTCCATGTATCTCAGCTGATGAGATACGTGCATGACCTGACACTTATCATCGATCATGGGGAGCTGGACATCGATAATAGGGAGACTTTTGTGTAGGTCTCAGTGAAGATCGAGGATCTAAAGGATCAAGTCCTATGTGAATGTTCGATACCTCTGGTGTGCATTTGTTGGAAGCACAGGAACCTCCAGGATAGCACATAGGAGCGGGAGGCTCAGATGCATGCTCAGTACCCTCATTTGTTTTCCTAGTTTATGTTGTAGATTTACGGGGACGTAAAGACCTAAGGTGGGAGTAATGTAAAGACCCGTAAATTTCAAGGAAATTTCTTTCATAAATTCTTTGGAATTTTACGAGTACAGAGTTTCTGACGGCACTTGATTCCGAGGCCCGGTGTGCCCGGAATCAATTTTCAAAGTTTAGCTCGGGTACGTTCAGTGAACAAACGAGTGGGTTTTTCTAACTTTTGAATAGGTGCTCGGTAATAAAATCTGAGGGCACCGATGAACTCGCAACGCTGGTAATTGTTTAAGGGGACACTTACCGTAGTTGCGTTCGCAAAAGAGGAGAAGTTAATTTTGGGGGGTTTGTTTAAGAAATAAATAAAAAATGTCGGAACAATTTTTATTACTAAAGGAGGTTACTCCCTCCCATGGGTAGTTAAGGGTGGGGCCCGCAACCACTTAATTACCCAAGTGAGGAGGTTAGAGAGGTGGGGCCCACACGAGCCCCACCATTTAATTTCCTCTTACCCCATTTATTTCCCCGATTGTTTCCTTGAATTTTCCTCCATTAATATCAATTGTTTAATTATTGGGTAACTCCTCGTATTGATTAATGAGGAACCTTCCTTTTCCCCTTTTTAATTTAAACTTCCAATGTGTTTAATTATGGGGAACCTTCTCTCTCCCTTCTTTTGTCAACACTTTTTAATTAGTGTGGTGAATTGATTACGGGAGAGTTTCTCTGCATGTAAAATTAAATAATAGGAGGAACCTATTATTTAATTTTGGGAGAGAATCATTGGCGAAAGAAATAACGTGGCAGAACTCTTGAGATTTGAACGAAGAACACTGGCCTCCGACGAAGAATGACGGAGAACTCAGGTTCCTCGGAGATTGATGACGCACCACCAATCTTCTTCTCCGCGACAAGAGAGGAGACGCCGCTTCCTCCTCGGTGCGCCCCGACGACGCCTACGATCCTTTTCTCCGCGACGCCATGTACCACGATGCCAACGATCGTCTCCCTGGTTGAGGTAGGGGTTTTGGTTTACTTTTCTTTATGTGAATTATACCATCATCATGGCTTATAATTGTTGGGAGTAATTTCAAACTGCTAATGCGGTGGGTGCGGACTAACGAACAAGTCCGAACCCACCGCTATTCTGTTCTTGATGCGCGGAACGTATGGATATGGAGAAGCGGGACCAGATTGGAATTTGGAGGCCTTCACAGTGATGTACAGGTCCTGGGACGACCACAGGCATAGACGGGAGTAAGAACGGACCACCGGAACGACTCCGGTGGCCAGCAGAAACCTCCGGCGGCGCGGGTCGCCGACGCGCCGGCGCTGGCGGCCGGAGGCGGCGGTGCCCCACCGGCAGAAGACGCCTCGGCTGAAGCCGTGGTGGCAGGCGGTTGGATCCCACAACCATGCAGGATCCATAGGGGATGCGGCGACCGCGCGCCGCGTCCGTGGAGCGCAAAGGAAGGGGGACTGCGTCTCCCCCTGCTCGGCCCGCTGGCCGGGCCAGCGCACCCCCCCGGCCAGGCCGGGGTGGGTCGCACAGACCGGGTCGGGACGCGCCCTACCGGGCCAGACCCAGACCCGGGTCGGGTCGAACCAGTTCAGGCCGACCTAGGGGGGTTGGGCCGGGTCGGACCGGGCCCAGACCCCCCACTTCGGGCCATTTTCGGTCTTTTACCCATAACTTGAGCTATGGACCTCCGATCGATGCACCGTCAGTTGTGTAGGAACCCTTGGATCGAGACGGTCGTTTTGGTATATTACACTTGAGGTTTTTGCAAAGTTTTTGTATGGACATGTTGGTTCGAACTCGAAACCAACCGGGCCCTTGGAGCGGAAACACTTATATCTCAAGGACCGGACATCCGATTGACGTGCCGTCAATTGAATTGGGATCCTTTTGTTGTGACGGTCCTTTTGGATTAATCTTCTTGAGGTTTGGATGTAGCTGGAGTATGGTCGAGTTGGTTTTAGCTTAAAAACCAACCGGGCCCCTGGAACAAAATATCCAATAACTCTCAGACCGGGCGTCCGATTGATGCACCGTCTGTCGCGTTGGGTTTCTTTTGACGAGGTGGAACTTTGGGATAAATAAACTCTAGACTTCATGATAGTTGATGTATCAGATCTCTTTTTCTCGCGAAGCAGACCCTCCCGGAATCGAGCATGTTGTGTGTGGGAACCCTAAAGCTGGCTGCAACTGCATCGACTTCTGTACTGGAATCCTTCGTGGGTTCGACAGCGACGATGACTATAATTGGATCCTCCGTGGATTTGGCAGCGACGACTACCATACTGTAATCCTCTGTGGGTTTGATGACAATGAATACTATTCTTGTATCCTATGTGGGTTCGACAGTGTTGACCTCTGTACTTGTATCCTATGTGGGTCCGGCAGAGTAGCTGGTCTTGTATCCTTTGTGGGTCCGACAGCTTAGCTGGTCTTGTATCCTATGTGGGTCCGATAGCTTAGATGAATCAGTGGCTACATCTGATCATCTCTATCACCTTACAAAGTCTATACCTATGTGAGCTGAGTCTTGAATCTCAATCATTATCATTTGATGTGGTTGACTTTCTTTCCTTTGTGGACTGAGTTGTGTTTTTCTTGTGTGGACTGAGTTGTGCTAACCTTTGTGGATTGGGTTGGGTTTTTCCTGTGTGGACTGAGTTGTGCTATACTTGTGAACTGGGTTGTGCTTTCCTTTGTGGACTGCGTGGTGCTTGGGAGTTGGAGATGAACTGTAACTGATGACTTAGGTATATGTATGGGCATATACCTAAGTAGTGTTGTCGATACTCTGTGATTGTATCTTTCCTTTTTGGTTTATCCTTAATGGATTCTGAGAGACCTTCGGGGGTCTCAGAGTCCCTACTAATTATCGTATACTAACCCCTTCACGGTCTATGCCCACACTACGTTGTATTGGTTGTAGACGACGGACAGCGCTGATCGGGGTGGAGGCTTGTAGAGCTGGACGGTACCCGGAGGTGGACTACTTGGCGGGACGTATACGGAGCGGACGACCGGACCCGAGGAGCTGAGGAGGCTATCTGTACCCACCCTTCAGGTGGGAATTCTGAAGGATGACTCGGTGTTGTTGTTTACTTAATGCTATTGTACTTTCCCTTTCAGTTGTACTGTATTTTCAGTTGGGTTTGTATACTGGTCCATTTACTTTTCCAGCACTTATCCTGTACCCAGTTTTACTTAGTGCTTACTTCTTTTGTGTACTTTGTTGTGTATGTTACTTCATAAAGGCAATTCCTTCCCTTCTTTCGGTATTTATGCCTTTGGTGCTAGTTTCCAGCCCCTGGCCTATGGGAGGCAGGCTTGGGGTAGTCACGGCACGAGCCCCGAGGACGAGTCATGACAGGGAAACATAAACAACTGGTTCATAAATAATCTACATTGTCTCCCATTTATTTCATCATATCTAGAGTCCCTTTTGGCATATCCTACTTAATACCCTTCTTCCTAACCTGGGGAAAATAAAACATACAAAAGGGTGAGCTCAAATACTCAGTAAAGGTAAACAAATGAAATATCAATCATATCATATTCATAAGAACATAACATTTTGAAAATCTTAACCTGCAAAAGAGATCATAATATCATAACATGGGATAAATCATAGTAGTGAAATTTAATCCCAAAAATCATAAATTAAAACATGAAACTTTGTGGCATACACATATAATCAAAGAAAATCATTTCATATTAGTCAAGGTTCTTTTCCAAGACCATCATAACGGACAAAGTCCATTACTGAACCGAGTTCACTACTCGTTCCAGTCATGTATCATTAAACCGGATTAACTTGTCGTTCCAGCCATGTCTATCTCATGAGATAAAAATCTTTACCCAATGCATTGGAGGGAGATATAGGTCACACCGATCTCATAATGAAACCATTCTTATGTGTTCCACAAAATCATAAATCATAGCATAACCCATGTAATAAAAATGGGATTCTTAAAGATCATGCCATCATAACATAATCAATATAAGATAAAAGGACATAAAAAAATTAATTCCATCATAACATGATCAAATCAATGTAAAAATAGGGATAGAAATAGAACCCTATATTATCTTATACGGAAAATAATTTTGATAAAACACTTGAACTCCATTCTTGAGGAAAATATCCTTTCTACTTCAAAAACATTTTTCATTTCTTAACATGTCATACATTTTTAAACTAAAATAAGTTGATTAAAAATAAACTTGAAATATTGTAAAGGAAGCTTCATTGAAATAATGTTCTATGAAATAATAAAAATCCATTCATGCCGTATATGTTAAAAAAAGTTTCTTCTCATACTTTGGCCGGAAAAGCCAAAAAGTACCTCGTACTAAAAACGACAAAAGATTACTTTCTTATCTTTTACTCACAAAAGGGTAAAATTGGATTTAAAAAATTGTAGGTGAATATAAATAATATTACATATTGAGTAAACATGGATTTGGATGATAAATATTCCCTAGTAAATTCTGAAGTATAAATAATCCCGGATAAAAATGAGATTGCGAGATTTTCCTTTACCTTAGGTCTGATTTGCTTCATACGTATCTGAACCTCCTATATAATGATTTAAATAATGTCATTGAAATATTAAAGAATCATATTTATTGTTATGATATCATATATGGTCATATTCTTATCTTCTTATTAATAATATTTCATTGCTACTTGTTATTTGGGTGTTCGTTGCTTTATGTTATTATGCATGTTTTGTCGAATAAATTCTTATTCTTATTTTTAGGTTATAGATACCTAATTCCCAAAATTGTATTAGTGTAATATATATCATATTTATTCATTAAATTCTTTTATATAATCATTACTCAATGAAGATCATGTAGAACGAGTCACATCACATCGTGGAGACGGTAGGTCGTACGTACGCACGAGCGATGATATCGTTCCCATGAACGTGGAATTATATAGAAGTGTATGTATACTATTTAAGAATCAATATAAATTTAAAATAATCATATATAGTTATTATTTACACCATTATACCCATCCAAGTAAGGTGGTGGTGGAAAACAGATTACACCACGGCGTGGAGACGGTATTCTGTACGTACGCACGCGCGGTGATTTCATTCTCTGTAGGATGGATAGAAGGTGAAATAGGGTTGTTTCATAATTATAATAACATATCAGTATATGAGTTATACTTATTTTATTACTTCATAATGAAACAACTAAACAAGAGGAAGTAGAAGAAGAAATAAATTTGAAAGAATCGGTAACGGATATTACCTCTTCTTCGACACGCCTCTTTGAAACCTCCTCTAAGGGAACTAATTTTGGTCTTTTAAAAATGCCAGGACCTCTAGAATATTAATATGGGAGTTCAGAAGTGTAATGGGTAGGGTTTGGTCAAGCTTTAATGCTCAAAGTTATGTGAGGAGGAGAGGGAGGAGGTGCCCTTTTATAAGGGAGGAGAGGGGCACCTTTGGAAACCTCTAAAATAGTAATTTATAATAAACCCTAAACCCACTTAAAACTTTCAAAGTGAGTCAAATTCGGATATTATATAAGATAGGGTTGTAATACCATCAAAAAAATAAATTTATACATGTTTTTATTTTATTTTAAACCTTATCATTTTGATTTATCCTTATTTAATCTATTTAATTTTATTTGTGGTAATAATGTTATAAATTTTATATGGTTATAAATAATTAATTATGTGTTATTAATTATACATAATTTGATACTTTATGACATCTTAGATCATATAAATTTTAATTTGTAATTTTTAAAATATATTTGTGATTTTTAAACAATTTAATAATATAAAATATCAATAGTGACAATTTTGACACAATTCATTTATTTTAATTTAAATAAAATAAACAAAGAAGATATGTTTGAAAAAAAAAATATTTAATAGATTCCTAACATGTAATATTTATCTAGAAAAATAATTTATCACATTAATTAGTTCATATAATATTTAGTTTTATATTTTTAAAACCATTTATTTGATATTTCAATTAATGAAATAATTTCTACATCACTATTGTGTCCTCATTAATGATAATTATTTTATCCCTAAAAATTATAAATAAATTCTCATGATGTATATAATTTTATTATATTTCTTTATACTATTCAGGTTCTAAGTTTCATGAATTTTATCGCTAAATTAAAATTATTATACTTATAAGATTTAAGAGAGTGTCATGTTGTCGCTTTCTTTGGTTTTAATAACAATTAAATTATTTTAATGGTAAAAAGTTCATAAAATGAATTTATTCCGACCCCTAGGTGGTAAGGGTCGAATTTTATTCATCCAATAGAATTTTTCAGGTGTTTTTATAATATTATATTTACCCTTAATTACCCGATTTACCTTTAACTGAAGTAAATAAAAATTACCGTAGTTACTATTCATAATATCAAAAAAAAGTAACCTATTAACATAATTTGGACCCACTAAATTAAAATATGGAATCCATTTTTCGAAATTCAAAACACAGAAGTTGCAGTAATTAATTTAAAATTAATCCTGTTGTTAAGAAAATGGGTTTTAAAAGTTAAAACATTGCCAAAGATTGAAATGTTTTTGCCTATGAATTCAATGTAAAATTAATGGTAATTACATAAATTATATTAAATGGTAAATTATATTCTATTTATACTTTAAACCCATACAATATTATAATTTAACCATATAAATTATTGCGATGAAAAAAGTTGTTTTTAATTAAAATATAGCATGTTTTTACTATTCATTAAAATATGAAAGTTATCAGAATAATATGAAAAATTTATCCAAAGTAAATTTTTATATCCTGATTTCAAAGAAGAATTTTATTTTGTCAAATTGAACATATAAACTTGTCAAAAACTATATTTAAAGTGTTTGCGCCATCAAAAGGCGGCAAAACTGCATTTTTTGAAAAATACTTATTTTACCTGAAATTTTTATTTTGTTTTCATAACATGTTCTAGAAAATATGTAAGATGAATAATAATGTTATAAAATTAAAAATTTAGTTAATAATATTAATAACGGCTAGTCCATAATAATATTATAACAATATATCATTGTTTAGTGAAACCCGGTATTGCGTACTACACACGCTATCGAGGAAGGTCGCGATTGCGTGTAACACAAGCCAAGCTAGTGTTGTGTGCAGTGAAATATTCCTTTGATGTTTCATATAACATAAGACATAAAAAATATACTTCTCATAAAATATCAGGGTGTTACATTCTACCCCCCTTAAAATGAATTTCTCCCTTGAAATTCGTCACTTCCTAACAAACAGATGAGGATACCTCTCCCTCATTATATCCTCAAGCTCCCATGTAGCTTCTTCTAATTAGTGGTTCCTCCATAAAACTTTCACCAAGTGAGTGGTATTGTTCCGTATAACTTTTTCACTACGATCCAGAATCTCTATTGGTTGTTCTTCATAAGAAATATCTTTCTCCAGCGGTACAACTTCTGAGCTTAGTACATGTGAAGGATCGGGTATGTACTTTCTCGGGAGAGATACATGGAACACATCGTGAACTTGAGAGATATTCGGTGGAAGATCCAATCGATAAGCTACCTTCCCAACATGATCCAGTATTTAGAAAGGACCGATATACCTAGGGCTCATCTTTCCCTTCTTTCCAAATCTCATTACTCTCTTCCAAGGAGATATTCGTAAGAACACTTTATCACCCGCTTCAAACTCTAGGTCTTTTCTTCGGTTGTCGGCATAACTTTTTTTTTCAACTATGAGCTTCTCTTATGTGTTGTTGAATAGATCTGACCTTTTATTCCATCTCATCAACAATATCAGGTCCTAATAGCTTTCTTTCCCCAACTTCATCCCAGTAAGTTGGAGTCCTGCATTTCTTTCCATAGAGAGCTTCATAAGGAGCCATCTGAATATTGGAGTGAAAGATATTATTATAAGAAAATTCCACCAAAGGTAGGTGTTGATCCCAACCACCTTTGAAATCCATAGAGAAAGATCTTAACATATCTTCTAGAGTTTGAATTTTTCTCTCAGACTGACCGTCTGTCTGAGGATGATAAGCAGTGCTGAAACTCAACTCTGTATCTAAAGTATGCTAAAGACTTCGCCAGAACTTCGAGGTAAACCTTGGATCCCAATCAGATATAATGTAAAGTGGTACTCCATGCAATCTTACCACTTCCTTTACATATATCTTGGCATGCTGATCCAGGTAGAAATCTTCTCTAATAGAAATAACGTTTGTCGAATTCGTAAGATGATCAACTATGACCCAGATAGCATTATTTCCTTTGGATGTTTTAGGAAGTTCGGTGACAAATTCCATAGTGATGTTTTCCCATTTCCATTCAGGTATGGGTAATGGTTGTAACATCCCCTTGGAATTCTGTCTCTCAACTTTAACTTGCTGACAAACCAAGCATCGAGAGACATATTCAGAAACATCTTTTTTCATTCCATCACACCAGAAGTACTCTTTGAGGTCCCTATACATCTTCATGTTTCTAGGATGAATAGAGAATGAAGAACTATGAGCCTCATCCAGCAGCTCCTTCTTTAATTCTGGGATGGGAGGAACAGAAACCCAATTCCTGAACCTTATTATCCCATCACAATCAAGGTTGAATTCAGGAACATTTCTCACATTATTTTGTAACTCTATATCTTCTTTTTGTGCCTCTTTAATCTTCACATGTATATATGGTTGAATATTCATTTGAGAAAGACAAGATTTTTCCCCTTCCATTATAATTCCAAGATCCATCCTTTGTAAATCCATAAATATTGGATCTTTTGTGATCCTCATCATGGATAATCTAGCATGGTCTTGTCGACTTAATGCATCTGCCACCTTGTTTTCTTTCCCAGGGTGATAATTAATTGAGAAGTCATAGTCCTTAATCAACTCCAACCATCTTCTTTGGTGCATATTCAGCTCCTTTTGTGTGAAAATATAATTTAAACTTTTATGATCAGTATAAATATCACACTTATCAACATAAAGATAATGCCTCCATATTTTTAATTCAAATATTACCGTGGCTAACTCCAAATCATGAGTTGGGTAATTTTGCTCATGGATTTTCAACTGTCGTGAGGCATAAGCTATCACCATATCATTTTTCATGAGAATAAACCCCATTACCTTCTTGGATGAATCACTGTAGATCACAAACCTTTCTCCACTACAAGGTAGTGTGAGCACAGGTGCACTGGATAACATTCTTTTCAACTCCATGAAATTCTCTTCACACTCCTCTGTCCACACGAACATAACTCCTTTTCGAGTCAACCTAGTGAGTGGATTATATAATCATGAAAAATCTTTCACAAAACATCGATAATATCCATCCAAACCAAGAAAACTTCGGATCTCAGTTACTGTTGTTGGTCTCGACCATCTTTTGATAACCTCTATTTTTGCCGGAACCACAAATATTCCCTCTTTTGAGATTATGTGACCCAAAAATGAAACTTTTTGAAGCCAAAATTTACACTTGGTAAATTTGGCATAAAGATTCTCCTTTCTTAGGGTCTTTAATACAATTCTCAAGTGATCTTCATGTTCTTCCTTACTCTTTGAATAGACAAGAATATCATCTATAAAGACTACCACAAACTGATCTAGATAGTCTCTAAATACTATATTCATTAGATTCATGAAGATAGAAGGGGCATTAGTAAGACCAAATGGCATCACTATAAATTCATAGTGTTTATACCTTGTATGGAAAGCTGTATTTGGTATATCCTCCTTTTTGACCCTTAATTGATGATACCCTAAACGAAGATCAATCTTGGAAAAGTATTGAGCTCTGCGTAGTTGGTAAAATAAGTCATCAATGTGTGGGAGAGGATATTTGTTCTTTATAGTGATCTTGTTAAGTTCTCGATAATCAATGCAGAGTCTCGTTGATCCATATTTCTTCTTAACAAATAGAATAGGTGCTCCCCAAGTTGATACACTAGGGCGTATGAATCCCTTATCAAGATTCTCTTGGATTTGCTTCTTCAATTCCGGCAACTCAATTGAGGCCATTCTATAAGGTGTCTTTGAAATGGGCATAGCACCTGGTATGAGTTCTATTGAAAACTCAATTTCACGATTTGGTGGAAGACCTGGAAATTCCTCCTGAAAGACATCATCAAACTCTCTTACAATGGGAGTATTCTTAATCGTGAGTTTCTCTCCAACCGTTTGAGATAAATAACCTTCATTTATTAGAATCAAGACCCATAGGATGGAATAAATTTCCACTGGAATGTTATATTCATCCTTGCATCGATAGATGATAGTAGATTGATCAGGAATATTAAATTCGATTTCCCTTCATTGGAAATTGATATGAGCTACGTATAAAGAAAGTCAATCTATGCCAAGAATCACATCAAATTCCACTATAGGAAGGATCACAAGATTTTCAGGAAGCACTTTCCCACAAACTTCAATTAGAGAAGAATTGTAAACTTTTAATGCAATTTTTGTGCCATTAGGGGTTGTCACAGCTAACTCAATATCTAACTACTGAGGTAATATGGCGATACCCTTAGAAAATTCTTCAGAAATAAAAGAGTGGGTGGATCCAGAATCAAATAAAAAAAATTCTACTTTAGAGTGGATGGTAAGTGTACCTTTCACCACTTCGTTATCATACTCCACATCGCCGATAGAAATTGCATGTGACTTTCCTTTTTCTTTGGACTTAAGAGTTTGTTGACGTCAATCATCATCAACAACCCTTGGATTAGGGCATTGATTGGCATAATTCCCCATTTCCTTGCACTTGAAACATTGAAGTGTAGAAGGTGCATTTTGTGTATCCCTTTCTTTGTTTGTATCATTAGACATCTTCTTCCCATTATTTCAACATTCAACTATCCGATGACCTTATTTTCCACACTTAAAACATTTACTTGTCCCTTCAAGACAATTCCCTCCATTTTTCTTTCTACACTTTGAGCATAAGGGATAACTCATCTTATTTTCAGTGTGGTCTTTAGATTTCTCTTTGAATTCCATTTTCCTCTTCTTATCAAACCCATATGACTAATGGCTTACTCCAATCTCCATATCAACCTTGAGAGCACATCGAACAATTTCCTCATAGCTATTGAAGTCCCTTATGGATAACGTACTCCAAATACATGGTTTTAAGCCACTAAAGAATCAATCGATCTTACTATCAGGTTGGATAATAATTCCAAAAGAATACCTCGAAAGTCTTGTAAAATTTTATTCGTAGGTACCAACTGATTCATCATCCTTTTTCTTCAGTTCAAGAAACTCCTTCTCCATATTTGTTCGAAGAATACGAGGGAAGTAATTATTGAAAAATATGTTCTTGAACTCATCCTATTCCATGGACTCAATTTCATCCCTTTGCCTCATATTCATAATAAGATTCCACCATTGATCAGCTTCACCTTCCAAACGATATATTTCCAAGATGACTTTATCATGTTCAGAACATTGCAAGACTGAAAATATCTTTTCAGTGGTACTAATCCATTGTTCAGACACTAATGGATCAGAAGACCCGCTGAATGAAGGTGGACGTTGTCTCATGAAGGATTCAACAGAATGTTTCTCCTTCCTTTGCTCATTTGGAAGTCATGCATGATTCATCGCTTGAGAAAGTTGTGTGACCATGGATACAATATTTTTCATTCCATCTCCCATAATGTTTGGTTTCTCAGGGGGACAATAATTGCATTGCCCGTCACATTTAGCATTAACATGGTTCCTTCGGGCTCCATCCATGGACTAAAACCAATAAGCATAGTGTGAGAAACACTAATCATAATAGGAAAACCACATAATCAAGAATAAAATTTCACACTTTAGGTCTTATCATAGGTTGTTCATGGCCATTTCTAAAACACTAATATTGTGTTCTATGTTTATACATATCCTTAGAGTTCTTACTAAGGCTTTCACACCCTAGTTTCCAAAGGTTTACTATACCTTTCCTCTGAGACAACCTATATTGACCCATACTTTACAAACATGGTTATTACTTCAGAATTGAAGCATACTTATTACAACATATAACAAAACCATGATAGGACCATATAGGTATAGTGTATTTAGAAACTGGGAAACATAAACAACTAGTTCATAAATCATCTACATTGTCTCCCATTTATTTAATCATATCTAGAGTCCCTTTTTTCATATCCTACTTAATACCCTTGTTCCTGACCTGGGGAAAAGAAAACATACAAAAGGGTGAGCTCAAATTCTCATTAAGGGTAAAAAAAAATATCAATCATATCATATTCATAAGAACATAACATTTTGAAAATCATAACCTGCAAAAGAGATCATAATATCATAACATGGGATAAATCATAGTAGTGAAATGTAATCCCAATAATCATAACTTAAAACGTGAAACTTTTTGGCATACACACATAATCATATAAAATAATTTCATATTAGTCAAGGCTCTTTTCCAAGACCATCATAGCGGAAAAAGTCCATTACTGAACTGAGTTCACTCCTGGTTTCAGTCCTGTATCACTGAACCGGATTAACTTGTCGTTCCGGCCATGTCTATATCATTAGATAAAAATATTTACCCAATTAATTATAGGGAGATATAGGTCCCACCCATCTCATAATTAAACCATTCTTATTTGTGCCACAAAATCATAAATCATAGCATAACCCATGTAATAAAAATGGGATTTTTAAACATCATTCCATCATAACATAATCCATATAAGATAAAAGGAAATCATAAAATTAATTCCATCATAACATAATCAAATCAATGTAAAAATAGGTATAGAAACATAACCCTATATTATCTTAGATGGAAAATAATTTTGGTAAAACACTTGAACTCCATTCTTGAGGAAAATATCCTTTCTACTTCAAAAACATTTTTCCTTTCTTAACATGTCAACAAAAATTAAACTAAAAGAATTTGATTAAAAATAAACTTTAAAACTTGTAAAGGAAGCTTCATGGAAATAATTTTCTATGAAATAATAAAAATCCATTCATGTCGTATAAGTTAAAAAAAATATTCTTCTCATACTTTGGCTGGAAAAGTCAAAAAGTACCTCGTACTAAAAACGACAAAAGATTCATTTCATATCTTTTACTCACCAAAGGGTAAAATTGGATTTAAAAATTTTTATGAGGATAGAAATAATATTAAATATTGAGAAAACATGGATGTGGATGATAAATACTCCCCAGTAAATTCTGAAGTATAAACAATCTTGGATAAAAATGAGATTGCGAGATTTTCTCTTACCTTAGGTATGATTTACTTCGTACGTATCCAAAAATTTTGTATAATGATTTAAATAATGTAATTGACTTATTAAAGAATCATATTCATTGTTATGATATCATATATGGTCATATTCTTATCTTCTTATTAGTAATATTTCATTGCTACTTGTTATTTGGGTGTTCATTGCTTTATGTTCTTATTCATGTTTCTTCAAATAAATTCTTATTCTTATTTTTAGGTTATATATACCTCATTTACAGAATGGTATTAGTGTAATATATATCATATTTATTCATTAAATTCATTTATATAATCATTATTCAATGAAGATCATGTATAACGAGTCGCATCACATCGTGAAGATGGTAGGCCGTACGTACGCACGAGCGATGATATCGTTCCCATGAACATGGAATTGTATTTAAGTGTATGTATACTATTTCAGAATCAATATAAATTTACAATAATCATATATAGTTATTCTTTACACCATTATACCCATCCAAGTAAGGTGGTGGTGGAAAACAGATTACACCATGGCGTGGAGACGGTATTCCGTACGTACGCACACGCGGTGATTTTGTTTTCCATAGGATGGATAGAAGGTGAAATAGGGTTGTTTCATATTTATAATAAAATATCAGTATATGAGTGATATTGATGTTATTACTTCATAATGAAACAACTAAAAAAGAGGAAGTAGAAGAAGAATTAAATTTGAAAGAATCAGTAACAGATATTACCTCTTCTTCGACATGCCTCTTTGAAACCTCCTCTTAGGGCACTAATGTTGGTCTTTGAAGAAGACCAGGAAATCTAGAATATTACTAGGGAATTTTATAATAGTAATTGTCAGGGGTTGGCTGATCTTGAAGTCTCAAAGTTGTGTGAGGAGGAGAGGGAGGAGATGCCCTTTTATAAGGGAGGAGAGGGGCACCTTTGGAAACCTCTAAAATATTAATTTATATTAATCCATAACCCCACTTAAAAACTTCCAAAGTGAGTCAAATTCGGATATTAGATAATATAGGGTTGTAATATCATCAACAAATTAAATTTATACATATTTTTATTTTATTTTAAATCTTATCATTTTGAAATATCCTTATTTAATCTATTTAATTTTATTTGTGGTAATAATGTTATAAATTTTATATGGTTATAAATACCTACTTATGTGTTATTAATTATACATAATTTGATATTTTATTACATTTTAGATCATATAAATTTTAATTTGTAATTTATAAAATATATTTGTGATTTTTAAACAATTTAATAATATAAAATATCAATAGTGTCAATTTTGACACAATTCATTTATTTTAATTTAAATAAAATCCACACAGAAGATATGTTCGAAAAAAAATATTTATTAGATTCCTAACATGTTATATTTATATATAAAATTAATTTATCAAATTAATTATTTCATATAATATTTATTTTAATATTTTTAAAACCATTTATTTGATATTTCAATTAATGAAATAATTTCTACATCACTATTGTGTCCTCATTAATGATAATTATTTTATCCATAAAAATTCTAAATAAATTCTCATGATGTAGATAATTTTATTAGATTTCTGTATACTATTAATGTTTGAAGTTTCATGAAGTTTATCACTAAATTAAAATTATTATACTTATAGGATTTAAGAGAGTGACATGTTGTCACTTTCTTTGGTTTTAATAACAATTAAATTATTTTAAAGGTAAAAAGTCCATAAAATGAATTTATTCCGACCCTTAGGTGATAAGGGTCGACTTTTAGTTATCCAATAGAATTTTTTTAGGTGTTAGGGTAATTTTATAATCTTATATTTACCCTTAATTACTTGATTTACCTTTAACTGTAGTAAATAAAAATTACCGTAGTTACTATTCATAATATCAAAAAAAAAGTAACCAATTAACATAATTTTGACCCACTGAATTAAAATATGGAATCCATTTTTCAAAATTCAAAACACAGAAGTTGCAGTAATTAATTTAAAATTAATCCCGTTGTTAAGAAAACGGGTTTTAAAAGTTAAAACATTGACAAATATTGAAATGTTTTTACCTATGAATTCAATGTAAAATTAATGGTAATGACAAAAATTATATTAAATGGTAAAAATATATTCTATTTATACTTTAAAACCATTCAATATTATAATTTAACTATATAAATTATTGCGATGAAAAAAGTTGTTTTTAATTAAAATATAGCGTGTTTTTACTATTCTTTAAAATATGAAAGTTATCAGAATAATATGAAAAATGTATCCAAAGTAAATTTGTATATCCTGATTCCAAAGAAGAATTTTATTTTGTCAAATTGAAATTATAAACTTGTCAAAAACTAGATTTAAACTGGGTGTGCCATCAAAAGGCGGAAAAACTGCATTTTTTGAAAAATACTTATTTTAACTAAAAAATTATTTTGTTCTCATACCATGTTCTAAAAAATATGTAAGATGAATAATAATGTTATAAAATTAAAAATGTAGTTAATACTATTCATAACGTCTAGTCTATAATAATATTATAACAATATATCGTTGTTTAGTGAAACCTAGTATTGCGTACTACACACGCTATTGAGGAAGGTCGTGATTGCGTGTAACGCAAGACAAGATAGTTTTGTGTGCAGTGAAAGATTACTTTGATGTTGCGTATAACATAAGACATAAAAAAATATACTTCTCATAAAATATTAGGTTGTTACAATTTGTATCTCGAAAACATCCTTTGGAGGTTTCCATGAAATAACAGCCTCTATCTTTTCAGGATCAACTGAAACACCCTTCACATAAATAACATGGCCAAGGAAACAAACCTCCTGTATCCAAAAATCACACTTTGACAATTTTTCATACAAGCGATGATCTCTCAATATCCCCAACACTACCACCAATTGTTTCTCATGCTCCACCCTTGTCTTGGAATACACCAATATATCATCAACAAATACCACCACATTGGAATCCAGATATCTATGATGTATTTTATTCATCAATTACATAAAAACCGTTTGTTCATTCTTCATACCAATGGGAATAACCACATACTCAAAATATCTATATCAACATCTGAAGGCTATTTTAGTAATATCCTCTTTCCTCAGCCGCAATTGATCATATCCTGGCCTCAAGTCAATCTTAGAAAATCACTTAGCCCCCCTCAGCTGGTCAAACAAATAATCAATGCATGGAATTGGATATAGGTTCTTTATCATAACCTAATTTAGTCTATGATAATCCACACACAACTTCAAGGTTCCATCTACCTTTTTAACAAACAAAACTGGCACTTCCCACACAGACGTGGTAGGCTGGATGAACCCTTTGTTCTCTAATTCCTCCAATTTCACCTTCAACTCCCTCAATTATACTGGTACCATCTGATAAGATAGAATTGATATAGGAATGTTCCCCAGAAGGAGATCAATCGTAAAATCCACTTATCTCATGAGTGGATACCTTGATACTTCTTCAGAAAATACATCCAAACCCGATCAACCACCACTATAAAAATGCTATGTGGAACTCCTTACATTAATCTGAATAACAATTCCGCCAACTGATATGATATTTTGATAACAATTGATGTTATCAAAACTATTGCACCCAACCTTTCATTATTCTCTCCTCTAAATAGATGTGTGACACCTTCCCCCATTGTAAAACTCACCGTTCATGCATAAAATTCAATATTGGCCTTAAAAATCGTCAACTAATACATTCAGAAGATTATATCATAAACATACATCTCAAGCACTGAGAAATACCACATCAACTCAACCCCATTGACAACTATACAACATGCTCTACACAAGAAAGCTCGACACTCTCTTTGACCCAGAGTAGTTTGAAGTTTTAAGACAGAAGTCGTCATTTCCACACTTAAACCCAGCAAACTAACAACATGAGTGACAATAAAATAATTTGAATCACCAGTATCAAAAAAATCTTACATCATGGTAGAATTTAAAATAATTATACCTTGCACCATGGATGGTCTGGACCTATCATCCACCACAACTTGTTAATATCCAAATAACTGCTTGCGTGCCACACTCTTCTCTTTATTACCCTATTGAGGAGTCATGGTATTCATTGAATCATTATAACTACCTTTACCCTAATGAATAGGGGTATTCTATTTCCCTCGTCCCATTGAGGCATACGACCCCTATGACCCCTGAAGAGTGCCACAAACACCTGACCTCAGAGCATTCTGATAATATCGCTAAAGATACCCCATCTAGTTACAGTTATGGAATGATCAAGGTTGTGTCGTACAATCCCACTTGATGTGACCCATATAACCACACTGAAAATATCCTAGCTTACTCTGAGTCTTTGGAGAAAGCTTCACCAATCATACTGTTGGAGTATGATCTGTGCTCCCACCCTAGAAATAAGTTCCCCTCTTCCGGTTGAGACAAGAATTAGAGTTCCCACTATTCCACGTGGTTACAAATATACTTCCCCCACCTATATCCCCAAATATATCTTGTTCATATACTATTCCTCTATTCACTATTTCTGTGTAATCGCTGATACATAGAACCTCTATTTTAGAATGAATTTCATGCCTCAACGTAGCTTCAAATATGCATGCCTTCAATGATGTACTACCCTCCACCCCGGGTGAAAACTGAACTAAGTTCATAAACTTTGCTTCATATTCTATTATCGACATGTTCCCTTTCTTCAGGCTAATGAAAGCTATTGTGTTCTTGATTTTGAATGTATGAGGGTGGAATTTTTTGTTAAAAAATTCATCAAAACCTTCCCATGTCACCCCTTGGTTCGTTCTAGATTGGACCCACCAACTCCCACCACTAAAGGGAATGATCTTATAGCATGTATGTGGATAACTTCACTTTCATCTCCACCGATGTTCCCAAGAATTCAAATATCCTATTCATTCTATTAAACCAAACTTCTTCCCTTACTAGCTCTAAATCACCCCTAAATATGGGTGGATTCTGTTTTTGAAAATGATCCAAATGATCCACATGCTTTGGTTCATCCAGTGTATTCCCACTCTACTGTTTGGAAAAATTTCATTATACTCTTCACTAATTGTTGGTTCACTTGGGGCTCAGGTGCAACCACATTTTTAGCAGCCTCCTCTGTTTGGTCTCTATGATGCCTACCCAGTTCCATTTCTATTAACATAAAAATAAACATAAGTCCCACTCCCTTATCAAGAAAAGGGTTACAATTAAAATTCAATTACATAGTTACTATAACAACCAGGCTTTCCAAAATTTCACATTTCCCATGTTGCATCATTTTTCAAAAAATCACCCTATTTTGAAAATCAAACCATTTTCAAAATACCACATCCATTCATGTTTCAAATCCACCTATTTTGAAACCCATCTCATGTTTTTAAATAATATGCATCCTAGTGGGAATTCATTTATACCATGCATTTCATGATCATCTCATTGGTTACACCCACAACAATGAGATTTCTATTGCCTATAAGTGTCTCTAAAACACTTATGTACCCACTCTCTGGTAACTTGAAGTTTAGCATAAAAGGGTTAGTTATGTCCTTTTATGATATACATTTCAAGTTCTGACAATCATAAGCCTAACTACCATCCCAACTCGAGGAATCGACCAAGAACGAATGTCAACACCAAGACTGAGAACTGATGTCAAGACCGAACAAGACCGACTCTACTTGTACGTCAAGGATCGAACAAGATGATACCACTTGTAATGTCCCTCCCCTTCCTCATTGTCTTGAGAAGGTGGTGAGATGATACTTGTACTTAAGTGATGTTTCCAAGGTTCCAAAGGCTAGAAATTAAATCCAAGGTCTTCAAGGACAAGTGGGGAACGATTTTCCCTTAGAAAGAAAACAACCAACCAAACGAGTCATAACCAACCAAACCGGTAATAACTAAGAAAACCACGTGATTCATGTAAAAAAAGTTTACAACTCAACAAACCAAAATACCAAAACAACCCATCCACAAGAATCTATAATTAGAGTAATAAGTGGAAGACTACAAAAACCAAAGGAACCATGACACCACCCCATAGCTTCACACGAAGCTCTATGCTTTAAGCACCACCAAAACCACCCAAGCATCATGAAGTACTACAGAAGAAAGGATATGTCTTACCTTTACTTGTGTCCCGGAATACGACATCTACAAAATCACCAAAGTTCCAAAGCTGTGTGAGTAATAATACTTAGTATGATTTCCCAAAATGACTTCCCTACACATTCCACTAGAAAAGATAAATTAGCACATTTATATAAAATAGTTTATATAAAACATCAAACAGTGAAAAAATTACAACAATCTAAACACACCCTTACCAAGCCACCTTTACCCATATCCACAAAAAATAAGGTAAATCCAAACAACCATTCCAAAATCCATTTCACCATCACACATTCGCACCACCATTTCCATATTTCATAACAACAAACACAAGGAAACTAAATATAGTGGAACTTCCCGTAAAAGGTTGTTTAATATATTCCAAATCTAGTGGTACTTCCCGACCACTTATCCATAATGGTGTCCCTTCCATCCACTATAAATGGCCTTTTATAGTGATACTTCCCTCCCACTTCACACAAAATCAACACAAGCCATAATACCTAACCAACCAACAAACATAAAGCACACCAAGGACATACATTATGCACACAACCATTTCCAACACATACCAAATCACCCATTTATTGAAAACACCCTTTAACCATTTTCCATTCCAACCCATATTTCAATAAAACAACATCTTTATTGAAATTAATCATTCATAAAACGTTTTCCATAATTCAAATCATTATCAATTTTAAAATTAACATTTTAAAATCACACAACAAAACCCATTTTTGCAACAATATCTCATTTTACCCAAAATCCCCAAATCAGCACCCAATGAGTTTCCACCAAGCTTCGCACATCATATTCAAAATTAATTTCATGAAAAAAATATATAATTTTAAACAAGGCCTAAATTTCTAGCAAAGTGGAGTCAAGATAGAATACACTTAACTTAGGGTTTTGGTGAAATCTACCAATGCCAACCACACCACAAATCCAGATGAAATCCCCACCAAATCACTCTCAATCATATTGCCTAACATCTGCATGTCCAAATTTCATCATAATAGGTAAGAACAACCCTATATCTACTTGCGATGAATGTAGATCTATAAAACTGAGAGAGAGAGAGAAGATTAGAGATAGAGAAAACCAAAAAAACCAAGAGAGGAGACTTACTGGAGAATAATATCCTTCATCCCACCTTGAAACCCCTTCTAATCGCTTTCGAAATGAGTGGAAGATCTCCTATAACCCTTGAGAACAAAAATTCCCGAGTGAGGCTTGAGTGGGAGGAAGAATGGAGGTTTTAGGGAAAATATCGACAAATCTCTAATTTAAAACCCTATTTTTATTTCCACACATGGTTAGGCAAACCATGCACTAACCATGTTCATGCTACTACTTCGAAGGACACTTCGCATGGACTCATCGCACGGTTAGACAAACCATGTGAAAACCGTGTGAAGGCCCACTATCTCATGCTACATGGTTGCCTAGAGATTCTGCACAGTTTATCCTAACCATGCTCAAACCATGCGCCCTTTAAAAAGCTTCCAAACATTTCTAAGACCTTCCCAAACTCTCCAAAACATTACCTAACAACTTTAAACATAGAAAATGTCATAAACAAGGGTCAAATAAATCAAACTGGGGGTGATATAGAGATTGCAGTACTAGTGGAAATGTAGTGGTGGTGGGAAATGTTGCAGGGATTGTAATGGCAGTAGCATCATAGAAAGTATTGTAGAATCCCGAGTAATGTAGAAACATTGTTCACCAAAATTCTTTTGGGTAAAAAATTTGGTCCTTCAGGGCCATGTAATGGGATTTCATGCCCACTGACCAAAATTACTTGTAATGGACTTCATGCCCACAGGGCCTATAGTCCATGTAGTGAATAAATATGTCTTGATGGGTGGGATATCCGCTTGGGGAGATATGGCCTACCTTTCTAGCCTGTGTGTGTGGTGTTTGTGTGTGTTTAAATAGAATTGTACCCCCAAGCACCTAATATATATATATATATATATCAATTTTAAGTTTTTTTCCTACATGAATAGTTTTAAATACATGTTCAGAATTTGTTTTTACTTATTTAAATTTTAGAAATTCCAAATAATAAGTGATTAACTAATTTTAGTTGACTCTCATTTGATGCTCCACCGACCATATAGATGACATCTATTTTTATTAATGATCCCATGGGTTCCATCCCTATATCATCTAGGTTTCCCCCCATCTCCCTTCTATTAGTGTCTACCACACCCTCTGCACACTCCAATCAACATATGGCACACTGCCTCCCAATTAAATAGGTTTATCACACAATGACTCTATAGTGTGGGAATAAGTGGTCACCCCTATTTCTTCATGAGGATATTGGAGGGTGATGGTTATATGTTCCAATTTTGATGTGAACAAATTTATTTCACTTTTTTATACTAACTGTTACATTTAAAAAAATATGGAAATAATGTTACTAACGTGAAAATTATTAACAATTCAGATGTATGGAATGTGAATGGATTGAAGACTACTTTCCCCTTTGATTGTAGTGGGTTCCTCACAGATAATGCTTTGAGAATATTATGTTGGATTGTAGGCCATTTGTGGCTAATCTAGATACCCTTTGGATTAAATATTCTGATTGGAGGCGCACTCCTCAATCATGGAAGAAGTAAATATTTTATTCCCAGATAAATGTAATTTTAATACATTATGGCTTAATTGAATTTCATTATTTAATAAAATTATTATATTTTAAAAATGAATCTCTTTGAACATATATTATTCCACTTTACATTCACTAATATTATAACATGAAAGTGGATGTTGAAATTCTTGGGTAATAAATAGAATGATGTTATATAGGGATTTTGGAATGAATTCAATGAGATTTCAGTGACCAGTCAGCAGAAGTACAACAAGGTACTTGAAGTGGTACATGGATAGCAGTGGAAAATGTTTATTTCTAGAAATCACCATGATAAGAACATGGTATTCGAGAATATACTATTATATTAATACCATTTTACATATAGACATACATATTACAATGATATGAAATTGAATACATTAATTTTAAACTACCTTTTATTTATTTTAGGAAGTTTCAAGAAAAATGTATTATTTCAAGTGAAATAAATCATCCCGCACAATGTCCATTCAAATAGTTTTCTAAAAAATAGATCCACTATGGTAATATTTTAATTATTTCAAATATTTACATGATAATGTTTTGTATTTCATATATTAAATTGTTTTTTATCTCAATTTAATGTAGAAAACGAATTTAGGGCACAAAGACTCCTGGAAAAAATGTTGTTTGGTTGTTCATATGAGATTTGATGGGAGTTATGTGAATTGTCTTACCAAATAAATTGGGGTATGAATTAATTTTTCATTTTAATGGCTCACACAAGAATCTTCAATACTATAATAACTTATAAAACTAGAGATATCAATGAAAATTTTCATTTATAATCATAAAACTGTATTTAATAAAAAAATATGTGTCATATTTTATAAAAAACACCAATTGTTATAAATTTAGATATCAATTCTCAATAAAAACTTAGTTGGATAACTATTTTTATCAGTAATACATTCCCTACAATGTAGTCTCACACTTTATTATTTGTTAAAACTTTTTTAATTTGTTTTAATAAAAAAATTATATTTGATTTATATATAACAATAAAATAACTTTTGGATTAGAATCCTGCAAAAATCCTTCTCGGTCACCTAGGATTATCTAGTTGGTCAGGTCCTTAGGAAGGAGTATCTCAGTCATGTTTTTGGGTTGGGTTTGAGACCATTATCATTTAAGGTCATTATAAAGTCACCAATAATTACAAAAACATCTAATCTAGTTTTTATTTACTCCCTACCTATAGATACTCAATTGATGATTCATGAAATGAATAACATGGTTCAATAATATGGTATCACAATCCAGTAATAAGGGACTCGTATATAGTCATAGGATTCAAAGGTTGTTGCTTTATAGAACGTGTTGGTTAAATTATATCAAAAGAAATATGGATGTGTCCCTGATGACATTATGTCGATGGATGGATCAAGTCACCAGAAAAATCACACAATTTCATAATCATATAGTACGCAAGATGTATTTGGTTTTAAGTTAAATTTTAAATATACATCATAGTTTAATTTTCAAGAAAATTTTCATAAAATTGTTAGGATCAGGGAGTGGAGATGAAGATAGAGATAGATACAATCTTAGTTCATCAGGTAGCGATGGGTCTTTACTCTAGATTTTTTTGTGGTGTTGTGTAACTAAACTCATTATCAATAATTTATTATATTTAATTATATATATATGTTCATAACAACAAATTTACATTATTTTAAAATTTATGTGATCATTGATATCTATTTCTATTTCTATTTAATCCACTTCTAAATATAGATGTTCAAAACATAAAAAAAAATTGTATAGTTAATGGGAGGGTGGAGATTCTTTTTATTGATACCGTTAAGTTGGTATAATGTGACTTTACTTATCCCCAATTATATATTGGATTTGTGAATATTATAAAAATTCTTGAGAAGACTTATAAAACTTTTTTTGGTAGTTTACTACAAAACTCTTAGTTACTTTCACTTCAACAAATTGGTTATTATAAGGGTTAGAAGAAGAATACATACCCCAAACCCTTTCTGGTTCTTTTTTTTTCACTAGATAGTTTTTGAAATAGTCACTTTTCATTTTATTAATTTATAAATGAAAGAATCCATGATTTTTTCATCTATTAACCTAGGTTCAAAATCCATTTTGAGGTATTTTCTAGTATTTACCACTTCTTTATTGTCCCTCATTCCTATATGTGTGAATAAGTATCAATGACACCTAAATAGTAAAATCTTCCTAAATCACTCAGTAAAATCCTAATAATGTTTTGGTGTTCCTATGAAATTCAAAAAAATCACACTACATTCATACACATTCTAGTAATCACTAGACATTCACCACTCATCCTAGCCTATTCTATTATATATAAACTACACTAAGTGGGGGTGAGTGTAAATAAAAAACTGAGGTATCAAACAATTAGAATGTATAATAACTCAAACATAATCACAAATAAACCATTAATTTTTACATTAAATATTGAAATCGGAAAATAAAAGAATTATTTTACTAATTAATGTTTTAAATGAAGAATTAAATTTATATTTCATTCCCTTTATTGATTATCCCTTCTTCCTATGTGTGTGAAAATATTTTTACCCCTCCATTTGATCACCAAAGTTTTTCTTCTATCCTTCTCTTATTCTTCTTTATCTATCCACTCTTCTTTACCTAGCCAAGCATGGTGTCTTGATCTAAACATAATGTTGGGTTAATAATTTGTAATTTTTTTCTTATGATTATAAAGATCATATTTATCCCTAATTATTTATTGTTCAATGAAGGTGTATTTATCTCATTGGTGATAGGTAACCGATTATTTGTAATTGAATTTTTTTAATGTACTTAGTTTTCTTACACTTTGAAAGTAAAACCTCTACTATTTTATTATCCATATTAATTGTCCTTGAAAAGATTAAATGTTGTTTTTGTGGGTTATTTAATTTTTTTCTTTGATAATTTTTTCACTTTAATTGTATTTAGGTTTTATATTTCTAAAATTTCATTTCATGATCATAAGTTTTTTTTTGTGTAAATTCATTGAGACTTGTATTAGTTCTAATGGATTTTTATAGGGTGTTTTAAAATATTTATGATTTTTATGAAAGGGATTTCATTGTTTTCTGTTTTTTTGTGATCTATAAATTTTATTCAGTGTGGTTTCAATCATCGTTTATCAATATTACTTCCTTCTTGTATATATAAGGTTATGCCTTATCATTATTTACATAATTTTTGAAGTTGGATATTGTTAGTGGTGATTATGGGAATAATATTTGACTTATTTAACATGGGAAACTTGAGATGTTAAATTTGAAATCTAGAAGAGTACTACACTAGTTTAGATTATGAAATGGATATTATATCCTATTATAGTACATGACTTGGCTAGAAATTTCCCACCTGGTGAGGACAATGAGGGTAATTCAGGATCCATAATTGTTATGATCATATCATAGGCTGATTAGGGGTCCATTTTTATCAAGGTTATACATTATACCTCGAGATTCGAGTTATATATCCCATGTTGTATAATATTCATGTCATTATTTACTTATTACCTTGGTTTAACCTATTATATATTCATCATATATTTTATTTGGATTTTACTCACATGTTCCATACTTTTTTTATTTTAAGGTAATTTTTTTAAAATTAAAATCATATGTGGTTAGGTTTTCATATTTATATAAAGTGAAAATAAAATTTATAATTTTCTTTCAAACTAGTTCTATGGGATCAGATAGTAAAATAAGTTACATATTTCTATTTCTATTTATGTTTCTATATATATATATATCTAGTTTTTCATATTTTTTGTTTGTTTAGGGGCTACAACATCTATAGTTTTTTTAATATAGATATGTATAAGTGGTTTAAAAACATCTATATATATTGAAAATATTTTTCAAGGTAGTTTAAACCACTACTAAACCTAAGGAACTTTTGACATCCCAAAATTTCCACTAAATTTTGAAATAGCTACCGCTAAATAACGTTCCATGATGCTTCCCATAAACAGATGCTAAATGATTGAAAATGATGCAGTTTGATTCTCGACGAAAACTTTAGTGGAGATTTATAAAAACCATTGCATAACCATTTAGAAGTGGTTTAAAGTACTTCCAAACTAAAATAAAACTATCTTGATTCCCCTTATTTGTTGTAGTGACTGTAGAAGAGTATGTCTCCCTCACTGGAATAGAACTTTGAGGGGGGAAATAACAAAATTATTCTTTTATCTTAGGCTCATCTTTACACATATGGTCAGAGTACTTCAAGGGGTTACAATATGAGCCTTGAGTCACATGCAAAGATTTTGGATAAATATAGTATCCCCTATTGGATTTCATTATGTTGTTTTTCACTTTTCAAAATTAATGTAGTTCTCCCATGATAGAACTCATCTCCTATTTTGTATTTTTTTTCTCTTAATAAATGGGTTCTCTAAAACGTAGCTCATTTGTATATATATTTTCTTCAAATAATAATAATTTAATACTATCTTAAATGCAGTTGATATGAAAATTAATATTAATTATTAATATAGTGGAAAAAGTCCCCTCATAAATTGAAATATTGTTATTAATATTTTAAAATATTGGTATACATATTTATAATATTTATAAAAAAAATTGAAAAAAAATATTAAATATATATTCATTTATAAAAGTAATTGTTTCGACACGGGGGGTGGGGGGACGCTGCTATCGATGGTTGATTTTAAGAAGGCTGAGTTTTGTTTAATCACTCATGTCGGGTGCATCATTTTTGCTTCGAAACGCACAACGGTTCTGTATCCAATGATGCATGGATCTGCTTTCCAAAGGCATGCGTTCACTGGGCGATTTGGCCAGTGACACTTAATAACTCACATTGGTTGAGAGGATGGGAAGTCGGTCTCATCGCACCCTCTTGGGGGGAAATTATTTCCTGTTTTGGGACTCTCTTATAGATTTAAGATGTATTCATATGTTCGAAAATCTTTGGTTTATCCCCAAGCATAGTATCCATGGATTATCCCTGGTTGGAAATGATCAACTGAACATAGGGATTCGGAATCATTTAAGCCTGAGGTTTACCATCCCTCATTGGATTAATAACTCTGAGGAATTTGGACTCATTGAGACAGTACGGGTTTAAATCCTCATAACTAGGCACTCTGGAGTTTATTGTCATCTAGGGGGGACAAATAACAACTAGAGCATTTGGATCGAACCCATGATATGGGCTTCCTACGTATCCTCATGAGAGGAATCAGAATCCACGTAGCTCAATGACACTCAATGGGACACATCACCTTTTAATATCGTGTGACAAGGACCCAACCATACAGTTTAATGTCATGTGTCAAGGACACCCGGGCAAGAGATGCCTGGTCAAAGCTGGTGTGGGACTTATGCCGAAGCTGCCTGGAAGACCCAAGGGAATTGATTTCCTGGGCCCATAGATGGTCCTGCTGGGGTATAAGGACATGTCCTGACAGGGAAAAATGTGTATAGAAGACATAAAGGTCAGGCTTTCACCTCATGGAAGTTTCCTATGTATCTCGGTTGGCCAGGAATAAAAGTCCATATAGTTCTGGAAGATTAGGGCTTACACGTGAAAGTTGCCTGTTATTGGGATTGAACCTTGGAGAGGTGTCCTACGTACCCTATTTGGGAGATAGAGATCAAAACCCAGGTAGTTTGATTAACCGTCGCCGTTGTGTAGACATTGCGGCCACCACAAATCTCTAAGCCCACGTGAGTCATGCTCGATGTGAGAAACAAGAGAATTAAATAGACTTGGAAAGCCTCACACTTTTTCCTCCTCAAGGGAAGGTGGCCGGAAACGCAAGACTCTTTTTCTCCCTTATGTTAGAGTAGGGAGAAGGTAGTAGTCGTGCGGTAGAGACAATGGCTATGGCGGTGGAGATAAAGGGATGATGCCGCTAGATTCTTCCTCTTACCGATGTTGGAGAGAGGTATAAGTCATGTCGGAAGGGGCTATGGATACGACAGCGTAGCAATGAACATTCCTGGAAGGGAGGGGAAGTCCATTAACTTCCTGCGAGGATAGTGTGGGGCTTACTCCAGAAGGGATGCCCAGCCACTCCCAGGAGAGGGGAGAAGTGCTCACCGCTAGTCCTTATCAAAAGGAAAGGTCAGTGGGATCCCTCAATCCTGGAAAGTGGAGAGGCACAAAGGGGACTCCCGGGATCGGACCCTGTACTACCGTGGGAATGTGAACCCTTGAATTCTTCAGGAATCCACTCAAGGGTTGGGGCAACCCCTTTGTCCTCGCCTACCGTCGGTATGTGAACTCAAGGTGGCGCGCTGATGCACCTGAAGGTTTCATCATACGGGTTTGGTGGCTTCGGTTGAGGCCTCGGCTTGGGGTCAGTGAATAGGCCAATGAAGGGATTGCGGAGGATCAGGACGGATTGGAAGGGTTTTATCTGTCTCGGGGAATGGAAACACCGAAGGAGTTGGTGGGCTATATGGGTGCATGAGGAGTGGTGCCCTTCACATAGGGGAGTGCTATGCAGTTGGAGAGGTCGTCCACATACCAGGGTGGTACGTGGACTGATGGGCCTTCCGTGTACCAGGGTGGTATGCAGCTTCAGGTTTGTCTTACATACCAAGTTGG
Organism: Viscum album; assembly: GCA_963277665.1. NCBI lineage: Eukaryota > Viridiplantae > Streptophyta > Magnoliopsida > Santalales > Viscaceae > Viscum > Viscum album. The sequence continues at coordinate 462,890,487 of OY728139.1, read as the reverse complement.
TACGCGACGCTGGAGTCCGCATGAGCAGTGGCATCCAGTGGCATCACTAGTCAGGGATGTGTCTGCGTAGGAGGGTGCTACGCAGTGCGTTGGGTCGAAAAAGGGGCATAAACTACCTGGTCCGCGGGGAGTAAATCTGCAGAGGGTCCATGGATCGCGGCTTTAATTTTATTTCGCGGTTCACCAATTTGTTATGTGTTTTTCGGTTCTTTATCAATTCATTTCCAGTTCTATACCTATACTGGTTCGTGAATTGAAACTTCATGGTTCGTGAATTCCTAAGCCCCTTTCTTTGAAAATCTACTACATCAATCTCCTCCAACCTCCAAATATCCAAGCATCTGAATCTGAATTCCCATCCCCTTTCTTCTCCCCCCTCGAAGTCCTTTTATATAGGGGTTAAATGGTTGTATTGTGGTCATGAGGCACCTTTTTCGGAGGCCCATGACCGAAAACCCGGCCTACGGATGACTTGGTCAATCCGAGGTTTGTGGGGGTTCATTAAATGCACCTCACCCGTGAACAAAGTCGGTTTTAGGGGCTCTTCGCGGCCGTACAGGGCTCCGCCTCTATTCCACAAATGACAGCACGCTTGGCATGGGCCGGTCTGACGCGGTTCGCGGTTGGGGCGGTTCGCGACGGTGGACCAGCCTGGCATTCATCTTGGTTCATGCCCGCGTAGGGGCTCCCGCCTCCGTTTCGCGAATGACAGTAGTCTGCAGGGGGGCTCGTTGAACTAGTCATGTGCCACTGATGTTGAACTGGTATGCAGACCGGTCGGTCCTTTATCAATTTTGAGTATTCTTCTTGTTTTTTTCTAATCTTCTATGGGAAATTGGGTAGAGTCCTTTCTCAAATTAAGGGGGGGATTCCCATTCCCCTTTGTGTATTTTTTAGAACCTTACAAATTCCCCCATCAGAATGGGGTCTGATTTGAATGAAGAGGAGGCTATTCTGATGTAGAGCGGTCCTGAAATTTGGGTAGTTTGCGGTAGAGGGGTGGACCCGGTAGGGGTCACTTTTCTACGCATTTAGCTAGCGTGGAGGATGGTTGGATATTGACGTATTTTAAATTCATGAAGCTGGGACATTCTTTTAAAATGGAATGGTTTTCCCTGGTTCTTGTTAATCTTACCAGAGATGTTCCACTATACTCAGGCAGGGTTGTGAAAAAGGTTGGTAAACTGCAGCTCAGAGGGTTTTCGAATCCCAGGATGGACATGGGGGCTCAAATTCCAAGAGTCATATAGAGATAAGCATTACCTAAGGAATTATTTCCTTTGGTAGATGGGCCAGGGGTGATCAATATGAAGAGAAACTAAGGGCATGGTATGCATAGTCATGCAAAGGTGTCTTTTTGGTCAATGATTGTATTCTCCCGATAGCTGGGAAACTTAAGGGAAGTTTAGATTTGGGACCACCAGGGGTGGATTACAAGATTTCAGCTCTTTTTGAGTACAGAGTTTGATTTACGAAGAGAGGGTGCCTAGATATGAGAGAAACATCTAGGATAAATTTCCCAGAAATGGGTGAAGTCATCCCTTATCACACTGGTGTGAGATGGTGGTTTTTGCAGGTCTGGCCTGTGCACTAAGGGACATAGGAAAGCCTCCATTCCTGACTGATCTCTTGAAGGGTCTAACCGTGAAATTTAATGTTATGCAGTGAGGATAAGGGAATTTTAAATTCGGTGTAGTTTAACGTCATGCAACGAGGATGGGGGCATTTTTAAATCCTTAAAAATGCTTGTAGTTGGAGGAATTTCCCGGGATGTTTAATGCTTGGTCTTTATAGTTCCATGCCAAGTGGCAAAGACACGCTTCGTGCAGTTTTAACATCATGTGGTAAGGACATTGTTGAAAAGGACACTCTTGATTAGAATGTAACTGGGCTCGAATATCTCATCATGTCCAAGAGGTGGAGAGGGGTTGATGGTGTAAATTGTGGTTCTGGGGCTTATTGGATCAGTAGAGATGATATGGGGGTGCTGGGCTTGTTGAGCGTACAAAGGTAGGAAGAGGGTCATCTGGGGAAATATTTCCTTTGGTAGACGGGATAGGGGCGATTAATATTCAGAGCCGCTGAGGGAATGATATGAATAGTCATGAAAAGGTGTTCTTAGGTTGATGACTTTCCATGTCCGATGGCCTTGGAGTTTTATGGGGATTTGCGATTGTCTGGGCCATAGAGTCTATCATTTGGTAAGGAAATATCTGGACATGTCGGGGATGCTCACCCCTGGTTGTTGTTAAAACTCAAAGGGTTCCATGTGTTTATTTATCTTGCGCATGGGGTGTACCTTTACTCCATGCAGTTTAACATCATTCGGTAAGGATGAAATTCTCTTATTTTAACGGTCGTAGAGTTTGGACCACTGGGTGACTATTTCTACAATCACCCGAAGGATAATTGAGTTAATATGCTCTAGTATAATCTGAACAATGTGGGGGATTGAGGGTGTAAACTGTAACTCTGGGGTTTCCTGAATTAGGAGATGTGGTGTGGGGGTTCTGTGGCTGGTAAGCGTACGGAGCTAGAAAGAGTATCACCTAAGGAAATCTTGCCTTTGGTAGATGGGCCAAGGTTGATCAATATGCAGAGCCGCTAAGGGAATCATATACATAGTCATGTAAATATGTCCACAGGTCGATGAATTTACAATTCCGATGGCCATATATGGTTATGAAGATCTAAGATTGTTCATAGCACAGAGTCTGGCATATAGGGATAATTGTGCCCGGGCATACAAGAAACATATTTATTTCAATTTTCCATTGAGTCAAAGTAGCCTAGCCCTGGCTTGGTGCTCGCGGATGTAGATCATCATATGAACCACGGGCAGATACATAGGCTAACCAGGTAGAGGTGCCCTGGCAACGCTTGGATGTGAGGTGGGAAATGAACCTGTAAACCACTGCTCCAGCAATTTTTGGATCGGAAGATATGATATGGGGGCTCTGAGGCCAGTAAGCGTATAGAGATAGGAAGAGTGTCGCCTGATTAAATCTTTCCTTTGGTAGAAGGTTCAGGGTCTATCAATATGCAGAGCCACTGAGGGCATGGTATGCATCATCATGAAAAGGTGTCCACAGGTCGATGAATTTACACTTCTGATGGCCATGGGTGGTTATGAAGATCTGCAATTGTCCAGGTCACAGAGTCTGATTTATGGAAAGGATGCATCCAAATGCGCAAGGAGTATTCTTGTCCCATTTTTCTGTATATCTTGGGTGGGTTATGATGATTTTCGTGCAGTTTATCTTCATGCGGTGAGGATGATTTCTGTGTAGTTTAACATCATGTGGTGAGGACGATGATGAAACGGCATGCAAGGGGGATTCCATGCAGTTTAACATCATGCGGTAAGGATAATTGACTGTGCAGTTTAACGTCGTGTAGTAATGAAGAAGGGTATTTTTAACTTCGTGCAGTTTATCGTCATGCTGTAAGGATGAGAAAAGATCAACGGCTGGGCCAGGAGATAGGACTCCGACGTCACTACGTATCCTGCGAGGGAAGGAATCAAGCCACACATAGTTATTTTGAGGAATACACCCCATGCAGGTCTGGTCTATGCATGGGGGAAAAGGGTCATTTCGAGCTTCATTTGGGGGTGGTTGGGCCAGGATGTGGAACCCTGGCGTCCCTACGTATCCTACGAGGGTTTGAATCAAGCCATACATAGTTCTTTAGATTCCATTCGGTCTGTGTTCACCCAAAGGAACCCAGCCATAATTCCTTAGCCCATGTGAGTAATACTCATTGTGAGAAATAAGGAATGGAGGAGGTCTTGGTTGTGTGGTGTGAGAATAGGCATGCTAAGAGGGCGGGGATTAAGGTGGTGTCTGGACCCGGTCATGGGGTCCGGGTGTCACTAAGTATCCCGTGAGAATAGGAATCAAGCCATACGTAGTTCTTTGAAAGGGATATGCCCCATGTAGGGTTGGTCCATACATAGGGGAAAAGGGCATTTTTAACTTCATTTGGGGGTGCCTGGGCTAAGATGTGGGATCCTAGCATCGCTACATATCCTGAAAAGGCAAGAATCAAGTTGTACGTAGTTCTATGGAATCTGTGCAGTTTAATGTCATGCGGTAAGGAAGAAATACTCTTAGTTTAGGGTCATAGAGATTGGACCAGAGTGGGTCTTGGCAGTTTAATTTCCTGCAGCTCGGACGATAACTGCTCTTGGTTATGCAAAATATTTCTCCAGGAATCTTTCATTTGTAGGATCAGTAGTGAACTGCCCGTCCATGGAGATCAGGGCATATGCTCCATTGTTGTAGACCTTTTGTATAACATATGGTCCCTCCCACTTGGGATATAGCTTTGGAGGCTTCTTTCCAAGTATCATTGGGGTCCAGAGGACCAACACCAATTCTCCTTACAAGAAAGACCGAAGACGAACCTTTTTATTAAAGGCTCGTGCGATCCGGTTCTGATATACTTCCAGATGGTGCAGAGTGTGCAACCGCTTTTCATCCATCTATTCCAATTCACCTAGTTGTTTTTATGATTTCTCATTATGGGATAACTAATCATAAATGGAAACATGGAGCTAAGAAAATTGGAGCTCAATGGGCAGGACCGCTTTTGTTCCATATACTAATGAGTACGGAGTAGCCTGGGTAGTGATGCGGATTATGGTTCAATAAGCCCACAATGAATGGAAAATTTTTTCCGACCATGACTTCTTATCTTTGTCCACCATTTTCTGGAGTATGTTGGATATGGTCTTGTTGAAATCCTCTATCTGTCTGTTGGCCGATGCATGGTAGCGGGATGAGTGGTTAGTTTTGATACCATTTTTTTGGTACAGCTTCTCCAATTTAGCAGAGCAGAATTTGGTGTTGTTATCCATCATTATAGTATAAGGGATTCCAAATCTGGTGATGATATTAGTTTTCACAAAGCTAAAAATGTTTCTTTCCCTAAATTCCTTGAGGGGTATAGCTTTTTCCCATTTGGAAAAAAAATCGGTTGCTGTGAGGATATACTTCAGTTGTTTGGCCGTGGCGGGAGGTTATGGTCCCACGACATCCATTCCCCAGATGGAAAATGTCCAGGAGTACTTGTCTTGATGAAGTAACTCCGGGGGATGATGAATGAAGTTGGCATGAATTTGGAAGGAGTGGAATTTTGCAGTAAAGTGCACACAATCCCATGCCACGGTGGGCCAATAGTATCCAAGCCTTCGAACCTGATGGGAAATATTAGACCCTGATTGATGTGCTCCACATACTTCGGCATGTACTTCATTCATGACGGCAATAGTTTCTTCTCCATCAATTCATCTGAGGAGAACTTTGTCGAGGCCTCTCTTGTAGAGGACCTCTTGCTGACTCATGCCACCATATAGGACAAAGTTTATTTCCCTTCTCCGTATTTTCTCTCGTTCAACCCTGTCTGATGGAAGTTCTCCCTTTTGAAGGTAGTTTGCAATGGGGGTCATCCAGCCGGTAGCAGGATAATATGGCTTAGGGATCAGACTGACTTCGTTGATTTATTATATCTTAGTCTGAACAAATGGAAAGACCATTCGATGATGATCAATACTAATAATTGTTTCATCCCAGTCTGGGTCAGCTAGAGTTGTGGCCGCATTGGCTAATGCATCGGCCTGGGTGTTCTGAGACCGGGGAATATAGGTCAATGTTTGTTCTATGGAGAATTCTTTCATTAACCCTCAGACATGGTCAAATAGGGGGATCATCCATTGACTTTCTTAATGACCAGTTCCAAGTCACCTTTTACCTCAAGGTGATGCACTTGCACCTGGAGTACAAGCACCAGGCCTGCAATAAGGGCTTGATATTCTGCCTCATTGTTCGTACATCCTTCTGACAAGAGGAAGGAATATAGAAAAGCTTTTTTTCTGGGTACATGAGTATGATCCCCAACCCCACTTTATTAAATTTGGGATCCTCCATCCTCTTCCCTATCAAGCTTCAGGATGCGCCATCGAAGTACATTTCCCATGTTGGGGGATCCTCTTGAATCGAGAAGATGTCTTCATCGGGTAGCTCGATGTCCGGTGCGGTGGTCCCTGTTGAGGAATGTTCTGCCAGAAAATCTGCTAATGTCTGGCCTTTGATGTCTTTCTGAGGCACAAACCTGATGTCAAACTTTTTCAAGATTACTGCCCATCGGGATAGGCTCCCAGTCAGCATCGGACGGCTGAGGATGTATTAGAGTGGGTTACTACGCGAGACTAAATGGATTTCATGATGCTGCAGATAATGTCGCAATTTATAAACTGTGAAGACCAAGGCAAAACAACTCTTCTCAATATTTGAGTATCGAGTCTCAGCATCAATCATGGTTTGTATGAGGTAATAGAGGCTATTTTCACTGTCGACATCATTTTTTTGCATGAGGAAGGCTCCCAGTGACCACTCTAGGGCCATCACGTATAGGATAAGAGGTCTTCCTTCAACCAGTGGCATGAGTACCAGTGGGATTAATAGGTACTTCTTCAAGCTATCAAATGCCTCTTGGTAATCATCTGTCTATTGGTTCGTAACCCCCTTTTTCATTAACCTAGTGAAAGGAAAACATTTACCCTCCAGGTTGGATATGAAACACCTAATGTGGGCTAGGTGTCCTTGGAGACCTCTCAACTCAGTGAGATTACGAGGAGGTGGTAAACCAAGGATATCCTTTTTCTTTTCAAGGTCTACTTCGATGCCACGATGGTGTATGATGAAGCCAAGGAATTTCCCTGAGGTAACCCCGAAGGAACACTTCAAGGGGTTCATCTTTAGGTTATGTTGTCGAAGTTTGCTGAAGATGCTTTCAAGGTATGATAGGTGATCTGAGTGTTGTCTTGACTTGACCACCAATCCATCTACATAACATTTGACTAATATCCCCATGAATGGTTTAAATATACAATGCATGGCACATTGATATGTGTCTCCAGTGTTCTTGAGACCAAAGGGCAAGACCCTATAGCATAATATTCCTTGGGGGGCTATGAAGGCAGTGGTTTCTTCGTCTTCTCAGGTCATCCAGATTTTATTATACCCAGAATAACCATCCATGAAAGAGAGAGTCTCATATCCAGCCTTTGCATCGATTAATAACTCAGTGATCGGGACTAGGAAATCATCTTTAGGGCAATGCCAATTGAGATCCCTAAAATCGATACATACACGGATTTGTCCATTATTTTTCTTGACGTGGAAAATGTTGTCCATCCAGATGGGGTATTGGACCTCCTGAATGAAGCATGCTTTGATAAGCTTATCGACTTCAGCATCTATTTTGGCAACATGCGTGGGGTGCGTCCTTCTGGCGACTTGTTTATAGCCCTGTTGATCTTCTAGCAGACCTAAGTGGTGTGTCGCCACTTCAGGATCGATTCCTAGAATTTCTGTGTAATTATAGTAAAAAATATATCGGTGTTTCTTCAAGAAGGAGGTGTATACCTCGTTCTCCTCAAAAGACATGGTTGCACTAATGAGAGTGGGACTTGGGTCTTCCTTGGTACCCAGGATTATTTCCCTGAGCTCGTCCATAGTGGTGGAGATGCCTTCCTCGAACGCGGGAGGTGCATCCCTGAGATCTTCCTCCTCTTCTTCTCCCAAATCCTCATCTTCTTGATCTGATGGAAGGATAGCTCTTGACATGACCTCTCGAGAGTATGGAGGAGAGGCATTATGGGTGTCCTCACTCAAGTGTTCTCCCTCAAATTTAGGGTTAGCAGTCATTTCTACACTGCTATGCTCAGGCGTCATGGTCGAAGTCGTGAGGACAGCTGAGTACGTGTCCAGACTTGAACCCCTGCTCTCAACATGGTTGATGGGAAGTAGGAAGTCTTCGCTGAGCTTCTTGACAGGGTCATCAGGAACCATTTCCAGACCATTTGGAGTGGGGACCCAGTCGATACCATCGATCGAAGGTTTCATTTTATTTTTCTCATAAAACCCAGCATCGATGTAGTGTGACTCGGAGAGCTTGAAAGGGGCCTTGTGAGCATGAAATGTCCCACAATTTACATTGATGCAATACTTGATACACTGGTGGTAGGATGAAGGAATGGTCGTGTGCTTATGGAGCCACGACCTTCCCAACAGGGCATTGAATGTTGTGTTCTGCCAAACCACCAAGAATTATGAGTAGGCCACAAGATCACCAAAATGATTTTTGAGCCTTATTTGTCTCATCATCTTCTATTCACTCTTGTCGTAACCCAACAGAGTTGTATCTGAGGGTATTAAATCATCCTCATTGTAGCCCAACTTACAGAGTGTCTATAGGGGAAGGAGGTTAACTCTGGAGCCATTGTCAATAAACACTTTCCGGATCTCAACATCATTTAGTGTTCCAAACACATATAGTGGATTTATGTGTCCTTGTATGATGGAATCTTCATCCTGGTCGGTGAAGGAAATCACTGTATTGCATTCAGTCGGGCTAGTCTCCGTCCATTAAATCTTGACGGAGGCTACTTCGGCTTGAAACTCTTGGGGGTTGAGCAAGGCTTATATAAGCGCCTCCATGAGGTCTGCTGACAAACTCAGGGCATCCAGGATTGACAGCTTGGCTGGAACAGATTCCAGTTGCTTAAAGATGTCGTATTTCTGCTCCATCAGCAAACGCTTCTCCATTGGTGGGATAGTTTTAACAGGCACTTTGGGAACTGGAGTATGCGACGAGGAGGGTTCGGCCATGGATTCGGATGTCAACAGTGTTCCTATGTTCTGGGGACTCAGCTTGGCCGGTCTGTTTGTGTGCACTAGGCGTCTAGACACTTGTTCCTCCTCTGATGGGTACCACAGAATAACAGGGCCAGAGTGGCTACTTGTAGAGGTGGAGGGATATTATTTCTCTTGTTGAGTCCATTGAAGGGATCTCCCGCAGGTTTCCACGATATTAACAGTTTGAGATGAGGTAAAACCATAGGGTTGGTTTTGGTCGTGACTACACCTCCCCTGGTATCCCCTACTTCTACAATTCCTCCTCCCGATCCCTTATGTTAGGAATTCAGTTTTGTAACCATACCCTTCATTAGGGAATGGTTCCATTAGATGGATGATGTTTATGGAACCAAATATTAGCTCCTCCTCCTATGACAGGTCAGCCTAGTTGGTTGTCCCTGATGGTGCCGTTTGATGGGTCGGTGCCCGTGGAGCCAAGTTTGAGTGCATAAAATGCGACAGCGTTAGGTCTAACTTTGGCCTTATTGAAGACTGCTCTTCTTGTGATTGCTTCCTCACTTCTTGATTATGGATGGATGATCGTCTTGTGGAGGATTGTGAAGCCGATATTGTCGGTTGTGCAGCGTTAGGGGCTGTTGATGGCACCACCGGCTGCTGTAGTTGAGCTCAGAGTATTCCATGAGCTTGGTTGATAGTCTTCTGAGTCATCCAATCATCAAATTTCTTCCCCTTTTTTATGGTGACTTCTTGCCACCCCTCCCCTTCATCGGAGTTGGTGGTAGAAACGTATGCTACGTGAGCCGATGGTGGTCCCAGCTTGACCTTCCTGGATTCTACCAACCTTTAACTACTAGAAAATTAGGCTTTAGATCCCCCTTACCTATAGAGACCGCCAATGGCGGTCGCTAGGTTTTCCCAAAAAAAAGGGGGGGCTTCAGCGCCCCCCCCCCCCCCACCATGAACCCTCCTATCACCTCGCGGCTTCAGCACCCCCCTGAACCCTCCTCCTCCCTCGCCTCTCCACGCACCCTCCCATGTCGCCGCGCTCCCTCCATCGCCTCCCTCCCCCATCACTGCGCGCCCTGCCCTGTCATCATGCACCCTCCCTCGTCGTCGTCCTTCGTTGCCTTGTCGGCCTCCGCCCTCCTCCATCTGCCCTCCGCCCTACCCTCCACTCCTCCAGCCTTCCTCCGCCTCTGGTCGCCCTCCAGCCTCCTTGTTCCCTCGGGACTCCCGCCACCCGCCTCCGGCAGCCCTCTGACGGCCCTCCGGTAGCCCTTTGGCAGCCCTCCGGCCTCTCTCTACCCTCTAGACTCCTACCACCTGCCTCCGGCCTCCATCCCCTCTGCCCTCCGCCGTCGGCCCTCCCCCCCCCCCCCCCCCCCCCCGCACCCCGGACACCACCCCCCCGCACCCTTCCAACCCTCGTCCCCTCTGTCTTCGTCCCCTCCCTCGCCACACCATCGCCTCACATCCCCTCCCTCACCGTCCTCTCCCTTGCCGCACCGCCACTGCTTGGTCCCCTCCCTCCCCGCACGGCCGCTACTCGTCCCCTCGCCACTGCCGCCCATCCACTCCGGCTCCCCCTGTCCTTGGTCCCCTCCCTCATCATCCCACCCTCACTGCACCATCGCCACCTCACCGCTTCCTCTCCTCTGGCTCCCTGTCATCGCCGCCACCCATCCCCTCCCTCGCCGCACCACCTCCGGCTCCAGCTCCCCTCCACTGCCTCTCCTCTCCCTTACAGCACTGCCTTCGACTCCCCTTCCTTCCAGGTTTGTAGCGCAATCAGGTATGACATGGGCTTTCACTTATATCATTATTTTATAAATGGTTCACAAACAATTAATTAGTATTTATTTTAAATATATTTGATATGAAAAATGAAAATTTAATAAGTCTTGTGTAAATGTTTGTTATAGGGATCTTATTATGGATAAGAGTTGGATTGATCTTCCAAATCGAACATCTAAAGAATATTTCAATGGAATTATGCAGTTTATTGACTTCACGAGAGGATTTGAAAGTGACTATATTAGTTTTCCATGTAGAAAATGTGCTAATAGATATCAATTCACATGAGATACTGTGAGGGAGCACCTATTCTTTAATGGATTTATGAAAAATTATAAGAGTTGGACTTGTCATGGAGAAGAATATATTCGTTGTCAAAATACGAATGCAGTTCAGATGGATGTTGATGCAAGGATGAATTATCCAATGCATGAAATGATTACTGAAATGGTACATGGGTTGGATCCTAAAGGCATTGACATCTAGAATCTTGAGACTGGTGAGATAAATCTTCTCTCTGGAGCAGATCGTGATTCGAGGAGGTTTTATGATGCACTTGATGATGAAAAAATAGAATTATATCCTGGATGTACTTCTTATAATAAATTGTCATTTATCATGGAGTTTTTGCATTTGAAGACTTTTAATCATTGGTCAGACACATCATTCGACATGTTGTTGGTGTTATTGAAAAAGGTTCTTCCTGTCGACGCTAAGATTCCCGAGTCGTATTACCATGCTCGTAAGTTGACAGAGAACTTAGGTTTTACATATGATACCATAGATGCATGTGAAAACAACTGTAAGTTGTTTAGAAAGGAAACTACCCATTTGGATATTTGTACGGTTTGTGGTGCTTCCAGGTGGAAAGAAAATAGGGGAAATCAGACTCATCAAATTCAGATTTCGATACAGGGGAAACCAATTTCCGTAAAACAAATGTGTTACTTTCCCCTTAAACCGAGGTTGAAAAGATTTTTTATGTCATCTAAAGTTTCTAATTTAATGAGATGACATGCAGAAAGAGTTCATGAAAGTGATATGTTAACCCACCCAGCAGACTCTCATGCATGGAAGTATTTTGATAAGAGACATCCCGACTTTGCTAAAGATGTTTTTAATGTTCGATTGGGATTGGTAGCAGATGGTTTCAATCCATTCAAGTATATGGTTAGTGAAACTCATAGCACATGGCCTGTGGTGTTGGTTTCGTATAATCTTCCTTCGTGGCTTCGTATGAAGCAACAATTTATATTACTTTCCACTCTTATTGATGGACCTAAAATTCCAGGGGATAAGATTGATGTTTATCTTCAGCCATTGATTGATGAGTTGAATGAATTTTTGGGCGATGGTGTGATGAATTATGAATGTGAAATTAATGAAATGTTCAAACTGTAGGTTGGTTTATTGTGGACAATCAATGACTTCCCATATTATAAAAATTTATCAGTCTGGAGTATGAAAGGGGAATTTTCTTGCCCTTGTTGCAACAAAAGTAAATAATCTGTATGGATTAGGCATTCCAAAAAATGGGCATACATGGGTCATAGACGTTTTCTCCCCCCTCAGCAGAGGTTCAGAAAGGACAGAGTTGCATTTGATGGTTCTAGAGAGTTCAGCCCAACACCAAATATCATGATAGGAGTCGAAATGTTATCGCAGATTGAGGAAGAAAACATCTGCACGGTATATGAAATTTAGGATTTGGTGGCTCCTCCGGTGCGTAATATTCATGCTGTGGGTAGGAAACGCAGTCATAATTGGAAAAGGAAAAGTATTTTTTATAGTCTTCTGTATTGGAAAACTAACATGTTGAGGCATAATTTGGATGTCATGCACATTGAAAAAAATCTTTGTGATAACATATTGTGGACCATTTTAGGTGTTAGTGGAAAATCAAATGACCATGTTAATGCACGCCGTGATTTGGAAGAAATGGGTTTAAATAAATAGTTGCATTTACAGTTAGCTGAGGGAAACAAGGAATATATGCCTGCTGCACAGTATACGATGACTACAAAGGAGAAAGAGACATTTCTTTCCATTTTTAAGATTCTCAAGGTGCCTGATGGTTACTATTATAATATTTCAAAGTGTGTGAATCTGACGAGCAAGACATTGCAAGGTTTGAAAAGTCATGACAATCACATACTACTTTAGCAGTTGATTCCAATCGCAATTTGTAATTGTTTATCCCCCAATATTGTTCATCCATTGATTGATATGAGTAATTTTTTTATACATCTTTGTTTAAGAAATCAACGAATAAGTGATTTAAAAAGTTTATAGGATCGAATTGTACTTACGCTTTCTCACTTTGAGAAACTATTTTCCCCCTCATTTTTTGATGTTATGGTCCACTTGACAGTTCACCTAACTTATGAAGTAATGGTTTCTGGTCTAGTGAAATTCAGGTGGATGTATCCTATTCAGCGGTATTTGAGTACATTGAAATGATTTGTACGCAACAGAGCTCATCTGGAGGCATCAATAGTCAATGGTTAGTTAATGGATGAGTGTACTACTTTTTGTGCAGAATATCTTACGGATGTTGAAAAAAAATTAGATAAGCCCTCTCAGATTCATGATGGTCCAATTGGAGAAGGAACCACATATGGTATGGACAACATCGAGTGGATACAAGAGCATCGATATATCTTATTCAATACTCCATCAGTTGCACCATTAATGCAGTAAGTATCTTATCACTTTTATTGTTTAACTTTTACAAGTTTTTTTGAATAAGTTGATCATTTAAACATTGCGTTATCATTTTTAGGAAACATATTAATGAGATAAAAGAAGAGATGTATCGTGCGACTGAGTTTCAAATTCAAAAATCTCATTATGCGTCATTTCATGATTGGTTCAAGGATTATGTACGTATAAATTGATTTTCATTATGAGTGAAGTTTTATACTAATTTCTTTCTACATATATCATTATTGAATTCTATGAATTATGTAGGTTCATAAGCTGAGGGAGTTAGGGGACCCCACACTAACTGAAGAATTTATCCAACTGGCTGAGGGTCCATCTATAACAGCTCGTCATTATAAATCTATAGATGCTAATGGTTTTTGATTTCGCATTAAAGATGTTGACGAAAAACGAGCAACACAAAACAGTGTCATCCGTTGTCCATTTTTCAATTCTGGTTATTACTATGGTCAATTGATAAACATCATTGAAGTTGTATACACACATGGGTTGAATTACATATTGTTAAAGTGTAATTGGGTTGATCTAGTGTGTGGATGTAAAGTCGATCAATATCAGTTTTCATTGGTGAATTTTAACTATATGTTATACAGAAATGAACGAGTTGATAATGAAACTTTCATTTTGACATCACAAGTGGAAAAAGTATTCTTCGTTACTTTTCCTTCGAATCCAAGTTGTCAAGTTGTTGTAAAAATGTCTCGTTGAGGAGTGTTTGTATTTGAACAAGATGGACCTGAGACTGTTCCTTTTGTTTCCAAACAGCTTGATCAACATACCATAGTTCAACGTGAAGAAGATATTTATTGGGTCAGAGCGGCTGTTGAATGAGAAACGGTCGATTTTCATGCTTAATGAAAGGTATAATTTTTTTCTCGCTATTCAGCCTAGGATATCATAAATTATCTAACCATTTTATAAATCCTTGTAAGTTTTAATCCTCACTTTTGGAAGTTTATTCAGTTATAAATATTTTGGGTGATTTAACTCATGTTATAATAATGTTATTGTCGGTTTATCTTCTCATTGAGGTAATCTTCATTTGGTTCATGTGCTACTTGAATTTTTATTAATTTAATTTGAAATTTGGTTATGCATTGATTGTTTTTGTACATAATTTCAATATATGTTTTGTTAACTTTCTGATTTTTTAAAATTCATTCACAACTAATTATTCAAACCCTTTTTGTTTTATTAACAACTGTACAAGTTTGATTTTTTTTTAAACAATCCAATTTATCATTTGGACACTTTGGATAGTCCCCTTACTAATGTTTTCCATGACTGCAGGCATGTCAGGGGAAGAGGCAGCAGATCCACATCATCCATATGAGGAATCTACGTCTCAGGGTCGAGGTATGTTTGAATGTCATTGTCTCTATTTTTTATGTAATTGATAGACATATATATATATATATTTATAACATCTTTCAATTTATATATAAAATTATTTTCAACAGGATCAGACTCGACTGCTTCTTCCTCTCGCAAGAGAGGCCCTGGTCGTGACATATTATCATGGAATTATGACACGACTTTTGATGTTTCATTTGATGAGGTATTTCATCCTATTGGATGGAATTCCCTTGCATTTATTCACCAGCTGGGTCATATCATACGTTACCCACATCGATTTCCATTGACCACGTGTGACTGGGCTTCTATCCCTCATGACACATTAGATCGTCTTTGGAGGGAGGTTCAGGTAAGAAGACCATTTTAATTTATTCCCTATGTATAAAAAATAATAATATATGTGATTTTTTTCTTTAATAGAAAAATTTGAAAGTATTTCCCAATGAGTTTCAGCCAGTGTGTATGAGAAAATGTCGTAAGATATGGAAAGAATATAAAGGCAAAGTCAAGAGGGACCACTGGGTACCAAATGTGGGTGCCCCAGACATTCTGGAAAAAGTCCCAAGAGGTGTCCTCCTGGCTCAGTGGTGTGATTTAGTTGCATATTGGTCTACTAAGGGTGTTGCGGTTTGTATATTTATTTTGGTATATATATTTTCAAGAATGTGTGATTTTTTTTAAATTTGAATGAATTGAATGTAGGAGGTGTCAACACGCCATTCTGAGAATCGAGCATTGCAGGGACCACCTCACAGGCTCAGGACTCGTCACATGTCTCAGATCTGACATGAGGTATTTATTATTCATTTTTTAATTTATTAATTAATATGGTTTTTTGTTTATATTCTATTCATATACAGTTGCGGGAGCAAGGTGCACCAACTGATAAAATGTCTGTGTGGATGAGGACCCGTGATCGCAATGATCTAGAGGCTGCAGCATTGATAGTAAGTGCTTGTACTCATTACCAATACTTACATAAAATCTGTATATTAATATATGTATATATATTTAAATATTTCACAGGCTCAATTTGAATTTGAGTTAGAACATATTCCAAAGGACCAGCGACAGCTTCCCATGTGAAGGGATGATATCTTTCATCGCATTATTGGTCGGGACGGGCATTGATATAGTTTGATTTATGGAACATGGATTCCTCGTTCTGTAGTGTCATGCGCTGTGGTTATCGGTCTTGTAGTTGCTCGGATGACACAGCGGTTATCAGATTTAGAGGCACAGTTGTGCACTTCCGAGGAGGTAAATGCACAATTGATCGATGTGGTTAGAGCACTGCGGCAATATGTGCATCCAGGTGATGGTACAGGGGATCAGACGACGCAGGTTTATACTGTATTTATTTATTTAATTTATATTATTTTTGTTATGAAAATATTCATAATGTTTTTTTGTTTTAGGCCCCTGACCCACCTGATGGAGGTAGTAGTCATGACCACGCATGACGCATCATATTCACGGGGTGTGTTTCTATTTTTAATGGTGGAGTTGTTATTGATATTTAGGTTGGGTTTCAAGTGATATTTTTTGTGATTTGGGGGTATCATGTGTGTTTTGGCCTGATGCAATGTTTTTGTGCATGAATTGAGAAGTAACCATGAAACTGATTAATGATTTGGATATTTTTTGTTCATTTAATTCTTCAATGTTTTCAATTTCATGTTATGTAATATTTTTTAAAAAACAATGTGATTCCTAATATAAACCATTAAACTTGTTTTTGATGAATGATCTGAGGTTCACTATTTGTAGTCCCCGGCCCACCCCGGACAGCTCTCCCTACAACCCGGACAGCACTCCCCGCAACCCGGATAGCCCCCCCCCCCCCCCCCGCACACCGTACAGCCCACCCCGCACCCCAGACAGCCCTCCCCACACCCCGGACAGCCCTCCCCGCACTCCGGACAGCCCGCCCCGCACCCCAGACAGGCCCCCCGCACCCCGGACAACCCGCCCCTCACCCCGGACAGCCCCCCCCCCCCCCCCCGCACCCCAAACAGCCCCCCCGCACCCCAGACATCCCCCCCCCCCCCCCCCCGCACCCCAGACATCCCCCCCCCCCCCCGCACCCCGGAAAGCCCTCCCCGCACACCAAACAGCCCCCCCCCCCCCCCCCCGCACCCCTGACAGCCCTCCCCGCACCCCGGACTTCCCCCCCCCCTCGCACCCCAGACAGCCCACCCCCCCCCCCCTCGTACCCCGGACAGCCCACCCCCCCCCCCACCACACCCCGGATAGGCCCCCTGCACCCCGAAGAGCGCCCCCCCCCCCCCCCCCCCCCCCCCCCCCCGCACCCTGGACAGGCCCCCCGCACCCCAGACAGCCATCCCCGCACCCCAGACAGCCCCCCCCCCCCCCCCACCCCGGACAGCCCTCCCCGCACCCCGGACAGCCCTCCCTGCACCCCGAACAGCCCCCCGCACCCCGGACAGGCCCCCCGCACCCCGAACATCCCTCCCGCACCCCGTACAGCCCTCCCCGCACCCTGAACAGCCCTTCCACATCCCAAACAGGCCCCCCCGCACCCCGGACAGGCCCCCTGCACCCCCGGAGAGCCCTCCCCGCACCCCGGACAACCCCCCGCACGCAGGACAGCCCCCCCGCACCCCCGACACCCCCCCCCCCCCCCCCCCGCACCCTAGACAGCCCTCCCCCCGTACGACAACAATCATTGTGTGAATTTTGAAATGGTCGGGTAGACATCACCTCAATCGGAGGTGTCGTTTGACCGTGGTGACCAGAAATGCGTTTCTCGAGTCATAAAACACCAAAACAGCGTGAGACGGTCGAATTCAGAACAAACATGATCTGAATGACTGGAAACCACGCGAAAAAAATAGGAATATTATTCGTGACGTGTAGGAGGAGAGGGTACGCCCATCGAACGTGCGGTGCGTGCGGTACGACCGATTGTGTCGTTTTCAGCAGCTCGGCGCGCGCTAAAAGGGAGAATTGGGGGTCAAAACCACCTGAACGACCTTGGAATGCCATGAAATCGAACGACAATATCCATTGTGTGAATTTTGAAATGGTCGGGCAGACAGCACATCAATCGGAGGTTTCATTTGACCGCGGTGACCGGAAACGCGTTTCCGGAGTCATAAAACACCAAAACGGCGCGAGACGGTTGAATTCAGAGATAACATGCTCTAAATGACATGAAACCACACGAAAACAAATGGAATATTATTTTTGATGTGTAGGAGGAGACAGAACACCCATCGGACGTGCAGTGCGCACGGTAAAACTGATTGTGTCGTTTTCAGCAGCTCAGCGCGCTCTAAAATGGCACGTTGGGGGGTCAAAACCACTCGAACGACCTCATAATACCATGAAATTGTACAACAATAACCGTTGTGTTAATTTTGAAATGTTCGGGTAGACAGAAAGTCAATCGGAGGTGTCGTTTGACCGTGGTGACCGAAAACCCGTTTCCGGAGTCATAAAACACCAAAACAGCGTGAGACGGTTGAATTTGGAGAAAATGTGCTCTGAATGACCTGAAACCACAAGAAAACAATAGGAATATTATTCTTGACATGTAGGAGTAGACGACATGCCCATCGGACATGCGGTACGCGTGGTACAACCGGTTGTGTCGTTTTCAGCAGCTCGGCGCGCACTAAAAGGGCGCGTTGGGGGGTCAAAACCACCCAAATGACCTCGGAATGCCATGAAATCATACGACAACATCCTTTGTGTGAATTTTGAAATTTTCGGGCAGACGGCACATCAATCAAAGGTGTATTTTGACCGTGGTGACTGGAAACACGTTTTCGGAGTCATAAAATACCAAAACGGCATAAGACTGTCAAATTCGGAGAAAACGTACTCTGAATGACATGAAACCAAACGAAAACAATAGTAATATTATTCGTGATGTGTAGGAGGAGAATACATTCCCATCGGACGTGCGGTGCGCGTGGTATGACCGATTGTTTCATTTTCAGCAGCTCGGTGAGCGCTAAAAGGGCCCTTTGGGGGTCAAAACCACCCGAACGTCCTCGGAATGTCATGAAATCATATTAAAACAGCCGTTGTGTGAATTGCGAAATGGTCGGGCAAACGACATGTCTATCGGAGGTGTCGTTTGACCGCAGTGACCAGAAACACGTTTACAGAGTCGTAAAACACCAAAACGGCGTGAGACGGTCGAATTCAGAGCAAACATGCTCCGAATGACCTAAAACCACACGAAAACAATAGGAATATTATTAGTGACGTGTAAGAGGAGACTTCACGCCCATCAGACGTGCGGTGTGCGCGGTACGACTGACTGTGTTGTTTTCAGCAGCTCGGTGCACGCTAAAAGGGTGCGTTGGGGGTTCAAAACCACCCGAACGACCTCAGAATTCCATGAAATTGTACGAGAACATCCTTTGTGTGAATTGTGAAATGGTCGGGCAGACGGAACATCAATTGGAGGTTTTGTTTGAACACGGTGACTAGAAACGTGTTTCTGGAGTCATAAAACACCAAATCGGCGTGAGATGGTCGAATTCGGAGAAAACGTTCTGCGAATGACTTGAAACCACATGAAAATAATAGTAATATTATTCGTGACATGTAGGAGGAGATGGAACGCCCATCGGATGTGTGGTGTGCACGGTACGACCGATTGTGTCGTTTTCAGCAGCTTGGCGCGTGCTAAAAGGGCGCGTTGCGGGGTCAAAACCACTGGAACGACCTCGGAATGCCATGAAATCGTATGAAAATAGTCATTGTGTGAATTGTGAAATGGTCGGGTAGATGGCACGTCAATCGGAGGTTTTGTTTGACCGCAGTGACCAGAAACGCATTTACGGAGTCATAAAACACCAAAACGGTGTGAGACGGTCGAATTCAAAGAAAACGTGCTCCGAATGACCTTAAACCACACAAAAACAATAGTAATATTATTCGTGACGTGTAGGAGGATACGACACACCCATCGGATGTACGGTGCGCGCGGTACGACCGACTGTGTCATTTTCAGCAGCTCGGCACACACTAAAAGGGCACGTTAGGGGGTCAAAACCACCTGAACGACCTCAGAAAGCCATGAAATCGTACAAAAACAGCCGTTTTGTGAATTGTGAAATGGTCAGCCAGACAGCACATCAATCGGAGGTGTCATTTGACCGCGGTGACCAGAAAATCATTTCTGGAGTCATAAAACACCAAAATGGCGTGAGAAGGTCGAACTCAGAGAAAACATGCTCCGAATGACCTTAAACCACATGAAAACAATAGGAATATTATTCGTGATGTCTAGGAGGATATGGCATGCCCATCGGACATACGGTGCGCGCGGTATGACCGATTGTGTCGTTTTCAGCAGCTCGACGCGCTCTAAAAGGGCTCGTTGGGGGTCAAAACCACCCAAACGACCTCAGAATGCCATGAAATAGTACGAAAACCGTATTTGTGTGAATTTTGAAATGGTCGGGCAGACGGCATGTCAATCGGAGGTATCGTTTGACCGCGGTGACTGGAAACGCGTTTCTGGAGTCATAAAACACCAAAACGGGGTGAGAAGGTCGAATTCGAAGAAAACGTTCTTCGAATGACCTAAAACCACACGAAAAAAATAATATTATTATTCATGATTTGTAGGAGGAGACGGCATTCCCATCGGACGTGCGGTGCGTGCGGTACGACCAACTGTGTCGTTTTCAGCAGCTCGGCGTGTGCTAAAAGGGCTTGTTGGGGGGTCAAAACCACCCAAACGACCTCAGAATTCCATGAAATCATACGAAAAAATCCGTTGTGTGAATTGTGAAATGGTCGGGTAGACGGCACATCAATCAGAGGTGTCTCTTGACCGCGGTGACCGGAAACGCGTTTCCAGAGTCATAAAATACCAAAAAGGCGTGAGATGGTTGAATTCGGAGCAAACATGCTCTGAATGACCTGAAACCACACGAAAACAATTGGAATAATATTCGTGATGTGTAGAAGGAGACAGAATTCCCATAGGATGTGCAGTGCACGTGGTACGACCGATTGTGTCGTTTTCCGCAGCTTGGCGCGCGCTAAAAGGGTGCGTTGGGGGGTCAAAACTACCCAAACGACCCCGGACATCCCTCCCCCCATATGAAAATATCCATTGTGTGAATTTTGAAATGTTCGGGCAGACGGCATGTCAATCGGAGGTGTCTTTTGACCGCGGTGACCGGAAACGCGTTTCTGGAGTCATAAAACACCAAAACGGCCTGAGACGGTTGAATTCAGAGAAAACATGCTCCGAATGACCTGAAACCACAAGAAAACAATAGGAATATTATTTTTGATTTTTAGGAGGAGACGGAAC
This sequence comes from Viscum album, assembly GCA_963277665.1. NCBI lineage: Eukaryota > Viridiplantae > Streptophyta > Magnoliopsida > Santalales > Viscaceae > Viscum > Viscum album. The sequence goes on along the minus strand of OY728139.1, from coordinate 462,869,640 downwards.
ACCCATCGAACATGTGGTGCGCGCAGTACGACCGATTGTGTCGTTTTCAGCAGCTCGGCACGCGCTAAAAGGGCGTGTTGGGGGTCAAAACCGCCCGAACGAACTCGGAATGCCATGAAATCTTACGACAACAACCGTTGTGTGAATTGTTAAATGGTAAGGTTGAAGGCATGTCAATCGGAGGTGTCGTTTGACCGCGGTGACCGGAAATGCGTTTACGGAGTCATAAAACACCAAAACGGCGTGAGACGGTCGAATTCGGAGCAAACGTGCTCCTAATGACCTGAAACCACACGAAAAAAATAGGAATATTATTTGTGATGTTTAGAAGGAGACGGAACGCCCATCGGATGGGCGGTGTGCACGGTACGACTGACTGTGTCATTTTCAGCAGCTCGTCGCGCGCTAAAAGGGCGTGTTGTGGGGTCAAAACCACCCGAATGACCTCGGAATGCCATGAAATCGTACGAAAACAGCCATTGTGTGAATTGTGAAATGTTCGAGCAGATAGATTGTCAATCAAAGGTGTCTTTTGACCGCGGTGATCGGAAACGCGTTTCTGGAGTCATAAAACACCAAAACAGCGTGAGACGGTCGAATTCGGAGCAAAAATGATCCGAATGACCTGAAACCACATGAAAAAAATAGGAATATTATTCGTGACATGTAGGAGTAGACGGAATGCCCATCAGACGTGCGGTGCGCGTGGTACGACCGAATGTGTCGTTTTTAGCAGCTCGGCGCGCGCTAAAAAGGCGCGTTGGGGGATAAAAATCACCCAAACGACCTCAGAATGCCATTAAATCGTATGACAATAGCCTTTGTCTGAATTGTGAAGTGGTCGGGTAGACAACACGTCAATCGGAGGTGTCGTTTGACCATGGTGACTGGAAACGCGTTTCCAGAGTCATAAAACACCAAAACGGCGTGAGACGGTCGAATTCAGAGAAAACGTTCTCCGAATGACCTGAAACCACACTAAAACAATAGGAATTTTATTCGTGATGTGTAGGAGGAGACGACATGCTCATCGGACGTGCGATGTGTGCGGTACGACCGATTGTGTCATTTTTAGCAGCTCGGCGCATGCTAAAAGGGAACATTGGGGGGTCAAAACCACCCGAACGACCTCGGAATTCCATGAAATCGTACGACAATAGCCGTTGTGTGAATTTTGAAATGGTCAGGTAGACGACACGTCAATCGAAGGTGTCGTTTGACCGTAGTGACCGGAAACGCATTTCTGGAGTCATAAAACACCAAAACGGCGTGAGACGGTCGAATTTGGAGCAAACATGCTCTGAATGACCTGAAACCACATGAAAACAATAGGAATATTATTCATGATGTGTATGAGGAGACGGAACGCCCATCGGACGTCTAGTGTGCGCAGTACGACCAATTGTGTCATTTTCAGCAGCTCGGCGCGCGCTAAAAGGGCGTGTTGGGGGGTCAAAACCACCCGAATGACCTCAGAATGCCATGAAATTCATACGACAATATCCGTTGTGTGCATTGTGAAATGGTCGGGCAGAAGGCATGTCAATCAAAGGTGTTTTTTGACCGCGGTGACCGCAAATATGTTTTCGTAGTCATAAAACTCCAAAACGGCGTGAGACGGTCGAATTCAGAGAAAACGTGCTCCGAATGACCTGAAACCACACGAAAACAATAGTAATATTATTTGTGATGTGTAGGAGGAGACGACACGCCCATCGGACATGTGGTGCATGCGGTACGACTGATTGTGTCGTTTTCAGCAGCTCGGCGCGCGCTAAAAGGGCGCGTTGGGGGTCAAAACCACCCGAATGGCCTCAGAATTCCATGAAAACCTACGAAAAAAGCTTTTGTGTGAATTGTAAAATGTTCAGGCAGACGGAACGTCAATCGAAGGTGTCTTTTGACTGCGGTGACCGGAAACACGTTTTTGTAGTCATAAAACACCATAACCGCGTGAGACGGTCGAATTCTGAGCAAACGTGATCTGAATGACCTAAAACCACACGAAAACAATAGGAATATTATTCGTGACATGTAGGAGGAGACTGAATGCCCATCGGACGTATGGTGCGTGCGGTACGACTGATTGTGTCGTTTTCAGCAGCTCAGCGCACGCTAAAAGGGCGCGTTGGGGGGTCAAAACCACCCGAACGACCTCGGAATGCCATGAAATCGTACGACAACAGTCGTTGTGTGAATTGTGAAATGTTCGGGTAGACGTCATGTCAATCGGAGATTCCGTTTGATAGCGGTGACTGGAAATGGGTTTCCAGAGTCATAAAACACCAAAACGGCATGAGACAATCGGATTCGAATCAAACGTGCTCCAAATGACCTGAAACCACATGAAAACAATAGGAATATTATTATTGATGTGTAGAAGGATACTGAATGCCCATCGGACGTGCAGTGCGCGTGGTACGACCGATTGTGTCATTTTCAGCAGCTCGGTGCACGCTAAAAGGGCGCGTTGGGGGGGTCAAAACCACCCGAACAACCTCGGAATGCCATGAAATCATACAAAAATAGCCGTTGTGTGAATAGTAAAATGTTTGGGTAAACGGCATTTCAATCAGAGGTGTTGTTTGACCTCGGTGACTGGAAACGCATTTCTGGAGTCATAAAACACCAAAACGGCGTGAGATGGTCAAATTCTAAGAAAACGTGCTCCGAATGACCTGAAACCACACGAAAACAATAGGAATATTATTCTTGACATGTAGTAGGAGATGGAACACCCATCAGACATGCGGTGCGTGCGGAGAACATTCCTTTTTAGACAACAAAACAATTTCACAAACTAAACCAAATAAGAAAAAAATCCTGAAATGATAGCATTTATTAAATTGGGGGTTTTAAATTATTATAGCACCATGATTTGATGTCATATTTAATTTTATTATATGTATATAATAACTGAACAAATATGTCTAATTTACATTTGTTTTGTTTAGTTGTTTTTTTTTTGTCTTATTGTAGGTTTATTGAAGCAGAAGATTGAAATGGATGGACCTACTCGGATTGTTGAAGCACATTTATCATTTATTGTTTATGACAATCTTGATGTTTATTCTATTTGAAATTTTTTTCCATTTTTTATGATTTTTACCTTGTTTTATCTCTGATTTTTCACCGTGAATTAAAAACACACAATTTGTACATTTCATTAAAAAAATGAAAATCCACAAAAAATACCACAAATTAACCCTAACACATTTTTATGTTAAGTTTTTAAAAAGATAAGTTTATATTGAAATAAAAAATTTATAAAATTTCTAGAATTTATATTTAAAATAGGCTCTCCATTAAGAGGTAGTAAAATTACTTTTTTAGAGAAATACAAATTTTAAGCATAAAATTTGATTTATTATTACCATATACTTAACAAACCTATTGGATGAATAAGAAAAATATTTTATTTAATATTATATATATATATATATATTTCTTTCACTAATAACCTTAAATAAATGTATTTTATTTATTTTCTATTATAATAAAACACATTTGTAATCTTAAAAATATTTCATTTATATGCACTGAATTTTTTTTAAAAAATAATTCCCAGACTAGCGACTACCTGTGGCGGTAGCTATAGGCTGCCTGCCGGGTCAACATTAGCGACCTCCAATGGCGGTTGTTGTAGGCTAGAATTTCTTCCACCTACAGTGACCGCCATTGGCGGTCGCTAATGTTGACCCGGCAGGCAGCCTAGAGCGACCGCCAGGCGGTCGTTGTAGGCCGGAATTTCGGCCACCTAAAGAGATCGCCATTGGCAGTCGTTGTTGTCCTATTTCGACGAGGATAAAGCAACTGCCAATGGAGGTCAGTGGGCGGTCTCTATAGCCTGAATTTTTAGTAGTGTTTGCAGGAGTTCTTTGAAGACGAAGCATTCCTGGATATTATGTCCCAACATTCAGTGGTAGGGATAGTAATCTGGTCTGTCGTCGCAGCCAACTTCTTCAGGTTTCCTTGGCTCTGGGACGTGGAGCAAGTTGTAATTCATGGCGGTGATGAAGTAGCTGCAGACTTGGTCTTCTCAGAATGAGTATACTCTATGTCTTTATTCCTCAAACTGGTTCTACTTAGGTCCTCTCAGATCATCCCACCGGGGCAGAGGCGGCCGCTGATATGCAAGGGGCCCTTGATGATTCGGTGGAGGCCTAGGCAGTGGAGTTGGTGTAGGGGCTAGCTTGAGCATGACAGAGGATGCTTAAGCCCTAACTACTCTCTTTGCAGGATCCTGTAAGGCTATTCGGGACCTCATATTAGTCCACTGCAATGAGTCTTCAATTCTATGGGTGATATCAGAGAGATTGCGGAAGCCAGTGGTGCACTCCACTGGTATGAGCAGTGTTCGCAGCTCATCTCGGAGGTTATCGATTCAGATTGCGAGCATTTCTTCCTGGGGTAGTATCCTGTTCAGAGAGTAGGACAGACCCTTCCATCTGGAAATGAAGTCTAAGACCCTCTCGTTCTCCCTTTGTTTGCAATTCATGAGGTCACTGACTGTTGTTTTAGGAAACGTTGAGTTGAAGTGGAACAAGAACTACTGTCGAAGGTATTCCCATCTCTTTATTGACTGAGCTGGAAGGCTCGTATACCAGACGAAGGTAGGTCCTTGCAAGGTTCTCACGAAGCATCTGAGTTTCACTTCTTCTTGTTGTTTCGGAGTTCCCATCATGGGGTCGCAATAATATGCATAGTGCATAAAATTCTATTCTGGATCTCCTGATCCATTGAATATAGGGAATACAGGGCTCTCAAAGTTGGGAAGAGGAGGCTTGTTTCTCACCAAATATGGATAGGGCTTTCTCTTTAGTTGTATCGGAGCGTGTCGACCTTCCATCGCTTCTAGTCGAGTTGTTACTACTTTGATAGTGTTGGAAAGACCCTGATTTACATCTTGTTGAGCCAGGTCTTTGGTGGGTATAGCCTGAGGCGTTGCTTGAGGATCCGACTCAGCCGACACCAAGGGTGCATATGCCATTTGTGGCACATTAAGAGGGTTCAAACGTACTCACTACATTTTCTTCTTGAATGGAGGGAAGTCTTGGTATTCATCTGAATCCAGGTTCAGATAGTTGGACGGGTCGGGCGCCATATTAGGCGGGGGCCCTGACTGTGCTTTGTTTGCCGGGGAAAACCATGGTCTTTGAGGTTCACTTGCTGGGAGTGCAAGGTGCGGATATTCTTGGGAAACACTTTCAATAAGATGGTTCATCTAGAGCAGCTCAGCGTTGATTCATCTCAATTCTTCCATCTCCTCTTCCTGTTGAGTGAATCTATCCCCGAGCATAAGTGTATCATTTTTACTAAGAGGAGGTGGGTTAAGGGTAACCGGGCCTTTGTTCTCATAAGTTTTGGGGATTTTCAGGGTAAGAAGAGGAGGGTTGGCTGGAGGGGTGGCCATATTTAGGGTTGATCTCTGGTTCCAGGTGTGCACACCTGATGGTTCATTGTGGGTCACAGCCTGAACAGAACCATCATCTCCTGATCCATTCGGATTTTCATCATCTTCGGGGTCACCTGTGGGGTTAACCTCTATGGCATTGATAGATTCATACCGCGGGGTGGAGGAGATGTCGTCTTCCAAATAGTAATAGGATCTTCTGCACCTTTTACTGGCCTTCCCCTTCCTGTCCCGGGATTGCTTTCGGGCTCCTTGATGAAAGGTGAGGTGGAGAGTTCTTTTATGTGACCTTACGGTATGCCTCCCTCTCGAAGGGGATGGTTATTCAAAGGATGGGATAGGGAAGGAACCCCCACTTCTGAATATCCTCCCTAGATGAGAGAATATTGATTCTCGTTGGGGAGGTTGTTGTTGAGGTAATAAAAATGCCCCCAGCCCTGGGGGCTGGGGCTGGCTCCATTCCTTGGACGCTGTGTCTCTTATAGATTTTATTGGTCTTACGGGGGCATTTGTTGTTAAAAATTCTCCCAGCCCTACAGGCTGGGATTGGCCCCAGATTACGGTATTGGATACTACTATCTCTACCTGCCTGATCTTGCGTGCCCCCATTCAGGGGTGAACTGGATCTGATTCCGAGTTCACCTGTGAATTGATTCCCTCTGGGGAGGGAAGCAATTATTGTCGATTGGCCTCTCTTAGGTGAGAGGTATGTTGTATGCTTTCGGTGGATTTATTTAAGATATTATGAATGGCTTGTTCCCATTGAGCCTAATGCTTCTGAGACTTACTCAAGGCCTGTCTCTGTCAGGTGGGTCACCTTTCTTGAATAGGGACCCCAATCGATTACTGTCTTGAAGCGATGACGTTGAAAGACATTATGTCGAATGGGTTTTGCAGGGCGGGAAGCAGAGTGAAATACAGATCTCCATGTTCACCCCATCCTCTGATATGGACTCCCGTTGGGGCATCACCAATGAGGTGGCGCAACTAGTGCAGTGTATGGAAGCAGGCTAACTCAAGGTTTCCTTTACGCCTCTCTGATCGCGGCTGTCACGCCGAAGAAAGAGCTTCCAGGTGGATGTGATGCAGGAGGTCTCTTATCGTCTTTACATGGTCTACATACCCATCATAGGGTAGGAAACTTGATTTCAACCATCAGAGGGTTGTTCATATATTGGAGCAGATGTCATGCACACATTCTTCTGACAACTTTCTAGGTATGTCAAATTGAGAGGTGGCCATGGGCCAAAACATAACCAGTACATCATCCCTGGCTAGTCGTTTCCTCCAGTGCAACATGTCGGCATGCTCCTCCGCCAGTGATTCCTCTACCTAGTCATCCCAACTGAGATGCTCACTGACAGTGTGGTCGGAGGTAGTGGGGCTAGTAGGTATCTAACTATCATGTGGGTGGTTTCGGGGTGGCTTAGAAGATGATCATGGTCCCATACCACCCCCTGATTGAAGAAGGATGTTGTTGGTGACTGGATGGGAATCTGACATGTTGGATCTTGTCCTTCTGAGTGCCTCAGCATAAGAGGGCTTTTCTGTGCTTGATTTGGCAGGGGGAGGACCTTCCTGTCGATATGATATGTCACTGCAGGGAGGACCTCCATTATCTGTGCCGTAATGGCAAGGGATACCATTACAGCTGGATGCCCCACTACATAGAGGACTTTTTTAGTGCATACCTTGGGGAGGACCTCCAAGGCGTATCGCAGCCAGGGGAGGACCTTCTGGCTACGCCGCACAGTTACGGGAAGGACCTTCGCAAAAACTGTCATCATAGTGATGATGACCATCATGGTTTGACATCCGATGTGTATCCTGTGGAGGACCTTCAAGACACATTGCGACAAGGGGAGTACCTTCTTGTTGTTTGGGGGAATTGCGGGGAGGACCTTCGCAATGGCGGTCGTGGTGGCAAGGACTACCATCACAGCTACCGCAATAGTGAGTACTAGCATTACAGCTTCCACAGGGAGAATATCTGTGGGGTACACCATGGGGAGGGCCTTCAGAATGTACTGAAATGAGGGGAGGGCCTTCTCGTTGCTTGATGTATCTGCGGGGAGGACCTCTGTTATCAAAGTGGTGAGGACTACCACCGTGATCTGATGTCTGGATGTGTGGAGTGTTGTTGCAATGTAAACCTTGGGGAGGACCTTTAGGGCAGGCCACCGCAAGGGGAGGGCCTTCTTGTCGTGATGAGACGTCACTATGGAGAGGGCCTCCGTAGTTGCGACTATGATAGCGAGGGCTACTATCATAATATGTGGTCCCACTGCACGGAGAGTTTTTGGAGTGTATACTCTGGGGAGGACCTTCAGGGTGGACCGCAGAAAGTGGAGGGCCTTCTTACTGCTTGATCTTCTGGTCATGCAGATGGCTTCCATGACTCGCATCAAAAGATAATCTCTCGTGATCGATCATTATATGCCCGTGTGGGAGGCCCCCGCGGGTGCTCTGGGAGGACCTTCTGAGATACTGGTAGCGACATTACGGGGAAGACCTTTACAACTGCTACTGCCACTCCCATAATATGGTAATGGGTGTGCAGGGTTATGAGCCTTCGATATGTGCTTAGTGGCATCGGGAACCCCAGATTTCATCAGAGCGTAGTCATGAACTCGCTCTTTATTTTCCGGCTACCTTTGGCATGTTCAGGGAGCTCTCTTGCAGGCACTGGGGACCGTCTACTGTTGATAACAACCTTCACCTTTGGTTTCCCTTTCTAATTGGGTCTCGTGATAATGCTAATATATACTGATGAACATATTGAGTTTTAGCAGGGATATATGCCTTCTCTGAAGCATCCACTGTGATGGATGGGTGTCCCCCAGTTGGAATGAGTGAAGATGCTTGATCTGGTTTCCCTTGTATCATGGGATATGGTCGATGACCCTCCTGGGTAGAAGCAGGGATGCAGATCTGCTCTGAGGTGGCTATCTCGTCTCTTATATGAGTCACCTCAATTGGGGAGATATGCTCACGGGCCTGAGTCCTTGTTGTTTCCGCTGATTCAATTACATTCTGGAAAGTCTAAAAGATATTATGTGGGATTGATACCTGCTCCTCCATCATTGCCAGGATATCCAGAGAGATATCTTTGGTTGGAACGGGTATGAAGGCCCATTCCAGTATCAGAGTAGGAATATCTTGCTCCGGTCCTCCAGTGGTTAGTGGGTACTGAAAATTCTGCTATGTCGGGGCAGGTGAACGAGTCTGACCCTGTACCAGGATATGCTGGTTTAATTCTCCATTTGCTTCCACATCGGGGTGGCGGACTTTACTTGCATCCGCAGGGAGCTGGCCCTGCATATGTTGGTTCCCCACTGTATCGATTCAGTGGACTTTGTTGGCTAGGAGACGTGTCCGCCTATTAATTTCTGCCACATCTGGATGGCAGGCTTTGTTGATTTCCACCATATCGGGATGGTAGGCATCAGTAGCATCTTCTAGGAGCTGTTCCTACAGGCACTGGGTTTCCACCATGTCTAGTTGGTGGGCTTCATGACCCCAAGCAAGGAGAAGTGCCTGCCAGGTAGGTGTCATCCTGTGTGGGTGACAGTCTTGACGAAGCTCGGTGAGAATGCTCACCTGCTCGTATGATGCCACCATTTCGGGATGGTGGGATTTGGAGGATTGGACAGGTGTATGTGTATGCTCGTGATATTTCTCTGTTAATAGGCAGCGGAGCTCCTCTTTAAGGACAAGGGTGATGACTGGTCCCTGATTGCACGTTTTCCGCCCTCGTTGGGCGGTCCGAGGGGTCAGATCTCTGGGAGTGTGGGCCTGGATCCTCGGGGTGATATCCTCCCTAGTGTGAGGGTATTGAGTCACGGCGTAACGCGACGGCATCTTCTGGTGGGGGCCTTAGAGTGGAACCCCCGTTTAGTGGGGATGAAGTCCTCAGTGTCAGCCTCATCCACCTCCCTAAGATAAGGGAGGTATACGTTGTCCTGTTCTGGGGATAGACTCCCGAAATGGTTTGAGATGGCAACAGGAGCTGTCTAGAGGGTCTTGGCCGACTGAAGGGTGCGCATGGCCGCCTCCTCCATTGGTAGAATACCGTTCAAGTGTTACTCTTGGATCAATGAATCTGAGACCCAGCGTTGAAGACTCTTGAGTAGGTGATGGGATCCTTCATTGTTGGTAATACACGATCATTGTGTTTCTTGAATTACGCATCTACGAGTTCCTTCGTGATGCCATTGGATCGAAGGGAGTTCTGATTGGTACCTATAAAATATTTTTACAAATACAAACAAAAAACCTGTCAAAGAAGAATCTCATAATCCCATGTGTAATTAATGACCTTGATTGTCCCTCCTTGTGAGTATGAGGGGGCACAAACTGGGATTAGGGTAAATCTTTCATGTTGGTTAAAGATTCACGTCGGGTTCACCATTTTTGTTTTGATGCGGGGGGGGGGGGGGGGGGAACGCTGCTACCAATGGTTGATTTTAAAAAGGCTAAGTTCTATTTAATCACTCATGTTGGTTGCATAATGTTTTCTTCGAAATTCCCAATGGTTCCGTATCCAATGATACGTGGACCTTCTTTCCAAAGGAAGGTGTTCGCTGGGCGATTTGGCCAGCGACACTTAAGAACTCACATTGTTCGAGAGGATGGGAAGTTGGGCTCATTTCACCCTCTTGGGGGGGATTATTTCCTATTTTAGGACTCTCTTATAGATTTAAGACTTATTCATATGTTTGCGAATCTTTGGTTTATCCCCAAGAATAGTATCCACGGATTATCCCTGGTTGGAAATGATCAACTGAACGTAGGAATTTGGAATCATTTAGGCTCGAGGTTTACCATACCTCCTTGGATTAATGAATCTGAGGAATTTGGACTCATTGAGATAGTACATGTTTAAAGCCTCATAACTGGGCACTCTGGAGTTTATTGCCATCCAGGGGAGACAAATAATGACTTGAGAATTTGGATTGAACCTATGATACGGGCTTCCTACGTATCCTCGTGAGAGGAATCAGAATCCATGTAGCTCGATGCCACTCAATGGGACACATCATCTTTTAAGGTCGTGTGACAAGGACCCAACCGTACAGTTTAATGTCATGTGGAAAGGACACCCGGGTGAGGGATGCTTGGTCAAATCCGGTGCAGGACTTACGCCGAAGCTGCCCGGAAGACCCAAGGGAAGTGATTTCCTAGGCCCAGAGATGGTCCTACTGGGGTATAAGGACATGGTCTGACAGAGAAAAAGGTGTATGTAATATTTAAAGATCGGTCTTTCACCTCGGGGAAGTTTCCTACGTATCCCAGTTGTCCTGGAATAAAAGTCCACGTGGTTCTGGAAGATTAGGGATTACAAGTGAGAGTTGCCTATTGTTGGGATTTAACCTCAGGGAGGTGTCCTACATACCCTATTTGGGAGACAGGGATCAAAACCCATTTAGTTCATTTAACCGCTGTTGTTTTGCAGACGCCGCAGCCACCACAAATCTCTAAGCCCATGTGAGTCATGATCAGTGTGAGAAATAAGAGAATGCAACAGACTTGGAAAGACTCGCACTTTTTCCTCCTCCAGGGAAGGTAGACGGAACCGCATGACTCTCATTATCCCTGATGTAAGAGTGGGGAAAAGGTAGTAGTCGTGTGGTAGAGACAATGGCTATGGCAGGGGAGAGAAATGGTCGGTACCGCTGGATTCTCCATCTTCCTGATGTTGGAGGGAGGTAGAAGTTTCATCAGTAGGGGCTAGGGATACGACATCGTAGCAATGAACCTTCCCAGAAGGGAGGAGAAGGCCATTGACTTCTGGCGAGGATGGTATGGGGCTTACTCTAGAAGGGATGCCCAGCCACTCCCAGGAGAGGGGAGAAGTGCTCACCGCTGGTCCTCGTAAAAGGAATGGCCAGCGGGATCCCTCAATCTTGGCAATTGGATAGGCACAAAGGGGACTCCTAGGCTTAGACCCTGCACTACCGTGGGAATGTGAACCTAGGAATGCTTCGGGAATCTACTCAAGGGTAGGGGCAACCCCTTTGTCCTCACCAACCATGGGTATGTGAACTCAAGTTGGACCGATAACGCACCTTAAGGTTTCATCCTATGGGTATGGTGGCTTTGGTAGAGGCCTTAGATCGAGGCCGGTGAATAGGCCAATGAAGGGATTGCGGTGGATCGGGCCGGATTGGGAGGGTTTTATATGGCTCGGGGAATAGAAACACTGAAGGAGTTGGTGGGCCACATGGGTGCATAAGGAGTGACGCCCTTCACGTAGGGGAGTGCTACGTGGTTGGAGAGGTCGTCTGCGTACCAGGGTGGTATGTGGATTGATGGGCCTTTCGTGTACCAGGGTGGTACGCGGCTTCGGGTTTGGCCTATGTACCAAGTTGGTACTTGGAGCTAGAGTCCGCGTGAGCAGCGGCGGCCAAGGGCATCGCCGGTCATGGCTGCGTCTGCGTAGGAGGGTGCTACGTGGCGCGTTGGATCGAAAAGGGTGCATAAACTCTCTGGTCCATGGGGAGTACATTCGTAGAGGGGTCATGGATCATGGCTTTAATTTTAGTTCGCGGTTCACCAATTTGTTATGAATTTTTCGGTTCTTTATCAATTCGTTTCCAGTTCTATACCTGTACCGGTTCACAAATTAGAACTTCGTAGTTCACGAAATCCTAAGCCCCTTCCTTCAAAAATCCACTCCTTCAATCTCTTCTAGCCTCCGAATATCCAAGCATTCGAATCTAAATCCCCATCCCCTTTCTTCTCCCCCTCGACGTCCTTTTATAGAGGGAGGTAAAGGGTTGTATTGTGGTCATGTGGCACCTTTTTCGGAGGCCCATGACCGAAAACCCTACCTATGGATGACTTGGTCAATCCGAGGTTCATGGGGGTTCATTGAATGCACCTCACCTGTGAACCAAGTCGGTTCGAGGGGTGCTTTGCGACCGTGCAGGGCTCCGCCTCTTTTCCACGAAAGACAGCGTGCTCGGCATGGTCTGGTCTGGCACGGTTCGCGGCTGGGGCGGTTCACAGCGGTGGACCAGCCTGGTTTTCATCCTGGTCTGCACCCGCATAGGGGCTCTCGCCTCCATTTCACGGATGACGCTGGCCCGCGGGGGGCTCTCTGAACTGGCCGTGTGCCACTGATGTTGAACTGGTACGCAGACCGGTCGGTCCTTTGTCAATTTTAAGTATTTTTCATGTTTTTGCCCAATCTTCTAAGGGAAATTTGGTAGAATCCTTTCTCAAATTAAGGAGGGGATTCTCATTCCCCTTTGCAGATTTTTCAGGACCCTACAGTAATAAAAGTTTTTAAATATTAAAAAAAATATTCAAATGAAATTATTAATGATATTTAATATATAATATTAATTATATATATATATTTATTTAATTAATAATTTTTTTTGTAAATGTTTTTTTTATTTAAATATAATTATTAATATTTTTACATTTATTTATAATTTTATAAATGGTAAAAATTATTTTCACATTTATATAGCTAATAATATTTCTTAAATAAAATTATCCACTTGGAAATATAATTATCAACTATTAATGTTTTTATATAAATAATAACATATTAATATATTAATTATTTGTGGTATTTTTTTTTATCATTAATATTTACCTTTTTGTATGTATGCATATAATTATTTTTGAATAAAATTATACATTTATATAATTAACGATGTGTTTTTTTTATATTAATTTATATATATATATAAATAATATTTTTATTTTTTATTTTTTAAATATAGTTACTAATTTATTATATTTTTTATATACAATTAATAATATATATATATATATGTATAATTAATTAATGATAATAATATATCTATATATTAGAAATTGTAAATCCATTTAATTATAATTATCCAATTTTAGTAATTCTAGAGTTTTATAATTAATATTATATAGTGAAATTTTTTATATATTTAAATCTATGATGTAGTTGTTAAGAATTTTATTAATACATGTGTAATTAAAATATATATTCTTAAAATAATAAGACTTTATTATTATTTTGAATATAGCTTCTAGTACATTTGAAATTAATCTTACACAGCTTCTGTTGACTCTTAAATAGAGGTCTTTATCATATCTAAGTTTATCTATGAAAAATATACTTATATGAGTGAAAAAATTAATGATGATAAAGGTGTTTGAATAAGATTAAACTAAATCATTGTAAGAATAATTTATTATGTAGCTTTGGTTTAATCTAACACAAAGATCTCTATCAGTTCTAATTTTAGCACTCATAAATCTATATATATCAACACTAAAATTAGAACATATAAAAATATATTTGTATGATTAAACTGAATATTCATAAGTATACCTTTGAATTTATTATTCTTTATAAGATTAAACCAAGAATTTTTAGTGTTAAATTTAACACTGATAGTGATCCATATTTATCATCTATAAAATTAGTGCAAGTAAAATATTAAATTATCAGTGCTTATGATTTAAGTTCTACTAATGCCTCTTTTATTAATGATTTTTAATAATAATTAACAATTACATCACCTTCTTAATTAAATAACTCAAACCATGTTGTATATCAGACTTAGAAATCATGATATTGCAGAAGCTATACTATGTTACACCGCCTCATATTATTTTCTAACTGATTCCGCTTCTGAAATAGAAGGTATAAAATCTACTCTGATCATGATTCTTTTTTGGATATTTTTGGGTTTATTATTCATGTAAAACAATTCCACTAGCACAACTTCCACTGTTCCAACCCCTCTCATCATTTTTTATTTAATTGATGTGATAATCATTTATTCATTTTGAAAACCTAGTGCAATTGATGTGTTTATGAAAAATTTATGTTGTTTGATCTCCCCTTAAAAAAATTAAAAGTCATTAAATTAATTTTGGATGTTTTTTTGTATTTATGGTTATTTATGTGTTTTACAAAATAAAAGTGTTCGAATATTACTACATTTTAATTATATAGAATATAAAATTTATTACTTATATTCTTTTTATTGATTAGATCAATGATTTAATGGAGGGTTGAGTTGTTGGTTGATTTAATTTTTCAGAGTGACTTTCAAGATAAAACATTTATTTTTTTACTTAAGTTCTTGTTTAGATTTATTAAATTGGTTTAATTACTTACATGTGCATGTTTGTGTTTCATTTTTATCATGGAATGAGTCACAGAATGTGGAAAAAATATTAGTATGCCTCTAGGTCTTCGGGCTATGTAATATGAGCCTCCAGGTCATGTAAGGGTTCCCTCTCAACATAATTAAAAAGGTGATATCTAGTAAATCAAAATTCAAAGGTATTTGATCCAAAGTGTCATAGAGTGTTTTATATTGGAATTTATAATTGAAATTCCATGTAGGTTGGTGTTTATGTATAGTTTTATTGAATGAATGTGTTTTAAAATGTTTTATTAAAAAACAAAACGTTTATTTTTGAAGGGTTGAAAATAGAATTTTTTTGATGTTTTTGTACATAAGTATTTGAAGAATAATTGTTTATAATGAACAAGTATTTTTTTGGTTTATTTGAAAAATAATATCTTTTTTTAGAATGGATAGTTTTTTATTAGAATTATTATAGATATTTTATTAGTTTTGATTAGTGGAAGTATATTTTTGAGTGATTAAGGTTTTTTGGGTTTTAATTTTAAACAAAAAGTTAGTTATTTTCATAATGAACTTATTTAGCTATGTTATAGTGGATTTGGGATGAATTTTGTTTTGATATAATAGATTTTGAACTCTTTTTGTAATTAAGGATTTGTTTTTCTTACTATGTATCTCATGGAAGAGTTTGTTTTAAACTAATTTTATAATGTTTTATGGTTATATGTTCGTTTAGATTTCACATGGATTCAAAACATGTAATTCAAATTTGAACCATGTGTAATATTACCAAATGAGCATATTGGGATTTATTTTTATGACATTTGAAATTATAGTTTTGAGGTATAAAATGTTTGTTGTGATTTATTTTATATTTGGAAATTTTTTTAAACTTAATATCTATGAGTTTCAAAACATTATCCATTACCACTTCCTTAATTGGAGGTGTCAACATCCATTGCAGTTATTGACTGGGATTACTCACTTCTAAAAATATCACCGTATGTGTGGATATAAATGGGATAATGAACACCCATTATGTTTCATTACTTCTTTATAGGAATCACATTTATAAATTATAATTACTTATTATTAAAACTAAAACTTCAAAGGTGTGATGTAAACTTACATTTGAGGTTAACCTACTGATACAAGGATCCCTGTAATGAAACATTAATTAAAAAGTAAAAAACTTATGACATAAAATATTGAGATAAATATAAAACTAATTTTAATAAAATATATATGTTAAAAACATACCATAAATGTATAAATTTGGGTTCATGAGATACAGAAGCATCTAAAATATTTAATGGATAATCATCGCATGTGGGAGATCTAGATTTATCTAGAACAAGATAGGTATATTAAAGCTTTACGAATGCGATCTTTTCTTTATTTCATAGAAATAAAACAACAACAATACATAGTTAGGGATCAAAATTAGGTTTCATAATTAGTTTTTTTCATTCTATAATGTTATGGGATGTTCCATATGATTTTAATTTTCTTTTCAAGATTGATCATGAAACTAAAAGGGAAATATTTGGGCATTTTGATAGAATCCTTGTATAAATTTATCTTAGTTCAACCTTAATTGAAAGATTTATTCTTATTACAAAGGATAATCATTTTTAACTTTTAATTGAAACCAATATAAATCCCCTCTTTTTATGTCCTTCAAATGTATTGGTCATACTAGTGATAAATGCATAAGAGATTTGGTTTTCACCCTATGAAATATATTGTGGAATGGGCTAGATAGATGTAGACAAGGGATAAAGTCCTTGGTCAATATGATCTTAGTAAATGATCTTAATAAAGGGAATCAATATGTTTCTGATGATGTTATGGTTGGTGGGGATTCCTCTAAACACCCCTTTGATAATTTATCTAAACTAAATCCTAGGAATTATATTAAAGGGGAGGATATAACTACTTAATATGCCAATGTGTTGGATAGTGATGTGGCCTAGACTCTAATCATTGGTGATGCTATCATTTTTTCCAATAGATGGATTTTCTATAACTATTAAAAATTTCACAGACCATTATGGAAAAATTATATGGGGTTATTTGTCTAATACACAACCCAAGTTATCATATGATAGTGAGGTTGTTTGGGATAATGTTTTATTACTACTAAAATAATTTTGGGCCTCTGGTAAAGTTAATAAATTTATACTACTTCTGAAATATTTTTAATTAAGCCACAAAGAAGAAATGAAGCATCTCAATAGGTTTTATGTACACCTTATATGGAAATTCATAGTCTATAGGTGTTTAATATCCCTAATAAGCAGGTAGAGGATGCTAGTTATAAATAGAATACACTATTTTCTAACATATCCTAGGATGTTGTCTCTAAATATTTTGTTGCTGAAGTGTAATTAGAGATAAAAAGAGGTGTTGGAACCCAGGGGAAGGGCCTATTTCTAATTAAGGGGACATGAGATGTGACCATTTTTGGTTTAGGATTGTCAAAAGTATCCCCTAATGGGTCTCTTGTTTGACTTAGGTCTTTTAAAGCCTCTTGTCTGGTATCTTTAATCAAGAATGACCTTGATCATTCTAGGAGATTTGATTCTAGTTAAAAACAAGCACTTATGGAATATTCTTTACCCACTCTTGTGTTTTTATAACAACCATCACTAAGATGGGTTGCCAGTTTTTTTATGTTTATTAGGAGGAAGCTGAAAATTTTAAGGTTAAACACAGGGCTTTAGTCCACACTCATAACTATTATGAGTTTTTGTTCAAAATTTAATGAGGTGGATCAAAATAGAGGAAAATATTTGGTTGACATGATGAATTCTGGTGAGGATATTCTAGTCAAGAATCATGTTTGTTCACCTACTAATTTAGAGGCTCTTAATGGAGAAGTCTTCTAGATGAAGTCAAGTGAAGTTAGAATATGTCCTTTAAATATATGATCACCTCCAATAATAAAGTCTTTATAAATTTATTTAAGTGAAAAGAAGGCTGATATTAAAGAACATGTTGATGATGTGTCTTTGGATTTTTGTGGAAGAAGCCTCACTTTATCTAGAATCGCACACAAAGTAGGGAAACAAAAACAAATAGAGGGACAACAAATTTAACATGGTTCATTTAGATGACTTGTGTCCATGGGGAAGAAAGCATATTTTCATATTTAAACAAAAATAAAAGAATTTAAAATTCCCCCTACATATTATAGACTGGAACACCCCCACCTTTTCCACACATTTTAGCCCATATTTATATCCAACGGGAGGAAGAAGTAGATTTAATAGAACACTATAATTTCTCTCTGGGTAGTCACCAACTCCTGCTGTAATTTCTTTAGACGAAACTAACTCTTATTGTTGTCCCATATTAGTGGTCAACCACCATTTTAGGTGGTGGTATTTATCGTCAACATTCAAAAATCTCTACCTTGATGATAAATACCACCAATTTTCTGCTCAAATAAAAACTTCATGCAACTGCTAAAAAAATATTTATACTATTGCTTCTCCCTTCCCAATGCTCGTAGGTCTCTCAAGTATGAGACATAGTGATCAAGTCCAAACTATGTTGTAACTTGATCATTGTAGTTTCCTCCTATCCTTTAGAGGAGGAACAAAAATATCAAATATGATTATGAGGTAGTGAAAAAAATCTTTCAGCATGGAGATTAGCCATAAAAAATAAAAATCATAATTTCTGAAAACAGACTGCACCAGTGAATATGGAATGGTCAAAAACACTAAAATCAACTATTTAATTTCTCAAATCGGATTCCAAATGAATATAAAAATTTATTCCCAAGTAATTTTCAAAAAATAATGCCAACTCAAATTACATTTTTTCAATTTTGGGGTGTGGATGCATGCGCTACCCACTTTCAAGTGACCCCAATTCCTTGTTTTAACTTTTCCTATTTTATTCAAACATGCATCTCCTTAATTATATTCCATTTTACACAGAATAAAAAAACACAAAGACTCCAACTTTTTCTTTCTAGAAGTGGAACCTCCTCCCAATTTTTATCTTATTATAATACCATATTTTACATATCTGGTCACATAACATATTCAAACAATAGCGATTAAAAAAACAAAGGAGAATTCAAAAACAGAGAGGGTTGGCCTGAATATGTGGGTTCGTATAGCAGGGGTGAGCTAATGCGATGAAAACAGCGGGACTGAGTTCCCAACTCTATCACTGAGTAGGAAACTCAGATATAAAATGGTGAAAGTTTTCACAAGTTGTTAGGTCTACTAGGATAGATACCCTAAGAGGGGGGTGAATCAGGGTATGACAGATTAAAACAAATGCCCCCTTTTGATCTTTTTTCATTTTTAGTCAAAACTCTATTCTCTCTCCTTCCTATTTCATAGAATGAACAAAAATTAAAACATTCACAAGACACATCAATTTTACTTGTTTCACCCTCACTGGACTACGTTCAGGAATCATACACTGGCAATTCACCAATGTACCAAATCCACTATAACCACACTAATATTTACAAGTTTAGAGTGGACTCACTGTATCTCCTGGTTTACAACCAACCACAATGTGAAAGATCACTACTCTCTCAACTAAAGTGCGCTCACAACTTCTTCAGAATATCCACTAATAGTTTATAGACATGTAGTTCCCTTCATTATCTCAAATTAACACATCCTCTACTATATGTAGATTCTCTATTGATTTCCAAATTTCATCCACTGAAGAATACCACTTCACTATAGTACTACCAGAAAACTCTAAATCTTTCATGCATCCCTTAATGCATCTTGCATACAAATTTATTGCCTTGCATGGAAGATTCCACTTTTTTTATGAAATACCCCTTGCGTGTAACTTCAATCTTATGCGCAAATAAAATCTTACATGCAACTTTCTTAGCTTGCATGTAACTCAAAATATTCCACGCAACTCCCTTTTCACAAAATTCTTACACAATCTAGAGATCTAATTCTTTCTAAGTGTTTATCTTCCCTAAATGAGGGGGGTCGCCTCTTATTTATAGGTGTTTCTGACCCCTGCGCAGAAGATTCACCGTGTCACGCAAGATTCTATTCAAGTGTGCAAAAATCCATTTGATGTCACATTGGGTGTGCAAGTTTCTTTCGTGCAACCTCATCTTTCATGCAACTTTGAATCTTTCCTGCAATTCATTTATCTTCTAATTTTCAACATTCTGATCCCAAAACATGCCTTGCAAGCAAGTTTCCAAACCACCATAGATCTTGCACGCAACTTCCCTAGAAAACGGCACCGCCTTAGATCTGTTCTTTTTGTACCACCTCCAGATCATCCATTCATTTTTCATCATTCTTTTTCAACATAGGTTGTCAATAAAATCTCTAGAACTCAACAACTCACCATGGAAACCCTCTTTTTCAAAAAAACCCAGCTTTTTCAATAAACACAAACACCACAAAAATGGTTCAATGTTACCTTGAGAGATTTTTCCCCAACAATCTCCCCCTTTGGGTTTGTTGACATCTCTTCTCATAATAACTCTATATACTTTGATTCCTCAATAAATCTCCTTCCATAATCTACCATAATTCATCTCTTTTGATTCAGATAATGGACAAATATTCACTAACCACATACTCTAAGACCACATGAGCAATGCTCGGCGTCAGAAAAAAGAGTAGTATGAAAAGTTCATCAATGAATCACTTAATTTCTGACACCAATTGATGATACCATACTGATACCAATAAACTAATTTTATCAATAACATCATCTAATGTGATATCTAATCTTTGATCAATCACTTCAAGCATTGTCAGATTTATTACTCTCCCCCTATTTCACTGCTCCCCCTATCTCACTACTCCACCTTCTACTTTCATCATGAACCTCAGCTACCGTGATATATAATCTTTGATCGATCACTTCAAGCATCTTCAGATTTAATACTCTCCTCCTATTTCATTACTCCCCCTATCTCGCTAATCCACATGTCAGATTCTCCTCGTGTCTTGATTGAAGACATTTTATTTCGTAAAAGACACACTTTCTCCCCCTTGAATAGTCACATTTTCTCCCCCTTTGTCAACAAACCCAAAGGTCACTCCTTCGAGGGTTGACAATAGGGTAAGAATTTAGATTAGAACATTAGGGAAAGAAACACCATAACTTAGTGAGAGGTAGTTTCCACACCCACACTTTTTCAAGTATGGGGAGTTGACTGCACTCCCAGAGCCAGTCGATGTCTCTTGAAAGCTTCCTTGGGTAAGACCTTTGTCAGAATGTTTGAAACCAGTAGCTCTGCAGGCACATACTCCAACTTCACTAATCCTTGATCCACCTTCTCCTTGATAAAATGATATTTGATCTCAATGTGATTTTTCCTTGAGTGATGGACTGGATTTTTTCTAAGATTTATATCACTTGAATTATCACACTAGATTCCGATCGAAGACTTCATTTTAACGCACATATCATCAAGTTGTTGCTTTATCCACAATAACTATGTGAATGCTTGAGTAGCAGTAATATAATCAGCTTATATAGTTCTCAATGAAATGAAATCTTACTTCTTTCTTAGCCAATAAATACACAAACCACCAAGATAGAAATCACCTCTCAAAGTAGATTTCATGTCATCTGCTGATTCGGCCCAATCTGCATCTGTATATCCCAAAAGATCTAGATGATATTTATCATTATACATCAAACCAAAATCCATAGTTCTCTTAATATACTGAATTATTATTTTCACTGTAAGAATGTGTATTTCCTTGGTATTTCTTTGATATCGCGTTTCTTGGCATGTGGCGAAAACAATATCAGGTCTTGTCATTGTCAGGTACAGTAAAATTCAAATAACCTGCCTATATTCTATAATATTAACTTCCTTGAAATCATCATATTTTGATAATTTCATCTTATCGAAAAATTTTATTCCCAATGACATTCTTATCTAATGGACTCGAAAAAATCTCTCATATCGGATTCTTATCAATCTGATCTAGCTCTTCATTCATATCTTGAACCCAATTTTCATCTTCAACTGTGTCAACAAAACATTTAGGCTCTACCTGAGATATGAAGGATGTTTGATATAGATATTTCATTCTTATTGTCTAAAATGGAGCTGACTAATCACCAATCATATTTTTCCTATCAATTTCAGCTTGATTCCTTGGATTCTGTACAGATACAGATTTTACTTCCTCATACTCATCATCAATATCTTCTTCTAAATTAGCACTGGCCACTTCTACTCCTTCTGTGTTTATTTCCTCATCATCACTTTCCTCAAGAAATTGTTTATTGTGTCGTTGAATTATCTCTTCATTCTCCACTATAGTGACATCATTTCTCTCAACCACTTTTCCCAACCTCTTATTAAATCATTTGTATGATTTTCTTTTTCTAGAGTATCTAAGGAATATCCCCTCATCTTTTCATGACTCAAATTTCCTATGTTTTTCTTTGTTGTGGATAAAGAACTTGCTTCCAAATATTTAAAAGTACTTCATCGTAGGGTTCTTTCTGTACCACATCTCATACAGAGTATTTCCTTCCTTCAGACACAACAGATCCCTATTATAAATGTAGACCGATGTCAAAACTGCTTCCTTCCAAAATTTCTCTCATAGGTATTTTTCAATGAGCATCATTCTGTCCATGTTTTTGATGATCCGATTTCTCCTTTCAACCACTCCATTCTATTGAGGATTTCTCACTGAAGAAATTTTATTTCTTATTCTATGTTTCTTTATATAGTCTTCCAACTAAATGTTTGTGAATTCTGTACCATTTTTAGTACGAAACATCAGAATTTTCTTCCCAAGAATCCTTTCATATTCCATCTGGTAATATTTTAAGAAACTAAACACATAATACTTATGGTAAATGATGAATACCCATGCCATTATACTATAATAATCAATTAAAAGAACTTAATAACTCTTCCAGTCAATGGATCTTGGTGAGATGGGTCCATAGACATCAGCATGCACCAATTCAAGAACTCTTGTTGACTTCTTTTAATTTTCTTTGTACATATTTCTAATGATCTTCCATTGTTGAAAAGAATTTCATGTATGTGTATGATAACGTGATATATTAGGTGGGTCTCTAGTTGCATCACATTTCACCAGATATTATAGGGATGGTTGGCATAGATGACCAAGTCGTTTATGCCACAACTTGTTTTCTTCCCCTCTGGATAGAAAGCACATATCTTCTTCTCCACTTACTAGGTATAGATTTACCTTTGTCCTTTTTACCTGTAGGTTCATTGTACCATATATTCCCTTGATGACACACATCTTCTTGGTAAACCATATAGAATTCCCTAAGTCACACAGTTGACTGACACTGAGCAAATTGTGATTGAGACCTTCAACAATCAAGACATCAGCACATCTTATTTCCTTTCCCCCAAACCTATCCATTCACAATATAATTATCTTTAGGAATTCATCATTTACAAACTTGAAAACTCCATATTTTTCATATTTTATTCCTGTAACTAGATCCTTATTTCTTGTCATGTGATACATGCAACCACTATCAAGGATACATACACCAGAACGGTCTGATGCTTTAAGGGATATTTCAGCAACCACTTCCTTCTCTACTTTCTTCTTCTTGGTCCATATTGTTGTCTTCACACTCGGCATAGATTGATACTTATGATATTTCTCAAAGTATGATGGACCGGCTTCATCTTTCAAATCTTCAAATCTATTTTTCATTTTCAAATCACCTGTTGGTTCATTGATCTTCTACTTGAGAACATTTTGATTTTGCTTTGAACATTCCTCTGTATGGTTTATGGACAAAATCTAGCCATGTTCCCAAATCCTCAACACCAAAAATATTTCCCTTCGAAATAAGTTCTAAATAATTGATCTATATTTGGCTTCCACCTCTGTTCTTGTGCCCTTCGGTATATTATGGCTATAGAACACACATTTTTTGAGTGTCCCATCTTTCCACAACAATAACACCTGATAAAAGGTGAATTCCTTCATGTCACTTCTATATTTCCATTAGTTACTTGGGTTCTTTTAATTTTCTGATTCTTCTTTGTACCCACATCAATTTTCATTCTCAGAATGGATGCTTTTAGTATAACTTCAACCCTCACTGCTTTCTGTTTCTGATCGAGCCCCAAATCAGCATTAACATCTAAGTTGGATTTCTGCTTCTTTCCTACTAAACAACCAAGATCCTCTTTCATCTTTTCAGTCTTCTGAATGATCTTATTTTCCAATAACATGCTGGGAATCAAAAAATTTCTTGGTACTTAACTTTTTTTCATATACTGACAACTTCTCCTTCAAGTTCATCGATACGCTTGATTTTATCTTTCATTGTGTTATTCAAGCCATTGATATCCCTTTTCGGTTCTTCAATCATGATTTTATACTCACTAACTGATTTTGAGTCCTCTGGTGTTGATGACTTGAGTTTCTCAATTTCTTCCATCAACTCAGACTTCTCTTCTTCTTGCTGCTGTATATAGAGTTTGGTGTCACGAACTAATTTGTTGTCTTTATTTGTTTTTGGCTCTCCAAACATCTATCTCTTCAAGAGAATCCTCTAACTCTGCTTGTATATCAACTCTTCCTTCAACTTCATCTTCTTTATAAATGTTAGTTTCTTTCTTTTTCTGATTACTATCGACAACATCCACCATAAAATTTTCTTCATGATCTTTACACTTTTCAATATCCTTATCCTCTTCAACCTCAGACTCATCTGAACTGTCAAATTCTTGTGAGATAGGATTCTTATTCTTGAAGAAATTTCTCTTGAATGGTTTCTTCCCTTTCACATATGATGAATACTTATTTTTGGGAATTTCAACTTCAACATCATCATTATCGTCATCTTGAAACTTTTTGGGGCACCTTGCTTCATGATGACAAACCTTTCTGCATCTAAAGCATGCTAGTGGATGTTTCCCTTTAAACTTTCCTTTTCCTATTTGTAGATTTGAAGAAAGGAATAACATCACCTCATCTGTCTCTTCTTCTTCTTGAGTATCTTTAATGGTGAGCTTATTCATGGCCTTGAATGCCACCTCTTTGGATTTTCCATTTTCCACAGATTCATTATCATCATTACTCATTTCATATGAAACCAAGGTACTGTGAAAATTGTCCAGTGTCAGCTCTTTTGGATCTTTATCTTCCAGTACTGAAACTTTTGGATTGAACCGAGGTGGAAGTTTTCTTAAGATGCGCTTCATGATCTTTATGTCTTCAATGACTTTTTCCAATACCTCTCATATCTTCCACAAAAATATTTACCCTATAAAATAATTATTCAATAGACTCATTTGGGTTCATTTTTAGATATTCATACTTTTCCACAACACTTGTTGATTTGATTCTCTAACCTTTGAATCTCCTTCATATATGATCAAAAGTTTTTCCCACATGGCATGTGATTTTTTACATGACATCACCTTTTTATAGATAGAATTAGATAGGGCTCCCCCTAAAGCATTGATTCCTTTGGCGTCACCATCCAATTATCTTCATTCAACATCTAATAATTCACCACTATTAATATCAGCATTTATACCATGCATTGCTACTATAAACACATTCGTTCCCAAATATCATAAGTTGTGTTTCATCTGATTCTTCCATGGTTAAAAATTATTCCTATTGAATATCGGAATCCCTTTATGATTGGTGACCTGTATTTGAGAGAGAAACATTGATATTAACCTTGCTCTAATATCAATTGTTAGGTCCAGTAGGATAGATACCCTGAGAGGGTTTGAATCAGGGTATGAAAAATTAAAACAAATTCCCCTTTTGATTTGTTTAGTTGTTAGAAAAAACTCTCTTCTCTCTTCTTCCCATTATAGAGAATGAACAAAGCATAAAACATGCACAGGACACAATAATTTTACTTGGTTCACCCTCACTTGGCTACATCCAAGGAGTATACACTGGAAATGGACCAATGTACCAAATAAACTATAAGCACATTGATGTTTACAAGTTTGGAGTGGACTCACTGTCCCTCTTGTTTTACAACCAACCACAATGTGAAAGCTCACTGCTCTCTCAACTGAAGTGTGCTCATTTCTTCTTTAGAAGATCCACTCATAGTTTATAGACTTGTAGGTCCCTTCATTATCTCAAATGAATGCATCCTATACTATATGTAGATGCTCTATTGATGTCCAAATTTCATCCATTGATGAATACCACTTCACTATAGTACTATTATGAAACTCCAAATATTTCGCACAACCCTTACTGCATCTTGTGCACAACTTTGTTACCTTGCACACAAGATTCCACTTTTGTTGTGAAATACCCATTGTGTATAACTTAAATATTAAGTGAAACAAAAATCTTATGTGAAACTTTCTTACCTTTCACACAACTCAAAATCATTCATGCAACTCCCTTTGCACAAAATTCTTACGTGATCCAGAGCTCTAATTCTCTCTAAGTGTTGACTTCCCTCAAAAACGGTGCCACCTTAGATCTGTTCTTTTTGTACCACCTACATATCGTCCATTAATTTATCATCATTCTTTGTCAACATAGGTTTTCAAAAAAATCTCTATAACTCGAAAACTCACCATAGAAACCCTCTTTGTCAACAAACAAATAAGATTTGTCAACAAACACAAACACCAGAAAAATGGTTCAATGTTACCTTGAGGGATTTTTTTCCAACACAAGTGGACAATAGTGTCGCTACTAGGATAGATCTATATACACCATCTTCCTGGAGGAAGCGCGGACAGTAGCAGTTGCATATCTGTGGACATCGGGTTGCAAAGAGGTAGATTTAGATTTACATACACCAATTTGAGTAGGGCATGGAAACCAGTGGGTTGTCAAGAGTGTGATTTAAAGGTGATCAAACACAAACTTTTATACCACTTTGTTGGGGTGGAAGCCTCACTTTCTCAATAATTGCACACAAAAAAGTGAAACAAAAACTAATAGAGGGGAAAAAATTAACATGGATCGGTCAGAAAACCTATGTATATGGGAGTGTTGGAGTCTATAATATGTTTGGGGAATTTTTAATTCATGTATTCTAGTTGTAATATGAAAATATGTTGTCTTCCCCATGAAATTAGGTCATCTAATTGAACCATGTTAAATATTTTGTCCCTCTATTTGTTTTTGTTTCCCTACTTTGTGTGTGGTTACTGATAAAGTGAGGCTTCCACCCCAACATGGATGATGAAAGTGGGTCATGAAAAATTCCCAAGACTTTGAGGTGGAAAATATTCCTTAGGGAAAGGAAGGAGGTGTAGGTCACATGGGGGCATGGGTGGTGACGATGTTGATGGTGTGATGGAGGCAGTGAGAGTTAGTTAGTCATTGTAGATGTGTACATTGATGGATATAAAGCTAGTGTATTTTTTGTGATATGGATTTGATTATAGGATCATGAATAATGAATTCATGGCGGTGGTGTCTATTGAATGGGAAATGGATGGTAGGACTATCCTAATCAATGGTGATGGAGTAATGGTTCCATTATCATCAGAAAATGATGATATAGAAGAATGGGGTCTTGTGTGGGAGTGGTAAATACCACACTGACTAGGTTTAACCTGTGGGTTTGGTAATCCAAGTCTTTTTTATGGGATTTGATGCCCACTTGACCAATATTTCATGTAATGGGATACCTCTTTCCAATAAAATGAGAGGGTTTGTTTGGTTTAATTAAAAAAGGGTGTTTCCCATAACTATTTTTTAAAAAATAGGAATAATTAATAATAAAAGGGGTAACCTCATCTCATTTAAATAATTAACAATAAGTTTTTTATTAGGAGTACAATACAAAGAAACACGCACACACACAAACCTGCAAACTAGACGGATCGGTTATTACCCCCAAGGATAAGCCATCCAGTAATAAATTTTAATACTATGTGTCCTAAAGGCCCATTGGGTTTGAAATCATATTACATGGTCCAAATTACCTTTCTTAAGTCAACATTGAACTAGGATTTCCTCCCATTCCTATGTTATCCTTCCTGCACTGGCATGCTTGCAGGTGCTTACATCACCGTCATCTTGCATCACCACCCATAAATTTCCCCCAAGGGGCGGCTAGGAATTGATCCCATGTCACTTAGATGTGGAGGCTAGTAGTGAGTACCACTCAATCATGGATTAGGCCAAAAATTAATAATAAATAACTAAAAATAAAATCACTGATTTATAATAAACAATATTATTAATATAATTAATATTATAAAAAAAATATTCAAGAATTAATAATTCTATTAATAATATGTAAGAAAATAAGTAATAACTATAACATGATTAATTATTAATAATTTAATTAATAATATAATTATTAATTATTAATAATTAATAATAAATAATTAAAAATATAATTGGAAATTAATTACTATAATTAAGAACAATTTTTTAAAATTATAGGCAAAGGGGATTAAAAGAAACCAAACAACACACACACCCATACAATCTAGGGGGTCAAGATTAATCCCTCTCCATAAGTAAAGGAAAGCACCCACAAGACCAATTCAATTAAATATAATGGATGGAAGGCCATTACATAGTCCAAAGGCCATGCATGTGGCCCGAAGACCTAATGGAGCATCCTGCAACATGTTGTGTCACAAGTCAAATTCCTTGTAGCTCCCCCTACCAATAGTCATCAAACCATATCACCAGTATTAATTTCAAGTCACCCATGAAAATAATTGATGAATCATGCTACCC
Source organism: Viscum album (assembly GCA_963277665.1). Lineage (NCBI taxonomy): Eukaryota > Viridiplantae > Streptophyta > Magnoliopsida > Santalales > Viscaceae > Viscum > Viscum album. The sequence continues at coordinate 462,841,435 of OY728139.1, read as the reverse complement.
ATTGACACACCGTGAAGGGAAGCCCTCTGACCACAAGAATCATGTGAGCAGAGGGATGGATTATAGGTTCTAACACACCGATCATCTTTTGAGCTTCCAATCCAACGATACCTTACATGGTGTCCCTCTATATCGCCTTCCTCTCATGTTTCATTATCTAAATAATACCACCACTTTATATTCATTGATAGGTCACCCATATATTCCACATTATAAATCCATGGGGATGGGTGATTGGTTGATAGGAACCAATGCACCAATCTATCTTTTGTGGTCGCCCACCCGATAGCACCGGCATGTCCCCATGTTGCACTGCCCACCTATTGCATCAAATCATTTTTTTGTCAGGCCTTGTCACCTTCTATCAAAAACATTTTTCCTAATGGTGTCCCTAATACCCTATGTCATAAAGGTGATTGATGGCTTGAAGGCCAATTCTGTGACTTGAAGTCTAATTCTGGTGAATAATTTCATGGCTATAATACCTCTACTATAACTTCAAAAATAACCCCCCACCAAAATTGAACCAGGGTCTCTAATTCAATGTAATAAGGTGTTAAAAACTTGAGCACCACCTCAACTAGAAGAATATAATTAAATATATTGTTAATTATTAATTGATAAATTTATTATTAATTGATAATTAGTAAATAAAATTATTATTATTATTTATTATATATCATATTGATTACACTAATAAATATTTTCTTTTATTAATTATAAATTATATTTTTAGTTATTAATTATTAATTATTAATCATATTATTAATATTATTGATTATTAATTATGATATCAATTGTTAATTAGTAAATTATTCCATTAATTATTAATTACATTATTTATATAATTAATTATTAACTATTTTATTAAACTTTCTATCAAGTTTCCCATGAGATTCAATTCCAAGATGGGATCTTCTTCTAGATGAACTAATCACTTCCCTAGTGGTATTAAGGACAACCATAATGAGGTTGTTATTCTTATCTCTCATTTTAAGGAAACATGGAGTACTCCACCCATGATGACTCAGAAAAATGTTAATCCTAAAGAAAGATAGAACATACTTTGGGCGATTGAACTATGTTGAATAATGATGTTTATGTTAAAAACCATATGTTTGTGGTGTCTTTAGTTGATTTCAATGTTGCACCAAAGGAAAGAGGGACAAAAAAATTCTTTGGTTATGTATTCTAGTGCTTATGATTAGCATGTTATATTTCATGAATCTTGTCATAAATTATATGCCATTAAATCTAAGGATGGGATGGTTATAAATCCAACTGAAATCTCAACCTCCACTTAAGTTAAGGTGAGAAGTTTGGTTATCGAAAATAATTCCTTTAAAATTATTGATTCACTGGAAGTTTCTGATGACTAAGAAAAGTTTCTAGAACCTAAAATGAATTTTGTAGTGTAACTCCCTGCCTCAATGATGTGGAGTTTGGGGCTCCCAATATACTAGAGAGATCCGAGGAATATGACACAACATTAAAACAGACTGTGAAAAAACCAATTTATTTCTAAGGATAGTGTTGTAGTATTTCTAACCCAAGGATGTCTTCAAATAGTATTTCACTAAATCTATTTGTAAATTTTTTGGTCAAGAAGAAGGGTGTTATTTATTTTGAACATAAAAAAATTTGTAATAAGTATTTGAAATGATATTATGAGAAACATTATCTAGTTAGGGTTGGATTTAAAATTATAATTCTATCATAGTATACAATATTTGGGCTCTTCTTCTAATTAATTAATAAGTGGGAAGTTCAGAAACTACTTCCCCTTTAACCCCTAGTTGAAGATAATGGTGATATTATCACAACAAAAACGTTTTCTTTAATCTACCCTCCTTCCAATGTGTGATAGTGATGTATTAATCACCCCTTGTTCACTTAGGAAACACCAAACTAGGTGTTGTGATTCCTAAGTAACTAAGGAGTACCACAGATCCTTCCTCACATGCTAGAAACTACTTAACACTTCACCACTCAACCCAAAACATTCCATTGTATATGGTCTAAAACTAATTTTAGGGAGATAATAGATCCTTAACCAAGGGAATTAATAATATATAGAGTTAAATCAAACAATACCCCATTTTAAATTAATATATGCTACAAAATATTGAAATTCATTAACAAGAAAGATATCATTGCATTGAAATACTATGAATCAAGAAATAAAAATGATCCACCTTCCCTTACATAATAACTTAGATGATTAAACCCTTTATTTGATAAGTAATAAGGATGAATGGATGATAGGAAGAAATTATGAAACTAAAACAAAAAAATATAGAATAAAAATAAAATCAGTGGTTGAATCTTTACCAATAACACCCATCCATCCAAAGTAGTAAGACATATAAGACATATAAGATGGTTCATGGAAGTAGGGATCATAAATTCACTGAAATAGATGAAATATTCCTTGATAGAGTAAGGTTCAAGGTCACAATAAAATGATCAAAGTCAGGTGCATGATCATAACCTTCATAGTCATAGGATTCACAGTCCTAATAAATTTCCCATGGAAGAATTCCTTTTCCATTAGAGTAATGTCACATGGTTATCCATGAGATTGTGTGGCCCATTTGAAAATTCCCATCTTTAATATACACAGTGACAAAAAATCACAACTATTACATGACCACATATCTCACTTTAGCTAGTGCTGGGTTTTATCAATGCTAAACCAAAAAGCACTGATAAATGTTAAGCTTTATCAGTGATTTTCTTAACACAGATAAAAATAATAATAAAAACAGTATTAATATATATAAAATTATCATATTTATATTCAAAGATTAATTTTTATTTACATACATTAATTAAAAAATGAATTTATATAATTAATATAAATATGATATATTAATATATTTTTTAATAATTAAAACAATTATATAAATATAAATGATGTATTTTTAATTTGTGATATTTGAACTTATATATTTATATCAATGTATATGCGCATATATGTGTATTCATTATGTTGTGTGTTTGTGTGTCTTGTGTGTGTGTGTAGATGTTGTATGTGTATAGATATATGTATGTGCATATATATATGTGCACATGCATGTGGGATGAAAATATATATATTTATATATTTATATATTTGACATGTGTATATGTGTAAGTATGGAATGTACCTAAATAACAAATTATAAAATTAGAAATATATATAATGTTTTAAAAAAGTATTTATAAAATTATAAATAATTAAATATATATTTAAATAATTATAAAATTATAATAAATATATTTATTATATTTATAAATATATATATTTATATATATTTATATATAATTATATAATTATATAATTATATAAATATATAAATATATGTAATTATATAAATATATATAATTCTTGAATATTGGTTCGATCCACCTTGAAGAGTGGTCCATCAACTTCAATCTGTTACAGGCTAGGAACTCTTTTACACAGGTATGGATAAATATACATGGACTCAACTAGATTCTATGGAATATGAAGATTCTCCATGATATCTCTTCTCCAATTGGAATCCTCATTCTCTTGGATAAGGAAAAAATGTATGATTTGGGCATTATGCCATAATTCTTATTGAGTGCCCTTATGTTATTTGAAACTCTGTTTGGAACCTTCAAGATGTCTATCGAAGGGCCCATTCCTACCAAACCAGTGGTTTCAAGGGACATCTGGACATAGAATATCACTGTAAAGGAAAAAGGAAAGGATAAATTAGTAGAAAGGAATCAATATGGTAAGGTCTCGGCTGAAAATGCTATTTTTTTACAATGTTGGGAATAAATCATAGGTGAAAGTAGATAAGGGGAATTCCCCTCAGTTTTAGTTTGGTAGACATAATTCACATTCTAAGAAAGAAGGGGTGGACTCTGCTCATCTTTCTATGAGTCCCTATTCATGGTTTGATCTTACAGAAGGAAATAAATCTCCACAAGCTAGAGTTTCACTACAAGAAAAGGGATGAGTAGAGGTAGTTTTTTTTATTTTGTGGCAGTTTAAACCGTAGATACATGAATCTACAAAGTTTTAAAAAAACTACTACTAAATCATGTTTTTGCATCCAATACACATTGGTTTCTTCCATTTAGTGGTGGTTTCTGATAAGCGTTGTAGAAAGTGTATTTAGTGGCAGTTATTTCTGTTTATGCGGAGGTTTTCCAAGGGAGAAAAAATGAGGATTTAGCTTCAGTTAAAACTTCCACAAAATTGAAAAAAAAAATCCCCCAAAAAAATTCCACTAAATCAATTACCACCACCACTAAATAATAGTTCATCATATTTAGCAGCGGTTTTAACTGCCAAAAAAAATACGTCTTATAGCGGTGGTTTTAACCACCCAAAAAAAAGAAAAATATATACTATGGTGAAAATTTTAACCACTATAAATAAAAATATTCCATATATAGTGGTCGTTTAAACTGTCACTAAATTTTTATTAACAAAAAAAATTCTAGCTATAGATTATGAAGCCCCAGAACTACCCTAAAAAAATGCAAACCAAGTGTATCACTTATCAGTAGCACACAAAATCCCTATCAAAAGCATAAAAAATCACAAATATATAAGAAATATGGAATCAACAGACATGTATATTAGTTCACATTTAACCATAATTGTTTCATGTCTGTGTCAAAAATAATACATTAATAAACCCTCTCATTCCATATTAGTCCAAAACATCAAAAAGACCATTAATCACTGCCAGATGAACTCTACTCATCACCATGTCCATCTCCATATCAATATTCATCTCAATCTCTACTTCCTACTACCATCACCTGTAATAAAATTATATTGAAAATTAAACAGGGTTGTATATTTATATTTAAACTTAAAACCAATAAATGTTTGTGAACTAAATGATTTAGAAGTTGTGTGATTTACCTTCTCACCACCAGTCATCAATGCAATATCACCAGGGATAGATCTGGTTATCTTTTGATATAAATTAACCAACGATTTTAATGTGCACTTTCATGATATAACATCAACAATGATAAAGTGGAACAACATCTATACAAAGAGATCCATTTTAAAAATATTATAATTTAATAACATAATGACATTAAATTCCACCATAATGTATTAAAATTACCTTTATCTGTGAATCAAGAACTTCATTTTTCCAAGATGAAGGTATAAGTCTCCAATCATCATACGCAATCCAAAGGGTAACTATCTCCTCCACCAGCTAGTCTAGAATCTTTCCAAATAATCCTACGACGTTATCTGTAGGGACCCCATATCAGTAAAATGGGACAAAAATCTTTAGTCTGTTTAGATTCTATACTTCTGAACATTTAATATTTTTCTCTGTAGTAGTTTTATTTCCATCTTTTATGAAAAAAATAGTTAGTATTATAAAAATTGAAATAACTTTATTCATATTATAATTTGTACCTATAATAGTCACCCTCTAATATCCTCACGAAGAACCAGGAGTGGCTTACTACCTCGTTGTTGAGGGTCGACTGGTGTCAATATAATGCTTCCTCCTTGGCATTCCTATCATTTAATCAAATAAAAGTAACTTCAGAACATATATTTCAAAAAAACATGTCGAAAAAATAGAAAGGATAACATATGAACGGTACTGAAAAACAAAATATACATAACTATGATAATGAATGAATTCACAAATTACATAAGTATTTGATAAATGAATGGATGACTTCACATACAATAATTTTCTCCTTCAATCATGTCGTTTTCCTACTCCATCATTAATTCATCTACTTCATCAACCCTTACAAGACTAATATTTTCAATATCATGACGGAAAAATAATTTCTCTTCTTATTGTTCAGGGGATTCAATGTCAGAGGCCAAATCTTCCTCTTTATCACCCATATCATACAAGTCTCTTGGGTTTACATGAGAAACTACACTCCACCCTTCATCTATGAAATATTCTACATAATATACCATTTTTTCTTGAGATGATAAGATATATGTATCATGTAATTCATGGTCACCAACATCCATCAAGTGAGAGAAGTTCACAGAAGTAAATTGAAAAGAATCTCTTTTAGCAACCCTAATAAAATTGACCCAATTTTATTTGAATAAAACAAATTAAAAATTCACATGATAGTTTAATTCAAAAATATTAGTCAACTTTCAATAGTATCCCACTTCAAAAAATCTAAATATAAAACTATTCGGTATTTTCAAACCCTCTTATTGATTGACTGTAATAAATTTAAATCCATTCACATTGTGAGCATAGAACTTTCTAGTATGTTTCCGAGGAACTCGAGCAAGAAAATTAAAATATTCTGAAAAATAATCTCAATTATTAGTATTGATGATATAAAAAAAATTAATATACATTATTATATTTACAAAATATATGTCTCAACCTAATATTTGTATTGATTGCAATATTTATGAACATACATGTCGTGAAAACCATTTTACAATCTCTTATTTAACAAATTTTGTTATATATTTCTCATTTAATGTTTAGACTCTCATTTGTATCATTGTTTGTATCATAAACTCTTCAATAAATGGATCTTCAATTTCACTATTCAGTAGCACATATCTATGTGTCTGTGATAATTCCATTTTTTCAGTGTAATATTTGAGCTCCTCCCAACTGATCGACCAATAACCGGAAAGATTTTTGCTTTCTCATATAGTTGATATTGAGTCAATGTGTCTTCAACATGTCGAACATGATTGAATCCCATATCAATATAATCAAATTATCTAGAACAATAGGTAAGACACTCCTCTTCTAAATATCCTTCAGAAATAGATCCTTTAGGTTCAGCTTTATTTTTCATGTATAATTTCAAATGACCAAGATATCTATGAAATAAAATAAAAAATCCATAATTGTGTATTTAATGATATTCCAGTAATTTTTTAATTAAATAAAAAAACATATAAATAAATTATTTCTCAATTGGATACATCCATCGATAATGTATGGGGCCTATTAATTTAGCTTCCTCAACAAATTGCACAGTTAAATGCATCATGATAGTAAAACACGATGGATGAAAGATCATCTCTATTACAAAAAAGTGTCAATAAAAACTCTCCTAAAGGTTTTCAAGCTCAAATGGTTATAGATTTTTATCACATATTTTTCATAAGAATTTGAAAAAATAGAGTTCAATAGAAGTAACCTTTTTAGGTAATAATGTACATAATGACAATGGTAGAAACTGCTCTAAAAAAATATGTGAATCGTGACTTTTAAATCCATGTAACCTATGATGATTCAATTAAACACACCTTAAGATGTTACTTGAATACCCATCAGATACCTTTACATGTTTTAAAATTTGAAATAATTTATCTTTATCCCTATTTTTCATTGCAAAAATTGTCAGAGCATACTTTCCATTCTCATCTAGCCAGAGATCATGCTTTATGTTCATTTCTTATAAGTTATTCTGAGCATTGAGATGATCCTTTGATTTTCCATGCTCATTAAGAAATGTGAAGATCAAATTGTCACAAACATTCTTATCAATATGCATCACATCAAGATTATTCCACAACAAATTAAAATCCCAATACGGATGTTTGAATAATATACTTTTTTTCTTCCATTATTGTGTTCTAATTTCACTTTAGGATGCACTTAGAACTCATTTCTCACTATAATTAAAATGATACACCTTCCTAAATTCTATTTCTACAATTCCAAGTTATCCCCATATTTTAGAACCTATCAACACCATTGGAGGTGGTCTATAATCAATAGAACCATTGAATTTTGACTTGTCCAACTGAAATCTATGAGATTCATTGAGAAATATTTGATGACATAAGAAGCACCATTTTCTACTATGAGGTAGTCTTTAAAGATAAAAATAAAAGGTACAAATAAAACAAGACAAACCTATGTAAGTGTTCCAATCAGCTAAATTACCTAGTCCAAGGAATTCACTAATGGTCCACATAAGAGAATCTTTAATTTTGAACATTATTCTAGAATATGCATCATATGTATCAACATTGTTGCTATAAAACTCCTATAATTCTTCAATTAAATGCTGAAAGTATACATCAATATCATTTCCAGGTATTTTTTTTCCATTAATAATCATCGAAATGATAAAATATGTTTGTTTAATACACATCCACAAAGACATATTGTAAGGGATCAAAACAACCATCCAAATTCTATAACTGGTTCTCAAAGTCCCAGATGGGTTGAATCCATCGACAGTCAATCCCAATTGAAAATTCCTAGGATAAAATGAGAAATTTTTATGTAATGAATCAAATGTATTCCATGATTATGAATCTCTTGGATGTCGCATTAACCCATCATTATTATTTTATACAGAATGCCACTTTATGTGTTTGGTGGTTTTTGATGACATGAATAATCTTTGAAATCGAGGATTTAAAGGAAAGTAATTTCAAACCATTTCAGGTGTGTGCCTTAACCTCTTCTTCACAGTAGCATGTTGATTCAGACTTCCAAAATCATGCATTGACTTCCATCTACAAGAAGAATATTTTTTTCAATATTGTCTGTTTGAATCCTCTCCCCAAAAAGCATACAATTATTGGGAAATGTGTATATTTTTGTATAATTCAGACCAATATTATTAACAAAAATTTTCAAGACTCGTAAATCTTTGCTTCAGGAAATGCATCATACAACAATTCCAATATCATGGACATCGCCTTATTTTTAATTCCACATAGGCATTTTATATGGTATAACTTCAGCAGAAAAGAATGTTTTGAATATTTCAAACATCCACTATACAAATCTTTATTTCCACCATCAACTAAACCATGAAACACATTTGTTATCTCAGTGATGTTTTCTCTTAAATTAGTCTCCCTAGAATCAATAGGAGGATCCAATGATATGTTACAATCTTGATTTGGTTGTCTTATAGTCTCAAAAACATCAGTCGTCATGTTTCTATTTGTATCACCCTCAACTAATTGTTCTAATATGTTTGGTGTTGATGTTGCTGTCTTAAAACGCCAAATTCATCATTAATAAGGTATTTCATTTCATTTTCCATTTTTAAAGAAGTTGGGGGCTCATTTAGTTGATTGACATTAGTGATTAATTTTTCTGTAATGTTCAATTCTTTCTTCCAAATCCAATAAAAATATTGAGTAAGTAATTGCTTCAATATAAAGTTCATAAACTTCATCTCCCTTGAACAATATTCTAAATTTACATTTAGGACTTGGATATCTTGTTCTCTCATAAATGGATCGATTGGAAATTGAAAAATCTAAAAACTCTTCCAAACCCTTAGCATACTGAGGTGTGTTCCTTAGTATTGTGATTCATATTTTATACATATATATCACAATGTGCCTACACATTATTAAAAAAAATAAAAAAACATAACTATTAATAAATGGGAAAACATATAATGGTGAAATCTGGTAAAGTGGGAAATTATAATGAAGTTAATGAATATCTTAGTTTTAGAATAGAGTAAACCTAACATAAATGGGGTAGAAATTCTAAGATAAACTTAGCAATTCCATCCTTCAAAACAACATAGGGAATAACTAACATGAGTTAGTGTATATATCACCTCCTGGTAGAGGTCTAACATAATGATGGATTCTAAATATTTTGATTAGAGGTGATATATTGAAATCAAAATGGATCCCATTATTATGGGAATCAATACACACATTGTTATTTATATAAAATCCCCTTGTACAGATCTGATTTATATAGAGGATGGAAAGAGAGAAATGTATGGATTTTATGGTGAGAGATATGAATGAAACCATCGTGGAATTAAGAAATTACTCATTGATATGGTATAACTAGTTATGGAAATGGAAGCATTGTTTCATATACCACTTGATGAATTTGAACATATCAATGAGAAAAGGTGACACATGCTAAATGAACTTGAAATCAATAATAATACAGTACAATTAGAATTTTATAAGAAGAATCTCGTCTACTCGTTTATTCAAGAAGGGCTAGTATGGTCATTGAGAACTCCCATGACACCTTGGTAAAGACCTATGTTGATGGTGAAAAAATAGAAAGACTTTGGTTTGTACATATGGTATATACAAAAGAATCAGGTTCCTTAATTATAATTCATAGAGAGTATTTCATTTCTATAACTAATGCATGGTTTCTTATAAAATAAATATCCTAACAAACATCATCTAAATTTTAACTTAATCTTCCATAATAAACAATGACATAGCTATATAATTGAAGATTATAACTACCATTTTTTATTATTGATCAAACCATATGTAAATATGACTAAATTGGGTGGTTGTGACCGCAACATAGAGCATCAAAGACAAAGGCTCAGGGGGGCTCGGGATTTGAGGGCCCAGGTTGGGGCTCGTTTAGCAAGGGCTCAACCAATAAGGTCCTGGAGGGCTTCATCTCGGGCGAAGTTGATGAGGGATTCAAGGACTCAAGATATGAAGGATTAGGCTCATCCTGGGATGTATTGGAGGGATCAAGCTTAGGAGACACCAGTGAGGGCTTGGAGGGCTCGGTCTTAGGATATTTCAGCAACATCTTGTATGGATCAAGCTTAGGTGACACTGACAGGGGGGTTTTCTAGGTTTCAGGGTCAGGGGAGTTGGGGGGGAGGAGGGGGTCGGGGGAGAAGGAGGGGGTCGGGGGGAAAGTGTGTTTTTTTATTAAAAATAAGATATTTAGTGGCGATTTTTAAAAAACCACTGCGAAATCTTAGAAATTGTTTTTAGTGGTGGTTCACCAAACCGCCACTACAAAACTGTTGCTAAATATCAATTTTTTGTAGTGATTATTTTAAAGTTTCCTTTAAAAAGGGAGTTTGCGAGAATCCTAATGATGATGCATCTAATGGAATCCAATCAGTCTATGAGTTGGAAGATTAATGAAATTTTAATCGTCATTTATTACAAGAACATGACCTGATTATTTCAATGAATAGGAATAGTAAAATTAAAATGGTCTCGACCTTCTTAAGAAAAGATAACTGAACCTTAGGTAGTAGAGTACATAAAAGATCAATGAACCCTGTTCGGAAATTGTGTAGTATTAGAACTTCTTGGGTTGTAGTAAATACAACCAAAAGAATAAAACTCCCTTGAGGATGGATAAGATAAGTGAAGTAGACTTTGCAGCTGATGCATGTCATGTGGATCAGAAAAAACATGTGTTATGGATTTAGCAGGTGGTTCCCCTCTTGACAAGAAAGTGGCATCACCCAAGATGGATCATCGTAAATATAGTGTCTTTCTTACCGCTTATTTTTCTAATACCTCCTGGAAGGGGGTTAACCCATGAGAGATGAGGAAGAGGGTTCAGGGGCTTCTTCTGTGGCTCTACTAGATTCTAGTAATAATAAATTTAGCCTACTTGAAATTTTGAATGGGTCAAATAATAAGGAGGTGTTCCATGAGGAATTTGGAATTTCTCATGGGGCTATTTGTGTTGATGGAAAAGTACTGGAATTCATTGATCCATCTATAGAGTAGGATACTATGCCTCATGAGGACCCAACCACACCAGATGATTATATTAAGCCTAATGTTGATGATGATATATATAAGAATAAAAAAACATAGAGGAGGAGGAGTCATCTGATAGTCAAGGTAAGTGGCCAAGTCCATAAATGATTAATTTTCTTGTTTTTAGTGGTTGGTCACTTACTTTAATCCTTATCATCCTCTTTCACTTTATGAATGTTATCTTCAATAAATTTTGGAACCCTGGGTTATAACACATGGTTTGTGATCTTTGGATATATATACCAGGAAATTTAAGGACTCGAGCATGCTTATCCCTAAAAATTTATTTAATAAAATATAAATGAAGTGAAACACAAAATCACATGACATGTGTCATAGTAAGTGCTACAAAACATGAAATAATCAAGCCAAGACCCAACAAAAATAATAAAAGGGCCTAAAGACCCCCACAGATGCATGATCCATCAGTCCATATATGGAGCCCAAAGCCCCCTATGGAATTTTATTAGAGTCTTATAGATCATTGATAGAGTCACCATCATCACCATCGGTCAAACCCATCACCTCATTGACATTCTCACATATTAAAGATCTATCAGCCCAAAATCATCCCAAAAAATCTTTTAACCCATAGGACATTCTTTTAACAGCCCTCGGACCCGATTTCATGGAGCATTGTAGGCCTCGGATCATCCCTTTCTAACAAAAGTAGGATACCATTGCTATCATGTGATAGTTCTATGCCTTGAGGTCATCACCCATCTTGATGTCATTAATTTTCCAAATCCTGATATCACCATGCAACCAAAATTAGAGTTGTCAAAAGATGTAGACATCTCCATGATGTTCTCAATCTTCATCGTCCTCCACGTCCAGAGGGATGAGCCCAAAAACATCATCAGCTTCTCCAGGACTCATCATTGTCCTTTCAAAACCTAAGGTTTCCCCATCCGAATCAAGATGTTCTACAACTGCCAGTAACACACACCATCCAGAAGATCTTCTGCCATAACCACTAAGCAATGGACTGGACTTTAGCTACCTCCACTAGGATCCCACATCGGTATGTCATACCTTCCTTATATTGGAGTCTCCTCCATCACCCAAAACCACCAAAAAATAGAAGTTCAGGTTGACTTACCACATCCTGAAATCTCTACAACTCATGTCACATATTAGATCCTGAACATATCTACTTCCATTGAGCAGTGACCCCTTATTATCGAGATATTGTTTCACCTCACATTTCTCCTCCTCCAGCCCTACTGTCATTCATCATCTTTGATATCCCAACCAAATATGTTGCCCCTCGATGTGGTAGAACTCCAACCATCATCCACACAAAGTGTTGGTTGTCCAAAACCCTTCGCAAAATGTCACCGATCTAGAAAGGGGATCCCTCACTTCTCATAACTTCAATAATAGGAAACACATCTTGAAAAACAAATTTCTTAGAAATGATGTTCTCTCCAACGACATCGGTTCTTTTAGGAACCATGATATCAGTAGGGTGATCCTGATGATGCACACCATGACACACTGCAAACATTTCAAAATGCCAAAAAATATCATCATCAGATCTTGCAGTTGAAACCAGTATATTGCCAGAGTAATCCCCATTAGAATTAAGAGAAAAGATCTATATTGATTAGAGAGAATATTTACATGATCTCCTTTGTAAATATATAATATATATAATATATAAATATATTTATAATTAAATACAAATATTTATAAACATTTTTATTTATGGTTATAATTGTAAATAAATATATATATAATATATTTAAAAAACTATAAAATAATAATAAATATATTTACTATATTTATAATTATATATATTTATATATTAATAAATATATAATTATATATATAATTATATATACTCAAAATGGTCTAGGGGCTAGTTGAACCTGCTCTTACCAAAATTTATTGAAAAATAAAAGATAGGATTATGAAATAGAGAATGGATAGGGTCAAACAAAGGACAATACCTCATCCAAAAAAGAAAAGTGCAAATGAGTAAAATCAGAACCATCACCATAACCATCAGAGATATCATCAGCTGATTCACATTCTGACTGTGAATTATTCTGATTGAAAAGCAAAAAGTAATTTTCTCTGATTTTAACCTTCTCCGGGCTGAGTTCTATGGAAGAAGATGACTAGTACACACCCACGTGTAGCAACCCAATCCTCTCTTCCATTTCCTCATCCATGATTTTTTGGATGACAACCCCATTTCCTTGTCTTAGTATTTTTCCAATCTCCGTATGATTATTCTCTCTCCAAATGTGTTATATTTTTTATAAGAGGATTCCCCTTAGAGTCTATCAGGTGAGGATATTCACTATGTGAAACATCCTTCATAACTAGGGAGACAAGAATCTCCATCCCATTATTTTCATTGCTAGATAAAGAATGATCCTTCCCCAATTTCTCATCGACTTCTTTCTGCAAATCCCTTTCAAAATTAGTTTGAACCAGATCAGTAATATCAGGCACTAGCTCATCCACAGTAATCTTGGATCCATCTTTGGAACCAATAAGGACATCTTTGAAAGAAACACCACCTTAAATGTATTTTTTTCATTAGCAGCAAGAGATCCCTCATCCACTAATGAGAGTTCATCATTTTGGTTTGACACAGGTGTTTCAATCATATTTCCCTTTAAATAAACATCCATATTTGTTCCTCAGGAATAAATCTTAGCAGTGGTGCGATCATTCGTAACATCTTTCCTCATAAATTTCTTACCAGAAGGATGCATGGTACCTGCATGTTTGACTTGAATATTTTAGACATTCCTGAAGTCAGATATCTCATACCCAAATTTCTTTTAGAACTTATATAAGGATATAATGAATTCATATTCAAAATTAACATCAATTTTATCACTATTTTAAACTAGGGTGGTAGAATCAAGCAGAGGATTTTGCATTTCAACATCAACAAGGATGCCAAAAAAGTATCCAAATTTCCCTTCAATAGTGTTTCATCCATTTTTATGGGTACACCAATATAGAAGACAAGATCATTAATAATTAAAGGATGGAACAACACCTAGTTGAGACCATGAATTTCTGTCCAGATTTTCACAGTTGTATGTTTTTGAGAAAGCGGGTTAAAACTCAGATCCCAAGAAGAGATGTGAAAATCCCTTGGATTAAGCATATAGAAACTGGATCTCCAAGAACAAGCCCAATAATCCACATTATAAAAAATTAAATGAAAATATCCTTTTCCAATGGGGATAATTTTCCAATTGGATATGCCCTAAATCTAGGAGATCCTCGATTTAACCTCCTTAGTGTTCATTAGTTTATCACCCTTAGCAAGAATCAGTCATCCAATTAGTGATAACTTAAATGTATCTAAATAATTATAATTATTATCAATAATTAAATATATATTTAAAAAATTATAAAGTTATTAGAAATATATATAAATAATTAATATATTTATTATATTTATAATTATATCTACATATATATTAAAATATATATATATATAATTATATACATATATATAATTATATAAAAATATTTATTAAAATATTTATTTATAATTATAAATATAAATAATTAAACATATATTTAAATAATTAAAAATTATAATAAATATATTTAAATAATGAATATATTTATTATATTTATAATTAAATATATTTATATATTAATAAATAAATAAATATAATTATATAAATATTTTTAAATATATATATATATATATTAAATAAATATAATTATTTAATTCTATATAATTATATAGAAATATTTATAATTAAATATAAATACTTTTTACATATATTTATTTATAATTATAATTATAATTATTTATTTATTTATTTAAATAATTATAAAATTATAATAAATATATTTAAATGATAATTATATTTATTATATTTATAATTATTTATATTTATATTTTAATATATATATATATATATAGATATATTAAACAGATTAAGGCTCGACGACCCCTTTATTAAAAACAAAGTACATAGTATTGGGGAGGAACATGGAAAATATGAAATGTCCATAAGAAAACAGAAGATGTAAAAACTAATAGTGATAAAGTAACTCTATAACGAGTATTCATGTTGTGGTGAGAGGAGCATTCACCCCTATAATGAGGGTGTCTTCCACTTCTCTATGTTTTGACCTACATTCATGGTCCACCTCCATCGTCTGGAAGTCCAACATCAACAACAATTGTCTTTTATTCATTTTTGAACACACGTTCTCTATTTTTTTCTTCCTCCTCACTACATTTGGCTAGAAGAAACTCAATGGAGTTATATATATTCATATTTAAATGTGATTTATCTTTCACAAACAGAACAAAATCAGAACCTGTTGAGGAAGGCAGTCCTTGATTTGTCTAGCTTGAGGACCTCCAATTTTGAAGCTCTTGGATCCTCTCTATCAATACTATGACCAGATCCAACAAGATTCTTGCAAAGAAAGTCATATAACTTGGCATTGTCCCTCCATCCATGTCCAATCATGGAACCAAGGGAAATACAATAGTGGCATAATTTATTTCCCTACTATGAGAAGGATTTGAGATAAAAAAAATTCTCTGCTGAGCATCAAGCTCACTGAATACAGGTGCAGTGTCAATCTTCATGAAACTTTCATGAACTACAGTAGACCCTTCCCCTTTAGTACCATCCATCCTTGAGTAAAAGGATTTATCATTAACAACATTTGAATCCACCCTACCATTAGTAGGCTCTAAAACTAAACCATGACTCAGATGATCCATGGATTCACTGAAAACAATAGTTAAGGGTTCCTACATGAAATTTTTTGTATTATTTGGGAAATCAAGAGTATTCAAAGCTAGTTTTCCACCCACTGACTTAACCATCATATGAACAGAGTCTAGAGGGGGAGGAGGAGAAGTTGGGGATTCATTGATTACTAGATTTAGTCATACATAGTCTATATATGATCCAATGGGTTTGAGAGAATTGGATCGATTAGGAGGAACAAAAACCTTCTCATTACTTTTAACCGGGGAAATATTTCCATTATCCAAAGTAAAAGTAATTTTATTATTGACTTTCATGGAAGTGGAATCATCCATTTTTTATTTTACCATATAGATATTATGAGAAATAATTTTTTATTCCTACCATAGGTTGTAGTCCACATCAGCATTTATAGAGATCTCCCTGGTAGCTTGACTTTAATCAGTGCTAAAAAAGTGTTGATAAAGAGTGTTTATATCAATGGTTACTATTTTAGTTTTGATAAAACTGATCTTTATTAGAACTTTTTTAAAAGCACTAATTAAATCCTTACTCCTTCTTTTAAAAAGAACCCTAATAGAGTCTCCACTCTCACACCATTCAAGATCCCATGAAACCTGGTTGTTGTCGCCGCTCTTGGTCTTCATTGATCTTCACGACGAATAAATCCCCTTCAAATCTTTGGTATGATCCAATTTATTTTTTAGCACCTGAATATACAATGTTCACCGCATGACACCACTATACTCCCATCACAACATGAGTATACAAAAATTTCCTCAATAATCAATTATTAACGCTCAAAACACACCCATCACATTCCAAACTAGAAAACTTAGGTGTCATGAGCTCTTACGCATTCTAAACATTGAGTATTCAAGAAAATTTGTGTTGACTCTTGAGTTTTTAGTTTTTCTTATCTATTTTTGGTGTACTTAAATTTATATTGATGGCGATTTCCCTTTGGTTAAAGAATATTTGTGATGTTTATAAATATATTCATGTTTGGTGGTGAATTGGGAGTTCAACTCATAAAACTTAGTGAGCTGGAAGAGTTAGGAAATCCTTACGGGACTCCTATAAATAGTTCCAATTGGCTTCTTATGGTAGCAATGTTACTAGCAGATGTATTTCCAACCATGTGACCTATTTGATTGAAGTCACTAATTATCCTTATATTTTGTGTCATATTTTCATCTTTTGTAAAATATCTTGATTATATAATTATCAATTTATTTAAGTGATATGTGATTTTAAAATTATGAATCTTGGTTCAAAATGGAAAGGGATTTGTTTTGAAAATAATGAGTGATTTTTTCAAAGGCATTTTGAAAAGAAATTCGGTGTTTGATTTTCTGGAAATTATTTTTTATGGGAAAATTCTTGTTAAAAAAGTGATTTTAAATCAATGGTAACATTATTTTTAGCAGTGGAAATCATTTTTAAAAACTAATATAAATCATCCCAACAATTTATTAGGAAAATATTCATTTGGTTTTATAATGTAAATGTGATTTTAAAGGTAAATAATTGGTTTTAAAGTTAATAAATTGGATTTCTATGATGTTTCAAAATGAGGGTGATATTTTAGATTTAAATTATGATCTCAATAAAGAATATTTTAAATTTCACATTAACGTTAAAATAGAGTTTTTTATTTGAAATTGGAGTAAATAGTTTCAAATTGTTTTAAAAATAGAAGTTTTAATTATTTAGAGCTTATGAATTAATAATTATTTTGAATTTTTATTTTTGAATTAATACTTATTTTGAGTTAATTATTTTCAATAAATAATAATTTTAAATTAATAAATATTATATAAATATTTTAAATATATATATATTTATTTATTTATAATAAATAAATATATATTTATTTATTTATTTAAAAATCAAAGATACAATCTAAAATTGTAATACTTTTTTATTTGGAAAAATTGATTATTAGAAAACTATATTTTTAATTGGATTTATTTTTTTAAAATTTCCAAAAGATTTCTTTTCTTTTATTTTAAAATTTTTGACCAAAAAAGATGATGATAAATTAAAATCATTTTTTTTGTTTTACTAAATTTCACATCAAAAC
Source organism: Viscum album (assembly GCA_963277665.1). Classification (NCBI taxonomy): domain Eukaryota; kingdom Viridiplantae; phylum Streptophyta; class Magnoliopsida; order Santalales; family Viscaceae; genus Viscum; species Viscum album. Next base: position 462,823,128 of record OY728139.1, on the reverse strand, counting down.
AAAATAAAGAGAAATTATAATTATAATCATTTCTATGTTTAAACATTTTTTTAAAATTTTAAATTTTTATTAATGTATTTTTATTAATTTATAATTTATCTAATTTTTTTTCTTGAAATTATAATGATGCATTAAAATCATGTCATGTGATCACTTGTGATCTGTTTATCCCCCTCAAATATCTTTGGTTGTTTTTAATTTTTCCAAATGGTTTAAACAGTATGCGCATAAGTGATCTTATTTGTCCTCGATCTACCTCGTTTATTATCCACCTAATAAATCTCACCTTGAGCCATTGTTGGTTCACCCTCTCCCTTGTCTTCATGTTCATTTTTACTATTTCATCATTATTTAGTACTTCGATTGTGTGGACATCCTAGTTTTTCATAGAAAAATCCCTACCCATTTATCAAGCATTGATATAGATATCTAGTTTTGAAGCATTGTATTAAAGGAAATATGTTGATCACCTCTATTTTGGGTTCTGATAGGGGATAGTTCTCTCTTGGGAGATAAATTATTGCAAGATATGGTATATTAAGTTCATATAATATATAAAAGATAATGATAATCCACATTAGTAAAATCATAACCATTAATAAACCTATATATGACTTTAAAATCATAGCCATTGATAATCTTACCTTACAATAGTATTTTAATTATAAGATGGATTTTTTCTATGAAATAGTTTTTACACTATATTTATATTGTTAAATATTAATATTATATAATCAAATACGATGGATTTGAATTGAAAATGGATAGATTCCAATCATATGAAAAATGAGTATGAGGATGGGAATAGTTCAACAAGTTTTCAAAAGATTGTGCATATAACCTATCTCAAATATTTTTTATTTGTTAACTATGTTTTTATTCAAGAATAATTAGACTAGAGGAGTTATAAGAACACTTGATTTATCATGGAATATATTGAAGTTATAAATTTTGGACTAAACACGATGAAAAACTAAGTGTAGCTAGTGACTGGGATAAGACTGCATTTTATGGATTATCAAATATGATTACAAGTTTGGAGAATGATGAAGAATATATTGAGGATGTTATTATGGGTGTGAATGATTATGAGGATCATATTGAAAAAATAATACAGATATTTTAATATGAACACCATTATTGTCCAAAATTTTTTGAGAAGTTAAAGAGTTGTGAAAAGATGTCATTTTATGGTGATTGCACTAAATATAGAGTATTTCCAGCCATACTGAAGCTGTATAATTTAAAATCCTACAATATATAGAGTGATTCTAGTTTTAATAAACTATTTTCTCTCTTGAATTACATTCTCCCAAAATATATTGAGCTTCATTACCAAATAAATGACACTAACAGAATGTTACATTCATTGGGTATGATCACTAAAAGAATACATGTCTGCCCAAATGATTGTATACTATTTCTCAAGGACTATAAATCACTTAAAATTTCCCAAAGTTTGGTTCTTATCAATACAAGAATAATGAATATGGTCCTACAAAATTTTTATGGTAATTTCCAATCATTCCATGGTTTAGGAACCAATATGGAATTGAGGTGGCTATAATACAATTAACATGTAATGTAGGTATAAGAAACAAATATGGGAAACTTCATCACCCAATAGACTCTCCTCAGTGAAAGATAATTGATTATGAGTGTCCTGAATTTGGAAATGATCCAAAAAACCTGCATCCTACTTTATTTAAAGATGGATTGAATCCTTTTGTTTTTCAAATAAGAACTCATAGTAAATGGTTAGTTATGTTGTTAAATTATAACTTCCACTGTCATTATGAATGAAACAAAAATACATTGTGTAATCTATTCTTATATCTAGAACAAAACAACCAGGTAATGATATTTATGTTTATTTGGCTCCATTGATCAAATATTTCAACTTATTGCTGGATTCAAGTGTTATGTTTTATGATTCTTATATAAATGAATATTTTACATTAAGATCCATATTTTATAAGATGATATATGAATTTCCTTCTTATAGAATTTTTTTGGATACAACATTAACGTTATTGAAGGGTGTACCATTTGTGATCAAGATACACAGTCAATTAGGTTGAAACATTCATCAAATACTACTTTTAGGACATCAAAATTTTCAACCCTACTGAAATAAGTATGAATCTTGGATGAAATCATTCAAAGGGATTTTAAAAAAATGTAAAACATAGTCTCCACTAATAGTTGATAAACTATTTAATAATGTGAAAGATATAGACACCACTTTTAGTAAACCTTTTTCAAAAAAACCTTATGAAAACCAGTTGGAAAAAGATATCTGGTTTTTTTGAATTATCATACTATAATTTTTTCTAGTATAGAAATTATATTGATTTCATTCATGTGGAAAAAACTTATGTGATAGTGATATTGGAACATTACTAAATACACTCGAAAAAACAAAGGATTTATTGAATGGCCCGAAGGCCTTCATTTTTTATTAATTTTTTATAATCCCCCTTTCAAAGGTTGAAGGGGAACCCTTACATTATCATATTTCTTATAGGATTCATGACATTAAAGGACCTGAATATCTTAAAAGACTACATCCCATACTATGACTACTCAAAACTGCTCCTCCCCAGTGTCTGCATCGTGATCATCTCTCCACCTTTGCATAGTCGTTTGGGTATATTTCTTGTGTAGAGATTCTTAGGCCTAATACAGATGGAAAATTTTGTACCCTATCATTCTTCCAAATCTGATAGATCTGATCTGTTGATTCTTCCTGCTTTGAATCCTCCTCTGGAGCTTTTTACTTATATAATTTCTCTCATTTGCATTTGCACATCAGGTAGACCAAAGGCCGTGAGATGGCTCGAAAGCCTTACTGACCTAAAGTTCTGGGTGGCCCAAAGGCCTAAAGGTATCTAGGCCCAAACTGATGGCCTGAAGTTTAATAGTTCTATCTACTACAATACCAAATAGTAACTATTATAGTACCTACTACATTAGATGCTACAATAACTGTTATAGTAATTGCTTCAGTAACACATAAAAATGCCTCTTCTTGGATTAGAACCTGGGTCTCGTGGATTCACTTGAAGAGTCCTCACCAAGTAGGCTGAGGCTTAGGTGCAAACAAAGGATTGAATTAAAGCTAGATTGGACATGATTAACATGAGAATACATGGAGTTCTGGCTATAGTAAAGGGTGAAAAACAGAAATTTATTCCTCTATCTTCTTAAATTCATTGCAACAAAGAGATATATTAGTTTTTCAATATCTTGAATTATGTAAATATTATATAAGTATATTCATTGAATATCAAGAATATCATTTCAATTAATGATTTAAATTTAAAGGTTCTATAATCACATGAATTTCATGTTTTGATGCAAGATCTAATACCTATAGCTTTACCTTGAATTTTACCCATGAATGATCATCATATATTAACCAAGATTTGTTTCTTTTTCAAATAAATATTTAGCAAAGTTATAGAATCAGTGAAATTTCCACCTATAGAAAAGGAAATTGTTGTCATATTATATGAATTTTAGATGTTATTCCCATAAGAATTATTTGATATGATGGTTCACTTGATGGTTCAATTGGTAAGAGAGATTAAACTATGTGTTCCTGTACATTATAGATAGATTTACCCCATTTAACGTTATATGAATATTTTTAAAAGGTATGAAAAAAATTTAAGTTAGATATAAATTTGTTTTATAGAGCGATATGTTGGTGAGGAAGCCATTAAATTTTATACCAACTACCTATTCATTGTGGAAAACATTGGTCTATCAAAATCTCATCACACCAGGCCTCTTGGGGGAGAAGGAATTTTTGGGATAGATATTTTCAAAATCACTATTATAGATCGGGAGCAGGACCACCTTTACATTTTTTATAATAGTTTAGAGGTTTACCCATATGTTGAAACTCACAAATAAATTCATAGGAATTTGAATCCATAAAATTTTTAAGGTTGGATATTAAATAAACATAATCAATAGTTTATAGGATGGTTTTGAGACCATATTTTTAAGGAGTTATCTGAAAATACGGATTCAATTTTAGAAAGAATTCAATGGATATCTATAGGACCAAGTGTACATATAATATATTATAATTTTTATGTAATTAATTTATATACATTATATAAAAATGAACATGATGAATGTAGTACAATGAAAAATAGTGTAGTTACACTTGTGGTTGAAGCATTGTATATATCTAGTACCAATGACATAAATATAATTAATGTGAAAATGTCATACTTTTACATCGTCAAAAAAATATGGGAGTTAGATTATACAATATTCCAAGTGAAATTTTTTCATTCCATGTGGGTTGATAATAGGAGTGTTGTAAAAATAGATGAACTAAGATTCATGAAAGTAGATTTCAATAAGGAAGGGTATAAAAATGAACCATTTATAATGGAATCATAGAAATTAAAAGTATTTTATGTTCCAAATCCCACAAACTAAAAGTGTTCAATTGTTCAGTTATTGACCAAAACCAATGAAGGGTAAGATTTCAATTGAACTAAGGGTGACCCTATCATTTTGATATTGCAATCATTCTGTAGTGGTCCCAATATTGATGGGGTCTTGAATGTCAGAGGAGACCATAATGAAGAGATGTGGATACTTGATAGAGATTTCAAATACCTTCAACCTTTTAAAAAATATATTTCAATAATCATGTTTTCCTTATTTAAAATATATATTGTGTTACATCATATTATTATCTTTTCACTACTACATTTACATAATCTAAATTAAATTTTCCACCACTTATATTAATAATGACTTCTACACATACTGATACTCCCAATCCCAATTAACAATGGGTTTATCAACATGTTGGTTCTCCCAATGTAGAGTAACATCAAACTTATGCACATTATGATGCTACCAATATAGAGGAACATTATATTGATGATGTTGAATATTAGAAAATGGTACATGGTAAAAAACAAGTGTTGTGGAAAAAATAGAAGTATTATAGCATGAAAGTGTTAGAAAAAAATATTAAGATGAGAAAAAAAGGCATCAAATTCAATGTTGGATGGAATTCAAGTGGCCAACCTATTAAACACAGCAAGTAAATGTTTTATAGTTACATTGATCTCACCACTCATATGCACATTCTGATTGATATAGATACATAGAACAATTTTGTACCCATGCTTAAGACACTAATTTGGGAGGATATAGGGTAATATTATTATATACTTTATTTATTTTAGAAAAACAATATAATGGAACATTGACTTACTCTTCATTATCCCTTATAGAGTTCATTTATAGTAGATGACTCCCAAATGAAATTTGTATTAATGTTTGTTGTAAAGTTTCATTGAGTCTTTTTCATAACTCTTATGAAGTTTAATCTCAAAGATACAGAATGAAAAATAAACCCACACCCACCATAGATGTATGCACACCTGATAAACCAACAAGCGTGAGATGTGTTTATTGGTCATTATGAGGAGACATCTTTTCAGGTACATTGTGACTAATAATACATTGCTTAAAAATATATTAATTAATCACTTAGATTAAGAATCGTTAATTTATGAAACATAAAACAAGTATTGAAAATAAGACATGGGTATAGAAACCAACATACTCCTACTATAAAGAAAGTATATCTTATGCTTCACTTGAAAAAAAATAGTATTTGTTTTAAATCAACCAAAATACTTTTATGTGACATGAAACAAAAACATAATTATATTCTGCTGTTTATATATATATTGATGAAAAAAGTCCAAATCCACTTCCATTCCACATAATTTTCTATGGAAGGTGGAACATGAAAATAAATAAGGGATACTATTATATGAAAACATACAAAAATGTGTGGGAATAATGTATATGTATCACATAATAAAAAATTATTTAAATCGATATTAAATAATAATGATTACTTATATTCCTATATTTTTCATCTAACTTAGACATAAGAATCATCATTGATCATACCTAATGAACAACTACTATTAATGGAATTCAAGTGGATATAATAGTATGCACGCATTAGAAGTGTGGGTTTTGGGGTGTCACCCCAAACATATTTTGAGGGAAAAAATGAATCGAGGGATAATGATAAGAAAATAGAATATTTTTAGGAATGATTAACTAATATAGTAGAAAAACATAATTGGTAGAAAGAGCTGTTAGAAAATTTTATGGGAAGGAATACAAGACAAGAGACAACACAATGACAATGTCGAGGGTGAAGGTGCCTTTGTAGATTGTGGGTCAAAACATTGTCCTGGTTCTACCTCTCGGAAATCCTTTTGGTTATTAACTCCAGTGGTGTTAGGGAGATGAAGGAATCATATTGAATGGTTGATGACAAGACTGTGTGGATGATGGGATTTGATAGTTTTGATTTCTCTGGTTGCCTCTGGTGTGATGGAAGGTATTTTCGACGATGGTAGATGGCGATGATGTGATTCTGGCTGATGCGGGTCAGGGTGCGCATCGCGGGGTGGTAGGATCGAGGCGTGATGATGGCCTCTTATTTGAATTTAGAGTGGTTTCGTGGTGAAGAATGATGGGTTCATTTGGATTTTTCTAAAATTAGTAATCTGTGATGCATGTTAGTTTTTAGGAGGGTCCGTGTAAATCGACACTACACTGAAATGTTTTGTATGGTTCCCACTTGGCCTCAAAATTGGATTATCAATAATTTAAAAAATTGAAGTTGAGGTTGATGAGGTAATCAATATTCTCATAATTGTTTCTGTGAAATGTGAATTAGGAAGACACTAATACCTTTCCTGTACTGATATTGTATAGGGTGAAAATGATTTTTATTTATATCCTTCTACACACACATCACCTTATTGTTAGGGAAATTGTGTTAAATATCCAAGGATATAATCTACACAATAGACAACTTCTGATAGGTCATGTGAGAGTGGGGATTAACATAGCTCATGATCAGAGCACTGAGATACCTATTCCACTTGATGATGTATATATTCATATGATTGAGCAATCTATTGGACCATTTGTATCATGGCCATTAGATCTTGTAAAAAACATGTCGATAAGGATGTATTAATTCCCAAATTATTTTTCTCACAAACCCTTTAAAAATTAATGAAAAAAACCTAAACTATTGAATGTTATTATAGATGGAAAAGGGGAAAGCAATGAAATGGGAGTTTGAATCAAAACAATATAAAGGATCAACCAACCAATCAAAATAATATTCAAAAATTACCTTTACCCCGCCCATTCAACTTCCACATTTACTAATAATAAAGGTTCATGTAGATACAATGTTATCAAATGGTGCTACAACCGCAATGGATTGTAAAGAATAGATGTACCAAGATATCATTACTAACTATATTGGTCTTGAAAATGTAAATTACATCCTAACGCGTGAATGGATAGGAGTCCTAGTTGTAAATGTATACATGAGGTGTGTTTTCAGGATTTCTCTATCCAACAGTTGTTCTACTATGTTAATTATAACAAAAAACTATTCATAATTTTTTTAGTCATATATATGAGTACTAATTGAAGGGAAAACCTTGTTAATATAAATTTATGTTCATTAGTCCTCACATTAATTTTACATAAGATTTAAAATTAGAACCAAATACAATTGATTTAATATAGGAAATACTGGCCAAAATGATTGAAATAAAAATTATAGAAAGTATAATCTTCTTAATACCAATGATTCATGGGTAAAACTCTACAATTTAATCATATCAAATATATTTTCATCCATTTCATTACTTATTACTTTTAGTTTTTTAAGAATAATTAGTTATTCATTTCAATAAATTTGGATACTCCAAAGATATATCTTCTTGATTCAATGCATGGATACCCAAAAAATATGACCACAACTGATGATTCTCATCAATTTTTTAAATATTAAATGTAATATTTTACAACTAAAATTCTAATTATACATTTTATATTAAATTTTAATGAAACTTTTATTACAATATGGTGGTTTTTAATTATCATCAAAATCATGGCATGAGGATAGTCCATGAATACAACGATCCTATTGACTTCTACATGTGGATAAGTATTAAAGTATAAATAATAATATTTCATTATCAAAACATATATCAAAACAAATGACTTATTTTTATCATTGTTTTTATAGTGTCTAGAACCAAAAAAAGACAAATATTCTGGGTTTTTTTTTGAAAATTTAGAAATGAAATCGTATTCCATCAACAAAATAACGTCCTTATAGAGGTATTTTTTATGACAATTACAATTTCATTTAAAATGTTTATTAATCCTTTGTTTATATTTTTCCAGTAATACCAGGACTGTCGACAGTCCCCATATTCACAATAAGAAATAAATTTGTTTAAAAATAAATAATCAGCAAACCTGGTGCCAGAATGTATACATACATCATGAAAATGTGAAAACCTATAACTTATTTAGCTGATTTTATCATTATTTTATACCTAGTGTGACACGAAGTTTATGTTTTTTGTTTAAAATTCAAATTTTAGTTCAAAAAAACATCACATACTCAAAGATGAGAAAACACGCTCATATTATTTAGATACTTTAGGATCATGATCTATAATTCATTTGCGTCCTTTAGAAATTATCCAAACCTCAATTTGATACATAGTGTTCCTGGTATCACTCAAAGTGGTTGTTATCAATATAAAATTGATATTTTAGTTCAAAATGTGTTTCACTCACTAAAAATCAAGAAAACACACTCATATTGTTCTGATAATTTAGTAAAATGATTCATAAGTCATTTCTGACATTTAAGAATCAATCTCACATCAAACCGACACATTATGTGACCGGTATAACTCAAAGTGTGTGTGTTTTGGTTTAAAACTCTAGTTTAGTAAAAAAAGTGATTTACTCAAAATCGATAAAAAAACATTTGGATTATTTTTATACTTTATCAAAGCTATCAATATGCCATTTTTTATTTTTAAGAATTAGAATCACCTCAATCTGATACATGGTGTGACCAGTATGAATCCAAGTGTTTCTTTTTATTTAAAATTGACATTTTAGTAAAAAATACAACTAACATACTCAAAACTAAGAAAAAAAATTATATTATTTTTTTACTTTAATAAAATGATCCATAAGTCATTTTTGATGTATAGGAATTAACCACACATCAATCTAATACACATTGGAGCCAGTATGACTCAAATTTTGTGGTTTTAATTTAAAATTGACGTTTTTTTAATTTATTGTTTCTTATTTATGTTCAATTTATTTCTTTATAATATTAATAACATAAGAATTATTTTCTTATACAGATGGATTCATTTTCTTGAGTTGGGGATATTTTTTCAAATATTATCTTGCTCATGAGAGATTGGAATTCAAGGTTGTAACTAAGATATTGGAAACAAGAAAATGGGTCAAGAATTTACATGGACATCATGAAAAGGGGAATTAATACTAATTATTTAGTTAATTTTTCATCATTTTTTCATCTATTTTTAAGTTAATTTCCTTATCATTTTTATCTAATACTTATTTAGTTTTTTTACAAATCTATAATGAAGTCATATTTTACTATTAACTATTTGCAACAAGATAAAAAATAGAGAACATGTTATTTTTTGATGGAATATCCCCATGCTTCTTAGAATATGAAGTGAATCATAAAGATGCATCTAATAAGATACTTTTCAGTAGTTGAATGAAAATATGAATTCTTACTGATTATTGAGTTAATTTTTTCATCATTTTATCTATTATATATATGTTGATTTCCTTATTGTTTTTATATAAAACATAATCAGTTTTTTTCATAGATATTTTGGGAAGTCATGTTTTTATATTAACTATAAATAACAAGCCAGAAAAGAGATAACTTGTTTCTAATAGATGGAAGTGGAAACCCCATACGGACTGAAATGTGAATTGGATCATAGGGATTCATCTACCAAGATATTTTTCAATAGTTCAATGAAAATGTGTATTACTAATACTTATTTAGTTAATTTTTCATCATTTTATCTACTATTTTTAAGTTAATTTCCTTATCATTCTTATCTAATACTTATTTGGTTTTTTCACAGTTCTTTTGGAAATTCATATTTTTCTTTCAACTATCTGAAAAAACCTAGAAAAGAGAGAAGAAGTTTTTTTTAATTAGAAGAGGAAACCCCATGCTTCCTAAAATGTGAAGTGAATTGTAAGGATACATATAATAAGATTTTTTTCAACATTTGAATGTAAAGGTTAATTACTACTTATTATTTACTTAATTTTTTCATCATTTTATATATTATTTTTAAGTCAATTTCCTTATCATTTTTATCTAACACATAATTAGTTTTTTTGATAGATCATTTAGGAACTTATATTTCACTTTCAACTACCTTCAACAATCCATAAAAGAGATAACATGTTCCTTTTGGATGGAAGATAAAATCCCATGATGCCTGAAACATGAAGCGAATTGTAAGGATGCATCTAAAAAGGGATTTTCAATAGTTTAATGAAAACTATTACTTCCCAAAAGATATTTCATTAATGTTGTATTGAACAGTGTAATAATCAGCCACAAATCAACTAGTCGCACCTCAATCTGATACATAGTGTGGTCAATATGACTTGAACTATATGTTTTTAGTTTATAATTTAATTTTTTTCAAAACACACATCACATTATCAAAATAGATAAAACACATTCATACTTTTTTGATACTTTATGAAAATGATCCATAATTTATTTATGATGTGTATGAATCATTTGTACCATAATCTGATACATGGTGTGAGCAGTATGACTCCAAGTGCATATTTTTATATAAAATTAAAATTTTAGTAAATAATATAAGTGTTATACTCAAAAATGATAAAATAAATTTGGATTTTTTTGATACATTAGGAAAATGATCTATAAGTCATTTTTCTATGTATTAATCATCTATACATCAATCTGATACACGAAGTGCCTGATATAACTTAAATTGGTCATTATTAGTCTAAAATTGACATTTTAGTTCAAAACATGTCACTCATTGAAAATCAATAAAATTAAGATGGATTATATTTATTTTTTAAGAAAACTATTTATAAGTCATTTTTTATGTGTAGGAATCATTCTCATGTCAAACTAACACATGATGTGACCGGTATGACTCAAAGTGTGTGTTTTTATTTTAAAATAAAATTTTACTAAAAAGGAAAAGTGACATACTCAAAAATGAAAAAACATATTTGTAATTTTTTGATACTTTTAAAATGATCTATATGTCATTTGTGACATGTAGTAATTAGCCTCACATCAATATGATGCACGGTGTGGCTGTTATGACTCCAAAGGTTTCATTTCTATTTAAAATTGACATTTTAGTAAAAAATACAAGTGACATACTCAAAGAAAATAAAATTCATTATAATTGTTTTGATACTTTAGTAAAATGATCAATAAGTCCTTTTGACATGTAATAATTAGTTACACCTAAATCGGATACATGATGTTTCTAATATGACTCAAAGTGTAAGCTATCGGTTTAAATTTAGAATTTTAGTTCAAAACGTGTATCACTCCTTGAAAACTAAGAAAAATTGCTCATATTTCCTTGATAATTTATTAAAATGATTAATATTTTATTTTTGATATGCAAGAATTAGTGTAATTCCAAACTAACTCAAAATGTGACTGATGTGACTCAAAGTGCATGTTTTCAGTTAGAAAGGGCATTTTTATAAAAAAGAGATGTGACATACTCAAAACTGAGAAAACTCATTCATATTTTCTTTCTACTTTAGGAAAATTATCCATAAGTAATTTTGGGTCTATAGGAATCATCCTCACCTCAATCTAACACACATTGTTACTGGTATGACTGTAAGTGTGTCCTTTTTTAAAGTATACATTTTAGTAAAAAGAAAAGAGACATACTCAAAACAATGATAACACATTCGGATTATTTTGATACTTTAATAAAATGATCCATAAGTCATTCGTAACATGTAGATATCATATACACCCTAATCTGATACATGTTGTTCTCTGTATGACTCAAAGTTTCTGTTATCTATTTAAAATGGAAATTTTAGTTCAAAACATGTGTCACTCAAAAAAAACTGAGCAAACATGCTTATATTTTCTTAGTAATTTAGGACAATGTTTCTTAATCATTTATGACATGTAGGAATTAATTTAAAATTAAACTGACATACTCTTTTACTAGCATGAATCAAATTGCATGTTTTCATTTTAAAATTACATTTTAGTAAAAATGACAATTAACATACTCAAAACCAATAAAAAAAATTCATATTGTTTTTATACTCTAGGAAAATGATCTATATGTCATTTTTTATTTTTAGGAATTATTCATACCTCTATCTGATGCACGGTGTGACCAGTATTACTCTAAGTGTGTTTGTTCATTAAAAATTAAATTTTAGTAAAAAAGGCAAGTGACATACTCAAAACAAAGAAAACACATCCAGATTTTTTTAATAATTTTGGAAAATGATACATAATTCATTTTTATGAGTAGGAATTAACCACACCACAATATAATACATATTATTCCTGGTATGACTCAAAGTGTCTGTTATTACTTATAAAATATAAATTTTAGTTCAAAACGAGTGTCACTCACTAAAAACTGATCAAGAATGCTATAATTTAACTTATAATTTAGGAAAATGATTCATAATTCAATTTTGACATGTAGGAATTAGTTTTATGTCAAACTGACACACTGGAGAACACCTGAACATTGAGTCTCCTTCATGAAACGTCGACAGAGATCGAACCATGGATTCTAAGCTTCATTTGAGGATTCTGATGATCTGAATCATATCAAAATAATATGATTATATGTTTTTATGATTTAAATGATGAACAAACTGAGACTTATTCTTTGTGAAAAAATATGTATAATATAAAGATGGTGTTTATTTGTTGTCATGGAACAAAAGTCAATGAATGAATGAGATGATGAGGATATTTTCCTTCATGATTCTAGAATGTTCTAAATCAATGGTTCATTGCCTATAAATATCCAAGATAGAGATCATTTTTTTTGGTTTCTTATCTCCCATTCGAGAGCATCTACAGGATCTTGAGAGAGACTCATTGAATCGTATAACGTGTGTTTTTTCAAATATTGGTTTATTACTCTTACTGTTTATGCGAATGAGATTTTTTTTCTACGTGTTCTTCACTTGTGCATTACACGCTCAAGGTACAACACAAAGAAATTTTATTTCATGAAGTCATTCAGAAAGCACTGTATTCTTAAGAAATTTTTCCTAGTTTACGTGAAAAAATTTGAAACATCAAGTGAAGTATCTCATTAAAAAGGTCTTGAATGCTTTTATCTATATCATTTGGATTTACGCACCAGAAGATTGTACATTCTGTTATATGCTCAAGGTTTGTGAAAGGTGTGCATGCATATTAGTTACGCAAACAACCTTGAGTGACTAGTGTGTTCATTCAGTTTTATTTTAATATAAAATGTATAGTTCTTCATGTGATGAAGAGTATAGTGAATGAAACAGACAAAAAATCAATGGTGAACATTTATACACAGATAAATTTCATGCATAGTTTGTTTTGAGTATAATTTGTCATGAGTTAAACCAAAAAATCAGTAGTTTGAATTAGTTAATTTTGCGAGTTATAAGTTTCACTTTATTAACATTCAGCTACATGGATTCTGGAATCAGTGAGAAAGCATAGTATCATCATATTATATTGGCTTGAAGAGAAATACTATTTTTTTATTGCAGGAGTAGACTGATGTTTTTCTCAGAGTGGTTGTGTTTTCTTTTTGTTGGAAAACTTGTGTGAATCAGTATAATCTTTTGTCAGGATACATTGTAATGGGAATTGGTTGAAATCTACCCTCATAGGTTTCAGGGTGATACCTGACCATCCCACTTATAATTTTTTATTTATTTTTTACTGGAGAATATGTGGCTCAGATCAACCTGACCACAGCAAGGACTTAGTCACCTTACTTGGGGACGAACCTTGTAAAAATATTTTGTGCCATTGGGATCAGACTCTAATAAGTAATCAGAGGTTTATTTATAATAAAATAAATTATAAAACTTTAATACCACTGATTCAACCCCCCCCCTTCTTTGTGGTATATCACTTTCCTGGATTCTTTAATTGGTATCAGAGGTGGGTTACCTCTAAAGGATATTTTATAGTAGTGATGGAGAATTTGAATTCAGTCAACAGTAGGGGAGCTCCAATTTTTGATAGAATTAACTTTTATGGTTGGAATAACCAAATTTTTCCTTTCTTACTATCACAAGGGTAATATTTTTATGATTTTGTGACTATTGGTTTTCCTCTTTTATAAAAATATGCTCCCATGACATTTGGCGATAAAATAAATATAGAGTTTGATGAAAAATCCAGAAATGAAATTTTCTCATCCTTATCTGATAGAGTATTTACAAAAGTGATGCAACTTAAAATATCCAAATATATGTGGGATAAAATTGAAAACATGTATGAATAAAATTTTAATATCAAACAATACAAGTTTCAAATTTTTAGGGCTAAATTTTAAGATATTAGAATGACAGAAGATGATATTTTGGGTGATTATTTTACTAGAGTTAATGAATTTGTTAGCCATATCATTGGTTTTGGAGAAAATATTGAAGATTCAATTATTGTTAAGAATTTAATGATAAACTTTATAGATAGATTTGACTCTAATATTTCAGATCTAGAAAAAATATATATTTCTCTTGATGAGTTTCACAATACTTTACTCAACTATGAGATGAGGAAGACACTAATTTTCAAGAAAAAGGCTAAGGAAGAAATGACTTTCAAGGACATGAGTAGACTAAAGCTTAAAGAATAATAAAATGAAGATTCTAGTGATTCTAAAGATTAAGAGGTGAAGGATGATTAGTGTAAGAAAATTACTTTTTTTATCTCAAGATACATCAAAAAGGGCAAGGGAAAGTATAAAGGTGAGATTCCATTAAAATGATTCAATTGTGGAGGAATATGATATTTTTAGTTAATTGTCCAAAAAAGAAAAGTGATGAATATGAGAGTGATGATCAAGATGAAATATCTTAGAAAAATAAATTGGTAAAATATTCAAAAGACTCTACCAAAAAAACTGAGAATGAGAAAAAAATTCAAAGAAAATGAAGAATCCTGTTGAGTAAAGAAGATGAAGAATATTATTCCTCAGGTTGTCTTTCTTAAGAAGATATTCCATAAAAATTTATAAACTTTATGGATCAAATTAGAAAATATAATGAAACTTCAAGTAGTGATGATGAAGATAATGAAGTTTCATACATGGTAAATATTTTTAAATCATAGCTTTAATCTTTCTTAGAGAAAAATGACAAACATAAGAAATAAATTAGATTGTTGAAGAAACAGGTTAAAAGAGAAGATTCTTACATTAATGAAACCATTAATCTAAAGTTGAAATTTATAGAGAAAGGAAAATATTGAATGATCTTTTTGAGAAACTATACTTAAAGTATAAATAATTGTATAAGATTCAGATAGAGTATCTCAAAGGTGAAAATTCACTGAAGAATATCAGTGGGTATTTTAAAAAAGCTACAGAGGTTAAAGTTGAAACATCTGAAGCATCTGAGAAATTTTTCCAAAAGAAATAGGTCACATCTTCTTCTACTAAAATTCAATTTAAATATATAATTTCAAATAATGCAGGTTATATTGACAATAATGGGAAAATTTGGGCTACTAAAAATAGTGGAAAGTATTTCTACACAACAAAGAAATATGTGAAAACTTCTGAGGAAGTTATCACCACAAGATAGATAAAGGGCCAGTCTGTAGTAATACATCAACAACAATATCCTACACAGAATCCTCAATAATATGGAAGATACATATTTAATGGTTATTTATGGTGTTGTGGAATTTTAGGGCACAAATATTATTCTTGTTGGTAAAATATGTTGTTTCCTTGGAGTAGGTATGAGTCTAGTGGAATCAGACCTAAAAATACAAAAATAAGATCAGTCAAGCAAAAAATAGTCAAGAAGGGTACAAAAAATCTATCCATTCAAAACAGATTTGACTATTTAGAAGAAATTTGTGGAAGATATGATGAAAATGGCCATAATTATGATAAATGTATGGTTTTTATTCATGTTCATATTAATAATAATGATAAGAGTAAAAAAATCATGAATCCAAAATAGAAGAAAAATATCTTGTTGTTGAAGTTTCTTTGAAGGCTAGTAAAGGAGAAAAACCATGGATTCTTGATATTGGTTGTTATTCTCACATGAAAAGTGATACAAAAATCTTTAAGAACATTGAATAACACAATGGATGAGTAATTACTTTTTGAAATTAAAGTTCTTTGAAAATAAAAGGTGTTGGTATAATTGATATTGAAGCTCATAAACAAAAATCCAATGAAAATATTTTTATTGAAGGGATCATACATAAACTATTGAGTGTGATCCAACTTTGTGATGATGTTAATGAATTTATTTTTAAAAAATATTCTTTCATAATCAAAAATTAAAAGGATGGAAGGTTTGTCATCAAAGGAGAAATAATGAGTTGTAATCTATTCCAAATTTTTTATGCTATAAATTCTTGTTACTTGAGTGCTAAAGAAGAAAACAATTTGTGGTATAGAATACTTGGTCATCTTGGTCAAAAAAATATGAGAAAGATTTCAAGGAATAATGTGGTAATGGATCTTCTTAATTTAAAAAGAGAAAGAAAAATTGTATGTGAAACCTTTAAAAAGGGTAAGCTTGTGCATACTACTCATAGAAGAGTTGAGATTCAATCTATTAGACCACTTGAGATTATTCACTCTTATATTTATGGACCTATGAGGCATAAGTCTACCGGTGGTGACCTCTATTTTATAATTTTTATTGATGATTTTACATAGATAAAAAATTTATGGCTATTAATCATAAGTCAAAATAAATTAAAATGTTCAAGTTTTATGGAAGACAAGTAAAGAAAGAGATGGTAATCTACATTAAAAAACTGAGAACATATAATGGTGGGGAGTTCACTAGTAATGTTTTTGAATCGTACCTTTCAATTAATAGAATTAAACATCAATACAGTACTCCTTATACTCCTCAACATAATGGAGTTTCATATAGAAATAATAGAAGTCTGGTTGAAATGGGTAGAACAATGCTAGAAGAATATAAACTTTCAAACTTATACTAGAGTGAAGCAGTGTGTACAGGTGTGCATATACAGAATAGATGTTTTCTGAGACCAGATTCTATCATGACTTCATATGAGATGTGGTAAAATAATAATATAATGGTGAAATACTTTAAAGTGCTTTATAGTTCATGTTTTATAAAAATCAAGAATGAAAATTTGGGAACATTCAAAGAGAAATATGAAGAAGGGTTCTTCATGGGTTATATTTAAAATGGAAAAGGATATAGATGTTAGAATAAAAATTTTATGCAAATTGGTATACTCTTGTCATGTAAATATTGTTGAAAATCAATTTAATTATAAATCAACAAATTTAGAATATTTTGAAAATATTGAAGTTGACAAAACACAGATTTCTGGAGAAGAAAATGAAGAGAATATTGTACTATAACCAAAGATAGTTGATGTTTACTCATATCAAACTAGTGATGGGGATTAATTTTATAAAATAGAAAAAAAAGCATCATAAATTAGAAAAACATGTTTATTTATAAAATATTATTATAAATCAGAAATCTCTAGTATATACTAGAAGAAGACTGAGAATTTAAAATCAAACAGCTCTCATTTCTCAGATTGAAGCAAAGTCGGTTAGAGAATCTATTGAACATGAAGAATAGATAAATTCTATGAATGAAGAGTTAAATCAGATCGATAAAAATAGCACCTGGGATCTTGTTCCTAGACCCGAAGGAAATAATTTAATAGGAATAAAATGGGTGTTTAGAAATAAACTCAATGATAAAGGTGAAGTTTCAAGAAATAAATCTAGACTAGTTTGTAAGGGTTGTTCAAAGGTGGATGGTGTAGATTTTGAGGAAAAGTTTTCACCCATGGAAAGACTAGAGGCTATCAGAATGTTTCTTACAAGTTTAGCTCGCATACACTATAAAGTTTATCAGATGGATGTGAAGTCTAAATTATTGAATGGAGATCTTAAAGAATAAGTTTTTATTAAGAAACCTGAAGGATTTATACTTGATACTAAAGGAAATAAAGTGTGTAAGATGAATAAATCCTTGTATGGGATGAAACAGGCTCCTCAAGCTTGGTGTTCTAAATAGTATAGTTTCTTGAAGCAATTGAACTTTTTTAAAGTAAAATTTGATAGAAATGTATATGTAAAAGAGTTAAAAATAGGTACACTTATTTTTTTTTGTGTATTGATGACATAATTTTTTTAGGTGAAAAGGAATGTTCATGTGAATAATTTTCTAATAAAATGAATATTTACTTTGAAATGTCAATTCTTGGAGAGATGAAATTCTTTCTAGGACTATAATTTCTCCAAAATAAGGGCTATATGTTTCTTTCACAAAAAAATATAACAAGGATTTATTTAAGAAATTTGGTGTGGAAGAGTCAAAGGAAGTCTCCACACCTATTACAGTTAGTGTAAAAATCAAAAAAGATGAATTGGGATAGAGTATTAATTAAAAGGATTTTAGAAAATTAATTGTTAGCTTTCTATATCTTACGAAATCAAGACTTGATGTTGTATATACAGTAACATTGTCTGCTAGATATTAGAGTGATCCAAAATAATCACAAATGATTGCTGTTAAAATAATTCTTAGGTATATCAAAGGAATGAAAAATTATGGTTTGATATATAAAAGAAGTGGGGATTTGAACTTACTAGGATTCACTAATGCTGATTGGGCCTAAGATTACAATGATCATAAATCAATATTAGGAGGAACTTTCATTATGGGAGAAAGTTGTGTAAGTTGGTACAGTAAAAAATAGAATTATGTGACTTTAAATACATCCAAAGCTGAGTATGTTACTGCTACTAATTCTTGTAATCAAATGTTATGGATGAAAGAACAACTTGAAAATTTAAAGTAAAATATTGAAATACCATTGAAAATTTATTGTGATAATAAAAGTGTAATTAATCTCTCAAATAATCTATTAAAACACTCTAGATCAAAACATATTGATATTAAATATCATTTTATCAAAGATAAAGTCACTAATGGATATGTTAAACTAGGGTACATTTCTATAAAATATCATATAACTAATATATTTACTAAAGCTATAATGAGAGAAAGGTTTGAGGAACTAAGGATGAAACTTCATGTTCACCCTTCCCTTCTCACTTAGAGAGTGTTGGGGAATCCCCCACTTTTCTTTGGATTATGATGTCATGGAGGAGGAGAATATGTAATTCTCTTTTTATCTTTTGTGAATCTGGAGTTTTGGTTTTTGAAAAAAGGGGGTGTGTGTGCAAGGTTTTTGGGGGAGAGCATTGATAGCTTTTGAAAAGAATTGATATTGTTGACAATAAATACAAAGGGGATATTGAATAACCCATGAAGTCATTGATTATTTTTTATTTCTTGTCAACCTTAAATTTTAAAATTGTAGAACTATTCGGTAAGATCTAATGATATGTGTCATAAGGAACATTGTTTACAACAATGACTGATGAATAGAGAATAATTGAGTTTAATGGAATTGAGGAAATATTATGACCATGAAAAATGTTATTTTGTATGATGATTATTTTATCTTGAGAAGAAGGTTGGAATATGGTGTTTTTGGTATATGGATATTTTGAGTTTGTTGGTCTGTAGAATATGTTTTTTATGGATTTTACTAATAAAATATGGTCAAAACCTAACCTAGACAGCCATCCAGGGGAGTAGCACGCACCACTATGTGGGAGGTTGATCTCAACCCTAGTCAGCCATTATAGTGACTGTTGAAGGTATATAGGGACAAGCCTACATGAGGCACTAGAATAGTGGAGCAACCATCATGTGGGGCAGCATGGCAATGGAGGTGGGTGAAAGAGCGTGCCCACAAAAGAATCGGTATGGGGTGATACCGGGGTGGTAGGAGAGAACTTGTTGAAATGAGGATGTTGGGATGTGTATTACAAGAAATTTGAGAAATCGAATGCGTTTTGATGTGGGATATGGATTTTTAATACATAATGAATCTTGTTTGTCAGATCTATTTGATTGAAATATCAAGTCCATTTGATCATCCAGCCGCACTTCAGAACTGTGTGATCTATTTTTAAAAAAACTCAGAAAGAACTATGGTCGTCTGATCTTCATATGAGCTCATATTCTTTATTGATTTCATCTAAGAACACCTGAACATCGGGTCTCCTATATGAAATGTCGATAAAGATTGAACTATGGCTTCTGAGCTTCATTTGAGGATTATGATGATCTAAATAAGATCAAAATAATATGCTGATATGTTTTCATGATATAAATGATGAACAAACTGAGACTTCGTCATTGTGAAAAATATGTATAATATGAAAACGGTGTTTATTTGTTGCCAGGGAACAGAAGGAAATGAATGAATGAGATGATGATGAGAATTTCCTTCATGATTCTAGAAGATTATAATTTGGTGGTTCATTGCCTATAAATATCCAAGACATAGATCATTTTTTGTTGGTTTATTATCTCTCATTTGAGAGTATCTGCAGGTGCTTGATAGAGACTCAGTGAATCACAAAATGTGTGTTTTTTCAAAGAGGGGTTCAACACTCTTACTATTTGAGTGAAGGATATATTTTTTTTCATGTGTTATTGACTTGTGCATTGCACAATCCAAGTGCAACGTGAAGAAATTTTATTTCATAAAGTCATTCAGGAAGAACATTATTCTTAAGCACTTTCACCTAGTTTACACGAAAAAGTTTGAAACATCAAGTGTAGTATCTCATTAAAAAGGTCTTTCACGTTTTTGTCTATATCATTTATATTTTTTCACCAGAAGATTGTACATTATGTTATATTCTCAAGGTGTGGGAAAGGTGTGCATGAATATCAGTTACACAAAGAACCTAGAGAGACTAGTTTGTTCATTCATTTTTATTTGAATATAAAAACTACATTGTGTGCATGTGATGAAGAGTAAGTGAATGCATGAGATAGAAAATCAATAGTGAACATTTATACACAAATAAATTTCATGAATGTATTGTTTTGAGTATAAGTTGTTATGAGTTAATTTAGAAAAATAAGTAGTTTGAATCTGTTACTTTAGACAGTTGTGAGTTATAGTTTATTGACATTCAGCTATAAGATTCCATAACCAATTATAAATCATAGTATCATCATATTATAATGGCTCGAAGAGAAATACTATATTTTTATTGGAGGAGAAGATTGAAGTTTTTCTCAGAGTGTTTGTGTTTTATTTGTGATTGAAAACTGGTGTTAATTAGTATAATATTTTTTCAGGAGACATTGTAACGAGAATTATTTGACACCTACCCTCATAGGTTTTAGAGTGATACCTGACCAGCCCACTTGTAATTTTTAATTGATTTTTTAGTGTAGAATTTGTGGCTCGGATCAACCCGACCATAGCAAGGATGTAGTCACCTTACTTGGGGAGAAACCTTGTAAAAATATTATGTGTCATTGGGATCAGACTCTAACAAGTCATCAAAGTTTTATTTCTAAGAAAATAAATTATAAAACTTGTATACCACCGATTCAACACCACCCCCCTTCCCAGTGATATATCACATTCTTGGATACTTCACACACAATGTGATCGGTATGACTCAATGTATGTGTTTTCAGTTTAAAATGACATTTTAGTAAAAAACACAAGTGAGATACTCAAAACCAAGAAAATGCATTCATATTGTTTTGATACATTAAGAAAAATTTCCATAAGACATTTGTGACATATAAGAATCATCCTTACCTCAATATGACACATGATATGATTGGTATAACTCCAAGTGTGTCTTTTTATTTAAAATTGACATTTTATTAATGTTTTGTTTCATATTTGTGTTTAATTTATTTATTTATAGTATTACTGACATTATATTTGTTTTCATAAATAGGTTTATTTTTATGATCAGGTTGTGGTAGTTTTTTCAACAATTGATGTGATGATCGATCTTTTTTGAGAGGGGGTCAAGGGTGATGAAGACAATGAAACATTTATGTTTATAAATATTTTTGATAGTAATTTTTAATGTTATTGTTCAAAAAAATTGTTTAAAATGTAAATAATATAGTTTTTTTATTTGTGAGGTAAATTTTATTTTAATTAAATTATGACTTTTCGCACGTGTGTATTTACATAAAGGTGTATTTTCTGCAATGTATTGTAATTTCAATAATAGATTGCAGCAATAAAACCATTATGAGTGCTAACATGATCACTAATAAAGGGTGATCTTTATCAATGCTAGAAATAGTGATGATAAAGGTGGTATTATATCATTTCTAAACTAGAACTGATAAAATACCACCTTTATAGGTATTTTTTTATCATTGATATCAATTCTTTTTAGGAAATGATAAAGGGTTCCCCCTTTTAGTGGCACTTAGGTTAATAGTGGTTTTTAGCGCTATTAAAAACCCTTGTATACATTGTTAAAGGTCTGATATATGGTATTATTAGTGTATTATATGATCAAAAATTACACCCATTATTAGAATATGGATTCTTATACAAACCCAAAAATTAATAAGGTGTGTAAAAACCATGATTTGGGCCAATTTATAATTAAATTCTAGATTAATTAAAGTATCAAAAATGTTTGTATTTCCCATGATATTGATTATTTATGGGGTTATTTTTAATGAAAAACTTTGCAAAACTTTTAAATTTTCTTTTTTCATTACTACCCACACATAACACATTTCACACATGGGAAAATTTCAGTAATGAATTCTAACAAGTGAATTTTGAAGATTTCCAAAGAAATATTTAAAAAACCATAAAATGTAAATTCCCCTTTTCAACACCATAGTTTTAAATCATTACTCTTAATATATCTTGATTATATTTTTATCATAAATTTTATTCAATTAAACCCCACTTCATTCATCCTATCATGCACACTTATGCCTACCTTCTCAGAATTTTTTCACTCATCACTCATTATGATTTTAAAGAAATTTTTTTCCAATTAAAATTTTATACAAGTGCCACCATAATATTGATGATTTTATTCTTATATACCTAATTATTCAATCATATGAACATATTATGAGGGATTTAGTATTATATTCAAATGTTTTTTAGGATTAAAGTTGGGTAAAATTCGAATGAAATTTTTTTAAGCCTGAATGATGAGGCTTATCTCTAATATGAAACTCAATGAATTATTTTTAATTTAATACAAGTATTTATTACTCACTTAATCCCTATTCCATAACTCAATTTATATTCTTTTAATTCTTCATAGATTTCCCAAACTTTTCATCAATTCCATAGTAGTTAACATTCCTCTGTGTTTTCTCTAGCATGTTTCTTTCAACATTGTTTTTAGATTATTTCTTATCTTAAAGGTTGGGAGGGGATTTAGAATTTATATAGAAGTTTTAGGGCCTTATCCATATCCTTATAAAAGTGGTCATATATAAACTTAAGTATCAGTATCATCACCACCTTCTCCCCTCTATTCCAATAGCATTGTTTCATCTTTTTTCATATCTGTATTTCTATTTAGAATCATTTTTTAGGGAAAGAGAGAGATATTTTACTTAAAAATATGGGGGATATAAATTTATAACATTTAATGATGTCTATAAAAATTTTCTACTATTTACATCCAGATTTTATTCCTTAAATAGTAGCACTGAAGTTGTAAAAATTCCTTCTTTATATTTAAACATAATCTATAAAATAGGTTTTATAACTCCTTCTCATTCTTCCCCCAGCATGAATTCATCTTAGATCATTAAAATGATTATATAGAAATTCATTCATGTATACTAAGTTTTATTATTATTAAATGTAAATATAGGATTTCAAATAGAGTTTATTGAACTTAGATGGATTTAAAAGAAAACAAATTCCTCAATCATGTATAACATATAATACATAAATGACCTAAGGTTTTGAATATATTACTTGGTAATTTTTTTATTCAAGTATAAATTGGTTCACTAAAGAGGAAAATAAATCCTAAAGAAGATATAAATATTGGTTTAAAAATATTACTAGTAACTAACAAAAAATTATTGGTGGTTTTTCATGGCATGAGATTTAAAACTCAATAGGTTTCGGTTGAATTTTTTTTATTTAAAATTTGGAAAAAATATTTTTTTCATCATTATATAATATGAATAAATGAGTGAAATAAATTTCTAAAACTTGAAATAGATTCAATTTTTTAATGGTTATTCATATTAAACTCACAAGTTCCAAAAATTGTAAAAAAAAGAAAGAAATAAAAAAATCTTTATAAAAGAATGAAAAAATTGAAAAGGTAAACATAAAATTCCTAAACTAAAGGTATTGAACTAAAAGGTTCCCACCCTCAAACATAAATTATATAGTTTTCTCAATGTATCCAAATAAATTAATCATGTAATAATATTTTAATAAGAATCACAACATGAAATCAAGTGTTGAGGAGGATTATAACTGTGTGGGTTATTATTGATATATAGGCTGGAGGAGTGTGAGAACATCCAATACTTCTTGTGGTAGATTCCCATGGTACTTATTTAATCTATGTCCATTAATGAATGGTTTTTGTTCTAATTCCTTCATAATACTCAAAATACCAAAAGTCTATGAATGACTATAAATGGACCCTAGTATCTTGAATGAATCTTACCTTGCATTATAATGAGTCTTAATTTGTAGAGAAACATTTGTTCTCTATAATGGAAGGTTTTGGGATGTATCAGCTTATCATGATCCAACTTTTTCCTTTATTTATAGATTCCATAATTTTCAAAAAAAAATATCTTCTAATTACCTTGAATTCTCGAACATATAATTTTCTCTCTTTTCCATCTCCTTCCAAGTCTAATTTCGTTTATTTAACAAACCATTATGCTTTATACTCTAACTCCATAGGTACGTAAAAATATTTCCATATATTTGATGGAAAGGTATAATTTCTAGGGGTGTTTTTTAGGATATCATGTAACTCCATAAGGTGTCTTCTAACCTTTGGATCTAGTCCTTCCTATTAGGTTTTTCGGTTATTTCCAGAATACCTTTTATTTCCCTATTGGAAACTTCATCTTGGCCATTTTTTTGGGTATAGAAGTGTGTAAATGTTTTATGACATACTCAATACTTCCTCATTATATCCTCTATTCTTTTATTTCAAAAGTGGGTCACTTATTCACTGATGATGGTTTTTGGTACTCAAAAACCATAAAAATATGTTAGTCCGGAAGAAATCCCACACAACTCTAGAATCATCAAATTTGATGTATTTGGCTTCCAATAATTTCAAAACATAATCTAAATAAATAGTAATATATTAATTTTTAAATTACATAGTTAAATTTCAAATAAATTTTATTCCCCATACTTAAAAAATCATAAAAGATAATGAATTTTTTGAGGGATCTCTTATCTTTTTCAAATATTTCCAGAAAATTATCATTTTCACACTTCATAAAATTTTCATTTGAATCATTGAATAGATGAGGATAATAAATAATAGATTCTAAAACATTTTGTGTTGTTCTATGAGGTCCAAAGTGGCCTCCATAATCAAGTTTGTGAAAAAAAAATAAAAATTGATTCAATTTCACTTATAGGGAAATATCTCCTTATTATATGGTCATTGAAAATTTTCCAAAGGAATAGATCTTCCCAAATATAAAATATATACTCATATTTGAGTTTTTTTGAGAGTTAAGATAATATGGTACTTTTGAAGTTACCAAATAATTTACTATATATGCATACCATGGTACTTCTCCATCTACTATATAGATTTTTTCTCTTAAAATGTAGTCGTTTAATAGATTTTGGCCTGGAATTTATCCTTTATAAGTGTTGAGTAATATTCTAAGCTATTTAGAAACATGAAGTTTTACTATTTTTTGTTTTTATTCTCAAATTTGATTTCTTGTAGAAGTAGCATCCATTTTACCTGCATGGGTTTTACATATGAATTATTTATCAGGTATCTAAGGGATATATAGTCAGAAAATAAAGTGACTTTAGTTCCAAAAAAATAGGATCATAACTTATCTAAATAAAAAAAATTCATTGTACTCTATTTTGGTAGTGGTTTAGTGGATCTAGGCATCATCTAATTTTCTTGGGTCATAATACATTACTTTTGGTTTTCCTTTAATTATCTTGGAAATAATTTCTTCCACAACTTGGTTCGAAGCATCATAGTGTATTTTGAATTCATGTTCCCAATTAGGTGGTTTTATTATTGGTGGGGTGATTAATATACTCTTAATTTCATCAAATTCTTCCCTTCATTCATCATTAAAATAATATTCTAATTATTTTAAAATTATTCTAGAAAGAGGGAAAGTAATCTTACTAAGATCCAGAATGAATCTTCTATAAAAACATTCATAGTCCAAGAAGGATATAACATGGTTAATACAAGTTGGGTAGGGAAAATAATATATTAAATAAATTTTATATTTTTATACCTCCATTCCTTTATGTGAAATAATTTTCCCCATTACTATTCATCTTTCAATAATGAAATTAAAATTTTAAAAATTCAAAAAAGGATATTTCTCTATACATTTTTTCAACACTTTTTCAATAATTCATAAATAGTGATCAAAAGAATTACCAAAAATAGTGAATTTATCTAAGAATACCTCTAGTCAGTCTTTAATTTGATATGAAAATATTCTTACCATGTACCATTGAAATTTACATGGGGAATTACATAACCTAAAATGCATCCTCTTATAGTAAAAAGATCCAATATGACATGTGAAGGTTGTCTTTTCTAGGTCATTTAGAGTCATGGTAACCTAAAAATATTCTAAAAACCCATATAAGAAATAGTAATGTGTTCTTCATTCCAAACTTTCAAAAATCTGGTTAAGGAATGTAATTATAAATTTATATTTTCTAGTAACTTGATTCATGTTTCTATATTCAATACATACTCTCCAACTATTTTTATTTCTCATAGGGATCAATTAATTTTTCTCATTCTTCATAATACTTAAATACATTTTATTGGAACTATATGAATGGGGATGACCCATTATGAGTCATAAATGTTGTAAATTATATCAATTTATAACAAATTAATAACTTACGTTTTTACTATATCCACTATTGTGGGATTGAGCCATATTTTAGGCTTCCTAATTATTCTTGAGTCTCCCTCAAAATGATTTCTATGTGAGATGAGTTTGAGGTTTATTGCATTAATTTCACATAAACCCTATCCATTGAATGAAACATTATTTATTAAAAGTTTAATCAATGTTCATTCTTGGGTTCCAAACAAATTTTTAGCAATTATAACTGGCAATTTTCCTCTTTCTATGAGATATAAAAATTTCAAATCCATGGTAAGTATATTTAATTATGGATTTCATGGTTTTTAAGAGATGAAATTAAATTTAGTTTCCTCACATCTAGGGATTTAATCTATTATACACATGGAAATATTAAATTTTTCCTTCATGAAATAAATTTATAGATTCATCAGAAAAATCCAAATTAACCTTTTCTTCCAATTTAAATATGAAATTTTCGAAATATTCATAACTAAAAATATCATCATCTTATATGTTATTTTAAATTAATAATAATTTTTTCAATGTTAAAAATTCATTAAAAATACATGGTCCTTCAATATATTTAATATCTTCAACATGGGTGGGTGTAAAAAGTAATTAGTCATCTGAAGGGTGCCTCTATGAGTTAAAAATATTGAAGTGGACTATGTTATCTCCAAAATCCATAGTGAGGGTTCCTTCATATACATTAATTATTTTCTTGGTAGTATTCTTTAATTGTATTCCCAATATGATGGTTGAGTGTTCTGATTCACTATCTTTCTCTATTGTAATCACATAGAATCTATTTGGGAATATCAATCCTTAAACTCCCATTAATGCTTATTCCAAAACTCTTACTGAAAAAATAGTGTATATATTTGAATTTTGTACCACCACTCTTGTGAGATTCAAGTCTCCTATATGAAAATATGTGAACATATAGTGAAGTATAACATTTATATAATCACTTAAATATCATAAATCATCAAGAAAAGTTAAATATCAAGTGGCGTAAGGGATAGAGAATGTCCCTAGATCTTCAAATTTGATGGGTAAAGATGGTGTGATAGGAGTTGAGACACTTCTTCCTAAACTATTCCTTTAATTCTCATAAATCCTTCTATTTTGGTACAATTTTATTTTATAAATTTAAAAAAATTGATTTTATGGATGGATTCAATAATGGGTATATAATATAAAATTTTTAGAAAGTTTTAATAATTTCATTTTAATGTTTTTCTTCTTTTGTTTTCTTCGATTAAATCTTCTAGGATGGGGATTGAAGTAGAAGTCCTATCTTATCCATTTTTTTCCTTTAAATGGGTGTCTCTGGTCTTTATTTCCAATAAATTGTATAATTTCCTTCTTCCTTATTCTTTTATTATTTTTCTTCTTCTTGGTTAGGTTTTTTTCAGAGATCTGTCTAGAATTTTCATCATTCCTTTCCTTAATTTTAGTTTGATTTTTCTTTAAAAAATATGGCTTCTCTCTTTTACACTTAATTTGGTTATCATTATCACATTTTCCTTTGTATTTGGGAATGTTGGGGTTGGTAGTTTTTCTGTATTTTTTGAAAGAAGTTGCACCAGACTTATGAACTGAGTTGTTAACTTATCCATTTTATCATAGAGCCGTTCAACCTTAGACTATAGTTTTTTTAGGAGGATGGTAATCCAACTGAAGGTTGGTTATATGGATATTTTTTTTGGAATGAATATGGTTGTTAGTATGTGGTAAGGTTATAAGTTTTTTTATAAGGTTTCTGATAATGATGTGGGTTTTGGAATTATTGTTGCTAGAATGGGGGATAGGGAAAGTATTGGTTCATATAACAGGGTCTAGCCCAGTTCTATTGGAATCCAAATACAGGTTGGGCATGTGGGTTATCTCTCCATGGTTTATTTTGTTACAATTTTATTGGTTATAAAGTAACAACACAACTCTACATATCTTTTCATTTAACACACTTGTTGGTGAAATGATTAGATGAAGAGAATAAACCACATACCTTAGTTTCTTATTGTTTTTCACTAATTTGTTTCAAATCCATCTGTCTCACCAAGGTAGTTATCTCTTCATGTTTTTAATTTATTAAAGTCACAGATTCATAAGTTCTTACAGAATTAATACCTCTTGTACTCATACCTCTTGTATTTAATTGTTGGGAATTTTTCTTTACATATTCACACTATTATATATTTGTGTTTATTAAGAACTAAACATTATTAAGACAAAAAAACCATTGATAAAAGGGGAAATTTTATCAGTGCCAACTAAAAGTTCTAATAAATGTGACCTTTATCAATGGTTAAAATTTATGATAAATTGTCATATTTTATTGGAGATTTTTATCATTGATAAAGGCACCCCTTTATCAGCACTTTTCATAATGCTGGTAAAATCACCATTTAAAAATGATAAAAATATACTGATAAATGGAACCATAAATAATTTAATTTATATATACATATTTATATATATTTATAAATATTATTTATATTAAAATTATTATATATATAAATATAATATATAAATATGATTTATATAATTATATTGTAATAAAAAGTATTGTCAATCTTATTTTCATAATTTTATATAAAAAATATCAAATTTATATTAATCAATAAAAATTTTAATAATATATATATATACATATTAATTAAAAATGTATATATATCTATAATATTTTAATATTTTAATATTTTATTTAAAAATTTATATAAATTGATGTTGAGTAGAATGAGCGTTCAAACAACTACGTGATCTAGGGATTTGTATTCTGATGGAATTACATTAATATATTCAACATGAGTTCTTGGATGGTGGGTATATCCTAAATCTACTAGGAAAGGCAGAGTCAATAGGGGTGTCCACCTCCTCTTCTCACATATCCAGATGGGGAGACGTGACATGGTTTTTCACTTTGTGTAACGATGGATATTCTGAGTGAATGTTCAAAAGAGTTAACTCTACAAATATTTTTTATAATTAAGACTTGATCATTTATAGGTTTTATCTTTTTAAATTCTCAGTCATCACAAGAATGATTGTTCCTTTGGGGAGAAATCCTTGGAAGATTCAAGATCTAGAGCATCGACTTTCCATTGTTTGCAGTTTCTGGGATTGAAAATATATTTCCATCAGCTATGGATACTTCTGTATTTTATTTCCATAATAGGAATTTTAAGTGGAAGTCCTGGGGTTTTGGGTAAATTCCCCTCAAACAAATAACATTATGCATCTAGGACTAGGATCCACAGTTTAATCCATTCTCTATACGAATCATGATAAAATAGGTTTGGGTTTGTATCTATAGTATGAACTATATATTGTGGAACCCATAGATCATGTCTAAAATCTTCTAATCAATTCATAATCTTATAAAAATTGAATGAGCTGCATAGAAAGCATGATTTGGCTACTTCGTGCGTTTGTTGGTGGGGGTTGATCTTAACTCCACATGCATTGATGATGATTTTCTTTCTTTTTCATATATGGATTTTTATCTAACTATAAAATATGATAAATTTACAATATTTTTATCTAGTGTCTAGATAATTAATAATGTCTAGGAGAGATGTCAGAAGGATATTTTATACCATGTATATAATTTTAAGGGGAATGAAGAATCTAGTTCTAGGCATATGGACTCCTATAGGAATAGGAATTATTCCACTGTAGAAGAATATGCATCACTTTTTGGCTCTATAGGTATTAGGAAGGATGTTGATGGAGAAACTCATTTAGTTGAGTAGATGAGGCAGAATGCTATGGAGTCTTGTGAAGCAGGACCTATGGAGGTAGTCGCGTATTTTCAGGGAAGTATTACAAAACATGGGTTGATATAGTGTAAGAGGATTCTGAAGTTCGTATCCTCAGTGATATTTCAGATGGTGAAACTCTAGCATAAGAGCATGCAGAATCCTAATTGAGGCAGGAGTAATTAATTGCATCAAGGGACCGTAAGGTAAAGATAAATCTTGATACGAAAAATCCAGTGAGTTGTAAATTTAGGAAGAAATATATTGTTGGAAATACTACTGATGAAACTGAAATACATGACCTGACCACACAACTCGTTGTTGCTAGTGACTTGACTATGAAGAAGGAAATCCACAATTACTCTTCTCTGCTTGATGCCACCTAGAATGGGGGATCACCCATGGGATATGAGAAAGGGTTTCAAGGGTATTATCATAGTATGGAGTGAGTTTTAGATCTTATATATTCTAGTAATAATAGATTTAGTTTTCTTGATATTGTGAACAGGTCTAACCACAATGAGGTGTTTTGTGAAGAGTTTTTAAAAACTCAGGGTGGTATCTATGTTAATGGACAAGTTCTAAAGGGCCTCATTCCAACTAGAGAGAAGTATCCTCAGCCTCATGCAGACCCAATCCCATGAGATGATTATATTGAGCCTCATGTTGTTGGTGAGGTATGGATGAATCATAAAACATGGAGGAGGGGCCATCTTCTGAGATGAAGGGGATGAAACTGAGTCCATATATGTGTATGTGTATGTGCATTTGTATGTGGATGTGGATGTGTATGTGTATGTGTATGGGTATGTGTATGTGTATGTGTATGTGTATGTGTATGTGTATGTGTATGTGTATGTGTATGTGTATGTGTATGGGTATGTGTATGTGTATGTGGATGTGTATGTGTATGTGTATGCGTATGTGTATGCGTATCTGTATGCGTATCTGTATGTGTATCTGTATGCGTATCTGTATGCATATGTGTATGTGTATCTGTATGCGTATGTGAATGCGTATGTGTATGCGTATGTGTATGCGTATGTGTATGCGTATGTGTATGCGTATGTGTATGCGTATGTGTATGCGTATGTGTATGCGTATGTGTATGCGTATGTGTATGCGTATGTGTATGCGTATGTGTATGCGTATGTGTATGCGTATGTGTATGCGTATGTGTATGCGTATGTGTATGCGTATGTGTATGCGTATGTGTATGCGTATGTGTATGTGTATGTGTATGCGTATGTGTATGCGTATGTGTATGCGTATGTGTATGCGTATGTGTATGCGTATGTGTATGCGTATGTGTATGCGTATGTGTATGCGTATGTGTATGCGTATGTGTATGCGTATGTGTATGCGTATGTGTATGGGTATGTGTATGCGTATGTGTCTGTGTATGTGTCTGTGTACGTGTATGTGTACATGGGTGTGTATGTGTATGTGTGTGTATGTGTGTATGTGTGTGTTTGTGTGTGTGTGTGTGTGTGTGTTTGTGTGTGTGTGTGTGTGTCTGTGTGTGTGTCTGTGTGTGTGTCTGTGTGTCTTTGTGTGTGTGTATGTGTGTGTGTCTGTGTGTGTGTCTGTGTGTGTGTCTGTGTGTGTGTCTGTGTGTGTGTCTGTGTATGTGTATATGTCTGTGTATGTGTATGTGTCTTTGTATGTGTATGTGTATGTGTATGTGTATGTGTATTTGTATGTGTATGTGTATGTGTATGTGTATGTGTATGTGTATGTGTATGTGTATGTGTATGTGTATGTGTATGTGTATGTGTATGTGTATGTGTATGTGTATGTGTATGTGTATGTGTATGTGTATGTGTATGTGTATGTGTATGTGTATGTGTATGTGTATGTGTATGTGTATGTGTATGTGTATGTGTATGTGTATGTGTATGTGTATGTGTATGTGTATGTGGATGTGGATGTGTATGTGTATGTGTATGTGTCTGTGTGTGTGTGTGTGTGTGTGTGCATTTGTATGTGTACGTGTCTGTATGTGTATGTGTATGTGTATGCATATGAATGTGTGTAAGTCTATTTTTGTAATGTGTATGTATGTTTATTCGATCGAAATGGCCTAAAGGCCTTCATTTTTTTTTTTTGATAATCCACCTTTCAAGGGGTGAGGTGGAACCCTTACAAGGCTCGAAAGCTTAGAGACAATTACATGACCTGCAGGTCTTAGAGGGAATCACCCAGACAAGACACTTGGAACCGCTCCTCCACAGCATATGTCATGAAATCAGCACTCCACCTTCACAGGGCTGATCGGCTAGCTGTCCTATGCAAACCTGCACAGGCTCGGTACCGATGGCAAATCCATACCCTCTCATTCTTCCAAATCTGGTTAGCTCTGCTCAAGTGAATGTGTCTGCCCTAAATCCTCATCTGAAGCCTTGTCCCTTGTAGTCAAACTGGTACATCTGCATTCATGTGGTCCGAAGGGCTTGGGGTGGTCCTAAGGCCTTAAAGTGGACCGAAGGCCTTGGGTGGCCTGAAATCCTTGCAGGACCCGAGGACCAAATCAGTGGCCCAAAGGCCGAGATGGATGAATAGTTCTGACTACTATAGTACCGAACAGTGTCTGCTATAGTACTACTACAGTGCCCCAGAAATACGCCTCCACCCGGATTTGATCTTGGGTCTCTTGGATGCACCTACCGAGTCCTCACCAACCGGGCTGAGGCTCATGTGCATGTATGTTTAGTTATTTTTAATATTTCTCCATTTTTAAAATTTTATGCAATTTATTCGATTTTAATATTTATTCATTTTTTATGATTATTCATTTATTTTTTTGTAATATATTCAATTTTGATAGTTATTTGTACATTTTTTAAAATTAATATGAAATATTTTTAATATGTATGTAATTTATATAATTAATATTTATTTATTTTTATTTTAATATATTTTTATTTAAATTTTTATATAATCATTATTAATTCATTAATAATTGGTACTTCATTAGAAATCTCTTTTTTTATTTTAATTTATTATATTTTTTATTTTTATTTTAATATTTATTAAATTTTAATAATTCATTAATTTATATAATTAAAATTATAAAATTGTTTTTTTTATTTTCAATTAATTCATTTATAATTGTCAAATTTTATTCCTTTTTAATATTTATTAATTTATCTTTATCTATTCATTTTTAATACTTATTCAATTTTAATTTCTTTTTATTTATTCTTTTTTAAAATTTATCAATTTAATATTTCTGTAATTAATTTTTTTTAATATTTATTAATAAATTTTAATTTCTTAATATTTAATATTTTTTTAATTTACATAATATTTATTCATTTTTATTTTAATATATTTTATTTAAATCTTTGTACAATTATTATCTATTCTTTT
Source organism: Viscum album (assembly GCA_963277665.1). Classification (NCBI taxonomy): domain Eukaryota; kingdom Viridiplantae; phylum Streptophyta; class Magnoliopsida; order Santalales; family Viscaceae; genus Viscum; species Viscum album. The sequence goes on along the minus strand of OY728139.1, from coordinate 462,788,839 downwards.
TTAATTAGGAATTTATTTTAAATATTTTAATTTAAATGCACTTTTTTGTATTTATTCATTTTTATTTTAATATTTATTAATTCATAATATTTTCTCAATATATAATTTATATAATTTTATAATTTTTAATATTCTTTTGACTTATATAATTAATATCATTTATATATTTATCATAATATTAATACATTTATCATAATATCATCAAATTTAGTAATACATTTAATATTAACAATATATTTTATTTATTGTTAATATTTTTTTAATTTATTTATTTTTAATATTTATTATTTTTTATTATAAATTAATTTTTAATATTCATTTTTATATAAATAGTAATTTATTTTAGTTTTTAAATTTTTATTTTCCACTTATTTATTAACGCTATATGAATCGTTGATAAATTTAATATTTATCAACACCGGTAAAATTCACTGTTAAAATGCACATTTATCAGTGCTTTCCATTTTAGCATTGATAAATGTTTATTTTATCATTTTTTACTAGTGTTGATAAAACCCCTTCCCTGATTTTAAAAGAACCCTAACCAAGATCACCTTTCTCACACCATTCAAATTCTCACAGAAACTGATTTATAAGTCACCTCATTCAAATCATTTGACCAAATCGAACCTTAAATCGAAGGTATGTCATTCCTTTCTTGTTTCTAATTGATCTTTCATCCTTTTCCATGATATTTTTGTTCTTCTTATTATGTTCTTCTTTTTGCATGATGTTTTGGCATCATTTTCGTGATTTTTAGTTCTTATCCTTGGTTCTTCTCTTTTGATCAATGTTTGGCCTCTTGCTCGGTTGATTTTTTTTTCTACTTCTTATCAATGTTTGGCTCCTGTTTTCATGATCTGGGGTACTTCCTATTTTCATAATGTTTTTTTCATTACCTTGACTTATTTTAATAATAATATACAAAATGTTTTACTTGTTATAAATTTTAAAAAACTCTAATTAGCATTTTCCAATTATTAATGGTTTTTCCTTTGACATAAGATGAATTATATTTCACTCCATGTGTTATAAATTCAAAATCAAAATGAAAACATAAATTAATTCCATATGATCGAATGAATTAATAAGAAATCAAATAACATGGATAATAAGGTGTATATATTAGTGATATTAATAATTTTGATTATATTTCATTAATATTGGATGTCGGATTTGCATCATACATTTCTATTGATGGGAACTAATTGAGAATAAAAATGAAATTTAATAAATTAAAAGATCATCTTTATGTGGGAAATGGAGTAAGGGTTGTTTTTAACCACATGAACCTACCATCTACCTTTTCCAAGTGGATTGATTCTAGAATTATAAAGTTGATACTAAGTTCATACCATAAGAAATTTTATTTGTGTTCTTTTTTGTAATAATAAGTGTTTTTTAATGATTAATAAAAAATGTAAATTTACATAAACAAAATGTTTCATAGTGGTATACATGATTTTAATGTTTTATATATCCTAGATTTTAAAATATGCATATAATGTATGAAATTATATGGTCAAAGTTAACAATCAAATATCACTTTTATCATTACCACCTACAATATAAAAATGGAAAACACATCCAATGGACCTATAAATAAACATTTTCATAATTATTTTATTATGAATAGTTTGATATGTTTGAATCTTTTTAATTGGGAAAATCGACTAAAATTCCTTTTAAAAAATGAAATGGATATAGTGAGTTATTGTCCCTCAAACATACATATGTGTATATATCAACAAGTATAAAAGTAATTGGTGATTTATGGTACATGGTTTCCTTCATGAATTATTTTAGTATATATATAAATTTATTTCTGATGAAACAAAAAATTTGAAACTTTTAAATGTTCCATAATATCCAATAACTGTGTAAAAAATTATCTTGGAAATTTTATTAAATTGTTTTACCTAGATTGAGGGAGTGAATACCAAAGTGGAGAGTTTACCAACTATTTATGGGGATTTGACATTGTATCATAACCCACTCATTTGGAAATACAATAATATAATGGTGGATTAAAAGAAAAAAACATTGTCAAACATGGTTTTAACAATGATGATTTAAGATAGATCTTCTTATATTAATTTGGGATTATGCCCTAGAAACAATAACATTCAAAGTTAACAAAGTTATATGTATGAAAACTAAAGATATACCATATGTTATATAGAATTTAATTAATCCAAATTTTTTATAAGTATTTTTTATTCAAGGAGACCTCCAATAACCATTGTTGAAGTGAACTAACTAGACATGGTGATCTCCATATTAAAATTTTACATTATTATCTATATTGATGAGAATATTTCAAAAATAGAATGAATTGTGATATATTATTTATTATATTAAAAAAAGTTCTATAATAATTTGAATTCATATAATTCTAGGTCTTTATAAGTTTTAACAAGTTGTTTCTACATTGACAATTTAAATTAAATATGATGACTATGTATGTGTATATATAAATTATATCATTTTGGGATTCTAAGCTCATAACCTCTATATATTTCTCTTATTAAATATGAATATTACTGAATCAAATAGAAATAATATGAATAAAAAATGGATGTATTCAAATCATATAACCAAATAGTATGAGTATGAGGTTAAATATTTCATAATTTTTTTAAAATATCATGCATATGACCCTTTTCAAATCCTTTTTTCATATTTTAGTTGTTGTTATTCAAGAATAATTAATCTAGAGGAGTAGGAAGAATAAATTATCTATCACGGAGTAGATCGAAGATGTAAAAGTTGGATGAAACATGGGTATAAACTGAATATAGCTAGTGATTGGGAAAAACTTCATGTTATGGATCATCTAATATGATTACATGTGTAAATGATGATAAATATTATATCAAGGAAATTATTATATGTTTAAAAGATTATAAAGATCATATTGAGGAAATGAAAGTGATAATTGAAGATAAACATCATGATTTTACAAAAATGTTTCATAAGATAAATAATTGTGAAATGATTTTATTATATGATGGTTGTGCTAAATATACAACATTGTCTGCCACACAGAATCTATATAATGTAAAATCTAGATAATTATGGATTAACATTAACATTAATGAAATAATTAACCTCTTGAATGATATTCCACCAAAAGATAATAAGACTACTTGTTTAAAATATGTCTCTAAATGATTGCTATGTTTAATGGGTATGATCTTTGAAAGAATAAATAAGTATCCAAATGACTATATATTTATTCGTAAAGACCATGAATCACATAGAAAATTCTCAAAGTGTGGTTCATTTTTATATAAGAAATATTAATATATTCTTTCATAATTTGTATTGTAATTTACAATAATTCCAAGGTTTATGAACATATATAGATGTGAGTATGATCCAAGGTAATTGATGTGAAACATATAGATAAGAAATTAATATGGGAAACTTCATCACTGAGAAAACTCTCCCAAGTGAATGAAAATTTATCATGAGTATCCTGAATTTGGAAATGATTTGAGAAACCTTTGCCTTGTATTATTTATAGATGGAGTGAATACTTTTGGTGTGATAAGTAGTACTCATAGTACATGGAAAATTATGTTTCTAAATTATAACTTTCCAACATGGTTATGCATGAAGTGAAAATAAATTATGTTATCACTACTTATATCAATACCAAAACAACTGGGTAATGATATTGATGTTTATTTGGATCCATTGATTAAATATATGAAATTAATGTGGGATTCAAGTGTTATGTTGTATGATTATTATAGAAATTAATATTTCTCAATGAGATTAATATTTTATATAATGATAAATGAATTTCCTTATTATGTAAATTTATTAGGATATAGTATTAAAGGAACTAAAGGGTGTACCATTTTTGAACAAGGTACACACTCAGTTCAGTTGAAACATTCATCAAAAATTGTGTTTCTAAGACATTGAAAATTTATACCATGAAAACATAAATACCATTCTTTAATAACATCATTTCATAGTACTTCAGAAAAAGGTATAACACAGCCTCCACTAACAGGTGATCAACTATTTTGAGAATATAAAGGATATTGTCACTACTTTTGGTAAACCTCGTATGAAAAACCACAATAAAACCAATTTGAAAAAGAGAGTAGTTTTTTTTTGAATTACCATTATGAATTTTTTTTTATAACAAAGATTTTATTGATGTCATGAATATATAAAAAATTATATGTGATAATGTCATTATAAAATTACTAATTTCACCCGAAAAAACAAAGGATGGAATTAAGGATATGTCGGACATGATTGGAATGGGGATACTGAAATATTTGGCACTATTGAAGGGTTATAGATGTATTTTCATCCTCCAACTGCTTATAAACTTTCTAAGAATGAGAGATATCAGTTTTAGAACTTCCTGAATAAATTAAAGGTTCCATAGGGGTATTAATCAAACATAAATAATATCATTTTAATCACTAGTTTTAAAGTTAAAGGGCCTAAAATCACATTATTTTCATGTTTTAATGAATGAATTAATTACTATAGATTAAATTTTCATTTTTACTAAAAAATTTCATCACACATTAACCAAGATTGTTTTATTTTTTAAAGCTATATGTAGTAAAGTTATAGAACCCGTGAAATTTCCAACATTGAATAAGGAAATTGCTATTAAATTATGTGAATTGGAGATGTTATTCCCATTATCATTATTTGATATGATGGATCAAAAGATGGTTCACTTGGTTAGAGAGATCTAACTATATGGTCCTACACATAATAGATAATTTTACCCCATCTAATGGTATATGATAATTTTGAAATGGTATGTGAAAAATTGAAGTTGTCCATATGGTTGTATTATAGAGAAATGTATTGTTAAGGAATTCATTGAATTTTGTACCAAATACCTTTTGGATGTGGAGAGAATTGGTCTACCAAAATCTCATCACAATGGGAAACTTGTGGGTGAAGTAATTTATGGAATAGGTGTTGTCACAATTACCATTATAGAGAAAGAGTAGGGTCATATTTATGTTTTATGTAACTGTTTAGAGGTTTTCCCATGTTTTTAAACCAACAAAGTAAATATTAGTAATTTGAATCCATTAAGGGATAAAATCTGGATAAAAAAATACAAATAATAAATAGTTATATGATGGTATGGAGACCATATTGTTTAGGAGTCAACAAAAAATCCTAAATCAATTTTAGAACAACTTTGATAGATAACTAAGTGTTCATGTATTATCTTATAATGTTTCTTTAATTCATGGTTCTATGATCTACATTAAAAAATATGGTGAATGAATTGCCATGAAAAATTGTGGAGTTACTCTCATGGATGAAATGATTCGTGTATCTTTCCCCAAGGAAAAATCCAATTTTCACAAATGTCTCATACTTTGGAATCCTATAAAAAATATGCGAGTAAGATTATATAACATTCCAAGTTTTAATTTTTCAATGAAAGTAGGTTGATAATTAATGTGAAGTTAAAATTGATGAATTGGTAATTAGGAAAGTGTATTTCAATAAGGAATTGTATAATAATAAACCATTCATAATGGCATTATAGGCAGTACAAGTGTTATATGTCCTGAATCTTGCAAATAGAAGGTGATCAATTATTATTTTTATTGACCAAAACCAATGCAGGTTCATATATCAATTGAATTGAGGATAAATCTCTCATTATAACCTGATGGTCACAATATTTTTTGGGTCTTATATATTTAGAGAATAACACAATGTGAGGATTTAAATACATGATGAAGTGGTAAAATCGATTCAAGCTTTATAGAAAAATATATATATATATTTCAATAATCAAGTTAATGTTTTTTTAATATGCATTTTATTACCTCGTAGTTTTATGTGTTCACTGATATATTTTTTTAATATTAATTAAAAAATTTAACCACTTCTATAGATAAAGTATTTTTTACATGTTGATACTCCCAATACTGAGGAAAAGCTAGTTTCTCAACATGTTGATGATCCTAATCAATAGGAACAATAGGTTTCTCTACATGTTGATGTTACCAATCCTAAGAAATAACATATTTACAATATTGAAACCAATTAAATAGTATAAGGTAAAAAAATTGGGAAATAAAATGAGAATTGTAGTCCAATAGTCTTAATAAAAATTGTTAAGGAGATAAGAAGAGCCATAAAATTCAAGTTTGGATGGAATGCACATGGCTATCATATTGATCCCAAGAAGTCCATTTTCATTAGTTAAATTATTTACACCACTCAAATGAATGTTTTTATTGATATAGATATAAGGAACAATGTTGTTCCACAATGAAGGTACTAATTTTGGAAGAGATTAGAGTAAAATTATGATATAATTTCTCAATTTTACTAAAAAATAAAATAATAAAACATTTATTTAATCTTTATTATCCTTTATAGAGTGAATTTATACTAGATTATTGTCAAAAGAAAATTATTTTAATTGTCATTATAAAATATCATAAAGCCTTTAAGATAATTATTATGATGTATCATTTCAAAGATGCTGAAAAAAAAATTAAACCCACGCACACCACACATATATACACACATGATAAACCAAGAAACATAGAATGAATTTATTGTCCATCATGAGGAGGAATAATTTCATGTAAATTGTGATTGGAAATACTTTACTTGGAGATACATCTATGAATCACTTTAATTAAGAATAGTTAATTTATTAAACAACAACTGAGTTCAGAATAAAGTAGTTTGTATCATAACCAATTCACCCCTATCATAAATCAAGTATTATGTATGATTCACTTAAAAAAGTGTATATATTTTAAATATAATGTAATACTTTTATATCACATAAAAAAATAACATGATGATGTTCCATTTTTATATGCATATTGATGATTAAAAATCTAAATCCACATCCCGTGTTATGTGGTACAAAAAGAGGATCATGTAAATAATAACGGAATACTAGTAGATGCAAAAAAATATTATGGAAATCATGTGTATATATGACATAGTATGTGGTATATAAAGAATAATATTGATGATTTAAAATCCAAATCCATATCCCATGTAATGTGGTATATAAATAGTCTCTTGTAAATAATTACGGAATACTAGTAGATGAAAAAAAAGATTATAGAAATCATGTGTATGTATGACATAATAAAAAAAATTACTTTAAATTGGTATTACATAACAATGAATAATTATTTTCCAATATTTTTTATTTGATTTAGATATAATATTCTTCATCGGTTATATTTGATGAATGATTACTTTAAGTATCCTTGAATTGACTAAAACAATATGGTGGTTTTAGAGGATCAGATTTAAGAGTGTATCCTCAAACATATTTTGTGAAAAAAAAATTCAAGGGGATAAAGATAATAAAATAGATGAGATGCATGCATGAGTAAATTTTATGGAATAAAATGCAATTATATGTTTGAGTTGTTATATAATGTTCTGGGAAGGAATCAAAGATAAGAAACAACACAACAACAACCACTACATGGAGATCTATCCCCCCCATCTTTGAATCTATCCATTCCCATAAAATTCCTTCCTTACCATAGGTAGTCTATTTTTTCATAATAGTTACTATGAAATTTGAATCCAAATAATACTGATACTTTTACTATATTAATTTTCTATAGGATGAAATTTATTATGATTTATATCTATAAACACCCACCCATATTCTTGTTCTGAGGGGTACAATGTATAATATCCAAAAAGATATTTGATAGAACAAAGAACTTTCAAAAGATCATGTGAGACTAGGGATTCATGTAGCTCATGATCTGAGTGTTGAGTTACTTGTTCCCTTGATGATTTGTATGTTCATATAGTATAACTTTCTATTGTAACTTTTATATCATGGTCATTTGATCTTGTAAAGATACATATCGATAATAAGGTATGTCCTTTCCAATTTATTTTTATGAAAAGACTTTAACAATAAATGAAAACGGTCCTGAATTGAAGAATGTTATTACATAAGGAGAAATTGAAGGTGAAATGGACGTTTGAATCAAAATAATTGAAATTATCCACTAATCAATCAAAAATAACTTCAGATAGTACCTTTACCCCACTGGTTCAACTACCACATTTATTAATATTATAAATTCTTATAGATATAATGTTGAAATATGGTAATATGGTAGTCATTTATTTTAAAGAACTAATGTGTTTATAGGACCTTAAATACCATTTTTTCCATGAGAATATTGATTAAATCCTTTAGTATGGATTGATAGGAGCATCTGTTTTTAATGAATACATGAGGTGTGTTTTTATAATTTGTTTGATTAATAGTTTATCTACTATGTAAATTATAGTTAATTATTATTCATATTTTTTCATGTTTATATATCATTTATATTTAAAAGGAAACCCCTCTAAAAAATTGGACTCATTAGTCCTCACATAAATTATACACAATAATGGTCATTGGAAAAAAATAAATATCTAAAAATAATGGACCAACTAGCCATAATTATTAAAAAGAAACTTACAGATGGTAAACTCTTCTTAATACCCATGAAGCATGGGTAAAACTCTGCAATCTAATCAAATCAAATATATTTTCATTTATTTCATTACTTATTCCTTTTTTTTGGGATCTTTTGTTTATCATTATAATCAATTATCATACTCTAAAGATTTAGTTTCTTTATTTAATATATAGATTATGAAACAAATTAACCATACGTTATGACATTTATCAACTTTTAATAAACTAAATTAAATATTTTACAAATAAAAAATAATTTATACATTTTAAAATATGTTTTATGATATTTATTTATGATATAAAATTTTTTAAATATCATAAAAATCATGGTATTATGAAGGTAAATGAACAAAATAAACCTATCAATTTATAAAATTAGATAATTTTTAGGGTATATAAAGTAATTTTTCTCAATAAAAACATATTTTAAAGCATATATAAAAAATTAATTATTTTTATAAAAGTTTTATAAGTGTCTAAAACAATCTAATGGAAAATATTGTGGTTATTCTATTCAAAATTTTGTGAAAGATATCATATTACATTCATAAACAAGCATCCCAAAGAGGAATTTCCAATAATAATTACAATTTCATTTAAAATATTTATAAATAATTTTTTGTTCATATTTTTCCAATATTACTATGACTGTTGGAAATCTACATATTCAAAAGAGGAAATAGATTTTTTTATTAAAGAGTGGTAGAAATACATAATGTTAGAATGAATACATACATCATGAAGAGGTGGATTCCTACTACTTATTTAGTTAATTTTTTCATCATTTTATATAATTATTTTTTTAGTTAATTAACTTATCATTTTTATCTACTACTTATTTAGGGAATTTTCTCATAGATCATGAAGATTTTACTTCACCCAGAATTTATTCTTCTCCAACCACTTGGTGCTCTGTTAAGAGAAAAACAAACTTGAAGAACAATAAATTATCAGTAAATGATTTGAAAGGGATAATGAACTCAAGTGTTATTTGTTCTCTTGATAGAGAAATATAATTCTTATTTGATAATTTTATGTTCTGTAGTGTGTGCTTTTAATTTACAAATGACTCAATATGCACGTATGAATTTACAAATGACATTTTATTTAAAAACATACATCACACTTTAAAAACCAATCTAACACATATATATTATATTAATACTTTAAGAAAATGACCCATAATCCTTTTGTGTTATATAAGAATCATCAACATGTTAATATCGCACATGGTGTACTCGGTATGAATTAAGAAGTATCTTTTCAAGTTAAAAGTAACATTTTAGTTTAAAACACATGTCTCTCACTAAAAACTAGGAAAACACACTCATATTATCTAGATAATTTAGGAAAATGATGTATATGTCATTTTTTATGTGTAATAATATTCCACACCTCAGTATTAAACATAGTATGATTTTAATGATTGAAGGTGCATATTATTATTTAAAAGTGGAATTTCAGTTTAAAACACACATCACTAATTAAAGAATGATTAAACATTATCAGATTATCTAGATACTTTATAAAAAATGATCCATAAGCCATTTATGATGATTTTGAATATTCCATACATCAATCTGAAACACAGTATGGTCGGTATTATTTAAATACATGTTTTTATTTAAAAGCCACATTTTTTTTAAAAACGCATGTCACTCTTTGGAAATTAAGAAAACATGCTCATATTATCTTAATATTTTTGAAAATAATAGATAAATAATATTTGATGTGTAGGAATCAATTTCACATCAATTGGACACATGGTGTGCTCAGTATGACTCTAAGTGTGTATTTACAGTTTAAAAGTGACCTTTTTGTTCAAAAAGTGTGTAAAATACCGATTATTCATTAGTTTACAGACCCATTTAAATTCTTCCAAAACCTATTTTTTTCCTTAATGTAAGTTTCATAGAGAGTAGAAGATGTTTTTAGATCATTCGGGGAGGTTTGGGGCCCAGATCTATGGTTTCTGAAGAATTGGGATAAGATGCATGGTCAGAGAAAAAATTTATTTAACCGTACACCTTAACCATGTGGCCCAAAAAAATAGAGAATCATAGTTTGTTAAACTATTTTATTAGGGCCTACAAACCTTCTAAGGCCTGTATTTAATTGCAGTCTATCACACATGGTTGGGTTATAGTTTGGCTGACCATGTTTCCAAACTGTGCATCATGTTAAAAATTAGGGGAAAATAATTTTTTCCCTTCTTACCCCTTAAATATAATTTAACCCTTATCCTTCTTAATTTTTTAAAAACAACCCTTTATAGGCTCTATATCTCATCACCTTAAGGCTTGGGTGGATCTCCTTTGTATGACCTCTAACTCCTTTATTGTTTGTTACATCGGAACACCCTTGGTAAGACACACTCATTTACCTTCCTTTCTTGTTATTTACTCCATCCAAATATCTCTCAACATTTTTAATGTAAATACCTTGTTTTAGGTCTTTTTATGGTTTTCTAGTATCTCTTTTTATATATCAAATCTGAGGATAATACCAGATGATTATTCTTTTATGATTCCTAGGTAGGTGGTATATATGCTTATCCCAATATGTATCACCATTTATAAAATGTTTCATTGTGACACATGTAGAACTTTACAAGAGTTGCCTCTAAAATTCATATTTATTTAATTCCAAGCATTATACCTGACCTAGATGTACTGCAGGAATTACAATCACCATTGATGGTTAAAGAAATCAACCCAGGCTACCCCTTAGTGTGTGTTTGGATTAACTCTCCTAATGACCTTACTTTAAATGTAACCAAAACACCCCTTTGGGTTTGTTTGCTTTTGTATTGTGGAAAACCCCATATTATTATGTATCCAAAAACACCTAGGGTGTGTTTTTCTTATCACTTAAAAGTGAATTGAATTAATTAAATTGTTAGATTTAATGAATACTTCACTAAACCCTTGTGACTAATTACCATTTATACTTTTTATATTATTTATTAAATATTCTCACACCATTAAATGTGTGGAATGAATTGATCAATCCTTGGATTCGCTTCTTGAATGCCTCGATCAAAATCATAGGATTATACCTGATTCATCGATTTGAATTCCAAGTGGTAAACCCATTATGGATTTGGTCAATGTCTTACTCTCATAAATTTGATGTCAAGTCAATCTGAATTCATCTAGACTCTATAAAAATAAGAATTCTTGGGTTGATCTCCCAGGTTCGGTTTGATATCCTTGAACAGGGAACACCTTAGGATATCCCCTTGGATTTCAATCAAGACCTTTCCTAAAATGTAAGGATATATTTCATTAATTTTTTTAGAAACTATTAGGATTAGATTGAAACAGGTTCATCCCATGGATTTCACACAAAAATAAATATCTAAACACTATGGGCTGATTACTATGAGTTGTATAAACCACCAAAAGTCAAGAATTCCATGGGTATTCTATGGATTTCAATTGGTTTTGTTGTTTGGAAATTACTAGACCTATTCTATGGATTCCTTGTGGTTATTGTTTCTTGGATTTCATGGAAATGTTCCTTGGTTCCCTTGACTAATTAACTGGTCACATGACCAAAGATATTTATCTTAGGTCAAAGCAGGTAGGGTCATCTAGGTATCCCATAAAGAGCTTGAGATTAATGATGTTTCTTTTATATTGAAAATTTAAATTATTATACCTATACACTATTCCATTTTATATTCACTGACTATATTTTCATTAAACATCATTGGTGATGACCTAATGAGTAGTATTCACACCCTGTTTAGACCACCACTTGATACCTAGGATAATTTCTTAGATGCAAGAAATGGTAAAGAAAATAAACATATTGTGGATGCTTGACTATTATCTTATGTTTGAGCATGGGAGAAGAGAACCAAGATGGAACTCAGGATGCTCATTGATATGAGAAGTTTTTTGGGTATTTTTTTTCTTTTTCCATCCTAGTAATTCTTATATGACTACTTCCCTGACATACATGTTTTATACTTTTCACCACCATGATATCATCTATATATAGTACTACTCTAATTTTTTATTTCTTTTTTATTAATTATCTAGATAGATTATGTTTCCTTTATATTTTCTAAGTTTCAATCTAATAAATAGGGTATATTATCCCCACCATACCATCATACAACCTCACAAAAAGTTGGAAACCTATGGAATGTGGAGTGGAATACTTGAGGAATTGTGGACCTCTAGATTGGTTGCTTACTAGTGAACCGGGATGGACATTTCACAAAGTATCATCAAAGAATATTTTCTTTTTCTCATTGATTTTTTTGGTAGATAAGAGACTAGGAAGTGTCGAAACTTGGTAATGATATTTTTCTAGTGAGTTGTTAACCCACATGTGGGGGGAAAATCCAAGTCACTCAGGAAGGCACATGTTGTTCTATAATTCTCTTGTTATAATTGTACTATTTTTACCACTGGGTGACACATCAGTTTTTTGATTTTATGTTTTATGTGATTTTCACCATTGGGCTAGTGAGATAAGGGGGTTTTAGATCATGCATCATTATAGGAATATAGGGAATTACATGTCACTCATATTCCATTACATACATATTTAATTTCATGTACTACATGTTACCTACTAGATATATGCATCGGTATCCATGATTGTAATTTATATCATTACTTGATTATATAAATTTGATTATTTAAAGTGTTTTCATCATCCTAAATGTTGTTTCCTCACATAGCATGATGATGGAATTATATTTAAATAATTTAAAAATAATTAATCTCTAAAAATTTAGTTATTTTAGTAGAGGATTTAAACTAGATGTAGTTAAATGGAGTTCCAATTGAAACATATATGGTGTACAAATCTATAACATGGGAATAAAAATCCTTATAATTGAATAATTTTTTATAGATTTATGAAATTATAATTCCTAAAAAAAACTAGTTGTAGTTAAATAAAGTGAAAATTTCAACTTATTAATTGTTTTCCTTTATAGCTGGGTAATAGAAATCTGTATAATTGAATCATTATGTGTAGAATTACTATTTTTTGACTCCTAAAGTTAAAAATGGTTATATTTAAATGGGATGATAATTTAAAATTAATTCTTTTTTACCTCAATAACATGGGATTGAAAAACACATATAAATTAACCATTTTGTTAAATACTTTAAGCATTACCACATAACCTAACTCGAGGAATGGGTAGTTGGGGTTAGTGTAATGGCATGAGGTTAATCCTTTTATGGGTTTTTTGATAAATCCTATAGATAGTACTTGATCCTATTATTTCATTTTTGATATATAATATAATATGCTTAAATGTTTTGTTATGAGGGAATTTATTTTCATTGTTGATACTTGCCTCTATAAAGACCCCAGGTCAAGAGCCTAGAAGGTGGTGATGAATATTCTCTCAAGGTGTTGAGACCTGAACCACCTATGGTACATCCTATTGTGAAACCTATGGAAAATCTCATTGTACCACCTATCATTCCTGGTTATGGGACTAATACTCATCATAGAGAGTGTTTCTTACACCTTGTATTATCCATAGAGGGAGCTCCACGGGCTTCATAGACCGTGTCTAAGTTGACTATAGAGTTCCAAAAGTAGCATGTTCCTACCTTCTCAGAAAAATGGGTTCCTTAGGCTATGGAGTCTTGGATAGAGGTGAGGCATATGATCCTAGATCATTTGTAGATTCCTACGTATATGCAGGTAAAACTTGCAGCCTTCATTCTTCATGGATATTCCATGTAATGGTGGGATTTTATTATTCAGAAAGATCATCATCAAGGCATGTTCTGGAGGGACTACTAGGATAGCATCATTGGAAACTTCTTCTCAAAGACTCTAAGGGCTTATCAAACTATGTAATTCATGCATCTAGAATAAGGTACCATTTTTATCATGGATTATTCATCTCATTTTACTAAGCTTCAATGCTTTTCACCCACTCTTATAGGCAATGAACTATCCAAGGTAAGGTATGTTGAGTATGGAATTAGGTATCCCATTCATTATTAGGTGAATGTCTTTCAACTTAATAATATTTTTGAGATGATAAATCAAACCCTTATCTCTTAGAATAATCTAAGGGAAGTTGAATGTAAGGGGCAGGTTGATCCAACTTATCATAGGCTGAGCATTACAGCATAGTGGTTCTCCCATGCAGAACCCCAGCCCCCTCCTCAGAGGGCAAGTTTAACCTGTCTAGGTTTTCAAATGATGTGAGTTTCACTAGTTTTTCCTTCCATGGACTCATTAGGATATTGGGCCCAACTCCCAGGTAGGGTGGTGTTGGGTGACACACACCATCCTCCACATTGTCGAGGCAACTCCCATCTCTTCGATAAGGAAAAAACACATGAATAACCTCCTTAATTTTCTTGCTGGTGTGGGACAAGACCCCTATGATTGGGTTGTGACATTATCCCACCACCATTATGTGCACACCCTCATGCATGCAGGATCGTGGCCTTCTATGTGTCTACAAAATGGTCTTATTCTAGCTAACTGGATTCCATGCATGATCAAGGGGATGCTCTTTCCTTATCGTTGGCATAGTGGTCCATCCTCTTTATGGGTCGCAAACCATCGTGGCCCACCCTCTCTCTTTGGATGGAAAACCACATCCATGAAACCAACCCTTCATAGTGGTGTCTCTTCCTCTGACATTCTCTCGAGCGTGACCTTCTCTATTGTGTCACCTCTTCCATGACACCCCAAGACTCCACTCCAACCACCAAGTCCCAACCATTAGCATTATACAAACCTCATAATTTATATTCCCTCTAATACCACTTGTCATGGGATGAGCATCTCATTACATCAGTTCACCCATGAGGCACCCCGGTCCCCTCCTCAGTAGGTAGGGTTCATCCATCAAACTCATCAAATAATGTGAGGTTCACCTGTGTCATCCTTCCATGGACTCGTCAATAGAGTGTCCCTAACTCCAAACCAGGGTGTTATTGGGTGACATGAACCATCCTCCACATTGTTGAGGTGACTCCCATCTCTTCAATTGGGACAAACCACATGAACCATAACCTTTATGTTTTTACTGGTGTGGGACAAGACCCCTATGATTGGGTCATGACAAGATGCTAGTCTAGGTAGTGGATCATCCATTTGTTGTAAGAATCAGATTGAGACTTACCACAAGGGAAATGGAATCTTGAGTGTACACACTGATAGTTATGAGGAATTCCAATAATGTGGAAAGTTAGTTCACATAAATCCTTAGTGTGAGATGGACCCAATGGAGTGCCAAGATGAATCATGTTGGTCCATCTCTACAGATTCTAGAGGAACTTTCCACTAGTTCCAAGTGAGAGGTTATCTACACCAATTTCAATCTTTACAGTGGGAATAGCGGCTCTATGTCTGATAGGAAACTGGAGTACTACCGGCCGTTTAGGATGAGTATGTGGTTGAGGTTAAGGAATATAAACAAAAGATGTGTAGTGAAAAGAGAGCTGAGATATTAAGGGAGTTCATATTGTAGCTCTAGGTCTGGGATTTGATCAATTACATGAAATGAAACCTACACTTTCTAAGTAGAGTTTCAGACCATCTACGGTCCAAGGTAAGATCTTGGTAGCCTCAACTATAGTTTATTCCTTTTTTGACATAATCACTTCAAACATATTTATATCTATTTATTTAACTAGACACCTAGGATTAGAAGTTGAGTACTTATATAGGGTCATGTCCCTATACACCCCTCTATATATGTAATTAAAGGGAATTCTATTTTTCAATGAGTGTCCCATTGAGATAAGAGGTGATCAATTTATATAGGATCTTTTCATCATTGATATTATAGGCTATGAAAAATATCTCAAGATAGATTCGCAAGTTCCCTTTTGAGATCATATTTATTTTTATCATCAATGGGTGTCTTTTTCATCACCCAGTAGTGGTAGCTACATTCACAAGGGATAATGGGATACCCTGGAAGCTCATATCGGGCCTGAGTATCATGGGTTGGGTGGAGTGTTGGCCCAGATTTCCAGCCTCTTACTCAATGATGAGGGAATATGGAATGATATCTTTCCTTTAGTTTTGGACCATTTCATAGGTGTCTTCTTTGATGATTTTTCAAGTATACCACTAGAGAGAGAGGTATAGTTTAATATTGATCTTATTCAAGGAGTATAACCAATATCTATTATTTCATATAGGATGGATCCTACTAAGATCAAGGAACCTAGAGGTATTTGGAGGACTTGAAATCCAATCCATTTATTTGACCAACCAAAAGAATTTTTTATTTTATTAAATGAAGGATGTTTGAAGAGCCTACAAAAATACACTTAAGGGGGTTCAAAATAATGTTTCTCGAGAGTATCAGCCTAAATGAATTTAGTACCATCAGGGGGGAAGAATACAAGACTAGAAAAGAAAAGGATTTGTTCCACCAAATATTCTATAGAAGAAAGAAAGTTATCCACTACATTACCCTCACACCAAGTATGAAGGATGTTCATGTGGTTGTTCATAAGCCACCTGTACCTTCTTATAGAGTATTAAATGGCCCAAGTAATAGGTCCCTTACCTTATATTTCATTGTAAATTGTTAGAGAATATGTCTCAATATCCATGATAGGAATGTTCCTCTAAACATATAGAAGTATTCCCATATGTATGGCATGGGATTCCACTTAGAGGGATTAACCATTCTTGAAGAAAGCTGAGAAAACTACTACAACTAATCCTTTGGGTCCAAGTTGTTTATTCGAACTAGTATATATCATTGGGGTTCACTGACACTCTTTCTCAAGAAGGAGTATAGTACATTATGGTTATGTGTGGATTACTAGTGATTGAATCATCTTACCATTAAAAACTAGTACCTACTTCCTTTAATAGACAATCTCTTTGGCTAGCTCTAGGAAGCTAGAGTCTTCTCGAAGATCCATTTGAGATAGAGTGATTATCATGTGAGAGTTATGCCCTTGGACATACCATATACAACATTTTGAATTAGGTATTTATTATACATGTATCTGGTTATTCCATTATATCTAGAGAATATTTCTATGGCACTTATGGACTTAATGAATCAGGTATTTCACAATTATCTGGATACTATTTTCGTCATTTTTGTTGATGATATCCTAGTGTAATATTTGTCACATGGGGAATATGTGTAACATCTATAGTTTGTTTTGAATACCCTTCAGGATAAAATTATTTATGAAAAAACTCTTGATATATATTTTTTTCTTGGACAAAGTGAACTTTTTGGGTCACATCATATCAGAAGTAGGGATATCAGTGGGGTCCATAAAATGTGAGAGTAGTTTTTTCTAGATAGAATCCTAATAATATTTTTTATAATTGAATATTTTTAGAATTATCTAGTTACTACTGATGATTCATTCCAAACTTTTATTTCCTTTTAGTTCCACTTATAGGCTTAACTAAGAAGTTTTTAAGGTTTGTATGGTCTAAATCTTATAAAAATTATTTAAATAAGTTAAAAAAAATTGACATCAACATCAATTATGGTTTTTCCTAAGCTTGGTATGTGGTATATAGTTTATTTTGACACATTAGGCATCGATTTGGGAATTATTTTGATGCAAGGGGTCAGTTCATGGTGTATGGTCCTAGGTAGTTAAAGACTCATGAGAACAATTACCTCACACATGACCTTGAGTTAGTGGTTGTTTTTCATACTCTACATTACTAGATACATTGCCTCCTGGGAGAATGGTTCATGGTTTAAATTGACCATAAGAGCCTCAAAAAAATTCTTAGCGGGGACTAAACTTCATCAATGGAGGTTTTTGAGACATCTTCTCTCTTTTGACTTTGATCTCTCATATATTCCCTGGAATGGTAATGTCATTTCCGATTCCTTAACCTGAAAAATATAGGCTCAAATTGTTCAAGAGTATAGTAGTGAATGAAAATTGATAGATCTATTTTCCAAAGTGAATCATAAAGATATAGAGTGTCATTGGAAAATTATTCTCATAAACTCATCAGTGGTGTCACCACTTCTAAATTAGATAAATATGAGAAAACTTTTTGATACATTATTGGTCCTAAGGGATAATATTTATGGTTAGGAGCCACTTACTGGTTTGGTTCTTATGGATGATGAGATTTTTTATATCTATGGGCATGTCTTAGTCCCTACAGACATGTTAGGGGAGATGATTCCATAATATAATTCTTATAAATAGGTAGTGCATCCCATAATTAGAAATATGTATCATGATTTCACTTCAAGAATTGGTGGCTAGGGAGGAAAAATGGAAATATATGGACTTTTCATTCAATGTTACACCTATAAGTAGGTGAAAGTGAATCTCCAATGACCTTCTTTCCTATTACAAACATTAATCATCCTGGAATGAAAATGGGATGACATCAGTATGGACTAATTTGTGGGGTTGTTGAGGTCACCCCAAGGTAGTGACACCATATGGGTGATTTTGGATAGGCTGATGAAGGTATCCCTTTTTATGGCTATCTGAGTGACCTTATCAGTGGATGATTTTGGGAGATTATATTTATAATAGATCATATGAATACATGTGATTCCATGTACCACTGTATTAGACTGATATTTTTAGTTTACTTCATGGTTTTGGTAGGGGTTGCGGAATGATCTTAGTTTACATATAATTTTGAGTATAACATACCACCCTCAGAATAATGGTTAGTCTGAGTGAAGTATCCAAGTAATAGAGGACATTCTCAATTAAAGTTTACTATATTTTATAGGATCTTGGGAGAAACACTTTTCTATTATTTAGTTCTCTTATAATAACAGTTTCCAAGTGACTATCCAGATGGATCCTTATGAGACTCTATATACTAGGTCATGTAATTCACCTCTATTCTAGTGAAATGTAGGGTAGGAATTACTACTAGAACTAAATCATATTAAGGATACATCATATAAAGTGTAATAGATCAAAAAATCTATGGAAATGGCTTAGTTGAGGCAGGGGTCATATGATAATAAGCATCACTAACCTATGATGATTGAGGTGGGGGATTAGGACTTCTTCCATGTTTTTACTAGATAGGGTCATTGGAAGATTAGGAGGCAAGGGAATGTAATACCTGGATTCATCAAACCTTTTAGGATCTTAGAGAGGGTCAAGCTAGTATCTTATCGATTAACTCGTCCTCAGTGATATAGTTCAATGTACAATGTCTTCTATATATCTCAACTCAATCACTATTATTCCAACTCATCTCATGCCTTTGATCCTAATGAAGTTGAATTAGAGGTTGATACTTTTTTTGAGGTATATAAAGTTTGTATCATTGATCATAGTGTGAAGACTCTTTGAGGAAGAATGGTTCCTTTGGTTTGAGTGCTATAGAAACACGATCATATCCAGGAGGATATGTGGGAATGGGAGACTAATATATGTGTGTAATGGACTGAGATAATCTTAGATGTAGTGTAATTACCCTAATAGGTGAAACTCAGGGATAATTTTTCTTAAGGAGGAAAGGTTATAAGATCTTTTTTCTTCATCAAGGTATGAAAACTTTTAAAAAAATTCAAAACCTCTTATTTTATCATAACATAAGTTCCCTATGTATTAGAGGAGGATTCATGAGAATTTAGTATGGATCAAGGCTTGAATTTATAGTTTTTTAAGAATCAAGATAAGGCACATTTTTAGTGAATTGTTTTTTCTAACCATACACCATAACCATATATCCCAAAATGGGGATGATCATCATTTGTTAAATCATGCAATGTAGGTCATAAAATCATGTGAGGCCTGTAGTTAATTGAAAACCCATCAAAAAAAGTTTTTCTAACCATGTAGATAAACCATGAACCCAATTAAAAATAGGGAAAATTTACTTTTTCACCTTCTTAACCCTTCAATATAATTTAACCCTTACCCACCTTGATTTTTTCATGACATCCCTGAGTAGGTTGTCCCTCTCCTCTTATCAAGTCCTTGGTGGATATCATTCATTAAAACTCTGATTCCTTTACCATATATTGCATTAGAACACCCTTTGTTAAGATAATACTCCTTTACCTTCTTTTATAATTGTTTCTTCCATCCAAACCTCTCTTTCTATATTTAATTTAAATACCCTATTTTCAAGGTGTTTGTATAGTTTTACAATATCTATTATTCCAAATCAAATCTAATATCATTATCAAGTGAGTATTCTTTTACAGGGCCTAAGTAGTTGGTCTATATTCTTTTCCCTAAAATTATCAACATTTATAAAATGGGTCATTGTTCTGCATATCAGACTTTTCAAGCATTCTCTAAAATTTATATTCCTTTAATCTCAATCCTTAATCACAACCTAGATGTATTATGGGAATTCCAATCACCTTTTATGGTTAAAAACCTCAACCCAATACACCCCTTAGGATTCATTTGGATTAACTCCCTTAAATACCTTACTTTAAATGTAACTAAAACTCACATTAGGATGATTTTGGTTTGGACTTGAGGAAAACACCATATTCTTATGTATCAAAACCACCTCTTAGGGTTTGTTTGTATTTTCACTTAAATGTGTATTTAATTAATTAAATTATGAAATGGAATGAATAATTCCCTTATACCTTACTATCAATTACTATGAATGATTGGGATAATAATTATGGAACTTTCTCACACCATTAAAGTTTTGTCATGAATCTAGTGATCCATGGATTCCATTTTTGAATTCCTCAAGAAAACTCATAGGATGAAACCTGACTCATCAATGTGAATTCCAAGTAGTAAACACATTATGGATTCATTCAACAACTTACTCTCATGAATTACATGGATAGTCACTATGAATTAACCTAGACTCTGAAAAAATTAGAACGATCAGGATGATCTCCTAGGTTTGGTTTTATTTTCTCAGAGAAGAAATGTCATGGATCCACCCCTTGTATTCCAATTGATACCTACCCCAAAATTCAATGAAAACCTTCCTTTTTTTATTATAAACTTATAGTATTATAATTATAAGGTTTGATCCCTAGGATTTCACTCAAAACCAAATAAATAAACAACACAAGTTTATCACCATGAGTTGGCTCAACTACCAAACATTAAGAATTTTATGGGTCTTACAAGGATTCAAAATAAGTGTCTTATGCAGAAATTCCTGGACCTATTTCATGGATTCATTTTGTTTATTTATTATTGGATCCCTTAGAAATTTGACTTGGGTCCCTTGACTAATTAAAAGGTCACATGATCAGAGATATATTTATTGGTCCAAAGAAGGTTGGTTCAGCTGAGTATCCCATAAGTATCCTGAGATTGATGAGGTTTATTTTATTTCAATACTTTAAATTGTTATACCTACACATTGTTTCATTTTATTTTTACAGACTAGAGTTTCATTAAACACCATTGATGGTCACTCACTAAGTTTCCTTCACCACTTATTTGTTCATCCTAGGTACCCAGGTTGATTTGAATGATGCACGAAAGGATAAAGGAAAGTTCCCTATTGTGGATGATTGGATTATATCTTAGGTAGGCACATGGGATAAGAGGACTGAGCTAGGACTCAGGATTCTCATAGAGTTGAGTAGTTTTTTTGAGTTTTTTTCTACTCTATAACTACTTGTATGACTAATTCCACAACATACTTATTTTATATTTTTTACCACCATAATATCATCTATATATAATATTAGTTTACTACTTTTTTTGTTTTATTTATTATCTATATGGATTGGGTTACCTTTATTTCCACTGAATTTCACTTTGATAAAGATTTAATAGTTTTCCCAACAAACCACTATTCACCCTTACTTATAGTTAGAAATATCTGGAGTATAGGGTGTCGCTCTTGAGACCTTGTGGGCCTCTGGACTATTTACATACTAGTGAACCGGTCTAGGGATGTCACAACGTGTGTCACTCAGTGAAAACTGAGAAAACACACTTATATGATTGTGATACTTTAGAAAAATGATCTATATATTATTGTTTACATGTAGGAATTAATCTCATGTCAATATGACACATGGTTTTCTTGGTATGAATCAAAGAGAGTGTTTTCAGTTTAAAATTACATTATAGTTTAAAATATGTGTCACTTCATTAAAATAGAGAAAACACACTTTTATTGTCTTGATATTTTAGGAAAATAATCTATATTTTTTTTGTGGCATATAGGAATTGACCCCATGTTAATCAAACACATGATTTTCCCGGTATAACTCAAAGTTCATGTATTCATTTAAAATTGACCATTTTGTTTAAACATGTGTCACATACTCAAGATTGAGAAAAAATCACAGATTTTCTTGATACTTTAATAAAATGATACATATGTCCTTTGTAACATTTAAGAATCATTTTAATATCAATCTAACATAATTTTTTCCTGGTAAGATTTAAAATGTGTGTTTTGATTTAAAATCATTTTTCAAATTCAAAACACACTCCACATACTTAAAACTAAGAAAACATACCCGGATTACCTTCATACTTTTGAAAATTGGTCCATAAATAATTTCTGATGTGTATGAATCAACCACACATTAATTTGGCACATGATATTCTTGGTATGACTCAAAGTGTATGTTTTTAGTTTAAAAGTGACATTTTAGTTCAAAATGTTCACCAATTATTGAAAACTGATCAAACATAGTAATATTATCTTGATACTTTAAGAAAATTATCTATAAGTAATTTTTTATGATTGAAAATTAGTTTCAGGTTAATCTGATACA
Organism: Viscum album; assembly: GCA_963277665.1. Lineage (NCBI taxonomy): Eukaryota > Viridiplantae > Streptophyta > Magnoliopsida > Santalales > Viscaceae > Viscum > Viscum album. The sequence continues at coordinate 462,765,680 of OY728139.1, read as the reverse complement.
CATGTACCTGGTATGACTGAGAGTGTTTGTTTTTATTTAAAATCAATATTTTAGTATAAACACACTTCACATACAAAAAACTAAGAAAATATAGTCAGGTTATATTTATACTTTAGAGAAATGATATATAAGTCATTTTTGAATTATAAGAATCATTCGCATGCCAATATGATATATGGTGTAACTGGTATAACTTAAAGTGTGTAATTTTAGTTTAAAATGACATATTAGTTAAAAAAAATCACTCATTGAAAATAAAAAAAACACTTGTATTATCTTCATATTTTCAGAAAAAAAAAATAATTCATTTTTGATGAGTAGAAATCATCCTCAAATCAATCTGATACACAGTGTAACTAGAATGACTCAAACTGCATGTTTTTAGTTTAAAATTAAAATTTTAGTTAAAAACATGTTACACTTCCTGAAAACTAGGAAAACACACTTGAATTGTATTGATACTTAATTAAAATTATCCATAAGTAATTTATGGCATGCATGAATCAACCTCTCATAAATCAGTCAATCAGTTCGACTGGTATAACTTAATGTCTATGTTTTTATTTAAAATTGAAATTTCAGTTCAAAACATACATCACATATTAAAAATAAATAATACACATTCATAGTGTTTTGATAATTTTGGGAAAATATCCATAAGTCATTTATGACATGTAGAAAGCAGCCACATCTCAATCTGATACATTATGTGCCCGGTATGACTCAAAATGTATGTTTTCAGTTTAAAAGTTACATTTTAGATAAAAACATGTGTAACTCAATAAAAAACATGAAAATATGATCATATGGTATTTATACTTTAGTAAAATGGTCCATAATACATTTTTGATGTGTATGAATTAGTCACACATCAATCTTATACATAGTGTGACCGACATGACTCAAAGTGCGTGTTTTCTATTTTAAAAATAGATTTTAGTTAAAAACATCCCACCCATAAAAAATCAAGAAAATACACTCATATTATCTTAATAATTTAGAAAAAATATCCATAAATCATTTTTTATGATTATAATTAGTAGCACATCAATTTGATACATTATGTGATCGTATTGACCCAAAGGGTGTGTTTTCAGTTTAAAATTGACATTTAAATTAAAAATATATATCACTCACTCAAAACTAAGAAAACACACTCATATTGTCTTAATAAATTATTAAAATGATACTTATATCATTTATGATGTCTATGAATCAACCTCACATCAATCAGACAAATTGTGTGACCGGTATGACTCAAAGTACATTTTTTTATTTAAAAGTTATATTTTGGTTCAAAACATGTTTCACATACTCAAAACCAAGAAAAATCATTAATTTGTTTTTATATTTTAGGATAATTATCTATAAGACATTTTTTACTTTTTGTAATTAACCACATATCAATATAATACACAATGTGACCAGTAAGACTTGAAATGTTTGTTTTTATTTTAAAAGTGATATTTTAGTTTGAAACATGTGTCAATCACTAAAAACTGATAAAACACACTCATATGGTCTTAATACTTTAGAAAAAAATCTATAATTTCATTTTTTATATGTAGGAATCATCTACATGTCAATCTAGTATACGGTGTGACCGATATGACTCAAAGTGTGTGTTTTTAGTTTAAAAATGGTATTTTATTTAAAAAATTCCCACTCAATTCAAACCAAGAAAAAATACTCATACTGTATTCATATTTTATGAAAATGATCCATAAATCATTTGTGATGAGTTGGAATTAGTCATAAATCAATCTAATACATGATCTGACTGGTATGACTCAAGGTGTATGTTTTCAGTTTAAAATTAACATTTTACTTAAAAACAAGTTTCACTCACTGAAAAATAAGAAAGAAACATTAATTCTATTTAAAATTTATGAAAATTATCAATAAGTAATTAATGACATATAATAATTAAATCCACATCAATCGAACACATGGTGTGACCGATATGACTTAATGTGCATGTTTAAATTTAAATTGACATTTTAGTTCAAAACACGAATCAAATACTCAAAAATAGTAAAACTCAATAATATTTTTTGATACTTTATAAAAACAATACATAAGTGATTTGTGGAATTTAGGAATCATATGTACCATATTTTGATGCACAGTGTGACCGGTATGACTTAAAATGTGCCTTTTCAGTTTAAAAGTGACTTTTTAATTTAATATGTGAGTCACTCACTAAAAACTAATAAAAAACACATGCGTAATTTTGATACTTAGAAAAAAATCCATAATTAATTTTTATGTATAGGAATCACCCACACTTCAATATGATATATATCTTACTAGTAGGACTCAAACTACATGTTTTCAGTTTAAAAATGACATTTTAGTTGAAAATGTGCCAGTCACTACAAAACAAAAAATATATATACATATATTGAATTAATATTATAAGAAAACAATCCAAAAATAATTTTTCATGAGTAGGGATCACATCAATAAAATACCTTATGTGACTTATATGACTCAAAGTTCGTGTTTTCGGTTTACAATGACATTTTACCTAAAAAATGTTTCACTCACTTAAAACCAAGAAAATGAACTTGGAATGTCCTCATATTCTAAGAAATTGATTCATATGTTATTTATTATGTGTCGGAATCAACCACACATAAATCAGACACACATTGTGACTGGTATGATTCAAACTATGTATTTTTATTTAAAATTCATATTTTTTTCAAAATAGGCATCACATACAAAAAACTTAGAAAATTCATTCATATTTTTTTGATATATTTAGAAAAAAAATCCATAAGTAATTTTTGAAGTTTAGTAATAAGACACACATCAATCCGATATACAGTGTGAGTATTATGACTCAAAATGTGTGTTTTTAGATTAAAATAATTTTTTTTTTGCAAAAAAAATGTCACCCACTAAAAATAGTGAAAACACACTCATATGGTCATGATGCTTTATTAAAACGATTCATAAATCATTTATGATGTGTAGGAACCAACTACACATAAATCTAATACATTGTGTGACTGGTATGACTCAAAGGTAGCGTGTTTAGTTTAAAAATGATATTTTAGTTAAAAATGTGTGACAATCCCTAAAAACTATGAAAACACATCAGGTTATCTTGATAATTTAGGAAAATTATCCATAACTCGATTTTAATGTTTAGGAATTATCCACATATTAATTTGATACATGGTGTGGCTGGTATGATTAAATGTTCAATTTTTTATTTAAAACTGACGTTTTAGTTTAATACACAGATCACATACTCAAAACCAAGATAATGTTCTAATATTGACTTAATAAAATCAAAAAATGAACCATAAATAATTTGTGACATATAGAAATCAACCACATATTAATACAACACATGGTATACAACATGAAATTTATCAGCACTTTAAATAACACTAATAAAATTTATATTTATCAACACTTAAAAAAGCACTAATAAAGGATCTCCTTTATCAAGGCTAAAAAATCACTGATAAAGGGACAACTTTATCGTTGCTTTTTTAGTGTTGAGGAAGGTAGATTTTTCAATGCTAAATATATAATTGATAAAATAAATCAGTATTTAATGGAATATACAACATCAATTCTTTTTTAACACCGATAATGGCCATTTTTTGCACTGATAAAGAATGTATTTGTAGTATTTTCAATTAGGTACATGCCTTATATAGTAAACATATCAATCAAAACTATTCTACATGATGAACCCAAAATATTCCTATCATTATCAACCATGTATTTGAATAAGAACTCAAGAAAATGGTTTTCCTCTACAACTTGATGTGGGATGTAGGAACATAACATCACGAATCCCTCCAAGTACTCATAGAGAATCTCTCTAGAAGGTTATCTTATGGAGTATACCTCTTTCCATATTTTCATGCTTATGGAAGTTGTAAGAAAACATTGCATGAAACATCCTTGTAAATCATCCCAATCTTAAATTTCTCCTGGTTGTAAGTTGTATAAAAACTCTTTGAAAACTCCTTCTATTAAAACGGGGAATTCCCTCCACTTCACTTGTTCATTATCTAGGACATGAGGCATCAAAGTTAAGATTACATGAGTGAATGATTGTAGAATTTTGTTGGGGTTTTCACCTAAAAGAACATGAAACTTGTGAAAATTTTGTATTGACCCAATTTTTATTTTGAAAAATTTTTCCAATTTTAGAATGGAAAGTTGATTTTGGATCATAGAAACATGTGGTAAACACAAGTCTATTAGGATTTTTTTAGGATTTATATCCATTTATGGAGGCTCGGAGTGAACCTTTGGAGTTATATACAAGTCTCTAAGGGTTATTTCTTCAAATTTAGTCCTTAAATCAATATTCTTAAGTCTAGTCAAAAGGTTTATTTCAATTTTTTCAACTATAAGGAAAATATTTTCATTAGAAGTCCTAGTCATGAAATATTAAAGTTTAGATTTGGTACTACCTCTTAGGTAAGGATGCCATGTTTTTTACACAATTTTGTTACTAAATGTGAAGAAAACTATTTATTTTCAAGTTTAATATACGAGTAGCGGAAGCAGTAACCCAATGTTTTCTCTAGAGAGGAGTGCACTAAATCTAGTTGTCACATACACTTATACATGTACACATACACAAACATATACACATACACATACATACACATTAACATACACATACATACATTTTCACATACACATACATACATTTTCACATACACATACACATACACATACACATACACATACACATACACATACACATACACATACACATACACATACACATACACATACACAAACACATACACATACATATACACATACACATACATTCACATATATACACATGCATACATATACAGGTAAGTATATTTTAAATTATTTAATATGAATATAAATATATAAATTTGAATATGAATCATATAATTAAATAATTATATTCATTTATATATTTATATAATTGTATAAATAAAATATTAATATATCATATTTAAATTAATTATATTCACATTTTTTAATTAATATATATAAATATAGTATTAAACATTTTTATTCACTAATATAAATTTGATAATTTGTTATATATAAAATTATGAACACATATTGAAAATATTAAAACATAGTAAATAAATATGTATAAATAAATATTAGAAACTAATTACATTCCCAAAAATATAAAAAATAAATATAAAAAGTTAATAAATGATATTAACTGAAATAATATTAAAAATGAATAAATAAAATTTAATATATGACAAAACTACTTAAAAACTGAATTCATAAGATTAATTACATGAATTATAAATACATAAAAATGAATAAAATATTAAAAATGAATTTAAATTAATTAATTATATATATATCGAAATTTGAAAAAAAAATACAACTTTATAAATAAAAGTGAATTTATATTAATATTATAAATTAAAAACATTTTAAGAATATTAAAACATAGTAAATTTTTATTTATAATTTTTAATATTAATTACATGAATTGTAAAAAAGTACATAAATAAAGAAAATATTAAACAATAATTTAAATAAATTAATTATATAAATTTCAAACACTTTGAAAATATTACCGCTTAATAAAAGAAATTGAATAAATATTAATCATACAAATAAAAAACATATTAATAATATTAAAACTTAGTAAATAATTAGGTATAAATAAGTACTAAAAATGAATAAATTCCAAAAATATTAAAATATTATAAATATTACAAATGAATAAATAAAATTAAATGAAAGAATATTAAAATTGAATAAATTATAATTTTTTTAATAAAATTGAATATGTAACATTAATTACATGAATTACAAACACATAATAAATGAATAAAAAATAGATATTAATTATATAAATAAATAAATTATTAAAAATAAATTATATTGACCATGCCAAAATATTAATAATTAAATTTTATAAAATTAATTAAATACGCACACTTATATTCATAATGAATAAATTAAAATAAATATAATTATATGATTTGATTAATTAAGTAAAAAAATATGAAAAATTAGTTAAATTATATTTACATTTCATATATTAAAAAATGAATTTAATATAATGGCATAATTAACTACACAAACACCTAAACGGCGTTGGGGATAGCGTACGTTGGAGTTTAATTTTACGCCAAAATAGTGTTTTTATGCCAAAACGGATTTTTCACACGAAAATGGCATGGGATGGAGATGGCCTTATAGAAATCAATTGTAGTGTTTTTATGTCATGGGATACGGTTGTTGATCTACTTCGACTCCAATGAGATCCAATTTACGGGATTTCTTGATTCCTAAATTTGGTTTAATTCCACCGTTTTCTACTACGTGAGCTGAGATATGGTGGATCTAGTTTCAGTGGGAAAGAAGAAGACTTAGGCTAGTCCTAGGGATTCCTTCGATGTTCCTCTAATTTTAGATCTGGTTTTGACGGATAAGGAGAATACTCAGGTTAGTCTTAGGTTTTCCTCTTATGCACCTCCTATTTCAAATCTGGTTTCAGCAGACAAGGATAGGACTCGGGCAGGTCATAGGGTTTCCTTCAATGCACTTCTAAATTTGAATATCACCTCTGCTTTGATTTCCAAAGACAAAGGCATCTTAAAGATGAAGGTATTAGATCCTGTTGATTCATGTGTCATTCTTCATAGGGGAAGGGTTTCCTATACTTAGATTGTGGTCGGGGTAGTTGGAGCATCGACGCCGGCTAAATACTCCAATGGAGTTAATACCCCTAGACCAAAAACCTTTTTTAGGAGGCCTATCTATGCATAATCAATAATATTTTGAATATATCCAGGAGATCTTAAATCTTCATCCTATAAAATCACAAAGATGAGTGAAACAACTTTTTTTGAAGCTGGTCAAGGCATAATCATAGAAAAGGTAATATACTGTAAGCATTCTATCATTTTCCATTTATCATTTCAAGCCAATTATAATCGATGGAGTCTATATGGTCTTAATAAAATACTTCTTGAAATCTTGGATTTTATGGGTTGAAGTATTACATCATCGGGAAAATGGATTTTTCTATATTGTCTTTCTAAGTGCATATATGAAATCAAAGGCATAGGGGTTTGGTCTTGTGAATCTAAAACCTAGCTTCCTCAAGATACAAAACTAGAACCCATAATTCAATACTTTAAATGAGAAGAAATCTCTCACTCATATTTGGCTGCGAATTCATGGTTTGAGATGGTTTCTATGGCACCCTCATATTTTATGGGAAATTTCCTTAGCTATTGGTGTCCCAATTGAGATGTACAAGGAGACAGAAAAGGAAAGATATGGCCATTTTTATCATCTAATTGTATAGGTTGAACTTTCTTATCCTCTTATAAAAATACTGGTTCTTTTATATGATGATTTTTTGTTTGATCTGATGATTGATTAAGAAAAAATGACTGACTTTTGTACGGGGTTCCATAACATTGGACATACCTTTGACAAATGAAGAAGGAGACTTGTTTGCAACTCATGTGGGATGAAAGGTCACTCCGATAATATTTTTAGGTGTGCTCAGGTCAAGGGAACCTATGATAATGATCCTAATGAAATAAAATAGGGCAGTCTGGATCCTGGCATTCAAGATCAAGAGAATGATACTCAATTAGAGGATGGTGAGTAAGCACCTGATCGTATCCTGGAAAAGGACCTAAATAATAAGGTTCATAAATAAAGAGATCCAATAGGTCTTAATATTTATATTTTTGAGGATGATAAATTTTATCATCCTAACCAGTTGGGCCCCACCCATTTAGCAATTGTAAGGGTACTATTGGGAATGCCACCTCTGAGACTGATTCTGATGGTGCATATGACTTTTCAGATGCTATGGAGGATCGAGATGACCAGTACCTATACTCCTTATCTATGAAAGGGAATAAGTCTCTTGAAATGTCCACTCTTTCATCTGCTCAACTCAATCCTGGAAAATCTAAGGCTTGTTGCAATAAAGGTGAAAATGATTTTCAATCATCTTTGATACTTAATGCCCCGGTGTCTAACTCATTGGATAGAGCACCCTCCATCACTGCTGGTATGAACCAAGAAATAGAAGATATCGGTGGAAAAAGATCTGTTATGAAGGATGCAACTATTGCTGGTTATATTAGTTTGTTTGAAATTTTAAACAAGACCAGTAGTAAGGAGTTTTTTCATGAGGAGTTTGGAAATGCTCATGTAGTTGCAGAGAAATCCTCTGGTCTTGAGATTGACAGGGCAAGGAGTGAGACTGATATGAAGGATCTATCAGAGGGATCGAGTCTAGTCATCAAGCAGGTGCCTGGGACTCTTGAGGATCCCATCCCAACATATGACTTTGTTGATCCCCAAGCTGATGATGATAAGACGTGACAAAAACCCCAAGACATGGAAGTGGGGTCATCATCTGAGAGGGAGGGGCGGCGGGCGATCCACAAGATGATCTTTTTTATTTTGGTTGCATTTCATTTTGTTTTGTTCTATGGAAGTGGTCTGACATTTATTTCAACATGTCACCTCCTCATGTACTTTATGCATTTTCCTTAATAAATTTTGGGATCATGAGTTTATCCCATGGTTCGCACCATTTTGGTTAATTACAAGAATTGTAAACACATAAAAATGGATAAAATGAATAAATAAATATTATTATTATTCTCAATTATTGATGTATGCACTGTATTGATTGTATATAAAAAATATAATTAATTATTAACTTTATAATTTTTAATAATAATTAAAAATGTTGTTATTCAATTAAATATATAAATTTTTTAAAATGTATAAATACAAATCAAAATTGAATATATTACAAAAATATTAAATGAATATATATTAAAAATGAATTAATATTAAAAAGGAATAAATTACATAAAATAATAAATATTTAGAAATATTAAAATGAATAAATAATATTAATCCAATAAACATACATACACGTACACACATACATACGCATGGAAAAACATGTACAGATACATACACATACATATACATATAGATAAATATACATACATATACACATACACATATACACATACACATGTATATGCATATACATACACATATACATATGTGTATACATACACATACCTACAATTACATACACGTTCATGCACATACATACACATACATATGCATACACACACACACTATACAAACATACATATACATACAAATATAAATACACACATACATGTGTATAGACATACATGTAATCATACATACACATACACATACACATACACATACACATATACATACACATACACATACACATACACATAAACAAACACATACACATACACAAACACACACACACACACACATGTAAACACATACATATATACAAATATATGCACATACACATAGACATATATACATACACATAGATATACATATATGCACATACTCATACAAATACCCATAGACATACACATACACATATGCACATACACATATAAGTACACATACAAATACACATGCATATGCATATACATACACATACATGTATGTAAACACATACACATACATACAATTACATACACGTGCATGCACATACATACACATATATACATATGCATATATATACATACACATACTACATAAACATACATACAGATAGACATACACATACACCTACATATACACATACATGCATACATGCAATAGACATACATGTACACATACACACACATAGACATACACATATATACATACACATACACATACACATACATACACATTCTCATTCACATACATACACATTCTCATTCACATACACATACATCCACATACATAAAAATTCATACATATACATAAAGATACATGTACGTATATTTTAGATTATTTACTATAAATATAAATATAAAAATTCAACTATGAATCGCATATTTAAGTAATTATATTCATTTATATGTTTATATAATTATTTGAATAAAATATTAATATGTCATATTTATATTAATTATATATAAATTTTGTAAATAATATATATAAATATACTATATAACATTTTATTGACTAATATAAATTTGATGATTTTGTATATATAAAATTATGAAAATAAGTTTGATAATAATATTTTATTAAAAGTTATATAAATCATATTTATATATTATATTTACATATATATACTTACTTTAATATAAATATTATTTAAAAATCTATACATAAATATACATAAATTAAATTATTCATTATGGCCTTCAATAGTGCTAAAAGAAAATCACTACTAAATGAGGGAGTTTTATCATTTCTAAAAATGTGCTCACAAAGGGTACCCTGTTATCAGTGATTTTTTTACCACTGATAAAAGTAACTTTTATCAGTTCCTTTTACTAGATTTGATAAAAGTCCCACCTTTAACAGTGTATTTCAGTTATAATTGATAAAATTACACACTTTATCACACTGGTTATATCATAGAAGAATTAGTTTTCATGGAAGATGGTTCATGGTAGAGGGAGATTTCCCACATAAGAAAACCACAGAAGATGGTTCACGGAAGTAGGGATCACAAATGCATGATAATATAGGAAAACTTCACTGATAGAGTTAGGTGAAAGGTCAAAGGATGGTGCATGATCATAGAATATATAGTTGGAGGCTTCATGGTCGCAAGAGCTTTACTACAAAAGAATTAATTTTCCATTTGAGGAATATTGTGCGGTATTCGATTAGCTTGTGTTTCCTATTTGAAAATTCTCATATTAATTCAATATAGTGAAAAGAAAATTGCAATTATTAGTATAGGATATGTTCAATAATTACAATTATTCTTAGAATATGGATTCTCATTCAAACCCAAAAATTAATTAAGCATGAAAAAATCATGATTTGTGGCAATTTAAAATGAAGTTCAAGATTGTTGAATGTAATAAAAATGTATGGATTTCCTATGATTTAGATTATTTTTGGGGTTATTTTAAATGAAAAATTTTAAAAAAATTATGCTTCATCAGAATATAACTATAATGATCAAGGTAATCAATGAATATTTTCTAAATATTGGAGCAGAGGATGATGTTCACATAGCTAGGGAAGTCGAGGGATATCATAATATGATCCTTAGATATTAGGATATGTATTTAAGGAACCTTCATCTTACTAGAAGAAATTTTAATTTATTTTTCTGATGGTATCTTATTATGTTGTCTTCTTGACTTTGGAGCCATTAAATTTTAAATTAAAAAATAGATCCAATATGGACTTTGATGCCTGCATTGTGCTTAATTCTGTTTCATGTCTTTGATGTTATTACTATTTCATGTTCTCGTGTACTTTTGTGTAATCTCTTCTTGTTGTACTTTTTTATCTTAGAATAAGGTAAGAAATGAAATGTTTGACCCATTTCCTCCTCTGATCATTTGTTTTAACTTTTCTTAATGAAGGAGGTTGACTCTTGTTTTTTTCAATTATTTATATTAATTATATATTACTTTTTATTATTTATAATATTAATAATTATTGATATTAATAATATTTTATTTTAATTAGCTATATTTTAAATTATATATCATTATTTTTGTATTATAAATAGTAATATATTATTATTATAATGGCATCAAAGTGAAACCGGATCTTTTATGGAAAATTCATTAGGGTTGTCAAGGTCCCCTCCCCAGCTTCCTGAATGTGTGTGTTGAGTTTTTATTTGCAGTTTTTTAATTTCTATTCCCCAACCATCTATAATATATATATATATATATATATTAAATTTAAATTTTTTAAAATAAAAAACATATCAAGGTATTGAACCATTTAAATCCCTTTTTAAATAATGTAATAGAATACCAAAACAAATTAAAAATGAAAATTAAAAAAAACAAATTACAAAATTTTTCCACGATGGAGCATGTATTTTTCATAAAACTAACGGGGAATAATATATCGGTTATCTTAGTATGGACGCAACTTCTTGATCCCACCACCTATGATTATCCTTAAAATCCTCTTTTTCTTGAAGAATTAATCACCCAATTTTCTAGTGAGTTCATTCTATATTACCCATCCCATTATTCTGAAAGGTATGACCTTATAACTTCAAACTCATCCACAAAACACTTCTCCCCATTTATATACTCACTCTCTTATTGATTTCAGGTTTTACCAAACCTTCATATCCCATGAATCATAGAACCCAACCTTGAATCTGTATCCTCTTTTAAGAAATTGAATACCATATCCATGAGCCGTTTTAGATCCTCCAATTCTAGTTTTTGGAAATACAGTAAGTGACGAATGTGAAACAACACCAAAGAAAACACACAATGAAAATAAATTTATTTCCCTTAAAAATCCTAAAAAATTAAATATGATATGTATTGGCCAAAAAATATGTGCAAAAAAAAATTGACACTAGAAATTTTTAATGTGGAAATTCTAATGGGGAAAAATGACCTAGTTTAGAAAGGGGGTCCACTAAAATTTTTCAGTACATGGTAGAGACTCCAAAAAATGAAAGGGACCTCAAAAATATATCTCTCCAATATAGAATAAGAAAATACAAGTAGAAAAAAGTGGAAGAAAACATATCTGATAAAATAACACCATCCGAGAAAGAATAGAAACTAATAAATCTAACCATATGGATCTGAAGATCGCTAATTGAATAACCAGGTAATGAAAAATCAACAAGATCATTAGAAAATTGATCGATGATCAAAGCTGATCATAATCTGAAACTTGCTCATTATATGGATTTTTCACACCCAAATACCTATCTATATTTCCCCTGGAGGAAGAGAAACTGCACACCGCACAACTCCTCTCAAAAAAAATGTTCACCACCAAGTCTACAAAACCTCCTTTTTTTAAAGGTTCATGTGATTGGGGACTAAAGAGAGGAGGAACACCAATAACCCCCCCCCCCCCTTAGACTCAACTAGGGATCACCACCAACCCTGCAACCAGCCAAAAAGTCTAAAATTTACATCTGGGTAAGCCCTTGTTCAACACATCTGACCCATTGTAATCAGTGTGGATCTTCTCATGATCAAAATATCTTGAATTAGGGATGTTTCATATCCAATGATATCAAACATCTATATGTTTATACATTCCATAAAAATGGGATTCTTCCCTCAAACAAATGGAACTGTGACTATCGCAAAATAAAAAATACCTTTCCTGATTAAAATTGTGCTCTCGAATAAAATTTTTCATCCACAACAATTCTTTTCATGCCTCTATAGCTACAATAAACTCAGATTCATTGGTAGATAAAATAATACATCTATTCAATCTAGACTTCCAAGATAATTATCCCCTAAAAACATGATTAAATAGAATGAATTAGACTTCTTCATATCCATATCTCCCATCATATGTAAATTTGTAATGCCACAAGCCATTGGTTCCCCATTTCCAAAACACAATATTAGATCAAAAGTACCATGAAGATAATTAAATATATACTTAAATTCTCTCTAATGATCTCTACATGTATTATATAGAGAATGAGTAACCACACAAACTATATGGGATATGTCAAGTCTAGAACATATAATATCATACATCAAATAGCCAACAAAAGTTGAATAAGGTTTTTTTTGTATCTCCTATCTCTCTTCATCAGTGAAAGGTGATTGACCGGTACTAATCTTATAATTTAAATAAATATGAGTACTAACCTAATTTTCTTTATCCATATAAAATATCTTGAGAAACTTCTAATCATATCTCTCTTGAGATAACCACTATTTTGTGTCCTTTTTCCACAGGAGGTCAACATGCCAAGAATCTATCATGTTGGCCCTAAGTCTTTCATTGAAAAATAATGACAAATATATTTCTTTAATATGTCAATTATATAATCATCATGACCTAAAATCAGAATATCATAAACATAAATCAACGATATAATAAAATCATCATCATTAAATCTCTCAAAAACCACAATGATCAGAATTTTTCTTCCTGAAATCCTGATGAAAAATGATATATTCAAACTTCTTATACCACTACCTTGGAGCTTGATTAATACCATATAAACTATTATTTAACTTGAAAACATAATTATCTTTAACTTTTTCAAAAAAAAACCTATGGCTTATCAACATAAATCTTCTCCTATAAATCTCTATGGAGGAAAACTATATTTACATCCATATGCTCAATCGGCTGACCCAAACTAGTATCCAAACCAATAAAAACATAAATGGAAGAAATTTTGATAACAGATGAAAAAATATCATCAAAATCAATACCTTTCTTCTAAAAAATCCTTTAAAAAATAACCTTTCCATGTATTGTGGAATAAAAATGTATTCTTTATTTTGAATTTGATAAATACATTGATTTTTCAAATCTCTCTTACCTATAGGAAAATCTAACAGCTCAAAATTATAGTTTTCATTCAATGACCTCATCTCATTATCCATTTCTATAACCCATATGTACTTGTGATCACTTTTCATTGCCTCTTCAAAATACTCTGGTCCCCCCCTTCAGTGAGGAGTACAAACTGATCAGGTGAATACCAAGTTTAAATGGTATGATGCTGAGATGATCTATGAAGTGGAAATGTGGGTTCATTAATAACCCATGGATCCAAATCATTAGAAACAAAAGGTGAATTGGAAACATCAACTCCAACCTGTTCACCCTGAACATCATTCTGCACATCAACATGATCATCTACAATAACTTGATCCAAAATAAATAATACATCACAGCTTCTGACAAGTTTCTTACAAGAATGATCATATAACTAGTACCCAAACTCATCATTCTCTTATCCAATAAAATTAAACTTTCATAACTTATCATCTATCTTGGATCTCTCTTCTTTAGAAACATAAATAAAATCCTTGCAGCCAAAAACACATAAATGATCATACTTGATCTCTTTTCCGTAGAAAACATTTTTGAAGTGTATATATGAAAATAAACCATGGATGATGAATTGATAATATAACCACTAGTAAATAAAGATTCACCCTAAAAATGATTAGGAGAATTTTCTTCTACAAGAAAAAATCGAACTCTTTTGAACAAAGTCATGTTCATCCTCTCAACTACACCATTTGGATAAGGTATCTTAGGAGGCATCTTCTAATTTTTAATACCTTTCTTTCTATAATTGTCACGATCCATCCTCGGGGCCCGTGCCGTGACTACCCCAAGCCCGCCTTCCATATGCCAGGGGCTAGTGACTAGCACCAATGCGTAATTCCCAGTAAAAAGGGAAGGCATTGCCTCTATAAAGTAAACAAACACCACAGAGTAAGAAAGCAGAAGTAAACACTAAGTAAAATCTAGGTACAACAGTAAGTGCGGAAAAGTAAGTGGGCCAGAATACAAACCCAAACTGAAAGTAAAGTACAACTGAAAAGGGAAAAATAGCAACTGAAAGTAAAGCCGCAACGTCGAGCCATCCACTGGGAGTCCCACCTAAAGGGTGGGTACAGATAGCCTCCACAGCTCCTCAGGTATAGCCGTCCGCTCCATGTACATCCCGCCCATTGATCCACCTCCGGGTACTGACCTGCTCCTCGTACCTCAACCACGATCAGCGTTGTCCGTCGTCTGCAACCAACACAACGTAGTGCAGGAATATCCCGTGCAGGGGTGAGTATAAGCTACTCAGTAGGGACCCCGAGACCCCTGAAGGTCTCCTAGAATCCACAAAGGAAAGATACAATTATGAAGTAACATCTGACACTACTTAGGTATATGCCCATACATATACCTAAGTCATCAATTCTCGTTTGACTCCAACATCCGAGCCCAAGTACAACTTAGTCCACATAGGAAAGCAAAACGTAATCCACACAGGACAGCACAACACAATCCACATAGGAAAGCAAAACAATATTCAGCTCACACAGGTATACTTCTTCGGATGACGATAGAGACGATCAGATGTAGCCATTGATTCATCTAAGCCGTCGAACCCACAAAGTATCAATAGGTACTAACCCCCGCAATGACCCACAAAGGATCTGACCCACACAGGATCGATAGGTAACTAACCCCTGAAATGACCCACAAAGGATCGATAGGTAACTAACCCCCGCAATGATCCACACAGGATCGGACCCACACAGGATCTTTAGGCGCTGGCCCACATAGGACCTCTGAGCGCTAACCCACACAGGATCGATAGCACGGATCCACGTAGGATTGCTGAGTGTTGTAGTCGTCGCCGTCGAATCCACGGAGGATTTCTGCATAGTCGTCATCGTCATCGCAGTTGCAGCCAGCTCTAGGGTTCCCGCACACAGAAAGCTCGTTCGTGAGGGTCCGCTCCACGAGCCGAGAGGCTGATACATCAACTGAAACATATTCTGGAGTTGATGTATCCAAAAGTTCTGTATCGTCAACAGGAACTCAACGTCACAGACGGCGCGTCAGACGCCCGGTCTGAGAGTTATTGGATTTTTCGTCTCAGGGGATCAATTGGTTTTTAAGTCAAAACCAACCCGACCGTACTCTAACTATGTAAAAACCTCGATCAGAGTAATCCAAAAGGTCCGTCTCACTTAGAGGAATCCAACAAAGTCGACGGCACGTCAATCGGACGTCCGGAGCTCAAGTTATGAGCGTTTCCGCTCCAAGGGCCCGGTTGGTTTCGTGTACGAACCAACTCGGACGAACCCAAAGTTCTCAGAAACCCTGAGTGCGATATATCGAAACGACTGTCTTGATCCAAGGATCTCATCGCAATAGACGGTGCATCGATCGGAGGCTCGTAGCTTAAGTTATGGGCAACAGAACGAAAGAGGTTCGGTACTAAACGGTTCAGGCCCAGTCCGACCCGGCCCGATACCCCCAGGGTCGGCCCGAACTGGGTCAACCCGAACCGGGTCCGGGTCCGGCCCGGCCTGGGCGGCTCGGCCCGGCGTGCTGGCGCTGGCCGAGTGGCCAGGCGGGGGGCGCGCTGCCCCCGCGTGGAGAAATCATTGCCCCCATGTGGGGGGCCTCTCCTGCTGGCCGACCGGGGGTTACGAACCCCCAGTTTTCCCCTAACCGGATGGCCCACTCTGGACGGTCGGCTGCTGCCGCCATGGGACCGGTAAGGGCCAGTCCCCCTGCTCCGACGCCGGCGGTCCGGAACCGGCCGCCGGTTCCCCTGCTCCGCCACGGCCCGGAACCGGTCGCGACCTTCGTCCGTCTGGCGCGACGCGACGGCACTGCGCCCCTCCGCCACGGCCCTGCTCCGGCCGTAGTTCTTTTGTTGTTCTCTGGCGCGGCATGACGGTGTTGCGTCTTGGTTCATCTTCAACGGTGCGGCGTGACGGCGCCGTGCTTCTCCCCCTTTTCTTAATAATTCCAACGCGGTGCTTCGGCACCGTGTTGCCTTTCTCGTGCCGCAACAATATCAAACAACCAAAATGGAGAGGAGGGTCGGCCGTGTTCGTGCGGTCCGACCCCCCCTCCCGTTATTGCAGTAACAGGCGGTTCCAATGGAAAAGAATAAAGGCAATGGAAGAATTCATGAACAACAACTATAATAAATCCCTACCTCATCGAATTTGATGAGCGAGGATTCGTCGCGGAAATAACCATCACGGAAGAAGGCATCGTGGAGGGAGGATCGTCACATCGCAGAGAAGCGTTATGGAAGAAGGAGCGTTACGGAAGAAGCGTCGCGTTGTCGATCTCCGAGGATCCGGCGTTCTTCGCGTTCTTCACATTCTTCGCGTTCTTCATCGAAGAAGAAGGCTTTTCTCCAAATCCTCTCCACGCAACAAGTTCTAACACAAATAAAATAAGAGTTGTCTTATTTTATTAACGCACAAGCCAACGTTTGAATTTCAAAATAAAAGAAACGAACAATTAATTAAGGAGTTTAAAACCGCCCAATTAATGAGGCGTTTAATATCCAGATTAAACGCAAGAGTTGACTTCATTAAAAAGGGGGGTTGCGGGTGTGTTACTTAGAAGAAAAGAAATGGTGGGGTTTGTGTGGGCCCAACCTCACAAATATCCTACCAAGTGGGTAGGATATCGTGGGTCCCACATCATCCACTTAACTTAAGTTAAGCAAAATAAATTAAAAATCAGTTGTGCCACTTTTATTTTATTTCTTAACTTAACCCCAAAAATTAAAAACCACACTAGAGAAAACGCAACTCTGGAAAAGATGTTTCTAAGAAAATATCAGCACTGTGATTCCATTGGTGCCCTCAGAATTTGATTCCGAGTACCGGTTCAAAAGTTAAAAAAACCCGCTCATTCGTTCACTGAACGTACCCGAGTTAAACTTCGGAAAAAGATTCCGGGCACAACGGGCCTCAGAATCGGGTGTCATTAGAAACTGCGTTCTTGTAAAATTCCCAAGAAAATTAAGAAAAAACTTTCCTTGAATTTTTTGGGTCTTTACATCACTCCCACCTCAGGGCTTTACGTCCCCGTAAAGATACATCATAAACTAGGGAAACAAAAGTGGGTACTGAGCACGCATCTGAGCCTCCCGCTCCCAAGTGATCTCCTGGAGGTTCCCATGCTGCCATCTGATGCGCACTAGAGGAATCGACTGTCCACGTAGGACCTGATCCTGTCGATCCTCAATCTCCACCAGGACCTCCGCAAAAGTCGCCCCATCATCAACTTCCATCTCCCCATGGTCAATGATATGCGTCGAGTCGTGCACGTATCTCCTCAACTGGGATACGTGGAAGACGTCGTGCACCCGGTGCAACTGAGGTGATAGAGTCAGGCGATAAGCCACCTTTCCTATCCTGCTGAGGACCTGGAAAGGTTTGATGAAGCGCGTAGATAACTTGCCACCTCGGCCAAATCTCTGTAATCCATGTCAAGGTGAGACCTGCAAGTAGACGTGGTCGCCATCCTCAAACTCAAGTGGCCTCCACCTCCTATCAGCATAAGACTTATGCCGGCTCTGAGCTGTCCTCATCCACTCCTGGATGACCTGGACCTTCTCTGTCGTGGCCTGGACCATCTCTGGTCCCACAAGTGCTGACTCCCCAGGGTCTGTCCAGCACAGCGGTGATCTGCAAGGTCTGTCGTACAACACCTCGTATGGTTCCATCCCGATGGTGGAGTGGTAGCTGTTGTTGTACGCGAACTCCACCAAGGGTAGGTGGTCCTCCCAGATGCGACCAAAGTTGAGGACACATGCGCGGAGCATGTCCTCGAGAGTATGAATGGTCCTCTCCATCTAACCATCTGTCTGAGGGTGAAAGGCGGTGCTCAGACGTAGCTGTGTCCCGAACGCCTCCTGCAACCCCTTACAAAGCCGGGAAGTAAAGAGATCATCTCAATCAGAGACGATAGATTATGGCACACCATGAAGTCGTACAATCTCCTGAACGTAGAGACGTCCCAAGCTCTCCACTAAGCCCTGCTCTCTGATGGGTAAGAAGTGTGCCGACTTGATGAGTCGGTCGACAATCACCCAAATGGAGTCGTGACCTCTGGAAGTGCGTGGAAGTCCAGTCACGAATTCCATAGATATCCCATCTCACTTCCACTCTGGGACCTCTAAGGGATGTACCAAGCCTGATAGTACCTGGTGCTCTGCCTTCACCTGCTGGCAGGTGAGGCATCGAGAAACGAACTCTGCCACAGCCTTCTTCATTCCCAGCCACCAGTGTTGTCGTCTGAGATCCTAGTACATCTTCCCTATGCCAGGATGTACCGCCAAAGGGGAAGTGTGAAATTCTCTCAGCACCTCCTCTCGTAAAGAAATCGGTACCAAGGTACGTCCTTTGAAAAGGATATTGTGCTCCCCTCCCACGGAGAAACCATCAGGTGCCTGCCCTGAGGATATTTGTGCATGCCGCGTCTCACAGTCAGCGTCCCCATGTTGTGCCTCTCTAACCCGCTGCAGTAGTGGAGGAGTGACTGTGAGTGGCTGAAGGAAGGCTGCTCCATCTCTATCCACAAAGGATATCTGCAAAGCGGCTAGCTGCTCTATCGCCTCCCCAAGTAGCTGAATGCCCGTCCTCCTACTGAGAGCATCGGCTACCATGTTCCCCTTTCGAGGAGTATAGACTATCTCAAAGTCATAGTCCTGGAGGAACTCGAGCCATCGCCACTATCTCAGGTTCATGTCCTTCTGAGAGAAGATGTACCTGAGAATCTGATGGTCAGAATATACTGTAAAGTGATCGCCCATCAGATAGTGTCGCCATGTCTTCAGAGTGAAGACCACTGCTGCTAACTCCAGGTCATGGGTAGTGTAGTTCTGCTCATGCGGCCTCAACTGACGTGATCCATAGGCGATCACTTCCCGATCCTGCATCAGGACACATCCAAGTCCTGTCCCTGATGCATCGCAGTAGACTACGTACCCTACTCCCTCCTCTGGAATCCTCAAGATAGGTGCGCTGGTCAATCTCTATCTCAACTCCTGGAAGCTCTGTTGACATCTTTCTGACCACACAAAGGGTTTCCCCTTCTTCGTCAAAGCTGAGACTGGTGCCGGCAGTGTGAGCTTACTCTAGGAGGAGAGAGCTTCGGCTGGGATCTCCTTGTAGCGGCGTCGAGGCCTTACGACGTCATCTTGGGAATGGATTGGTTATCTACATTACATGATCATATTGACTGTATTAGGCGCAAGGTGTGATGTGTACGCACCGATGGGAGCAGGTTCACCTTTACTGGCGAGAAGGGAGCCTTCGCAGCACAGGATGGACTTCCACAGAGGACAGGACAGCCCATCACTCATCATTTGGCTAGCCTCATCCTAGGATCAGTTGACATGCAGAGTCCTAGTTTTCCTGTAGTGGTAGATCAGTATGTGGACGTTTTCCCCGACGAAGTTCCAGGACTACCTCCTCGCAGAGAGGTAGACTTTTATATTGATCTGTACCCCGGGACAACCCTGATATCCACCCCAGCATATCGGATGGCTTCCACCGAGCTTCGAGAGCTACGGGTATAGTTGGAGGACTTGCAGGGAGAGGGATTCATCTGACCCAGTGTTTCACCCTGGGCTTCCCCGATTTTGTTCGCCAAGAAGGCAGACGGTAGCTTGCAACTTTGTGTCGACTATCATCGCCTGAACCAGGTGACAGTGAGGAACAAGTATCTGCTATCGAGGATCAATTTGTCACGACCCATCCTCAAGGCCCATGCCGTGACTACCCCAAGCCCGCCTTCCATAGGCAAGGTGCTGGCGACTAGCACCAAGGCGTAATCGTCGAGTCTGCTCCCGTAGGAGTCTCTCGCCATAAGGATCGAGCCAATGGCTCTGTCGGAATCTCCGAGCTCTGAAAAAGGGCAGCTGCTAAGAAAGAATGACTCGCTCCTATGTCTATAAGAACTGCAGCAAGGGTGGAATAGACATAGACAGTACCTCGAATCATCTTGGGCATGCCGTGGTCGTAGGCCTCCACTGCCTGGAGCTGTGCCTATCTCTGCCTTCCAACTCCCTATGGTTGGGGTGGACCTCCTGGTGGTGGTGGTGGTGGTAGAGCCTCAAAGCGTCTCCCACCACCTGCTGCTCGGCCAGCTCCTCTGCCTCATCTTCCTGCTCCCTGCGGACCGCCACGGTCGACCCTCTGGCTATACCTGGGTGGCCCCTCAACCATTTGCTGCTCCTCGGCACGGTGGGTCAGGCAGTCATGAGCCATGTGGCCCTGCCCACCGCATGCGTAGAACTGTCTGCCTCTCGAAAGAATGGCTCTGTGCTGTGTGCCCTGCACTGCTGAGCCAGTGTCCTGAGGTCGTCTGCCTGAGGGTCTGGTCTGCCTGGACCCATGAGTCATCCGTCGACTGCCTACTGCAGAAGGCTATGCTACCTATCGCCATGTGGTAGGACTCGCTACTGATGTAGAGTCGGCAAGAAAACTCTCGATCAGAAGGGCTCGCTCCAGTACCCCTGCGTGTGTCAGAATGCTGAGGGAGATCAGCAACGCCCTGATCTCATGCCTCAATCCCTGTTCAAAGGTCTGGGCCCAGAAGAATGGGTCCCGTACCATGTCTGTCGAGTAGCGTGGGAGATCTGTAAATCTCACCGAGTACTGGGCAACCGTCAAGCTGCCCTGCCGCAGCTGTAGAAGCTTCTAGATGCGCACCGCACGGAGGGTCGCTGGGACGAACTCCGAGCGGAAGAGTATCTCAAAGTCCGTCCAGAGGAGGGATGCCTCATCGTGCACCTGGAGCAACAAGATCCACCATCTTCATGTTGCCGCGTGCAGGAGGCTCGCTGCGAGGATCACCATGAGGTTTGTTGGTGTCCTCACTAACTTGAAAACTCGTACAACTGCCTCCAGCCAATCCTCGGCTGCCTGGGGGTCTGTCTCCCCGCGGAACCTGAGCGGTCGCTGATGCTGGAACTCGTGTAATTCACTAAGGCGACGTGCATCGTCAGCGGCTGTGGCTGGTAGCATCGGTGGCTCGGCGGGTAGAGGTACCTCTGGTGCCTCTACTGTCAAAGGGCCCTGTACTGAGGCTTCGTTGCTCAGTGGGCTGTCGTCACGCACAACTCTTGGAACCCTAGTTGGCTACCGTCGTGGGGCCATCCTGAAAAGGAAACAGGTGTGCCACGGTCAAACAGTATACCTGGTGAGCCGACAAAAAGTAATCAAAAAGAAAACTTGAAACACACATGCAATCAATGTTTCCGTGCATTAAGTCGGAAATCAGAAGTCAGGGTCCTGGTGTACGGATACGTCAGCCGCCGCACCAACACTGGACTCCCTGGACTGATAACCACACTCAATACCCTTAACATTATTTCTTCACATAGAAGAAAGATCAGAGTCCAAGGTTCTGCGGTAGAACCGAACTCCTCTGATACCAATTTGTCACGACCCGTCCTCGGGGCCCGTTCCGTGACTACCCCAAGCCCGCCTTCCATAGGCCAGGGGCTGGAGACTAGCACCAAGGCGTAATTCACGGTAAAAAGGGAAGGCATTTCCTCTGTAAAGTAAACAAACACCATAGAGAAAGAAAGCAGAAGTAAACACTAAGTAAAAGCTGGGTACAACAGTAAGTGTGGAAAAGTAAGTGGGCCAGAATACAAACCCAAACTGAAAGTAAAGTACAACTGAAAAGGGAAAAACAGCAACTGAAAGTAAAGCCACAATGTCGAGCCATCCACTGGGAGTCCCACCTGAAGGGTGGGTACAGATAGCCTCCACAGCTCCTCGGGTCCAGCCGTCCACTCCGTGTACGTCCCGCCCAGTGATCCACCTCTGGGTACCGACCTGCTCCTCGTACATCAACCAAAATCATCATTGTACGTCGTCTGCAACCATCACAACGTAGTGTGGGCATATCCCGTTCAGGGGTGAGTATAAGCTACTCAGTAGGGACCCCACGACCCCCGAAGGTCTCCCAGTATCCACAAAGGAAAGATACAATTATGAAGTAACATCCGACACTACTTAGGTATATGCCCATACATATACCTAAGTCATCAATTCTCGTTCGGCTCCAACATCCAAGCCCAAGTACAACCTAGTCCACACAGGAAAGCAAAACATAATCCACATAGGACAGCACAACACAATCCACATAGGAAAGAAAAACAAGATTCAACTCACACAGGTATACTTCTTTGGATGACGATAGAGATGATTAGATGTAGTCACTGATTCATCTAAGCCGTCGGACCCACAAAGGATCGATAGGTACTAACCCCCGCAATGACCCACAAAGAATCTGACCCACACAGGATCGATAGGTAACTAACCCCCGTAATGACCCACAAAGGATCGATAGGTAACTAACCCCCGCAATGACCCATAGAGGATCGGACCCACACAGGATCTGTAGGCGCTGGCCCACACAGGACTGTTGAACGCTGACCCACACAGGATCTGACCCACACAGGATTGGTAGCACTGATCCACATAGGATCGCTGAGTGTTGTAGTCGTCGTCGTCAAATCCACGGAGGGTTTCTGCATAGTCTTCATCGTCGTCGCAGTTGCAGCCAGCTCTAGGGTTCCCGCACACAGCAAGCTCGTTCGGGAGGGTCCGCTCCACGAGCCGAGGGGATGATACATCAACTGACACATAGTCCGGAGTTGATGTATCCAAAAGTTCCGTATCGTCAACAGGAACTCAACGTCACAGACGGCACGTCAATCGGACGCTCGGTCTGAGAGTTATTGGCTTTTTCGTCCCAGGGGCCCGGTTGGTTTTTAAGTCAAAACCAACCCGACCGTACTCCAACTGCGTCCAAACCTCGAGCGGAGTAATCCAAAAGGTCCGTCTCACTTAGAGGAATCCAACAAAGTCGATGGCACGTCAATCGGACGTCCGGAGCTCAAGTTATGAGTGTTTCCGCTCCGAGGGCCCAGTTGGTTTCGTGTACGAACCAACCCGGACGAACACAAAGTTCTCCGAAACCCTGAGGGCGATATACCGAAATGACCGTCTCTATCCAAGGATCACATCTCAATTTATGGTGCATCGATCGGATTCCCGTATCTCAAGTTATCGGCAACAGACCGAAAGAGGTTCGGTACTAGGCGGTTGGGGCCCGGTCCGACCCGGCCCGATACCCCCAGGGTCGGCCCGAACAGGGTCGACCCGAACCAGGTCCGGGTCCGGCCCGCTTGGGCGCGGCCCAGCCCGGATGGCACGGCCTGGACTGGCCTGGGCGTGGCCCGGCCCGGCGCGCTGGCGCTGGCCGGGTGGCCAGGCGGCCGGCTCGGCCGTTACGGCCGAGCGAAGAGGGAGGGAGGCGCGTTGCCCCCGCGTGGAGAAACCGTGGCCCCCATGTGGGGGTCCGCTCCTGCTGGCCGACCGGGGGTTACGAACCCCCGATTTTCCCCTGACCGGCCGGCTGGCTGCTGCCGCCACGGGACCGGCAAGGGCCGGTCCCCCTGCTCCGACGCCGGCGGCCCGGAACCGGCCGCGGTGCTTTTGTGGTTCTCCGGCGCGGCACAACGACACCGCGTCTTGGTTCGTCTTCAACGATGCGGCGCGACGGCGCCGCGCTTCTCCCCCTTTTCTTAATAATTCCCGCGCGGTGTTTCGGCACCACATTTCCTTGCTCGTTCCGCAACAATATCAAACAACCAAAAGGGAGATGAGGGTCGGTCGTATTCGTGTGGTCCGACCCCCCCTCCTGTTATTGCGGTAACAGGCGGTTCCAATTGAAAAGAAGAAAGGCAATGGAAGAATTCACGAACAAAAACTATAATGAATCCCTACCCCGTCGAATTCGATGAGCGAGGATTCGTCACGGAAATAACCATCATGGAAGAAGGCGTCGCGAAGGGAGGATCGTTACGTCGTGGAGAAGCGTCGCGGAAGAAGGAGTGTTACGGAAGAAGTGTCGCGTCGTCGATCTCCGAGGATCCGGCATTCTTCGCGTTCTTCGCGTTCTTCACATTCTTCATCAAAGAAGAAAGCTTTTCTCCAAATCCTCTCCACGCAACAAGTTCCAACACAAATAAAATAAGAGTTGTCTTATTTTATTAACGCACAATCCAACCTTTTAATTTCAAAAGAAACGAAACGAACAATTAATTGAGGAGTTTAAAACTGCCCAATTAATGTGGCGTTTAATATCAAGATTAAACGCAAGAGTTGACTTCATTAAAAAGGGGGGTTGCGGGTGCGTTACTTAGAAGAAAAGAAACAGTGGGGTTCGTGTGGGACCCACCTCACAAATATCCTACCATGTGGGTAGGATATCATGGGTCCCACATCATCCACTTAACTTAAGTTAAGAAAAATAAAATAAAAATCGGTTGTGCCACTTTTATTTTATTTCTTAACTTAACCCCAAAAATTAAAAACCACACCCGAGAAAACGCAACTCTGGAAAAGATGTTTCTAAGCAAATATCGGCGCTGTGATTCCATCAGTGCCCTCAGAATTTGATTTCGAGCACCGGTTCAAAAGTTAGAAAAACCCGCTCGTTCGTTCATTGAACGTACCCAAGTTAAACTTCGGAAAAAGATTCTGGGCGCACCGGGCCTCGGAATCGGGTGCCGTCAGAGACTATGTTCTTTTAAAATTCCCAAGAAAATTAAGAAAACAAATTCCTTGAATTTTTTGGGTCTTTACAGTAATAATGATCAAACATACCATAATATTTACTCTCGTTTTCATTGAAAATTCATTTCAACCACTTACCAGACTCCTTCTTAGCTGAAACCTGAAATTGCTTCAAAACACTGATCACCTGACTTTTGGTATTAAAAAAACCCCAAATATTATGTTAGTATTTATCAATAAAAATCAAAAAATACAGACCAATTATAAAGTTATTATATTTAAAAGTCCTACAAAAATAATAATGGACTTATTCAAGTACCAGTGACTTCCTCTACAAAGGATGATAGCTGAAACTCACCCTTCTATATTTTCTAGAAAAACGGTGATCTCACATGTCTAACTTGTTACCTTTCAAACCTAGAATCATATTTAACTTGGATAAGAAACCAATCCCCAACTCATTAATGTAGATAATCCTCTTATTCCATAGCATGGACAAAACATTTCACTAAACAATCCAAGTAATATCACTAGAAATAGAAGCTTTAGTCCAATACAAATCTGACTACTTCTTGCCTCAATCCATAGTCAAGATCCCTTGGAAAAATTCCATTATCCATCACCAAAAGTACTAATAAATTTTTCATCATCAATAACACTACTATAAATAAGATTTAGATTAACATCAGGCGCATGTTGAACATTCTTTAAAACCAACTTACTTCATGTGTTGGTCTCCAAACAAACAGTCCTAATACCCACAACATTATCATGAACATCATTACACATCTTTAAAATCCATAAATTACCTATGTTGTAAGTTGTAAATAACTCCCTTCCTTGATTTCATGTGAAAATTTAACCCTTGTCAACAACCCATCAAGAATAATCAGAAAAAATATTAATGGAGTCATAAATAATAACAAGATCACCCCCTGTAGTGGAAGTGAAATGATCTTCTCCATCACCATTTTTCTTCTACTGATTTTCCTTCATTCTATTTTATCTTTTCATCCAATAGAAAAACTTCTTTACATGTCCTTTCTTACCAAAATTATGAAATTAAAGCTCTCTCTACTTCAACCTAGATTTTCGTTTTCCTTTTCTCTTACCTCAATTGCTTTATCCCTAATTCTTTTCCTAACTTCTACCTCTATTCTCTATGACTAAAATCTCTAAAGAATATTTCTCATGTGTACATCTCCTGACCTCTTCATTGAAGACAACAGACTTAAAAAAACCAAATGGCATAGTACCATTAGGAGAACAACCAGTTATAGTAACATGAAAATTCTCCCAAGAATTGGGTAAAGTATTAAATAAAAAAAATTAATAAAACCTCATATTCAAAAATAATACCCATACCATAAAATTGATCAAAAACATTCCTAAAATTCACTCAAATAGTCAGAAATATATGCACATTCTTTTAACCTAAAATTCATCACTTTTTTTAGGGGAAACAATTTATTTTTTTCTATCTTCAAAGCATAGGTAGTATCAAGCATCTCCAAAAAAGTTCTGGCATGAGAGATGTTGACAATACAGTTTATTATGTTGTATTTTTACCACTAAAAGAAGAAACCACAAACCATCTAATGCTCAAAATACAATTCTTCATTAGAATTTCTTTCAAAATTTTGAGTACTAACCACTAGAATATGAATTCCCTTGAAAAAAAGAAGATCCTTCATTTTTTAACGCCATATATAGTAGTTGGTACCATTCAAAAAATAATCAAACTTTAATTAACCTCCATAATTTATCTGAATAAAAAAACCCACTGATAACAGATGCTGGGAAAGTTGGAAAGTGACAAACATGTAATCGAACACTAAAGAGAACGTGCAGTGAAAATTAAATTCATTCCCTTTAAACAAGCCTTCAAAAATTAAAGCATATGTGCAGCGACCAAAAAATATGTATCGAAAAATAAATGATGATAGTGGAAATTTTTAACATGGAAAACCCAATGACGGAACCCCATGGGATCTAGTCCAAAAAGAGAATCCACTAAAATTAGTGAGTACATAGTAGAGACTCTAAAAAATAAAAGGGAACTCAAAATTATTTCTATCCCATGTAGAATAATAAAATATGAGTAGATAAGAGGGGAAGAAAATAGATCTAATAAAAGAATGTCATCCAAGAAAGAAGAGAAAATAACAAATCTGGCCATACGAATATGAAGATACCTAATTGAATAACTGAGTGTGGAAAAATAAATAAGTATAGAAGAAAATCAATCTATGATCCAAGCCAATCACAATCCAAAAACTGCTCTTTATATGGAAACTGCATACCCAAAGACCCAGTTGTGCTACACTGGGAGGAACATAAACTACACACTGCACAACTCATATCTAAAAAAAAGTCTGCCTCCAAGTCTGTAAAACCTCCTTTTTTGTTATTTTATAATTTTTTCAAGGGTAACATGAAAGGGAACCGATCAAAGGAGGAACCCCAACTGAGTATTTTTTATATATGTTTTCTAAAAAAATTAAAAATTGTTAGGTTAAAAAAATTGAAAATGTGTGTGAAAGGTTGCAGGCCCCCTGCCGCCTTTCAGCCAAAATTTAAAAAAATATAATTTTAAATATACTTATTGTATATTTAAAATTTTTATTTATTTTATTTTGTTTTATATATATATACACATATAATAAAACAAAGAAATAGCAAAATTTATCTGTTATTTAATATCCAATAGTACTGCCATTACAGCAGTCTGGATTTTGATAGAAACCCTCACCCAGAGCTTCCTTTTATAAGAGGGTATTCCCTAGATATCATTCTTCATTTCTGATGTGGGATTCAGGTTCTCCCTTTCCTATGTAGAATTACAAATATATTATTACAAATCATTTAATTAGTACTATTAATTACTATTTTATAATATTATTAAACAAATAATTAATTTCTAAACAGTTAATAATATATAATAGATTTTTATTAATTATAAATTAAATAATATATAATTTATAAAGAATAATATTAATAATAACTAAATAATATCGATTAATTATATAATATATAATTATTTAAAATAATTATTTAATTATTAATTATTAATTAATTAGTAATTAAGAAATATTTAATTGCTTTTTAAATTAATTAGTTAATAATTAATTAGTTAATTAGTAATATAATTATTAACTATTAATTATTAATTATTAATTATATAATTAATTAGTTAAATAGTAATATCATTATTAATTGTATAATAATTAATTAGTAAGATCATTATTAATTATATAATAATTAATTAGTAATATAACTATTAGTTATATAACTATTAGTTATATAATTATTAATTAAATAACTATTAATTGGTTAATTAGGAATATAATTAGTAAGATGTTTAAAGCGGCTGGGGAAAATAGGCAAGACACGCTTATTGAGGATTTCTTAGATGGACAGGGGAGGGGCGGTACTCCTTGGGTTGATGTTGTACAATAGGATTCCGGTGTATAGAGTCCTAGTCTAAGGAATTCTGGTAAAAACACTATCAGTTTGTCTTATATTTTTAACATGTCTAAAATTAAGGAGTTTTTCAATGAAGAATTTGGAACTATCCATGGTGCTCTCCCGATTGATGGAAGGTCTTCGGGCACTGAGACTATTAGGTTGATCTTGGAGGGCTCAGGTCCGGCCGAATATCCAATCCCATCAAATGAAAATGATAATGAATGGATGCAGCCCAAAACATGGAGGGGCTGTCATCTGAGGGGGAGGGTCGGTGGCTAATCCTATAAATGATTCCCTGTTTGTTTTGAGGTGTTTCTTCACATGTTTCTAATCCTCATCTCCTTTGTCATTTGTACTTTTGGTCTTTTATTTTCAATAAATTTTGGAATCATGGGTTCATAACTCATGGTTCGCACTATTCGAGATTAATTAGTTAATTAGTAATATAATTATTAATTATAATTATTAATTATTAATTATTAATTATTTAATTAGTAATATAATTATTAATTATATAATAATTAATAATTAATTATATAATTAATTTGTTAATTAGTAATATTGTTATTAATTATATAATAATAGGCAGGTTTAGCTACTGAGCGTACTCAGCCCTAAAATTTATTAATAAAAAATAAAATACAAATACATAAACCATAATGTGGGGCACAAGTACCACCAAACCAAGAAAGTGGGAGAGCTTGCCACCCAAAAATAGAATACCAAAATATCCAAAATATCATGGCCCATGGATCAATGTTTTTAAGACCCAGAAAACCACACTAACAACACCATCCGATGAACCCAAAAAAATAGCCAAAACAGAGGCCCAACCCCAAAATAGGCCTAATGCTTCCCAACAAAGAACCAAGTCGTCGCCATCCCTATCACTGACCGAGGCTGCATCCTGAAGCCAAAGTCCTGTGAAACATCCTGTAATTACCGCTCTTCATCTTAATCGAAGTTCACCTCCCTTTATCACATACACACCCGATTTTCCATCGCACACCGAGTCAACCCTCACCCATGTCCTAAGGTCAATCCTCAGCCGCATCTCGAGGCACGTGTCGCTGTTATTTCCAGCTATCCTGTAAGCTCTCTGGTCATCCAGCCTATTTTTCCATGACCTGGGGTCACTCCTGTATCCCGCTTCAAACCCCAATCATGTCACTAGAGACTGTCCCACTACCGAAAAACTCTCACAGCCAACCGTTCATACCTATTCCAAGTCATCCCCTCCCTAAGGTCATCACCTCCCATCTTCTCGTCACACTACAACCTGTCGTCTGACCCAATGAGATCCCAATATCATCAACACAACTTTCCCAAAACAATAGATCACCAACTAGCCTCAACGTCGGCGCACATGGAGCATCGCATCCCCGTCAGGATCCCCACATCACATCGGCCACTGAGAAGACCATCGTCGAAGGCAATGTCATCCGCAAGTCGTCGATGCCTGCCTCCAGGATCCCAAAAAATCGTTATTCGGTCCTCTGGTAGGCTTTCTAGAACTAACTCTTCAGCTTGTATCTAGTCACACATAACCCGCATCCCATCACGCGGTCACTCGCCACACGAAGAGATTCCATATATGATCGGATTTGCCTTCGATCCATCCCCACTAGAAGGTAGGAGCCCAGATCTGAGTCTCGTGACCCTCTACAGCCACCCACCACCTTAGCACCATCAATACCAATTTCTTCCCAACCCACCAAGGATCTTTCATCTCCATCCATCATCACGGTTTCACCAACAACTACCAATAAGGGATCCATACACTCAAGCAGGTCCTTAGAAGGTAGAGAAAGATCACCTCCCTTTTCATCATCTCTGCTAGATTCAACCTAATGACGTTTGACGCCACAACCTGCGAACATTCGATAATTTCCAACAATCTCATCCTCAAAAGATCTTGATGGAGTACAATTGCCTGAGCAATTGCCATAAAAATCATGAGAGATAATCTTTGTTGAGGAGAGAGAAGCTCTCCATCTCTTAATTATGTAATAATTAACTAGTAATATAATTATTAGTTATATAATTATTAATTATATAAGTATTAAATATATAATAATTAATTTGTTAATTAGTAATATAATTATTAATTATATAATAATTAATTAGTAATATAATTATAAATTATATAATAATTAATTAGTAATATAATTATTAATTATATAATTATTAATAAGTTAAAAATTAATTAGTTAATTAGTAATATAATTATTCATTATAATTATTAATCATTAATTATATAATAATTAATTAGATAATTAGTAATATAATAATTAATTAAATAACAATTAATTATTAATTTTATAATAATTAATTATTAATTAAATAATTAATTAGTTAATTATTAATACCATTATTAATTATATAATAATTAATTAGTAATATCATTATTAATTATATAATAATTAATTAGTAACATAATTATTAGTTATATAATTATCAATTATATAATTATTAATTATATAATTATTAATTATATAATAATTAATTAGTTAATTAGTAATATAATTATGACTTACAATTATTCATTATAATTATTAATTATTAATTATTAATTATTAATTATATAATAATTACTCAAAAGGTCCAGTCATGGGTTGGGAGCCCAAACCCATGACTAAAAAATTATTAAGAAAAAGTGAAAGTGCAACATAGATAGAGGTACAAGCAGAACACCATAAGCCAACAATGAAACACAAATCACTTCCTCTAGGCTCCCCTAGAACCCATATTCTGAGGATATCTGCCCATTATCTTTGGATGTATTCCTCTCTATTATGTCTTAGTCTGAAGGGCATCATTGTCCTTTTCATATGATGACTCAGGAGCTTCCTCCAATATTCTGAATTTCTAAGATAGGTCTCAGAAACTCATCTCCAAGTTCAAACGGAATCCATCCTCAAAGTTTATAGCTAGATGTTTATGTACAACTAAATAATCACTACAGCCAAACACATCCAACTCTATCATAGCAAAGATCACCTCCAACTGTAGAAAAAAACAACTTGGTCACTTCCTTATTAAAGACTTCAATTTTTCAGTTCCCCTTTCTGGTCCCCTAAGAAGGTGACATTCATATTCTTCCTTCTTGCACTAAGATATTATTCATCTGAGGCCTTAATAAAGTGCTCATAGGCATTCTTCATGAGATCAGAAAAGTTGGAAGGGTAATTTCAATCTAGATGCTTGCGATCATCCACAATCATTATTGGGGTAGTATCTTGAATCTACACCCCATCAAAATCTTTGGATTTCCAAGGAAGGACCATTTGGAATCCCTTCGCATCCACTATATCACTCTTGGATTTGTTACTCGGCTGAAGATAGGAAACCACCAACATACATTTTCCCTTTCTATTGGCAGTGAGGAGAGATATTTCTATAGATAACTCCTCATCCACCTCCCTTTGGATCTTAGAATCATTTAATTCATCATCATTAGAAGAAAATCCAATCCTCCCTTCTGTTGTTATTTCATCCCAAGACCATTTGGGTGAAGAAGTACCACCATGAGTCGAAATATTCAGTTGATCATTCTCATCATTAATAGAAGATAACCTAAAAAAGGGGTATCTAAGACATTAATAATAGAAGATTGTGTATACTTATTCAAGCAATCATTTTTTCCTCCATCCAATCCACCAGATCCAAGTTTCATAGCATTGACAGGGTGTGAAACAACCCCAGTAGCACTTGCAGACTGAACCACATGTTGAATTCCTCCCCCAGTAGGCCCCTGACCAAGTTCAGCTCCATGTACAGGCAGTGAAGCTTTACCTTGCATCTGCACATCAGGATTCCCAACCAGCCTCAATTTCTGAAGTTGTGCCTTCTTAAAGAATGTAGAATCCTCATGGCCACACGCTGAGAAAAACACACAGATCAAGGCTTTTTATAGATTGAGATCTCAAGGCCAATCAGTCTGCATTCCAAACATAAATTTGGCATTTTCTTGTATTCAATTTTCAAAGCAAACTCATCTGAGTCAGTGGAAAGAAAAACTATATCAATAAGAGTGGATCCAAGATCCACCTCTACCAGAAAGTAGAAAAAATGTTCATACTGAGTTAATTCCATTTCCTTATCTATTTTAATTAGTACACCAATTGAAAGTGCAATATCATATAGAATCTTTGGGTGCCACAAGATCCAGTTCAAACCATTAACTTTAACCCATAATTGCACATAAGATTTTTTGATATCCTCTAGATTAAAATTCTTATCCCACTCTCTTATATGAATCACACCCGGTTTAAGGTATATTGATCCATACCCCTGTGCTTTCATCTTTAGATCTTTAGTGGCGAAGAGAAGGTGATAAAAACCTCATCCCATTGAAGCAGATTTCCACTTATCAAAACCCCAAATTTTAGGGATTCACACAAACAGATCATCCAATTTATAGGTTTTTGAAACTTTTGGTAAAATAATGAGAGTTATTATAGAATTCTTACCCATGAGAAGCTACTCTGAAATTGTTTTTGAATCCTATTTGACATGAGTAACACTTACCTTTCATGGAATCGCCCCATGAATTTCATCCTTGAAGAGTAAGAAGAAGTTTTCACGGACACAACCAGGGTTAAGATGCACCAAAACAAATCCACCCTACACTACCTGGGAATCTTCACTAGGGTTAGGGTCTACCGAAGATCCAATCTAACTTTCATGTGCCGCTTCTCTATCATGGTTAAGATCCACTGAAGATCCAACCTGAATCTCCCATTCTTCACCATTAGGGTTACGGTCTGCCGCATCTATCCCACGATACCTATTCTAATTTGAGGATAGCATCACAGCCGGTCTTCTGCACTGATGAGGTTGAACCCAGTTGGAAATCAGATTGAAATGATCTGAATGTCTGAAGATTCAAACTTCATGGATAATGGTAAAACCGATCGCCTGGCAGTCTCCTCTCTAATTCCTTCATCCATCAAAACATGTTATTGGGTAATATAATTATTAATTATATAATTATTAATAATATAATTATTAATTATATAATTATGAGTAATATAATTATTAATTATATAATTATTAGTTATATATTTAACCAAAATTATTTAGTTATTATTAATATTATTCTATATTAATTATATATTATTTAATTTCAAATTAATTAAACCTTATTATATATTATTAACTATTTATAAATTAATTAGTTGTTTAGTAATATTATTAAATAGTAAATAATAATACTAATTAATTGATTTAAAATGATTTATAGTAATATATTAGTAATTCTGTGCACAAAAGGGAGAACATGAATCCCACATTGAAAATGAAATATGATTTCTAGGGCAAGTCCTCTTATAAAAGGGAGCCATGGGTGAGGGTTTTTGTCAAAATTCAGACTATTATAATGGCAGTACTACTGGATATTAAATAGCAGATAAATTCTGCTAAAAAATTTGTTTTGTTATATATATATATATATATATATATATATATATAACAAAATAAAATTTAAATTTAAATTTAAATTTATATTTAAAATTATAAAAAAAATAAAAATTCTGGTTGAAAGGCGGCAGGGGGCCTACCACCTTTCACACACATTTTCAATTTTTTTTACCTTTACATATTTTAAAAAAATATAAAAACACTTTAAAAAAACTCCACCCCAATATCTAGGTAAAAATAGATCCTGGTGAATCTCTTCTTGGGCCTTTTGACTTCTCTTCTCCCTATCCTTATCGGGGCTCCAGCTTATGGGTTGTCCATAATGCCTTACAGTGATGCATCCATTGTTCCCTCATGCTCTGAGTGTGTCACTAGTTCTCTCCCCGATGGGTTGGTTCATAGGGTTTCAGCCTTATATGGAAGAAACTGCTCAACATGCTTGAAGTTAGATTGGAAGCACAAGTTATCACTCAAAAATCAGAATTGGATAGCCCGTGGCTAAAAACCTCATGTTCTGACTGTCGTTTTAGGGAATAATCGTGGAAAATTTTGCATCACCAAAGTTTTTTTAAATTTATATATTAATATGTTTAAATTTTTGTGTAAATGGTATTTATTAGTCATGGAGAAGGCCGCAATGTATAGGAAACTTCCCCCAATGGATTGGATACTTGACAAGCCAGCCACTAAAATCAACCCTGACTGATCCCCTCCTAAGTAGGATAGATTAAATGCACCCTGAAATCTAAAATCCCACACATCTTTGATTTTTTTTCTATGCTTCATCATCTTAATGTTACTTCTATTATGTAATATTACCTACATGAAGTGGAGAAACCCAGGGGGCACTAAAAAAAGTCCCAATTTCATAGTGTTTCCTCGACCACATCTGGTAAAGTGGAAACCCAAGGGGTGTTGGGAAGCTGGTCTCAGGTTGTTCCAACTGCTGATCGAAAGATTAATCTATTTAAAAAACTATTCTTATGTTAGTAACCCAATAAAGAAATAAATTACACATAAATATGGATCAATTTATTAATAAAATATCACTTTTAAATGAAAATCATACATTTTGAGTCATATTGGGCACACCATGTGTCATATTAATGTTTGGTTAATTTATACATGTCAAAATGATTTATGTATCATTTTCCTAAAGTATCAATACAATACAAGAACATTTTCTCTATTTTAAGTATGTGACATGTTTTATGAACTAAAGTTTCAATTTTAAACTAAAAACATACACCTAGAGTCATACCGAGCACACCGTATTTCATATTAATGTGTGGTTGATTCCAAAATGTCACAAATGATTTATGAATAATTTTCTTAAAATATCAATAAAATATAAGTATATTTTTTGTTTTTAGTATATGAAATTTGTTTTTCACTAAAATGTCAATTTTAAATAAAAACACACACTTTGAGTCATACAAGTCACACCATGTTTCATATTGTCATATGGTTGATTCTTAAATGTTAAACATGACTTAAATAATATAATACTAGTGTATAAAGGAAATCAAAGTGTATTTTCTAGGTTTTTTTTGAGTGACACATGTTTTTAACTAAAATGTCAATTTTAAACTGAAAGCATAAACTATAAGTCATATCGCTCACACTCTATGTCGGATTAACGTGCAACTGTTTTTTACATGTTTAAAATGACTTATGGACCATTTTCTTAATATATCAAGACAATTAGGGAATATTTTCTTACTTTTTAGTGACTGAAAAATTGTTTTTACTAAAATATCTGAAGACATGAATTTTGATTCACACCAGTCACCCCATCTATTAGATTGACGTCTGGAAGATTCCTAAATATCACAAATGACTTATGGATCATTGTCATAAAGTATTAAAACAAATCTGAATTTTTTTTCTTAGTTTTGAGTATTTCATGCATCTTTTGAATTAAAATTTCAATTTTAAATAAAAACAAACACTTTAAGCCATAGTGGTCATATTTTGTGTTCAATTAATGTTTGGTAGATTCCTACACATCACAAAAGATATAAGGATAGTTGTTGTAATTTATCAAGATAGTATGAATTATTTTATGAGGATTTCAGTTAGTAAAAAAAAATTTAACTGAAATGTCATTTTAAATTGAAAATGAATTCTTTGAATCATACCAGCCTCATCAGTTGTCAAATTTATTTGAAGATGATTCTTACACATCACAAATGACTTATGGATCATTTTAATAAATTATCAAGTAAATACAAATGTGTTGTCTTGATTTTCCATGAGTGAAACATTTTTTAACAAAAATGTCAATTTTAAACTAAAAACACATATTTCAAGTCATACCGATCACACTATGCATCATATTGAGGAATAGATCATTCCTATATGTCAAAATGACTTATAGATCATTTTTCAAAAGTATCAATCCAACATGGATGTGTTTTATCTGTTTTGAGTATTTCAAGTGTATATTTAACTAAAATTTCATTTTAAATTGGAAACACACACTTTGATTCATGCGGAACATAATGGGTCAAGTTCTAATGGCATTCTCTACTCACTTTGGTAGGGGTCACTCTCTGTTGTCCAAAGCTATGGAACTTCTTGTCAACCTCTAGCTTTGTAAAAAATGTAATATTTACCTAGTTATGTTTGAAACAAATTCTAGAATTATCCATGACTCCATACATTGAAAGCTAAATTCTTCATGGTCTATCTCATATGTCATGAGAAGGTGCATAGTTTTTATTAGTAACAACACAAACATCTTACACACATGGAGAGAGGGAAACAAGGTGGATGATCACCTCTCCACATTGGCAATTCATGGTCTCAAAATATTTCTTCCCTCTGAATTTCACTCCTTTTACATTGAAGGTGAAAATATTATAAGAGGGGATTCTCCTGGGCTCAACTACTATAAGCCTACATAGTTTCCTATCACCTATGGT
Source organism: Viscum album (assembly GCA_963277665.1). NCBI lineage: Eukaryota > Viridiplantae > Streptophyta > Magnoliopsida > Santalales > Viscaceae > Viscum > Viscum album. The sequence goes on along the minus strand of OY728139.1, from coordinate 462,728,008 downwards.
CTTTGTTTTTTTGTTTTTTGTTGTCCTATATGTAAAACTTTCCCATTTCTAAAATAAAATACATTGATTTATTTATATTGTAACAAAAAAATACAAAAACAAAAAATTTAAGTTCATTTTATTGGTTTTCAATAAGTGACCCACATTTTTAACTAAAATGTCATTTTTAAAATGAAAACATAAATTTTGATCCATATTGGTCACACAATGTATCAGATTGTGGTACTGTTGATTCCTACATATTATAAATGAAAAATGGACCATTTCCTTGAAGTATAAAAATAATATGAATGTGTTTTATCCATTTTGAGTTGGTCATGCGACTTATTTGCTAAAATGTTTTTTTTAACTGAAACCACACATTTTGATTCATATCGGTCACAATGTGTATCGGATTAAAGTGTGGGTGATTCCAACAAGGAGAATATTAATTATAGATATTTTTTATAAGTATTAAAATAATTTGAATTTGTTTTCTCAGTTTTGTGTACGCCATGAATATTTTGAACTTAAATGTCAATTTTGAATAAAAACACACACTTTGAGTCATACTGGTCACAAAATATGTCGGATTCACATGCTATTGATTCTTACATGTCAGAAATTACATAAGGATCATTTTCCTAAGGTATCATGACAATACAACTATGTTTGATATAATTTCATTGATTGATGCATGTTTTTAAGTAAAATTTCATTTTTAAGTTGAAAACATTCACATTGAGTCACACTGATCACATCGTGTTTCATATTGATGTGAGTCTTATACATATACATCAAAAAAAGACTTATGGATTGTTTTCATAATTTATCAAGACAACACGAGCATGTTTTCTTGATTTTCAGTGAGTGAAACATGTTTTTAATGAAAATGTAAATTTAAAACTAAAAACACACATTTTGAGTCATATTGGTCACACTATGTATCATATTGAGGTATAGACTAATTCCTACATGGAACTATTGATACTTTATTTTTTCAAGGGGTGAAAAGATTATGAAGAGAACCTTAATTATGTTAAAGTGCTGAAGATTCGGAAGTAGAATTAAAGAGAATTTTCCAAGATGACCTGTGCAAACACATTTATGAATTAGAAGGCCCGTGCAGACCCCCTATGCATCACCAAAGGGTAGGCCACTCCTACTCCAAGAACCTATCTCAGAAACCTGTATCGTGGACCTATGTGGGGTAACTCCTTGAACTAGGGTACCCTATTTTCCTATAAATAGGGCCCTTAGGCTCCTTATTTGAAAAACTAGAAAATCAGTAGAATCCCCCAAGCTCTAGTCATGCAGCCCCTTCCCCAAGGTCTCTAATAATTCCTTAGTTAGCTCTCAAACACCGAAGAGAAGAGATAATTAAGGGGATAAGTGAGAAAAAATTCCCTTTAGGGTCTGAAACACAAGACACCTGCATGAGGATCCCTTCTCCCCTAGTGAACAAACATATACGTGAGGTCCCTTCCCTAAATAGGGACCTACATGAGATCATTTTAGAGACACCTTAGGAGACTCATGGTGCCTAGGATAAAGCCTCGCCCAAGTGTCGTTTCCCAAGTGGTCCATTGCCAAAGGCATATCTATCTTGTGCATTCCTATACCCCCATGTGTGAAGTACTTCAAGTTCATCCCAAGCCCTATGTGAGGCACATATTCCCTCTAATCTAGGACCTATTCATGCACCTCTTTGATTCCTATTACAAGACACCAATGGTAGTACTCCTCTTCGTTTGGTTCCCTTGTCTGAATGGGGCCAAGTTGAAACCTCCACTGGAGCCTCTGAACTTGAAAAACCATGGGAATAGACACACCAGGATGTCTCCCATTTGTATATGAATTTCTATGGTCATAGTTTACCCACACTTGTCCTAATAAAAAAGTTAGGGTCCTTGGGGTGCACTTGGATGTGAAATCCTATGGTCATGAGGACCCCAACCCTAGGGAAGGTGGTAGGAAGTTCACAGTCTTGCGCACTAGGGTTAGAACCATGTTCATCCATAGTCATATCTAAGACCCAGAGCCTCCAGTTCCCAGTGGGGAGGGGGAGGATCATGCTTTAATTTCCTTTTTAAAAGGAATTACATCCTCCACTCCCGTTGTAGAACCGATTTTAGGGAAACCCTCCTGGAGTAATCCCCCAGCCTTTCTTGTAGGACTTCTCCTACTTCATTCCTTCCTACGTTTATCCTAGTTACCAAAATGGGCAGGGAGATTATCATTTTCAAAGACCTTTATCTCTTCCTTTGGGTTTAGGGTATAACAACAGGAGGGATGTGTCATTGTCACACCCTTTTCCACCAGCGGAAGGGGGATCATGTGTTTTTCCATATCTTTCACTTCCTCTTTCTCACATTTAAGCATGACTCATCATGACTCGTTTGGGTTAGGGAATTGACATGATCGCAATGTCCACACAATAAAATGTATGTTTTGGTAGAGGATATTAATCTAAATTGTCCTATTTCCTTCCTTCAGAGTGCATCAACATGCATGGGTCCTCAAAGTCCATGTATCCAACCTCATGGAAAATAAGATTATGTGGTTTCCCTGATCTTATATTTCCTCTTGTTTATCAGATCGAGCATTACTCACATGGTATTAGAGATTGATGGTGGTAATGACATCCACATGATCATAAAACTATGGGGTTTCATTCCAATTATAAGCCCCAACCAATTAAGGGATTCCTCCTCAATAGTAAGCCCTAATCTAACCTATGGGTATCCTCCTCAGGAGTAAGCCCCAAACCAACCCAATCTGTGGGCATCCTCCTCAAGATTAAGCCCCAATCATAACCCCCATTCACCAGGGAATCTTCTTTAAAAGTAATCCCCTAGATTGAACCTTTGGTATTATTCTTTAGGAATAAGCCCCAACTATATCAGCACACTCATACACGGGCCTCCTCCTTAGGTTTAAGCCCCGAACAAGCCTCCAAATCACTATGAGTCAAGACAAAACTCATGGTACCTTTTACAAGGAATCCTTTTCAGGAATAATCCCAAACTTAATCATATCAAAGTCCTATACTCCCCTATGAGACAAACAACCAAACTATGTGAGCTTTTATTCCCATCCAAATGTGATACATAGGAAGACTCTTTGAAGTTCAAATCCAACACCCCAAATCAACTCTATTATATATGGGCTACATTCCCATATGGTCTTATTCAACTTGGGAATCCATATCCCATCCAGGTTCCTTTGGACACTTCATCATAAGTCCCACACCAAACTTTGACTAGAAACCTTTCTCCTAGACGTCCTTTCCACATGACATTAAACTTTATGGTTAGGTTATTATCACATGGACTTAAAATGTATGATGTTCCCCATTAAGTGGCACCAAACTATGTGGGTTTTGATTCATTTCACAATGATACATAGGAAGCCCATCCCATGGGTCCGATAACAACATCAAAATAAATCTCATCTCCCTGTATGAAAATATACTTCATAAAGCCCCAATGTGTGTCTAAAAACTAGTATCGTCATAATAATGACCAAAAAATATATAATCGGTACATAATAGGATTCCATTGATGGAGAACCTCAGATACATACCGATATCTCCATTGATGAATAACCTCAAATACATAAAGATGATTCTAAATTTCATACATTCTAAAAATTGATTGTTAATTCAAGGGTGATCCAGATCATACTTTGGAATTAAATAAATGATTCATAAAAATATATTAAATCTATAAGAGAGTCCTAGAGTAGACAAAATTTTCCCCCAAAAGTGTGTGATTAGTCTGACCTCCCATCCTCTTGACCAATGTGAGTTCTTAAGAATCATTGGAAAAACTCCCCAACTAATGCCTTCTTTTGGAAAATAAGTCCATTGTGGATATAGAACCCTTGGGTATTTTTGGTTCCATGCATAAACCCATTAAAAACTATTCAAAAATAGTTAACCTGACATGAATGATTTCATGAAACTAAAACCCATGAAATCAACCATCAGGCAATGTGTTTTTTGTATGAAACAAAAAATGGTGAACCCGACGTGAATCCTTCACTAAGATAGTAATGTCACCCTCCTATCAATCCCCTTTAAATCTCAAAAAGAAAGAGGGACAATCAAGAAAACCAAACATGCATGTTATCATTCAAATGATATGATGATTTGATGGGATTTTATTTTTTGGGTTTATTCAGGAACTTTCTCTTAGAACTCCCTTTGATCCAGTGACGTCGTACCAAATCTCAATGATGCATTCCCTAACTACCGTTGATGTCGGTTCTTCATCCAAGAAGAGGACACCATCACCAAATCAGCATCTTCAATGATGGGTATTGAACACACTGGTCCATGATTATTATCAACATAATACTATCTTGACCTTTGTGTCCATTTGAGAGGTCCTACATCTCTCAAATCTTCACTGATCGCTCAACTAGTGGCGTCTAGTGGTCTAAAAGTAGGAGTCACCTATCTCCATCTTCAACCATTTCAAGAATTTATCCCTGGAACTCTACAACTAGTCTCTCCATTATTTAATGGAGGTGGATGAAGAGTCCATGTATAGACTCATCGAGAAAACATAGGGTTTCTTTTAAAGGGCTCCTTCCAATAGTCACCACTACCAATACTGCATGGTAGTGAACCCTCAACATGATAAGGGTGTTATCCTCGGCCATCCAACTTAGGTCATTCAGACTCGTCCATGCAAGATGTCTCACCAGGGTAGAAATCGGTCAATAGAAAGCAAGGTCACAACTTTTACCCCTATATAGAATCCCACCAACCAACTTTGGTGGAAAATTGTGAGCGGGAACATACACCAACCCACCTTAATTCAGCTAGAAAACAGACTCGCCTGGCTACATTATTAGAATATCTCCATTCAAATCTGATAGTAAAATGTGAGTAGGAACATACACTTCGCCACACTAATAAATCTTTATAGAAAACCCATATAAAAGAATTTAAAATTCCCTCTAAACAGATGTTATGGAAATCAGTACGCAGGCACACACGCCTACCTTCATTCATCAAGTATACTAGCATTTTTGTCTGACAGCACCCAGAAAAGTCTGTTGGAAAGTCCCAACAATGAGAAGGGGGTAAGCCCAACTCTCTTCCCCTACACACAAGTACTTCCAATATCCATTGGAATAAAAGGTAGGATAGTAGAAAGAAATCACCCCTTCTCCAAATGAGGAATGGGTATATATCCTCATTCCAATCATTTAAGTCACCAAGTATATCCTGAAAATGGTGAAAGGGCATAGGAAAATCTCTATCCACATCCTATAGACCTTCTAGGTCATTATAACAGCATAAAAAGTAGTTCTAAGGGATGAAAAAAGAGCTTCATCCCCACAAATGGGGTATCTTTTTAGCATGTCACCCTAGATCAGACACACACCTATTCTCTCATCCAGTAGGGACATGGGGAAAAACTTCCCCGTGATATGAAAATAAATAGACTGGGAACATAAAAACATTCCAACAGGAGCCAATAATCCCATTTTAATGACTGCTCCGAGGAAGGCACAAACCCCTTCCAAGATTACATAATTCTATCAGAAAATTCTTGCAGGAACACAAGAGCTAGTTAAACAAACTTATGTGCTAAAAACCCACTTTCCCTAGCAAGTGGCCCCAGTTGCTCAAAGGAAGGAATACAAGAAGAATCCCCACCATAGATTACTAGAAAATGGAGAGTCAATATACAATACCACTCTACTTAATGTTGGATTTTTGGAATCCCTTATATGCTTATCTATGGAAACTCAAGATCTTACCCACTTGTTACCAAATTATGGTGGATGTATGAGTAATTATGAAGGCCCTCCTTAGAAATTTCACCATGAAGGCTTGCTTCATTACCACAATTTGATCGATCTTGAGATCCCATCTCCTAATGAGAGTTAGGGAAACCCTATGTGTGACCAAAATATCAAGGAGAAAGAGGGTCTTTCCTTTTATGTAATCCACCAAGGTGCCCCCCCCCATGATGGTGTTTGCTATGAAATTTATCTCTACACTAATGTTTCACGTCATAGAATGGGTCCTCCCCATTGATATGTGGTGAGGAGAAATATCTCCTACCGTGAGTCAGTTAGGAAAACAAGTCCAGAAATTTATGATTCCTTCTCATTGGAAATTGAAATTATTTCTCAACCAGAAGGCATCCCAAGTTAACGGTCATTCTATGAACCTCTTTTGGCTCGCCTACCTTCCAACATAATAGAGTAAGTCCCAACCAATCTCACCGGTTATGATAAATTGGCTGGAAAGTGTCCACTCTAGTCAAACCAGGTAAAGGAACCTCTAGTGATATATGAATAAGTCATGCTAAACATGAGAAAATAGCTAGATATGATGACATACTAGTCATGTTCTGGCCTTAATCCACCCCTTAATACAACATTCTATAGGCGTTGTCATAATATTATGTACAGGACATCCACCTCAACATATGGAAAACTCTTCATCACTTAAGAGAAAAATTATTATCCTATAATGAGTATCAAAGAAACATCAAGGTAATAGAAGGGATGTAATGAAAAATTAACTTGGAGGCTCTCTGATCCGCATGACATCCATAGAAACAATAAGGATCCATTCAATGTTCATGCCTTAGTGCATTAAAAAGACTGTGACAATTGATCTTCGATTCCCCATATAGTGTTCATATTATAGGGTGGGTGCATATGAAGCATTATATTTCACCATGATCCTCAACCATTAAATCCCACCAAAAGTGGAATAATGTAATGTTATATCTTTAGGTCATATCCAATAAATGGTACTTGTTCATAACTGAAGATATGATCAACTTAAACAATCCCTGACCGACTCTCACCGATATTGGTCCAATGGAGAGAAGGTTTTTGAGAAAATTTTACATCAAGAATCTAAAAATATCAAGAAAGCCTCCTTCTTAGATGTATTCAACCAATAGATAGAATAAATTTTAGAAATAGTGAAATGATCTTTGGAAATAGTTCATCAAAGTGGATATAAAATGATGCACCCAGACCATGTTTGGAAAAAACTCCATATAATTAGAAGGAAAGATGTAGTAGTAGCATCCACAGTAGTTTAGGAGCAACCTCATCTCACAGAGCTAGGGGATTTTTTAACCCAACTTTCGAGGTCAATAAACCTAGCCTGAAGAGCTGTGAAAGTGGAATGGGAACAACTCCAATCCTTAGGGATGGTGGATTTTTGACCTCAACAATGCCCTACTCAATAGATATCAGTATTCTCCCAATTAGGGGAAACACTACAGAGTGAATCCTCCTAGTTCTTTCCATCTTGGGATTTGGTATCCTTATTAGGGATGTGCATGAATGAACTATTTGGAGATTCCATTAAAATCACTATCCTCTAAACATATCCTTTAGAATTATAAAAGGAGATTTCAAGGCCTCATGGAGGACATAAAAATAGACAATCCCACAAATACACTAATAGAATTTCTTCAATGCATTACGCATCAGTGAATGTCATCAATGCCTCCCTTGAGGATTCTATAGAACATGTGTCCAATTCAGAGGAGTTAGTGGAGGAATTTCTGGTTCATAATGTGTTCTGCACTAAAATAATTAAAGGAGGTCTGTATACTCAGAACTAGAGGCTTTCCTTGAATCTAATAATTCCCTTGAACGATCCATCATTACCCCTCGAAAGGAATCCAACATGGAAAAGTGTAAAGTTCAGATTGTGCCTCACCTCCCTCTTAGAGAGGTTAATCCCCTTTCACTTGAGGAAAGATTTTCTAAACAAGTGGAATAAATGAAATAATTAAGGAGACTCAATGCAGAACTGCTCCAAGGAAACCTTCCTATTAGATATACTCTGCAAGAATATCCTCAACTCGCACTCCCAACCGGCATACCTTAGTAGAGAGAGTTTGTTGATGCAATTGAATTAGACCTATAATACCCACTCAATGTGGTATACTTACCATTGATATACTTGGATAATGTGATAATATACTAAGAGTTCCCTCAATTAGGTGCACATCCATAATAAGTCCAATTACATCCTTACCAGCCTTCACCACTATGATACCCATGATAGATATCAGCAGTACCGCCACAAAATCCCTACCAACCACAACATGTGCTCAAGATCTGGCTCATCCAGACATTCCCTAAGGTCTCATGAATGTTCTTGAGTCACTTGTGACTCAATTAGAAACCATGGATGAATGATTCATGCTTATACAATATGAAAATAAACCTTACCCTGAATGGGTGGATCCGACTCTCACCCCGCCAAAATTTGGAAACCTTATATTTACAATTTTTAATAGATAGAGAGTCTTGAAGCATCATTTGATGCATTTTTTCTCTCACTTTAATCCCATGATGGGGAACCCTAAAAAATAGGGGTTCATGAAACTCATGTGATTTTTAAAATCTATGTAGGGACTAGCCTTTATATGGTACACTAGCTTGTCGGATCAGTTAATTATGGTATGGGAAGAACTCAGTCATAATATTCTCTTCTTGTTCAGCTTGACACTATAGAAGACAAAGTTCCTTGAACATTAAAACTAAAAATAGTGGAATAATTAAAGGGCCTTGTATTTCATTTCTCAATGGAAAGGATTGACATACTCCTTGAACATAATTCTCCCTCAAGAAGAATTTTTTTCCATATGTATAGAAAATTTGCACGATGAGTTGCATACACCACTTATCCCTAAGAAATTCCCAAGAGGATTTTAGGACCTTTCCACAATCACTAAAAGAGAGGGGGACTTCATTGCAAAGGCCAAATCTAAGTCTTTAGAAATTCCATCATCTCAAGGAAATAGAATGAGGAAAGAAGAGGCTTCCATCATTACACTTATACAAGCCCCTATACCCACTCCCACTCCAAATCCTATACCATATCATGCAGCTCTACCTCCTGAGAATCAACAAAAATTCCCACCTTTTCAGGATTATCTAAGACAGAAAAGGCAAAAATAGTTTGAGGAGATGAAAAATAAGGTGTATTCTTTTCAAAATGACGAAGTCTCTTTCTACTTCATCTAAGAATTGGAAAATAACTTGATCAAGTTTCCAAATCCCAGGAAGCCTAAAAAAGATGGTTATGAAGGTATCACGAACTATTGACCAATACATCAAGTACTAGGGAACCACACCCCAGAGTATTTTGTTTTCAAAGAAATCTTTCAAAAGATGGAAGACTCTGGGAAAGTGAAACTGAACATTTTCCAGCTTAGGTACCATATGTTTCTTCCACCAATCCAGATGAGGAAAATTAATGCAAAGAATTTAAGAGCAAGAGTACGTAGAATTTTTATGACTATATTTTCATAAAAACAATCAACTAGACTCATTATATTCTCTTATAATAGTTGAAATATCCAACTATACCCTCGATTACTTCCTCTATGACACAACCTACCCCTTAGGTGTCACAATCCTCTGAAGGTTGGTCTTCCAAAAACTAACATGGTCATATGAGAAGGAAGAAAACTCAAGAATATGAGCCTATTCTAAAGTTGAAGTTTTCCTTACCTTTAGTAGATTTCATGCCTACAGTCCCAGAAGCATGGGCACCACCCTTCCAAACAGTACAAGAATATTCAACCCACCGAAGAAAATATCCATCAGATGAGGAGTTGATCTTCAGTTCCATTAATGTTATTCACTTAATGGATACCTTCTTAGATTATGAGAATGATTTTGAACATGAATTATCTACACTTGATTGGGGAACTGGGGGAAAGGCTGTCATATTCAAGGATACAGGGGAAGACACGGTCATTCTAGAATTCGATACTTTAACTATGCCCTTACTTGAGCTGTCTACATGGATGAAACTCATGGGAGAGATCTCAAGAAAGCTCAGTAGGAGTAAGGAAATTCCCCCACACATGAAAAGGTTTACCCTGACAAGATCATACTAGAAGATCAGATAAAGGATACATTATTTCTTAATCAACCATGGCTTGTAAGTGGACCTAGCTGATATAATCCACCAAGAGTAGAATCACCTTCAGGTCCTACCCCAAGTGTTTATCTATCCACATCAAGCACTCCATCCCACAAATAACCTAAAAAAAGTGCATCTCCATGCTAGGAAACACGGACCTTTATACTTTAAGTATGATGTATTGAAGCAATTATCCCTAGTGAAAGCCAATTTTTCTATCCTAGATGCTCTCAGTATATCAAAAGACCTCTAGGAAGAGATCATAGAGGCCTTGTTAATCCCCTAGGAGTTTAAATTTGAGGTTTTTACTGAAAAATATTATCATGTAGAGAATTATCATACAGAATTTCATACAGTCATATCTTTCACAAAATAGGATGAGGATTCCATCATACAGGGGCATGTCAGATCCTTATATATATATCTAATAGGATAAATGGAATTGATATCTAATAATATTTTATTGAAAATGGCTTAGGATTAAACCTTATTCCACTCTAGACACTTCATCAACTAGGTTTCAATAAGTCTCACTTTCCCCCTTCACTTTAATTTTACAGGGTTATGAAAAGAATGACCAAAATCCTCTTGGTGAAATCAAACTCAGGACTCATGTTGGGGATATCATGTCTAGATTATAATTCATGGTTATTTGTCAAGATACGAACTTCAACATCCTACTGGGAAGACCTTGGCTACATTATCATGTGGTTATTTCCTCATCATAGCACCAATGCATAAAATATTGTATCAATATAATAATTGGTACATTTTATAGTGATAAAGCCCCATTCAAGTCAGGTGATTCACAATACATTGATGTAGGATTCTACTATGTGGAGGAAAACAGTTCATGGATGATGGTTTCACTTGAATAAATACCCTGAAAGTTCTAGAGATGATCCTAGATAATCCTTTTAAGAAGATCAGTGAAGATTATGTGCTCCCCATGAATCAAATTTAAGGGATGAGCCCAAATTCAAGCACACGTTCATCAACTTTTGTAATTTCAGTCATGAAAATTGATCCTGAAAGAATAGAATAAGTTGTCAACTCTCTGAGAAATAATGAAATCCTAGATGAAAATGTCTTCATTCCATCCCCCAAGCTTCAAAAAAATCTACATTCCATTATCTAGGCCAGAAGAAGTTGTTTTGGAAATGGGAGAGAATGAATTTTCGCATTCTCAATCCCTCATCTCCCCTACAGAGCTCTAGGAATTCCTCACACCAATGATCAAGCCATAAATGGTTACTTCATCTTCTGAATTTCCAAATGTTGAATCATCCCCTAACATCAAGTAACTTTCCTCATCACCTACCTCCCATGAAGAAACAAAAGAGGTAAAACATGGGGAAGAGTAAGAGGATGAAGACCTTAGGGATGCCACTCCAGTATTTTATGAAGGTGTATCCACCACTATTGATGAACTCAGAGAGATAAATATAGGTCTAAAAGAAGATCCATGACCCACTTTGATTAGTGATACCATGACTTCCAAAGAATAGGATATATATACTTCCTTCCTGAAGAAACATCAGAACACGTTCTCTTGGAATTACACAGAGATGCCAGGACTCAACCCTAAGGTGGCCACCCACCACTTGGTCTTTCAAGAAGACCACCATGGATACAAACAGGTAGCCAGAATGAAACACCCAAATAACACCTCCAAAATTGAGGATAACGTGGATAAAATCATCAAGGAAGACTTCATCTAAGAGGTACAATATCTAAAATAGCTAGCTAACATTGTCCCTATGAAGAAGAAAAATGGTAAAATCATATTTTTCATCAAATTTAGAGATCTCAACCAGCACTGTATGAAATAGTACTTCCCGGTTCCAATCACAAAACTCCTAATTAATGAAACATATGGTTATCAAGACTTATCCTTCATGGATGGCTATTCGGGGTACAACCAAATTCATATGGCCCTATAATATGAATAATCCAACACCTTCAGGAAAGTTTTTTCCCTTCACTAAACTGATGAAGAAACGGGTCATGTATGAGGGGAGTATACTTTCAAGAAGAATTTAAAAGCCTCGATAAATATTTTTTGAGCCCGCCAATGTTAATTCCAATTTTTAAGGGAAAGCCGCTCATTCTATATGTGACTGCCCTAGAATGGTCATTAGGAACCTTCCTTATGCATAAGAACAATGATGGGAATCAAAACAACCTTTATTATCTCAATCAAAACATTCTTGATGCTGAGAATCATTATTCATATATCAAGAAGAGCTTCCTTTCATTAATATTCATAGTTCATAAACTGAGTCACTACCTACAGCACTATGAGGTCCAATTGGTCTCTCATAATAACCTAATCAAATATATACTCATCCAATCTATGTTGACAGGACATCTGGCATAGTGGGAAGTTATTTTGTAGTAGTTTGATATATAATCCATGCATAAAAAATTAGTGAAAGGAAAAGCCTTGGAATATTTCCTTGCAGATCACCCGTCTGCAGAAGCTATATCACTAAATATTGAACTACTTGATGAAAAGATATTTTCTATTCACGATAGATCCAAAAAATGGGAAATGTATTTTGATGGTATGTCAAAGAGACTAATAAGGATAAGAATTTAATACCTTAATCTAAACAAATTTAGGTTAGGGATAGTGCTCATTTATCTAATCAAGGCAGTTTTACCTTATTTCTTCATGTTATCATATGGTTGTAAAAACAATGAGGCAGAATATTAGGCCCTCATTACAGGTCTGGAATAGGCACTCATAATTAAAATGGATCATCTAGAGGTGAAAGGAAAATCAGATTTGGAAATAAAACATATTAACAGGGATTATTCCAACAGAAAATAAGAGTTAATTCCCATGATTGATTGTGTCTGAGGGTTAATGTAGAAATTACCCTCAGAGGAAACATTGACTAAAATCCCACAATCATATAATTCATAAGAAGATACATTGTAAAATATAGCTACAACATTGTCTGATCTAAACTGAGGAAAAATGGTCATTAGTATGTCCCATCACCGAATTGTCTCGCCTTTTGTTCAAATCATAGCAGAAGAGATTAATAAAGTCAACCCTATCCCTAAACCATATGGTACTACCACTCGGTGGATTATTCCTATTATGTAATACCTCCAAAATGGATTACTCCCATCAGATAGATCTAGGAAGGAACAAAACTGATGATGAGCATCCAACTTTACTCTTTATAATAGCCCAAATCTCTAGAAATTCCTCTATAAATGATTATTTGATGAAGTCCTTCATATACGTATTGATGGAGAAGATAGTAATTCTATTATAAATGAGGTTCACACTATAGCTTGTGTTTCCCACCAGTCAGGGATCAAGATTTCCCACCAAATCTAAAGTCTTGGGTACTACTAGCCCACTATGACACATGATTGCATAGAGTTCACCAAGAAATGTTATTCCATTCAAGTGCATGCCAACTACATCCATCAACCCCCAGATCTGCTACAAACTTCCAAATACTCCTGGCCATTTTCTATATGAGGAATGGATGTTGTGGGACCATACCCCCCATCTATGACAAATCAGTTCAAAAACATATTGATTGTTACTGATTTCTTCTTCAAATGGGTCAAGGAAATACCCCTCAAAGAATTCAATTCCAAAAGCATTGTCGGATTTTTAAAATTCAACGTAATTACTATATTTTGTGTCCTTAATACAATAATGATGGAAAATGGAACCAATTTATATTCTATTGAGGTGGAAAATCTATATCTGGATTATAATATCAAATCCAACAATTCATCCCACTATCATGTAGCAACTAATGAACAGATAGAGGCCTTCAACAATTCCCTGTCAAACATACTATAGAAGATGGTGGATAAAGTTAAAAATTATTATCTTTACATGATCTTTCATTCCTTGTGGGCTTACAGAACTGCAACATGTACTTCTACATAGGTGACCCCATAATCACTAGTATATGGAACAGAAGCAGTCCTACCCATTGAGGTCTAGTTTCCATCGCTCCATGTCACCATCTATGATTAGCTATCCTCAGATGAAAAATTATAAAAATGATTGGATGAATTGGAGTGAATGGATGAAAAGATACTTCATACCTTGAATCACTTAGAGGTATTTCAGAATCAGATAGTGAGATATTTTAACAAGAAGGACTGCCTCTTCTCATTCCACCAAGTAGAGCTGGTATTGATCCTCATAACTCTAATTATACCAGGAAAAAGGCCTCCAAAATTTGAACCGAAGTGGGGGGGACCTTACTTCATACATAAGGTATATTATAATAGATATTATTACTTGATATCAATGGATAGAGAGATCATTATGACATTGAACAATGAAATATTCCTAAAGAAATACTTCATGTAATCACATGAAGTATATCCCAACAACAATACATTAAACTGTATAGTTGGTCCTTGTCACATGACCTAAAAATTAATTACATAACATCCCATTAACAAGAAAAAAATGAATAGTTTTTTCTTGTCTCATAACCTTAAAATGAATTATGAAATTTTCATGCTTCACGATGTTAAACTCCATGGAATCATCATTCTTGTCTCACTATGATAAATTACATGACATAAGTTCCTAGTCGTATGACCTAAAATTTCAAGATACCATTCATCTTCACCAATTTACATTAAAACCAAATGTTAACATCTCTCTCATTTGATATTAATAAATCACAAAAATAGCATGAATTGAGACACTCGCATGGTCCCTTAAATATGGGCCTCCATCTCAGGTGTAAGTCCTAATCACATTCATATAACCCCTCAATGGGTCAAGATTCCCTCTTGGCCAGACATAAGGAAGAAAAGATAGGTAACTCCCATGCATGAGCCCAACTAACATCATTTCCACTTCATAGTGCCACTTGGGCCCCTTTTATAGGTATGAGCCCTAGATTTATCATGTTCTTACCGCAAGATGATAAATTGTGCAGCCAATGTCCTCATCGCATGATGGTAAACTATATAATCTATTCAAGTAATACATGTGGCTAGATTCTCATTCGAATGGGATATGTAGTGACACAAAAATCTCCAATCATGGTTCCATCCATAACAAAAATATATATAACCCATTTTTTTCCTATGTACAAATTAGACCAGCATAAGGACCCATTCTAGAACTATGTGTGTCTTGATTCTCATTCCAATGAGATACTTCATGACACCTAGACCTCATGTCTTGAACCTAGACATCATTCTGGAAAACATCAACCCCCCCCCTCCCCATTTCAAATCCTAATTGATATGGGTAACAATTCTTCAAGAACTACATGTGGATTGATTCTTGATACATATTGATATGTAGTGATTCCCGGATCTTATATATTGGCATAGTTGTAATATTTCTTTCAATTTAGGTGACCCAAATCCTTAACAAAATACACTAAACTGCATGGTATATTTCCTTTACACGTGACATTAAACTCTATGGTTCCTCAAGAACTATGTGTGGCTTGATTATTGCTATATCAAGATATATAGTGACACTCGGATCCTATATCTTTGATCAAATACAATATTAATTTCACATCAGGTGACCCACATCCTTACTATAAGATGTTAAACTATACGGTCAAGATCCTTTCTGTATGTTGTTAAACTGCACGGTTCTTTAAGAACCACGTGTGGATTGATTCTCACTTCTAATAAGATATGTAGTGACACCCAGATTGTAACGACCCGAAATTTTTAAATAAATTTTGTTTCCTAATTTTATGTGTTATTGTTATACTCAACAAAAATGTTTTATTTGATAAACATGATTATAATTAAAATGAGATCAGTGGGTTTTGACTATTATATAACCATCGGTCAACATGACCGCTGTGAACAAAATGTTTTTATTATTGTCTCTAAATATAAGTAATCTTGGTTAATTATATTAGAAAGAAGATTCGATGGCCTCACCTAGTAGTCTTGGACCGATCGAAGCCCATCTAACAGAGCTTGGGAAGGAGGTAGCACCACTGGGCTTTGCTCTGGATCAAATCCAAGCCGAACTTCATCATGTGAAGCTGGAACGAAATCGCCTTCGTGAGAAGTTCAAACTGATAGAAATTACTACTCGGGCAATGTTGACTGAGCCGCCCCAAGCTTCTATCACCCTAGCACACCTTACTCTTAGGTCCTATGCTGGTATTATAAGGGGTTATGTAACGAGACCGTAACTACCTTGTGTAATCCTTGTTTTAAATAAAAAATTGGGATTTCTTCTTATGATGAAGTTTATGAATTTTGAAATGACCGGATAAATATAGTATGCATATTTTTGATGAATTTTAGAAAAAGGATATTTTAAATATGTTTATGTAAACCCTAAATAATTAAAAATGTGTAATGATTTTCAAAAAAAGGTCTTCTGCAATTATGTTCATTACTAAATTTAGAGTCTAATAAGATCAACTTGATTTTTGATGAATAGTAAATTATGAATAGTGATTTTATGATTAGGATTAGTAATATGACCAAATGGATTAGTAATCTCACTTAAAGAAAGTTTTAAAATAATCTAGGCACCTTGATTAAGTAATGTGATTCAATAAAATAGTTAAATAATGGTTTCATTAATTATTATTCAAGTATTAGTTTTTTCGGGTGAATAGTGTTTTTTAATTAAAAATAATTAGAAAATTATTTTTATAAAAATGACTTTATTTTTGAACTCAGAGCATCGATATTATGTTATGGTAATTTTTGGGGTTTTTTCTGAAAAAAATGAATTTTCGATGAATAGTGTTTTTATTTAAAAATTAAATTAAAAATATTTAGAAAATTATTTTTATAAAATGGATTTCATTTTTGAAATCAGAGCATTGATATTTGGTTAATGTGAAATTTTGGGATTTTTCTGAGAAAGTTGAATTTTCAGTGAATAGTAAAAATACAGTTTTAGGGTTTCGGTATGTTTAATGACATCATAACGGTGTCATGATGATGTCATGAGATCTTTTGAGGGTTGGCCGGCCAAGGGTGATGGATTATTGTTTTGGGGGGCCCATGTGGCCTAACTCCATGATAAATGACAAGGGAGAGCACATGGGTTTGAGAAAAGCACATGTGAGGTGTCCCTTAGTCATTAATGCCTTGTCCCCTCACTTTCCCTATAAATACCAAGCCCTCCTCTCATCCATTCGACTCCCCACTCATTCCCAACGAATTTATGGTCTCTTTACCTCCCAAGGAGTCCTCCCAAGGTTCCCCCAAGCCCTCAAGGTCCCAACCTTTGAGGTTTAAGAGTTACATTTTAAGGTAAGGGATCCGACCCCTCTCTTTCTTTTCAAGTAATCTCTTTTATGTCTTTTCTTTTATACTCCATGTTCTTATGTTTGAGGATGTTCTTTTATATTCATCCTACTGCCTATTTCATGTTCATATGATGAGAGACCCCCCTTGCTCTCATCAATTCGTTTTAAGAATGTTTAAGTGGCGCCGTTAGGCTGCCGAATTTTTTAAGGGATTCTTTCACCTTCCTCGTTTTCAAGTTCTATTTTCATTCAAGTCTTTCATGTTCCTTTTTGTTATATTGGGGTATGATCTCTATATATATCATACTGTAATCTTATGTTCATATGATGAGAGACCTCATTTGATCTCTTCAATTCAGTATTTTGATGTTTTAAGTGGCGCCGTTAGGCTGCCGAATTTTTAAGTGGTTCTTCACCCTTCTCATTTTGAAGTTCTACTTTCATGTCAATTATTTCAAGTTCCTTTTTGTTATATTGGGGTATGATCTCTATATATATAATAATGGAATCTTATGTTCATATGATGAGAGACCCCATTTGATCGCTTCAATTCAGTATTTTGAAGTTTTAAGTGGCGCCGTTAGGCTGTCGAATTTTTAAGTGGTTCTTCACCCTTCTTGTTTTGAAGTTCTACTTTCATGTCAATTATTTCAAGTTCCTTTTTGTTATATTGGGGTATGATCTCTATATATATCATACTGGAATATTATGTTCATATGATGAGAGACCCCATTTGATCGCTTCAATTCAGTATTTTGAAGTTTTAAGTGGCGCCGTTAGGCTGCCGAATTTTTAAGTGGTTCTTCACCCTTCTCGTTTTGAAGTTCTACTTTCATGTCAATTCTTTCAAGTTCCTTTTTGTTATGTTGGGGAATTATCTCTATATCTATCATATTTAACTCTTATGTTCACATGATGATAGACCCTATTTGATCTTTTCAAATCATTTTTGTTGATGTTTAAGTAACGTCGTTAAGCTGCCGAACTTTCATAAGAGAAATCTAATTTTTTTCTTCCTTCCATGTTTTTCATTTCAAATGGTATGTCCTTGAAATTTCATTACCATGATCATGTATCCTTCTTATTCTGTCCATGTACTATTTTATGGGTCATTTATGAATGTTTTACCCATTTTACCTCTCTTTTAATGTCTTCCAAAACCTCGGAACATTGCCGTTATGCTGCAGAATTTCTGTCTCAAAATGTCTCTCTCTTTTTCTAAAGTTCTTTTATTTTATTAAGTGAATACTCAAATATCTTTCTTCTAAAGGGGTATTCACATATATACCAAAATGTTCTATTTTAAATTCTGGGATTTACATACATGAGACCCACCTTCCTTTTCTGTGGGTTTTAAAGTGATATAAAGATCATGTCTTTAAAGCAGTTTTTAAAAAGTTATGATTATGAAATGAAACCCATTTTTTTTATGATATATGGGTTATTTATGAAATGTTTGATGATGATATATGTGGCTCACATGATAATAAAGGAAAATTTAAGGGTGCGCCCTGATAGCGCTCCAATGCATTGGGTAATGATGTAACCACTAGAGATTACAATTTTCACGATACCTTGGTGAATAACCTTGGTAATTTTAAAATGACACCTTGGGGATGGACCTTGGTGATATGTTCATGATTGTCTATGTTAAATGATTTAGCCACATCTTCAAGTTATGAAAAAGTTTTATTTTTATTATGATATGCCTCATGATTTCATTTTCATGCATTAAAGTTCTTTTCATGACTTTATTGATGTATCTCAAGTTCATATGTAAAATGTTTCACTTGTTTCCCTTGCTGGGCCTTCTGCTCACCCTTCCTTTTGATGTATGTCCCCAGGTTATGAGATGCAGTAATGAGCCTAGGGTGAACATGAGGATAAGCCTTTCATGTGTTTAAGAAGAATGTTTTTTTTTGTTTCATGTTTTATGTTCCTTGTTTCCAAGACACTAAACCTTAAAGATCCTCAGTTCCATGTAATGGAATGAAAAGTTATGTTATAAAAAGACGGGATGCTATAGTTGGTATCAAAGGATGGTTTAGTTATTTGTGGAAATTAGGATATGAAAACTATAGGAGGAACCCTATAGAAAAGTTTAATATAGGAAATCTTCCTGGTATTTTGGTGAGTATTGAGTAAGGGGTTGCCAAGCAAATACATCCCTGTCTGGATACGAGCAGGTAGAGGTGGCTCTGGCACAGATGTACATAGGGGTAAAACCCGAAAACACCGCTTTGAGCTAGACTCGAACGGGAACTGGTACACGACAATGGGCCTTGCTGCACTCTTGGTTACGACACTCCCGGGGGATATGCTTTGGTAAATTCATAAGCTTGGTATGAACCATTGTTAAAGGAACAAAGATAAAATAAAATAAAGGTTCACATAAGAATATATGATCATTCATAACCTAGATGGGAACCTAGGAGATCACAAGTTAGGGTATACCTTTCATATACAAGTTATCCTTATATGCTTTCAGTTCCTTTTCATGATTATTAGCTAAGTACTTAAGCCCCTAATTATGCTTTCTCTTCTTAGTTAATGGTGGGAAATGGAAGAACATGTTCCGACAACCAATGTGATAGGAAATGCGACGATTTTCGTATTAATATGACAGGGATGATTAGGGGATTAAAATATGATTATTATTTTGGAAGACGTTCATTATTTTGGGAACCATATTTGATCGAGGTAAATAGATTACTACGGTATTTTCATTGAGGGGTAAGGTTGACTTATATTTTGAAGAATCGATGAATTTAAGGTGAACTTATAGTAATTTAGGTTACTTATGGGAATGACTAACCTATCTTGGGTAAAATATGTTTAGGTTAGCTACTTTTTTATAAGATGTTAGGAGTGGTTGATGTTGTCTGGAGATGAACAATGAAGTTGTTTTGGAAGACTATGTTATCAAATCCTTATTGTATTTGGGTTTCAATCTTAGTTTGGTTTGTTTTGAGGAATTTAAAGGACCGTTATTTATGGAATGGTCTATGATGAACTTTGGGTAGTACCATGGAACTTTGATGATTTAAAAGTAGTTTCCATTCCTATGGGATTCTTTCTTTTTGAAGAGTTGTTTTACCTTAACCTTTCTGTTTTTGGGATAATGTTTAAAGATAGAAGAAATAGATAGTTAATCTTTTGTAGATTATGTGATTCTATAGAAGATGATTCTTGTGCTTTTATGAGACCAAGTGTTTTTGAATTCTCATCATTTGGAGAAAAGATTAGTGTTGGTAGGGACTTGTTAAAGGATGAAACTCTACTTGAAGGTAGGTATATTTTCTTATGTTTTTGTTCTATGTAGTAAATGAAATCCTCAAAATTATGAAAAGAAATGTAAAACAAAAATGTTGTTGGTTTACGTTTCCTACTAGGTAATCAAAGACCATTTACACACATCATAAGTTTGGGATTTTCTCATGGTTAACTTTCTCCTAATCATGTTCTCTATCACTCTCCCTCAGAACTTGACCCTTTGTTTTTTTCCTCCATGTCCATGTTTTCCTACATGGAACCCTAGTGTGGGTTAACTCGGGTGACCATTGTACTTCCCTTTCTTTATTTTAAAGTAATAGTTTTACTGATTCCTTTTCCGATGTGGGACATTCAATGAAATTTCAAAACCCAATTTTAAAATTGCGAGGACGCAATTTCTTAAGGGGGGAAGATTGTAACGACCCGAAATTTT
This sequence comes from Viscum album, assembly GCA_963277665.1. Classification (NCBI taxonomy): domain Eukaryota; kingdom Viridiplantae; phylum Streptophyta; class Magnoliopsida; order Santalales; family Viscaceae; genus Viscum; species Viscum album. The sequence continues at coordinate 462,707,130 of OY728139.1, read as the reverse complement.
TAAATAAATTTTGTTTCCTAATTTTATGTGTTATTGTTATACTCAACAAAAATGTTTTATTTGATAAACATGATTATAATTAAAATGAGATCAGTGGGTTTTGACTATTATATAACCATCGGTCAACATGACCGCTGTGAACAAAATTTTTTTATTATTGTCTCTAAATATAAGTAATCTTGGTTAATTATATTAGAAAGAAGATTTGATGGCCTCACCTAGTAGTCTTGGACCGATCGAAGCCCATCTAACAGAGCTTGGGAAGGAGGTAGCACCACTGGGCTTTGCTCTGGATCAAATCCAAGCCGAACTTCATCATGTGAAGCTGGAACGAAATCGCCTTCGTGAGAAGTTCAAACTGATAGAAATTACTACTCGGGCAATGTTGACTGAGCCACCCCAAGCTTCTATCACCCTAGCACACCTTACTCTTAGGTCCTATGCTGGTATTATAAGGGGTTATGTAACGAGACCGTAACTACCTTGTGTAATCCTTGTTTTAAATAAAAAATTGGGATTTCTTCTTATGATGAAGTTTATGAATTTTGAAATGACCGGATAAATATAGTATGCATATTTTTGATGAATTTTAGAAAAAGGATATTTTAAATATGTTTATGTAAACCCTAAATAATTAAAAATGTGTAATGATTTTCAAAAAAAGGTCTTCTGCAATTATGTTCATTACTAAATTTAGAGTCTAATAAGATCAACTTGATTTTTGATGAATAGTAAATTATGAATAGTGATTTTATGATTAGGATTAGTAATATGACCAAATGGATTAGTAATCTCACTTAAAGAAAGTTTTAAAATAATCTAGGCACCTTGATTAAGTAATGTGATTCAATAAAATAGTTAAATAATGGTTTCATTAATTATTATTCAAGTATTAGTTTTTTCGGGTGAATAGTGTTTTTTAATTAAAAATTTAATTAAAAATAATTAGAAAATTATTTTTATAAAAATGACTTTATTTTTGAACTCAGAGCATCGATATTATGTTATGGTAATTTTTGGGGTTTTTTCTGAAAAAAATGAATTTTCGATGAATAGTGTTTTTATTTAAAAATTAAATTAAAAATATTTAGAAAAATATTTTTATAAAATGGATTTAATTTTTGAAATCAGAGCATTGATATTTGGTTAATGTGAAATTTTGGGATTTTTCTGAGAAAGTTGAATTTTCAGTGAATAGTAAAAATGCAGTTTTAGGGTTTCGGTATGTTTAATGACATCATAACGGTGTCATGATGATGTCATGAGATCTTTTGAGGGTTGGCCGGCCAAGGGTGATGAATTATTGTTTTGGGGGCCCCATGTGGCCTAACTCCATGATAAATGACAAGGGAGAGCACATGGGTTTGAGAAAAGCACATGTGAGGTGTCCCTTGGTCATTAATGCCTTGTCCCCTCACTTTCCCTATAAATACCAAGCCCTCCTCTCATCCATTCGACTCCCCACTCATTCCCAACGAATTTATGGTCTCTTTACCTCCCAAGGAGTCCTCCCAAGGTTCCCCCAAGCCCTCAAGGTCCCAACCTTTGAGGTTTAAGAGTTACATTTTAAGGTAAGGGATCCGACCCCTCTCTTTCTTTTCAAGTAATCTCTTTTATGTCTTTTCTTTTATACTCCATGTTCTTATGTTGGAGGATGTTCTTTTATATTCATCCTACTGCCTATTTCATGTTCATATGATGAGAGACCCCCCTTTCTCTCATCAATTCGTTTTAAGAATGTTTAAGTGGCGCCGTTAGGCTGCCGAATTTTTTAAGGGATTCTTTCACCTTCCTCGTTTTCAAGTTCTATTTTCATTCAAGTCTTTCATGTTCCTTTTTGTTATATTGGGGTATGATCTCTATATATATCATACTGTAATCTTATTTTCATATGATGAGAGACCCCATTTGATCTCTTCAATTCAGTATTTTGATGTTTTAAGTGGCGTCGTTAGGCTGCCGAATTTTTAAGTGGTTCTTCACCCTTCTCATTTTGAAGTTCTACTTTCATGTCAATTATTTCAAGTTCCTTTTTGTTATATTGGGGTATGATCTCTATATATATAATAATGGAATATTATGTTCATATGATGAGAGACCCCATTTGATCGCTTCAATTCAGTATTTTGAAGTTTTAAGTGGCGTCGTTAGGCTGCCGAATTTTTAAATGGTTCTTCACCCTTCTCGTTTTGAAGTTCTACTTTCATGTCAATTATTTCAAGTTCCTTTTTGTTATATTGGGGTATGATATCTATATATATCATACTGGAATCTTATGTTCATATGATGAGATACCCCATTTGATCGCTTCAATTCAGTATTTTGAAGTTTTAAGTGGCGCCGTTAGGCTGCCGAATTTTTAAGTGGTTCTTCACCCTTCTCGTTTTGAAGTTCTACTTTCATGTCAATTCTTTCAAGTTACTTTTTGTTATGTTGGGGAATTATCTCTATATCTATCATACTGAACTCTTATGTTCACATGATGATAGACCCTATTTGATCTTTTCAAATCATTTTTGTTGATGTTTAAGTAACGTCGTTAAGCTGCCGAACTTTCATAAGAGAAATCTAATTTTTTTCTTCCTTCCATGTTTTTCATTTCAAATGGTATGTCCTTGAAATTTCATTACCATGATCATGTATCCTTCTTATTCTGTCCATGTACTATTTTATGGGTCATTTATGAATGTTTGACCCATTTTACCTCTCTTTTAATGTCTTCCAAAACCTCGGAACATTGCCGTTATGCTGCAGAATTTCTGTCTCAAAATGTCTCTCTCTTTTTCTAAAGTTCTTTTATTTTATTAATTTAATAATCAAATCTCTTTCTTCTAAAGGGGTATTCACATATATACCAAAATGTTCTATTTTAAATTCTGGGATTTACATACATGAGACCCACCTTCCTTTTCTGTGGGTTTTAAAGTGATATAAAGATCATGTCTTTAAAGCAGTTTTTAAAAAGTTATGATTATGAAATGAAACCCATTTTTTTTATGCTATATGGGTTATTTATGAAATGTTTTATGATGATATATGTGGATCACATGATAATAAAGGCAAATTTAAGGCTGCACCCTGATAGCGCTCCAATGCATTGGGTAATGATGTAACCACTAGAGATTACAATTTTCACGATACCTTGGTGAATAACCTTGGTAATTTTAAAATGACACCTTGGGGATGGACCTTGGTGATATGTTCATGATTGTCTATGTTAAATGATGTAGCCACATCTTCAAGTTATGAAAAAGTTTTATTTTTATTATGATATGTCTCATGATTTCATTTTCATGCATTAAAGTTCTTTTCATGACTTTATTGATGTATCTCAAGTTCATATGTAAAATGTTTCACTTGTTTCCCTTGCTGGGCCTTCTGCTCACCCTTCCTTTTGATGTATGTCCCCAGGTTATGAGATGCAGTAATGAGCCTAGGGTGAACATGAGGAGAAGCCTTTCAAGTGTTTAAGAAGAATGTTTTTTTTTCATGTTTTATGTTCCTTGTTTCCAAGACACTAAACCTTAAAGATCCTCAGTTCCATGTAATGGAATGAAAAGTTATGTTATAAAAAGACGGGATGCTATACAGATCTCCAATATTAGGTTCAGATGTGACCACAAAGAAAAATCCCCCACTCCCTGTGTATGATTCAGACCTACATAGGGAATCTTTAAGAACCCTATATGGATTAATTCCTACCATCATAGGATATGTAGTGATGCCTAGATTCCCATCATTGGGGCCAGTATCAATATTTACTATCTTTAATGTTCGTTCTTCTTCATCCTTACCGAAGGACATTAAACTACATGGTATTTCAAGAAATACATATGGATTGATTATTATTCTAATGAGATGTGTAGAGACACCTAGATCATACCTCTTAGCCCATCCACTACAAAATTCTAAACACCCCTATCCTTCCCTTGTATTTCCCTTATGTGGTGGAAGACACATTTACCACTCCTTTTTTCTCACACCAAGAATAACTCACGAGGGCTTAGGAGTTTTGGTAAAAGAGTTCCCTGTGTGAGTAAGGAATATCAATTTGTATCGGGGTTATCATGGACCTGGTTGCAAGACCTTAAAAGACACACTAGATGTCATTGTTGCATGAAAAGAAACTGCATGATTTCTTCAAGAACTATGTGTGGATTGATTCTCATATCACTAAGATATGTAGTGAAGTACCTGTCTTCAATACTAGGTCCAGTCACAATAAAATATAGGAAATAACCCCACTCTCTTATGTATATATAAGATCTATAAGATAATATCCAATATGGGTTCTCACCCTATGTGTGATCCCATATAAAAAACCTTTTTCCCTCCATACATGAATTCGATTGGTGTGGAAATTTTTATTTAGAACTATATACAACTTGATTATTTCTCAAACAAGATATGTAGTGACACTAGGGTTCTATACCTTATTCCAACTGCAATCTTATTAAAGAACCTTCTTTCTAGACGTCCTTACTGCATGACTTTAAACTACACAACTAACATCCTCGCCACATGACTTTAAAATGCATGGTACCTCAAGAATTATGTATAGATTTATTCTCATAATAAGGAGATATGTAGTGAATCACAGAGATAATGTCCTAGACCAATCCACATGGTACATAGAAATTATCCCTCTTATGCATACAAAAAAATATCTATACATGATATTTTAATACAGGTCCCTTCATCAGAGGTCCACCAAGGAAACAGAGATGTACCCTTCTATATATGAGTCAGATATATTCAAATGGATCCACACTTTATGGCCAATATTAGTTCAAATTCTTCCTTTGTTATTAGAAATATCCCTTCCACACATCATACTCCTAATCTTGGACATATTTGGATCTTCATAATCATTCTTCATCTTCTAGTGATAGAGTGTTTGATACCCAAGGACTCCTTTTCCTGACTATATTGTAACACGCCCCAGTTGTCTTTGCATAAGTCTCCCACAAAACGGGTCTATCAGTTGAATGATGAAACTATTTGACTATGTAGTAAAATACCCCAGTTGGATTTGTATAAAGTATCCCATAAAAAGGGTTTTTCAACCAGTGGTAACTTCACCTTTGGTAGAAGCATCTTTTGTCATTATAAGCTTTGAAGACATTATGTTAGGACCCATGATTCGATGCAGTCTGTAGTCATCCCTCACAAAATTTTCCCATATCCCTTCTCATGATCTAAGAACCCATAATACCATGGTTTATAATCTCTACCCTAATGTATAAAGTATTCTGAAATAACCTTGGTCCGATATGCCACATATAACCTATCATTTTCATAATAACATGATCTTAGCTGTATGGCCTAAAACTATATGTCCTATATTTACCACACTTGAATTAGACCTAGGTAGGGACCCTATTCTCACAATTCTATATAGATTTTTACTTGAAATACTCCTTTTATGTTAAGATACTTTCCTCCCATTTATCAAACCCAGTGTCTAAGGATATCTGAATCTCTATAAATTTCCTTTGACCAGTGGAAATAGAATTTTAGAATTGCTAGGGACTCCTTTTCTTGACAATGTTGTAACACACCCCAGTTTTATTTGCATTATTCACCCCAAAAATGGGTTTGTTAGCCAAAGGATTTCACTTTTTGACTATGTTGTAACACACCCCAGATTTCTTTTCATAAAGTAGCCCACAAAATAGGGTTTTCAACCGACGGTAACTTCATCCTCAGGAGATACCTTCTCTATCTCCATAAAACCTCTTTCCATACCACTCTTCGAATCTAGAGCTCCTTGGATTATAGCTTACAACATTCTTCTCCTCATATCTGAATATGTTGGTACATTACTGAACAAATTACCAATAATGGGAGAATCATTAAGCTTTTGGTCAAAGATAAAGACCTTAAATTATATCCCCCCATAATTTCCTTATTGTACAACTTTAAACTGCATAGGATAATTTCATTTCTATATAAAATTAAACTAAATAGAATTACATCCTAGTCAGAAGATGTTAAACTATATAACAATGTACTTGTTGTAAGATGTCAAACAACACAGTCAATGTCCTGGTCACATGACATCAAACTGCACGATGTTTCAACCTTCTTCAGAAATGGACTGTCTCCCTAGCATAGACTATCTAACAAAATGTACCCTCCTTCACTAGATCCAAATTCATGTAGGGGCAGTTTCTCAATCACAGCTAATGCCAATATAGATTCTCTATTCATTCTCAGATGTATTCCTTTGAAAAACCCACCCATCATGGTCTTGAGAATCCTAAATCTCTATAAAAACCCCTTGATCACCAGTAATAAAATGTCAAAATTATTGAGAACTCATTATCATTTATATCATTTAACATTACCCAATTGTATTTTCATAAGATAACAACAAAATAGGCCTTTCATCCAAAAGATGCCACTATTTGAATATGTAGTAACACACCCTAGGTAAATCTACATAAAGTATCCCAAAAAATGGGTTGGTCAACCAATGGAAACTTTTTCCTTAAGAGATACCTCCTCTATTCCCTAATATCATGTTTTAGATTTTTAAACCACAAAATCATGGCTCAAGATTCCCTATTGGATATCTGAAGAATGTTGGAACATTCTTAGCCAATAAATCATATTTGGGTCATCATCCCAAAACTTATGGTTGACCTAAAACACCAGTCTCATTAGTCCAGATTGCATGAATTTAAAATTCCAATAAAAAGATACACATCACAAAGGACTTATGGATCATTTACTTAAAGTATCAAATAAATATATATGTGTTTTCATATTTTTGATTAATCCATGCGTTTTTAACTAAAATGACATTTATAAACTGAAACCGCACATTTTGAGTCATAATGGCCACACCGTGTACCATATTGAGGTCTCGATGATTCCTACAACTCACAAATGACTTATGGATCATTCTACCAAAGTATGAAAACAATATGAATGTGTTTGAATGGTTTGGAGTATGTCACACATATTTAGAACTAAAATGTCATTTTTTTAATAAAAACACACACTTTGAGTCATACCGGTCACACCGTGTGTCATATTAATGTGTGGTTGGTTCCTATACATCAAAAATGATTTATGGGTTATTTTCATAAAGTATGAAGATATACTGAGTTTTTTTTCATTTTTTTAGTTAGTTACATGTGATTTTAACTAAAATTTCATTTTGAAATTGAAAATATGAACTTTGAGTCATACTGGTCACATCATATGTCTGATTGACATGTGGTTCATTCCTACACATCAAAAATGACTTAGTAATTGTTTTCAAAAATTATCAAGATAATAAAATCCCGTTGTCCTAGTTTTCAATGAGTGGCATGTGTTTTTGACAAAAATGTCAATTTTAAACTAAAAAATACATTTTACCAGCCACACCATGTATCCTATTGAGGAAAAACTGATTTCTACAAATAACAGTTGACATAAGGATAATTTTCACATAGTATAAAAACAACATGAATGTGTTTTATTAGGTTTGAGTATGTAACATGTCTCTTTAATTAAAATGTTATTTTTAAACTAGAAACATGAAATTTGAGTCACATCTGTCGCATCATGCATCTAATTGATGTTTGGTTGACTCCTACACATAAAATATGAGTAAAGGATCCTTTTCATAAAGTATTAAGACAATTAAAGTGTGTTGTCTTTGTTTTTAGTGATTGATGCATGTTTTTAATTAAAATTTCATATTTAAATAGAAAACAATCATTTTGATTTATATCGGTCACATTGTGTATTGGAATGAGGTATGGATGATTCTTATATTTAAAAATGACTTATTGATTATTGACCTAAAATATCAAAACAATCTGAATGAGTTTTCTCAGTTTTGAGTATGTCTTTCATCTTTTTAACTAAAATGTCATCCATAAAATGAAACTACAAATTTTGTGTCATACCAGTTACACCATGTATCGGATTGAGTTGATACAGATTTCTATAGATCACAAATGAATTATGGGTCATTTTTATAAAGTATCAAAACAATATGAATGTGTTTTCTCCATTTTGATTATGGTATGCATATTTTGAACAAAAAAAATTAAATTTTAAATTAAGACACAAAATTTGAGTCATACCGGTCACACTGTGTGTCAGATTAATGTGTTGTTGATTCCAACATGTTAAAAATGACATAAGGATCATTTTACTATATTATCATGATAATATGAGTGAGTTTACTAGGTTTTCGGTGAGTGACATGCATTTTCAACTAAAATTTCATTTTTAAATTAAAAACATGAACTTTGAGTCATACTTGTCACATCATGTGTCAGATTGATTTGTAGCTAATTCCTACACATCACAAATGACTTATGGTTCGTTTTCATAAATTATGAAGACAATTTGATCATGTTTTATTTTTTTTAGTGAGTGATGTGTGATTTTAATCAAAATTTCAACATAAAACTGAAAACATGAACTTTGAGTCTTTATTAAACTAAAAAACAGACACTAATGAACATAAATAGAATAAATAAAGAAAAAATTGAGATATTAAGAGAATAAATAATTATTGAGTGTGTCGTGATGTCTGTATACATTCTAACACCATGTATTCATCCCACTCATTTCTAAAGAAATTTATCTCCTATTTTGAATATGATAAATTTCAATAGTCCTGGTAGTATAGGAAAAATCTAAATAAATAAAGGATTTATATTTTTTTAATGAAAGTGTAATTCTCATTAGAAATAATTCTTCAAGGATGCTAGTTTTTTTAAGAAATATAACATGTTTTGTTATTTTGGAAATGTAATAATCATAATATTTGTCATTAATTTGTTTTAAAAACTTCAAAAAACATTGAGAAAAATAATTAATTTGTTTTTATAGTGAAATATTATTAAATATATCCAAATACTTATCCACTTGAGACTTAAATAGGATTTTTCTTCTCAATGACTATATTCATTCCATGATTTTGATGATATTTAAACATTTCCCTATCATGAGAAAATTTTCATTAAAGCATAATATAAAGTGTATAACTTGAATTTTATTTGTAAAATGTTGCATGCAGTGTATTACAGATTAATAAAAATAATCTTGTGTGATCGATTTTTTTGGGTATCCATGCATTGAATAAAGATAACAAATCATTGGAGTATCCAAATTGATTACAATGAGAAACTATTTCTACCTAAAAACAAAAACAAATAAGTAATAAAAGAATTAAAATATATTTTCTATGATTTAATTATAGATTTTTTTCCTAGCATCATGGGTATTAAAAAAATTTGTTGTCGGTATGTTTATTTTAAAACATTGCGGCAAGTTTGTCAACTATTACTGAATAATTCTATTCTTCCAATTATATTTTTATGTAGAAGTGATCTAAGGACTAATGAGTCTAAAAAAAATTCATAGGTGTTTCCCTTAAAATAGCATTTATATATAAACTTTCAAAAAATATAAATAGTATTTAACTTTAATTAGTATAGTAGATCAGTTATTAGATAAAAAATTATGAAAACACGCCTCATGTGTACATTTAAAAATGAGACTCCTAGCCATTCATGATTTAGAATTTAATATTAATTCTCAAGATGAAGAAAATATGTAATGGCCTCTTTGTAAATTTTTTCTTCAAAATAAATTGTGGTGGTATCACCATTTTTGAATGTTGTATCCACATGAACTTGTAATATTTGTTAATACAGAAGTTGAACTGGTGAGTAAAAGGTACTTTTTGAATGAATTTTTGATCGATTGGTTGATCCTTTAGATTGTTTTGATTAAACCTTATATTCCTCCTTCAATTTCTCCATTTTTAATAGCATTCATCATTTCAGACCTTTTTTCATTATTTTTTAAAGTTTATATAGAAAAAATAAATTGGAAAGGAATGCCTCCTTTTCGATATGAATTTTTACAAGATCAAACATCCATGCTATGAACGTTCCAATAGAAAGTTCACCCATGTGAACCTCAAAATCATTAATGGAAATAGGTATCTCTATGATCATCTCATGAGAAACATGAATCCCCATTCTCAAATGACCTTTTAGAATTTTTTTTAGAATATCTCCTTAGATATTGTATAATGTTCCCCTCAGAACAAGTCGATGGGTGGGTGGTTATAGATATAAATGACAATCATTTTCACCCTGTAGAATATCAGTGTAGGAAAGTTGTTAGTGTCTAAACTATTTGAATTTCACAGAAATAGTTATGAGAAAATTGATTACCTATGGTAAGTGAGACCTCTGAGGGTAATGACTTACCTCAATTTTTTTTTGTAGGGGGGTCTTTATGAAATAGTTGTTGTTGTTTTTTTTTCTTATTCTATTTGATGTATTCCTATAAAATTACCTAACAACTCATACTTCTAATTAATTTTTTCTTCTGAAGTAACTATTAATGTCTTTATATTTTCCATTTTCCTATCTTTATCTCCATATGAATTTATTTTCTCAAGATATTTTTGGTGCGACTCTGAAACCCACACCTTTGACACAACCATATTGTTCTTCCCACTTCAAGGCCACTGAAAGTATTCATCACTAGGAAAAGTTTTTGATGATTCCTATGTTTAAATAGGATAAAAAAATATAGTAAAATAAGTAATAATTTTTATGTAATCCTAATTTAAAGTAGAATAAACTTTTATTTTTTCATACATACACATGCTTCCTATACTTTTTTTCATATATTAGTATTCCTTATTTATTTATATGAGCCTCCTTCTATAGCACATGATGTGGGATAGAAGTATATTTTTAGTTTGATTAATAAATCTTTATATAAAAAAATTAGCATAATTATGTTGTTGTTTTATTTCACATAAAATTATTTCTATTGATTTAAAACACATACCATTTTTTCAAGTTATGTGTACCCTATCCTTGGTTTACCATAGGGGTACGTTGGATTTTCTGCATCCTTCTTATTTTCATCACTCAATTTGTGTTTCATAAATTAATAATTATTAATCAATGTGATTGATACACGTCTTGTTAAGTAATTTATTTCCAATCATAATATACTTAAAAATATTCCTCTTCACAATGACCAATAAACACATTCTATATTTCATGGTTAACCATTTGTGCATACATCTATGGTGGGTGTGGGTTTACATTACCTTCAGTATCCCTGAGATTCTTCTTCATAATAAATGTCTAAAAGCCTCTATGAGAATTTTCCATGGCCATTAATACAAATTTTCTTCAATGATCATCTAGTATAAATTCACTCTGTAAGGGATAAAGAAGAGTAAATCAACATTTCATTTTTTTAGTAAAATAATGAAATTATATCATAATGTTACACTAAAATCTTCTCAAATTAGTGCCATAACTATGGGTGAAACATTTTTACATGTATCTACATCAATTGTCATGTGAATTAAAGTGGTGAGTCTAATGTATCTAATGATAATGGACCTTTTGAGGTTAACATGCTAGTTTTGTGCATTCTATATAACCTCGAATTTGATGCCTCTTCTTCTCTCCTTAATAATTTTTGTTTACACCATTACTCTATGATGCTTCTATTTTTTCTAGGATATAGGTTATTCTCCTTATACAAAATATTTAGATTCAACATCATCCATATATTATTCCTCATGATTGGTAAAATTGATATATGTATAAAAAAAATTCCACTATATTGGGAGCATTGGTATATTGAAAAACTTATTATTCCTCTATATTGGGAGCATCATCATGTTGAGAAACCTATTGTTCCTTAAGATTGGTAGAATCAACACATGAAAAATACACTATTTATAGATGTAGTTGAACATTTAATTTAGATTATGTAGGTATAACAATTAACAGATAATAATATGTGGTTCCATAATATGTAATACAAAAAAAATATAACTTGATTATTGAACTATATTTTTTTATTTAAAGGTTGAAGTGATTTGACCCCTCTATAGAGTATCCAAATCCCCTTATTGTGGTCTAATTGGGCATAAAATACCCCCATATACATTGGTACCACTTTGAAATGATTACAACATTCAAAATAAAGGGTCATCCTCATTTGAATTGACATCTAACCCTTTAGCAGTTTTGGTTGATAATAGAACAATTGAAGAGTTTTTTTGTAGGATCTAGAACATAAAATAATTTTACTACCTTTTATTCAATTATAAATGGTTCATCTTTTTACCCTTCCTTTCTAAAATCCACTTTCACAAATACCAATTCATCGATTTTAACTACACTTATGTTATCAACACACTTTCATTGAAAAATAAACACTTGCTTGGTTGTATAATGCAACTCCCATATTTTTTCAATTATTCCATGGTATGACATATTCACATAAATATAATTTATATTCATTGTATTGGATACCTGAATCTCTCCAGCCAAAGTGAAACTCCTTCATTTTTCATGGTACGGTGTTCATCGTGTTCCTTTGTATAAAATGTATAAAAATTAACTACATAACCATTATAATATAATACAGGAATTCTTGGTCCTCTGGATAGTCATCAAAGTCGTTATAAAATTGAATTCATATTTTTAGTTTACTCCATAAAAATATGGTCTCGAAACCATCCTATAAACTGTTGGTTATGTGTATTAGATACCTAGGTTTTATCCTTTAATGGATTAAAATGCATAATAATTACATTGTTGGTTTTGACATATGACGTGACCTTTGTACTATTAGGGAAAAAGTGATCCTACTCCCAATTTGTAATAGTAATTTTGATAATAGCTATTCCTAAAATTAAATCACCCACAAGACACTCAGTCTGATGATATTTTGGTAGACCAATTCTTTCCACATCATACAGGTAGTCGATACAAAATTTGAAGTCTTCCTCAACAATATATCTCTCCACAATACAACCTTTTGGTCTAATTCGATTTTTGAAACAACCTTTTATAATCATAATATATTGTTAAATGGGTTACATCCATCTATAATATACATGACCACATAGTTGGATCTCTCAAACCAAGTGAACTATCAAGTAAAATATCATATCAAAGAATGATAGTGGGAAGAACATCTCCAATTCACATAATATGATAGCAATTTATTTTTCCATGGTTGAAAATTTCTATGGGTCTATAACTTTACCATATAATGATTTTAAAAATAAACAGATATTGGTTAATATATGATAAAAATTATTAATAAAAATAAAATGTAAAGTTACAGGAATTAAATCTTGCATCAAAATATGACAGTCATGATATTTCATTCCCTTTAACATTAAATCAGTAATTGAAATGATATTCTTGATATTTGATGAATTTCAATCTGAAACCTTTACATCATTTAGGAAGTTTCAAAATAGATACCTCTCTTTCCTCTAAAGAGTGTAAGTAGATGGAGGCATAAAGGTCCATCTTTCACCCTTCATAGGCGCCAATAGTTCCCAAATCCCCATGTCAATCATTTCAACCAACCTTAATTTCATACTTTATTTTGACAGGTGTATTTGATAATGTTCCAATAACACTATCCTATATATTTTTTCCCACATGCATGACATCTAGAAAAATTATGATGTATAATCAATTCAAGTAAGATAATTAAAAAATGGATTTCTTTTTCTGACCTATTTTCATTAGGTTTTTTAATGAATGTTTACCAAAAGAGATGTCCATATATTTTACTTTCTTAAATAGTTTATCACCTATTAGTGTATATAGTGTTGTACATTATTCTGAATTCCCATCAAATTATGTCATCCAAGATAGATGTTTATGTTATTGGGGTATAAATCTATGTTTTCCAAGAAACATAGTCTTCAATGAATGTTTTAACCTAACTGATTGTGTACCTTTTTCACAAATGGGACACCCTTGAGTTTCTATAATGCTATATCTTGAAAATTTTCCATAAGAAAGAAATTCATTTATCATCCCATACAACATAGCTCTCAATATGAAATATTAATTTCTATGAGAATTATACAATGTAGCACTAGAAACCCACATTAATTTCAAATCTTTGGTCAGTGGAGCCAAATAAATGTCAATATCATTAACCGATTATTTTAGCCTTGATATAAGCAGTGACAACATAATGTATTTTCTCTTTATGCATAACTATCATGGAAAGTTATAATTTACCATCATAACCAACCATTTATTATAAGTTCTTCTTTGTAAACCCAAAGGATTCAATCCATCTATAGACATCACAAGAAGAACATTTCTCAACACATTTCTAACTTTAGAAGACTTGTGATCAATTTTCTTTCACTAAGGAGAGTCTATTGGGTGATGAAGTTTCCCATATTGATTTCTTATATTTGTGTGCCATGTAAATTTTCTTATAGTCACATCCCATCTATATAGTTTCATAAACCTTGGAATAATTGGAAATTACTACACAAATTTTTAAGGACTTGATTCATATTTCTTGTATCGGATGCACCACGCTTTGGGAATTTTTTATCTATTTCATGGTCCTTGAGTAACAGTATACATTCATTTGAGAGGGTGTGTATTCTTTTAGAGATCATACCCATTTAATATAGCTAAAAGATCATTATATTCTAGTAAAATACCATTTAAGATCGAAATTAGTTCAGTAAATCCGGTGTCACTCCATATATTTCTTGATTTTACATTATATAGATTTAGTATGTCTAATAATGTTGTATGGTTAGTACACCCAGCATAAATGGCATCTTTTCACAACTCTTTAAATTATGAAACTATTTTAGACAATCACACAGATAATATTAAACTATCATTTTCATTTTCTAAATGCGATCTTCATCATCATTCACACATGTGATCATATCCTTGATACGATCTTCATCATTGTTCATAGTTGAAATCATATCATATGATCTATAAGACGTTGTGTTATTCCATACAGTAGTTACATTCAGTTTTTTCCCATTTTTTATCCATCATTTATAAATTCGATATATTCCATGACATGTTAATTTTTCTTATAACTCATATGGACTAATTATTCTTGAATAACAACAGCATGAACACGAACAAAGAATTTAAAAAGGGTCATATGCATGATATTTTTCAAAATTGATGAAATATTTCAATCCATCATCATAATATTTTGTCATAAAATTGGAATCCATCCATTTTTTAGTCATATAAATATTGTTTTATTTGGAAATATTAATATTTAACAAAATAAATAAATACATAGAAAGCATGATCTTAGAACCCTAAAAGGTTTTTCTTAAAGAATCATTTAAGTTTCATGAAACCATTATTATAAGATGAATTGAGATTATTTTACAGTAGTAGAAATTATTAAAGGGAGGGAATGTGTGATATCTATAAAGTTTAAAAGAATAAAATTAAATTTTCATCTATTTCAAAACATATATATCAAGGATAGTTTCAATAATTTTTCTAGGTGGGAGTACAATAAGAGGGAGGAGTTGATATTCATTCATTTATTTACTTGGTATGAGGTGGGAAAAATGGTGTTCTAGTGACAAGATGAATGGGAGTAGAAGTTGATGATATTTTGAAAGATGATTAAAATGTTGATAGGGCTCAATCACTAGGTTTAGAGAACCAAAAATTTTAAGAAACTCTTGAATTTCAATATGATGAGTTGCAAGTCTTGGGGTGGGGTTTTCAAGAAACTATAAAAATCAAGGAATAATATAATTGGGTTTTTATGAATGATTCAAATTTAAACAATTAATATGGATTGGATTAATCCTTAAAGAAGAATAATGAAAATTATTATTCGGGATAGAAGGAAAAATAAACTTTAACACAATTTGAAGAAGTGTCCCAATAGGACTAGCATAAAGCCTCATCTCAAACTAATGATTGGATTATTAGACCAAATACCTACTATCACCTGAAAATAATACTCAGCCTTATTGAAACCAACTGAGAGAATCAAATTTTTACAAATATTAGAGTGGAAACTATGAGTGAGGATTAAACAAGACAGTAGAAGATATGGATTTTTTGAATTTTGGACACAATTCCAATTTAAGGAGTGAAAGACAGAATGATTATATCTTTAAAGATAGTTTTGGGAGCCACCATAATGGGGACTAATGTTTAAATAAAACTATGGGTATGTATTAATGGGATGAACAGATAAATTCAACTAGAAAAAAGACCAAAATTATGACTTAAAGAAATACAATGGTGGTCGCAATGAATGAAAGTGAGGTAAAGAGAAAGAACTCATTTAAAATAAAGACCCACTTACTAATTAGAACTGAGATAGGAATGAAAGTGGAAGGAATACTCTATAGGGACTGTAGGGGGAGGAAAATACTATGAGTAAACATTTATAGCATTGGGGCACTTTGAATGGAAAAGTAGGTAAATTAAGACAACATAAAAAATTTCATGCTATGAGTTCTCCATATGTAGGTGGCAGAAATCAAATCCAAAACACATCTCAATGGCGACACCAAACCGAATTACCTTTAGGAAGGTTCATTCAAATGATTCATGTGGTTGGGGTGCTTTATCTAATTCCAAAGATTGGAAAAATATGCCTCATCTTACAAGGGAATGGAATTTAGGTTATGAAAATCATATAATTAGCATGCTTAATGGAACTCCACAAAGTTAGGACACATTCATTTGAGAGGAATGAGAAATTATTTCTTTGTTTGAACCAGTAATGTAAGATCAACTAAAGAGGGGTATAAATAATCACATACCTTAGGTTTTGAGAGGGTCAATTCATTAGAGAAGTTTTAGGGGGAGTGACGACATAGGTCGATATCTGGGAGAGCTTGAACGACATGAAGAAGTGAGTTCTGTAATGGTTGAATTTATAAGATCGGGAAGGATTTTATCAGCACTATCCAAAAAAGCTCTGATAAATTTGAGTTTTATCAGTGCTAAAATAATAGTCACTGATAAAACTAATCTTTATCAATACTAATTTAGCACTCATAAGGATGCACCTTTATAAGTAAAAAAACACTCATAAAACCTATCTTTGTTAGTGCTATAATTTTATCACTAATAAATATAGGTTTTATCATCACTTATTATTATAGTGCTGATAAAAACTATATTTATAAGTGTTTTTCAAAGCATCGATAAAAACTGTTTAAAATAAAATACAAAAACATTAAATGAATATATTTTAAAAATGAATAAATTATAAAAAAGTAAAAAAAAATGACATTGTTAATGAATATATAATCTTAAATGCATGAATGTTAAGAATGAGTGAAACAAAATAATTAAAAATGAACATACTTCAAAAATATTATGAAAATGGATATGTTTTATTAATTATATGAATTATTAAAAAAATTAAAAATGAATATATATTAAAATGAATATGAATACATATTAAAAATGTTAAATCATAGTAAATAAATATATACAAATAAATATTATAAAATGATTAAATTTCAATAAATAAATACATATTAAAAATAAATAAATAATATTAACTGAAATGATATTAAAAGTGAATAAATAAATTTTAATTGATAACAAAACTATTTAAAAAAATGAATTCATTAGATTAATGAAATGAATTGTTAACATGTACAAAAATGAAGAAAATATTTAAAAACAACATTAAAATAAAATAACTATAGAAATTTCAAACATTTTAAATATATTACAACTTAAAAAATAAAATTGAATAAATATTAATCATATAAATTTAAAACATATTAAGAATATTGAAACTTAGTAAATTATTATGTATAATTCGTAAGATTAAATACATGAATTGTAAACACATATAAAAATGAGGAAAATGTTACAAACTGCACTTAAAAAAACTAATAATATAAATTTAAAACATTTTAAAAATATTACACCATAATAAATAAAATTTAACAAATATTAATCATATAAATTTAAAATATATTAATAATATTAAAACTTACTAAATAATTATGTATAAATAAATATTAAAAAATGAATAAATTTCAAAAAAATATTAAAAATTAATAAGTATTACACATGAATAAATAATATTAAATAAAATAATGCTAAAAATGATAAAATAAAATTGAATAAATTACAAAAATATTTAAAAAAAAGTTAAGTTGTAACATTAATTACGTGAATTACAGACACATAAAAATGAATAAAAATGAATAAATAGATAGTATTAATTATATGAATAACAGAGTTATTAAAAATGAGTTATATTTAATATAAAAAATATTAATAATTAAATAAAATACACACATATATTCAGATTGAATAAATTAAAATAAATATGATTACATTATTTAATTTTTCTTTAAATAAGTTAGGAGGACCTAAGGGACAATTCCATTTATTGAAATAAAAAATAGTACAAGAAATGGAGTATAGGAAATACAATTCCAAGACTTCTCACAAGGTAATATCAAACTAACACAAAAACAAAAAATAAAGAGTTGTTGCCATCTGCCATAACCTCAGTAAGTACACTGGTCGTATGGATGATGGACACAGCTCCATGTTTTTTCTCTCTACCAGGGTTTGTATTCCTCTCTGGAGGATGATGTTGATGTCCCTCCTTCAACACTCAGGATCCATGGTCCATTTTTTCTAGAGATGTCCCTAATGTTATTCATGGTATTAACACAATATTTTCCCTTAATTTTGATGGAAATAAATTCAATAACTTCAAGGAAGTCAAGAATGTTGAGTGTGCCACAATCCAAGTTTGTAAATATGAACATGACTTGTATGTAAAACCATTATACCATGTCCTTATTGATACCATGGGGTTACCTTTCACCCTCAACTACTCTGGAAGGATTTTTCTTTCTGGGTTAATCTTCTTTGACATATCGTATTCTTCAATCGTATCTTTTCCAAATTTTTCACATATAGATTTCATTAAGTCAAAAAAATATGAAGGATACGATGATCTTGGAGTAGGGATAACATCCAAGACTTACTCAGAGCCACTATCCCTTTCAAGAGAAATTTATTTTACTTTTGGAATAAGAGAAACTAATTGGGATAGGGTCTCACCAGTAGGCTCAATAATCAATGTATTGGGATTTATCCCTTGTATCGGTCACAACATAACTTGTATTCACAAGTAATTAAAAGGAATTAGAGGTATTCCTTTGAGATCCATATGAGTACCCCCTTATTTTGGTAGATCCTTTGGTATATTTAGATTTAATAAAAGAATCATCACTTCCATTTTTCTTATCATTTCCATCAATAGAGGTCAGGTTTTTCTCCTACCTCAACTGCATGTCAATCTCAGCCTACATGAAAAGCTGCTTTTCGTACTCCTCATAGTTAGAGCCAACTACATCACTATGGGATTCTAGATTCCCCTCCACTATGGTATCCCATGATCCTTCAGTCCCATGGGCATACCCAGTAAATGTAGGATCAATTTTAAACATATGGACCTGGATTAGAGAGCCAACATTACCATCAGACCAATTCTGCATCGATGAAGCCTTTCTAGACCCTATTACAGTAGGCCCCAAGCATGAGATATTCACCCCCTGCACCTTTATTCCATCGGAATTTATGTTTGTGGATTTTCCTGCAATAACAGTTACACCCACCATGTCCTTTGGGAACATCGGATTGTGGTTTTCAAAACTCTCCCATTTAGCCTTCCCTAAAGAAGATTAAGGATCTTGGAGAAAGGCCCTATCTCTCACATCCTTTTTCTTGTAAGGTTCTACCTTCTTCACCTGTATATTTTGAACATATCTACAACATGAGACCACATGCCCAATCATCTTGCATAAAACATAGAAAAGATGAATCGATTCATACACAATTTCAAAATCAAACCTATCACCATTGAAGATATGGGTGGCATTATTTGAAAGGAGTTTTAGCAGGTCATCATCCACCATCACTCTTGCATAATACCCCAACATACCTTTTTTAGAGACCTATTTTTTTCCTTGTAAGACTTTGGAATATTTCTATATATATTTCTAGAGCTAGGCACTGAGATGGCGTGCAATTCTGAGGCCCGGTGTGCCCGGAATAAATTATACAAAAATATTAAGTGTTTTTGTACTACGCACATGTTGGAAATGGGATATCTCTCAAATTGTACCTTGTATCAGAAATATGAGGCCACAGTTGAGTCTGTAATGTGCCTTTTACCAAAGGTAAAACTTTTATTGGTGTGGGACTTCTGTGAAAAACACCATGCATGGGGAAAATGATAATTAAAATAATTAAGCTTACTTATTTTATCATGAGTGTCGAATCTAATAAATTTCAATCAGGGACTTGTATTGTAAATTTGAGAGCGCCATTGAGTTCAGAATGGGTTGTTTTACCTAGGCATGACATAAAAAAAGGGGCGTGGGAATTTCGGATTTGTGTGCCCACCGAGGCTTCTATAAATAAAAGTTTAGGAAAATAGAATTAGGGTTAACCCTTATTTCTCTTTATATATCTACTAAGTCCCTATATCTCATCTCTCTCTCATGAATTATTTGATGAATCGAGAACGGATCATCAGTATATCAAAGCGGGATTGTAGTGGATGTGTCACCAATTATAGAACATCGATTCGAGGTAGGATCTTTTTTGTTTTGAGTTCTAATTCAATTTATACTTCAAATACCGATTCATCCTCTTTTTTCTTCATTGTATAATTTCAAAATCATTTATGGACACATGAACATGGCCATATATCTCATTTTATAACCCTATTCTTTGTTCTGTTCTTCACGGATACTCGCTATAATTTTCGGACGCATGAATCATCTATCAGATCATCGATCAAAGGTCGGGGTTCTGAAGGTTTCATTGCAAGGATCGTAGATCTTTCCATGGATTTGAAATCAGGCCACCAAATGAGCTAGTATGTCTTGAGGAAGAAATATTCATATGGGTCAGGCATTGAAGTGACGGTAAGAGTCGACTGTGTGGCGGAAGGTGGTGGATGTAGAGCTTCGGCGCAGCGAGTGTGCTGGGCATGCAGTGGTGTGAACCGAGGCAGCTGGCAAGGTTGACGGAGGCTGGTGGGGTACTGGGGTTAGTGTATAATAGTGGGAGGCAAGGAAGGTGGAGTCCAATGGTCAGGGTGGAGGCACAAGGTGGAGTCGGGGTGGCGCGGGTGTCACGGTCGGGCGACGATCGGGGGACTGAGACTCGCGAAGCATGGGTCTGCATCGGTGTGAGGTCCCGAGGCAGACCAGCTAGCCAGCTGTACAACGCACTTGAGTGGATGGGTCATGGAGTTTGAGTGGGTAATAAATCATAGGTGGATTGTGTTGTGTGGGCGGTTTGTGAAAGGTGGGTCGGGCTACGGGCCGGCGGTGCAGACCGGGCTGACCGGGGCAGTTCGGCCCAGTTTGGCCTGAAGATCCTTAAAAAACTTATATCTTGTAATCTGAGCATATGATCTGCATTTAATCTATGGATACATGATCCTATCATTGAGTTGAATATTTTTAGACTAGTTCAGAACTTTTTTTTCTTGGTCTCGGGGTGCGGGTACACAAAACGCCTAAGTTAAATAATAATAATTAATTATTATTATTCAGAAAACTTGTTTCAGGCCTAACTTCTAAATGAGAGGTCTGTTTGATGAACTATCTAAGGAATTGAAACCCTGGAGTTGAAGAATAATTTTTAAGACAAATTTTAGGTTTTTAAACCAAAGTTGAGGCGTGGGCCCCATGGGGCCTCTTCGCACGTTTTGCGTGAAAGACAACTTTTTCACCGGGTATCCGTTTTGGAAAAATGAGTAGTCCATCTCTTGTGTTTTTATGAGAGGGTCTCAATGGATTGATCTGTATAACTTGTTTTGGGACAGAGGTATGGGCCCCATTAGACATCTTTCAAGTGAAATGTACCAACTTAGGACTTTTCCATCAGATGTCTGTTTGGGGAGAATAAATAGTCTATCTTGCTTTTTTTTCTGCAAGGATCACAATGGCATGATCCTTTTGGGTATGTGAATCCTTATTTGAGATCTCATTGAATGTGGAAACATGAAAGGAATATCAGTGGAAGATCTTTTTGATGTGTTTGAATAGAATCCATGACTTGGGTCAACCTCAACTCTTGTGAGAGTAGAGAATATGTATGAAGAGATGAGGTCAAATGTTATTGATCCGTTTGAGTAGGTGTGCTAGCATAATTATTCTTTTGGTACTATAGATCAATTATGAGTGGCGTTCACTTGTCAAACTTTTTTCTAGAGGTGACATGTACTCTGGGAGTACACTAGCACACCTTGTGGGTACTCGTTCATAGTTTAGTACCCGAGTACATCTAGGTACACGGCCAGACAATGAGGCAGGGTAACACATTGTGTGGGCCCAAAACGTGTCATGTACAACTTTATAAATTATTCTATCTCTCATATATCCTTCTTTTGGACTCAAATTATGGCATGTGAGTATCCTATCCTAAGTGTTTTTTCATGTAGAATGCGATGGTGGCCTCCTAGTGGCTCACGAGTTATGATGCGAGATGTTCCTTGGTATTCTTCTGAGAGGTACCATCTAGAATGGATGGATAGTGTTCTTCGATGTTCTTTCAAGAGGTACCATTCAGTAGGAATGGACAGTGTTCCTCAATGATTTTATGAGAGGTACCATCTAATAGGGATAGCCAGAGTAGTTCTGGGTTTACCTCCAATCGGACTGGGAAGTGGTCCCCAATGGTAGTTCCGATTTTACCTCTTATTGGGCTAGGAAGTGGTCCCCAATGGAAGTTCTAGGATTACCCTCTAGAAAGGCTGGGCAGTGAGGTTCATCATTCTCTCTTCAGGGCTTACCCTCTAGTGTGGCTAGGCGGTGAGGTTTTCTTGTTACTCTTTCAGGACTTACCCTCTAGTGGGGCTAGGTAGTGAAGTTCGTCATTTACTCTTTTGGGCTTACCCTCCAGCTGGGTTGGGCTGTGGGTTCACTGATGACTCTTCTGAGCATACCCTCCAGCGAAGCTAGGTAGTGGGTTCATGAATTTGTGATACGATCTCTCGACTATATGGCATAGTGACGAGACATGCTTGATGTGACTTTGGAATCTCAAGAAAGAGGGTTGTTTTTTCCACCAAGACGTGTCCTTGTGATGTGACCTAAAACTGTGTGGGCAAGATAGACCCTCCCAAAGTATCTAGTATCAAGGTACGATGATTTATCCCCTTTGACTTGTAGTTAATAGCATATGTGTGGGATGCTAGGCATCGATGGTTACTCCTAGAACTGTTGGCAACTATTTTCCTGGGTTGAGCTATGATATGGAGATCCCCTTACTCTCTCTCATTTTGGTTTCTTTGGTTGAGAATATATATATATATATATATATATATATATATCATATTGAAGTACCCACTTCTTGGGCTTTGGTTACTCTCCTTCTATGAGAGGTGAAGATGTGTGGGGTATGTCATGTGATTTCTATGTCTATCTTCTCATGGTTGGATGAGTATACTTTTCTACTATAGGTAGGGAATACTCGATGAAAAGTTTATATTATCACCATTTCTATCTCCTTGTATTTGGATGAGCTTACTTAACTCTCTAGTTGGGTTAATCTATACTCTTTTATTGTACCTTATTTTATCTGCCACTCCCCTCTTCAGTACATCTTTTGCTTCTACCTTGAGCCTTTGGGGCATCCTACTGAGTATCTTTATACTCACCCATTCTTGGGTTTTTCCCTCACTTAGTGTGCCCTTGCATACGATGAACAGGTTGATCATGACTTCCAAGGAGCTAGGGATATAGGTTTCTTGGACCATGTGTGGTGGTCGTGACTTGGGATTCAGGAGCAGGGCTCTCCCAACTGCTTTAATTTTTCACATGTTTTGGCACTTTTTTTGTTTGGGTGTGTATTTTTCCCCTTTCCCTTTTAGATTTAATTTTCTATACTTGTATTTTTTAGAGTTCGATGCATGTCTGTGGTTTATATATAGTAGTGTTGTATCTTGTTTTATTTTCCCTCTACACTTTTTCATTAAGTTGGATGCATGTGTGTGCACAGGTTCTTAGGAAAAGGCATCCCTAAGTTTTTTGTGCCTTCAGATATAGTCACCATCCCCTGGCCAATAGAGGTGGGATTGGGGTAGTTGTGTCTCGAGCCCTGGCATGGGTTGGGTTATGAAAAAGTTGTATCATAGGTGGTTCTTTTCTTGGTACATTGTTCAGATGCTCCCTAAAAAGGAATTGGTTAGGTTTCTTTTAGGGTAATAGTGTCAATGTGTCTTGAGTGTGGTTCTCGGGCCAAGGAGTCTAGTGGTGGTGCATCGGACAATGTAGCCATTCACTAGGACCCTAGTTACCCTCTTACGAACTCAATTGTAGAAAACTTTGGTACATGAATCATACAGGATTGAGACTTGGACTGCCCTTATTGAGTCAGCTCCCCATCATTGTTGATATATATATATATATATGCTCTTTTGACCACTATACTCCTTGATCGGATTCAGGATGCCTCTGTGATGGCAGCCATCCAGGATACTAGCTCTGAATCATGATGATGATTTCATGATAAATGAGGCCTCCATTCAGGAATCCATCATGAGATCCCCTTCCTCTAGGTGGGAAGGTATCAGAACCTCCACCTATTTAGTAGTAGACAACCCCAGCATAGCAGGCTCAAGATGTGCGTAGGCTAAGCACACTCTGCAAGTTCTAGTGTTGGAGATGGCTAAGGTTCCATAGTGATCCAAACCCTCAGGTAGTATAGTTTTGGATAGAATTGGTGGTTTTCCTCTTCAAGATTATTCGAACACTGATAGATCAGATGGAGACTTTTATAGCCAATCTTTTTTCATAGAGTAGCTTGGTGTTGGTAGAGTCGAGATACTCATATGCACGATGAGTCAGAACTATCATGGGATGACTTTCAGAAGCTGTTTTTTGAGGAGTACTACCCATCCTTCTTACACTCCATCTGGATTCAGGAGCTTCTGGAGCTCTAGTAGGGAGGGATGATGGTGATAGGGTATGAGACTTAGTTCACAGACCTGACTCGGTACTCTCTATACATGATCTGCAATGGCTACTTCCAAGAACAAAAGTTTGAGTAGGGTCTCCACAGAGAGATCTGTGCCAGTATAGTATACCCCTATGCATTCCCACATATGCTAGGGTGTTGGAGCGAGCACTGGCGACAGAGATTTTTCTATTAGAGGGGAGTCGGTCAACTGGAACTGGAAGTGGTGTGACGGAGCTGAGACGTCTTCCATGGCTAGAAGACGTTAGTTGGTGGGGGCCTTGATGCCAAAGGCCTTCCCATGATAAGAATTAGGAACATGTTTAGGGATAACATAGAACTCCAGGATAGACCAGGGAGGGATAGTGTTATGCTTGTGATGGGTGAGGTCACATGGCATGAGACTACCCAACCAGATGTGTTGAGCTTTCCAGGAAGTCGGTAGATGCACTGCCACGGAAGGGCTAGTGTCATGATCATGGATCTCCTAGGCAAGGATAGGGTTTAGTGGAAAACATTACAAGATCCTTCCACCACCACCAAGCGGCCCGCGTCAGGCTTAGGGAGCTGGCGGTTGAGGTTGTGGGTAGCTGCATGCTATAGATGTCTATAATCCTGCAGCACATGAGATGATAATAGGTACGTTCTGTGTATTTTCTAACTTTTACAGTATAACTTGTTAGACATTGTGTGAGGTACTATTTTCTTCCAACTCCTTGCTCGAGAAGTTACCAGGGTGACGTGGGCATTGATATAACCCCATGAGAGTGTTTTTTGACATAGCTTTGAATGCACTAGGAAGAGAGATCCTTCCCCCAATGAGATTTGTTTTTGTGACATGATCAAAACCATAAGGGAGAGTCAGTTCTACCCAAAGAGAATAGTATCAAGGTGTGGTGGATTAATCCATATGACTTGTGTGTTCATGGAGGGGTTGTGCAGTGGAGTGTCAGAGTAGGTCTTGACATTGACGGTGGAGTTTTTCTACTTGACCTCCTTATAATTGGAATGACACTAGTGAGTGAAGAAGAGGTTATGGTTTGGGGATTACTCTCCTTCCAATATACGTAATGACACACAGGTTATGCCATGTGATTTCTGCATATAGCCTCTTGTGGTTGGATGAGTTTACTCACCTACCCTATTTGTGGGTACCTTGAATACTCAACATCAATCATGATAATATAGTTATCAAGTATAGGTCGATGTGTTGGGAACCTCGTAAATAGAACTATACAAATCACTATGTAGTGCTGGCAGTAGTAGTCCTCTCCCTGGGGATGTGGAGACATTTTCTTCTAGGAGAGCGCTTTTTGGTTTGTTCAACCACCAGAGTCTCAGGTGTGTCTTCCCCCGGAGAGACTTGAACATGAGGTGACTAAGATGGTTGAACTTTCTACAGGACTATGGATTTGAGATAGTATTTGATCTATAAAGAGGCCGCATTGTATAAAATACCCTTAGAAGGAATTTCCAGGCTAACCAAATGTGGGAAGTTTTGGAGCAGTTAGCTTCCCTACAACTGACCCTGGTGGAGCAAGAGGGTATGGTTTTCTTAATTTGATGGTGTTGACTCCTTCACTTCTCAAGCATGTAAGAGAGTCTTAGTTGTGATACATCGACTGAGAAATCATGCATGACCAGATATCTTTAGCTGTTTCACTAAATGGATATTCTGAAGGAGGGAATCACGAGACCCTGGTCCAGGGATAAATAGTCATTCTGGTTGCGATGTAGGTGAAGGTTGAGCACCGAGTTTTAGTGGATTGTTGCAGCCTCTTTAAATCCCTGAGTAGAAATGGTATGACATGTCTATAAACTTTGTCATAGGTTCATCAGGTCTTTCAATATCATACAGAGGGCTAGCGAGTTTCCTACCACCTTTCCCTACCCCCCTCCCCCAATAGTTGGAGCAAGTGCTTGATGTCCCACACGTGTTGTATCTGAGAAGATACATGAATGTTTTTATGCATGTCATTGTTAGGAGTGGACCTTACATGGATGGTTCATACCCTATTTCACGTGTTTTGGTAGCATAGAAATGTGCAGGAGAGTTTTTGGGAGCGGGAGATCCAGGTGTGAGCTCAGTATCCTAAGTTATTTTTCCATGTTTTTCTTTTGGGGTATGAAAAACATAATGGATGGAATGATTTAGAGACCCGGTTTTTTCCTTTTAATACTTTTGAATATTTCTACATATATTTCCATAGGTAGGCTCTAAGAGAGTGTGCAATTCCGAGGATCGGTGGGCCCAGAATAAATTATACAAAAATATTAAGTGTTTTTGTACTATTCACATGTCGTAAACAAGATATATCTCAAATGGTATCTTGAATCATCAATCTGAGTCCACGGTTGAGTCCAGAATTTATTGCTTACCCTAAGAAGGGTATAAATTTTTTCGGCACGGGACTTCTGTGAAAAATTATATGCAGGGGAAAATGGTAATTAAAATAATTAAACATAATTATATTATCACAAGTGTCGAATCAAATAACTTTCAAAAGGGGACTCGAATTGGAAATCGGAGATCATCGTTGATTTTGAAATGGGGTGTTTTTTCTATGTGCGATATAAAAAGAGGGGGTGTGGCAGTTTCGGATTTCTGTGCTAAGTGGGGATTCTATAAAAATAAGTTTAGGGAAATAGAATTAGGGTTAACCCTTATTTATCTTTCTCTCTCTACTAAGTCCCTATATCTCATACCTCTCTCAGACGTTATTTGATTAATCAATAATAGATCATATAAAAATTGAAACGGGATTGTAGCAGATGTTTCGCCAACGACAGAACACCGATTCGAGGTAGGATATTTTTTGTTTTGAGTTCTGATTCAATTTCTACTTCAAATATCAGTTCAGTTGCTTTGTTATTCATTTTATAATTGAAAAATCAATGATGGACGAATGAAAAAAGCCATCAATCTCGGTTTGGAAACTCGTTCTTCTTTCCATTCTTCTTGGATACCTACTATAATTTTTAGATGCATGAATCGTCTGTCAGATCACCAATCAGAGATAGGTATTTTGAAGGTTTCATCGTAGGGATTGTAGATCCATCCACAGATCTGAAATTAGGCCATCGAATGAGCTGGTATGTCGTGAAGAAGAAAGGGGTTGGTGGGTCTAGCATGGTGGTGTTGGAAAGGGTCGACTGTTTGGAAGAAGGTGGCGGCAGTGGAGCTTTAGCATGACGGGTGTGCTAGGCATGCGGCGGTGCGAGCTGAGGTGGCTGGCGAGCTCGATTTAGGTCGGCGGGGTGTTGGGGTCGGTGGGGCACAGCGGGAGGTGAGGATAGAGGAGGCCGGTGGCCAGGGTGGAGGTGCAAGGTAGAGTCAGGGTGGCATAGATGTTGCGATCGAGCAACGACTGGGGACTGAGACCCAAGAAGCGTGGGTCTGCATCAGTGCGAGGTCCTGAGGTGGACCAGCTAGTCGGTCAGCCAGCGCACCTGAGCAGGCGGGTCACAGAGTGTGGGTGGGATGCGGCAGGTGGACCAAGATGTGCCATGAGGGTGGGTCATGGTAGGCAGGCCAGGTCGCGGTAGGCGGTCTGGGCTGTGGCAGATCGGGACGGACCCGTGGCTAGGCCATGGGCCGGTGGTTCGGACAGGGCCGACCGGGGCGGTTCGGCCTAGTTTGGCCCGAATCTCCTTAAAAATCCTATATCTCACAATCTGAGTATCTAATTTGTGTGTCATATATGACCACGTGATCCTATCATTGAGGTGGATCTTTTTAGACCATTTTGGGACTTTTGGGTCTTGGTCTCAGGGTGCGGGAACACGAAACACCTAAGTTAAATAATAATAATTAAATTATTATTATTTGGAAAACTTGTTTCAGACTTACCTTATAAATGAGAAATTTGTTTGACACACCATCTGAGGCGTTGCAACCCTAGAGTTGAGGCAGACTTTTCATATCAATTTTCATGTTTTTAAACCAAAGTTGAGGTGTGGGATCCATGGGGCCGCTTCACACGTTTTGTGGTGAAAGATGACTTTTTTACCGGGTATCCGTTTTGTACGAATGAGTAGTCCATCCCATTTATGTTTCTGAGAGGATCAAAATGGAGTGATCCATATAACTTGTTTTTGGATTGAGGCATGGGCCCCATGAGATTACTTTCAATCATAATGCACCAACTTACGACTTTTCCATCAGATGTGTGTTGGGGCGAATAAATAGTCAATCTTTCCTGTTTTTCTGCAAGGATCACAATGGAGTGATTCGTTTGGATGTGTGAATCCTTATTCGCGATCTCATCGAATGTGAAAACATTAAAGGAATATTCGTGCAAGCTTCTTTTGATGTGTTTGAAGATAACTCATGGATTGGGTCAACCTTGACTCTTGTGAGAGTAGAGAAGATGTATGAAGAGATGTTGTCAAATGTTCTTGATTCGTTTGAGGAAGTGTGCCAATGTAATTACACTTTTGTCCCTCCGGATCAATGATGAGTTTTGTTCACTCATTAACCTTTTTTCTAGAGGTTTCATGTACTCTGGGAGTGCACTGGCATGCCTTGTGGGTACAAGTTCCTATTTTAGTACTCGAGTACATCTAGGTACATGGCCAGATGATGAGGTGGGGTCACATGTCGTGTGGTCCCCATACATGTTGTGTACCACTTTATAAATTATTCTATCTCTCATATCTCTTTCTTTTGGACTCAGATTATGGCCCACAAGTAGCCTATCTAGAGTGTTTTTCACATAAAACGTGATGGTGGCCTCTATAGTGGCTCACGAGTCATGATGCGAGATGTTCCTTGGTGTTCTTCCAAGAAGTAACATCTAGAAATGATGGATAGTTTTCCTCAATGTTATTACAATAGGTAGTATCCAGTAGGGATGGATAGTGTTCCTCGATGCTTTTTTTAGAGGTACCATCCAGTAGGGATGGCCAGAGCAGTTCTGGGTTTATCTCCAACTAGACTGGGAAGTGGTCCCCAATGGCAGTTTCGAGTTTACCTCCTGCTGGGCTGGGAAGTGGTCCCCGATGGAAGTTCTAGGCTTACCCTCCAGTGAGGCTAGGTAGTGAGGTTGATCGTTCTCTCTTCAGGGATTACCCTCCAGCGTGGCTGGGAAGTGAGGTTATTCGGTTACTCTTTCAGGACTTACCCTCCAGTGGGTCTGGGCAGTGAGGTTTATCATTTATTCTTTCGGGCTTACCCTCTAGCTGGGCTGGGCAGTGGGTTCTTAGATGACTCTTCTGAGCATACCCTCTAGCGGGGTTGGGTAGTCGGTTCATGGATTTGTGACACAATCTCTCGACTGTGCGGAATAGTGACGAGATGTTCTTGATGTGAATTTGGACTCTCAATAAAGAGGGGTGATTTTCCTCCCAAGATGCATCCTTGTGACGCAACCAAAAATCGTACGGGCAAGATGGACCCACTCAAAGCTGGTAGAATCAAGGTGCGATGATTGAGCCCCTTTGAGTTGTAGTTTAGAGCAGGCATGTGGAATGCTAGGCATCGATGGTTACTCCTAGAATTATTGTTGAATCTTTTATTGTGCTTAGCTATGATATGGATATCCCCTTAATCTCTTTCATTTAGGTTTATTTTGTTGATCATGTATATATTGTATTGAAGTACCCACTCCTTGGGATTTGGTTACTCTCCATCCAGGAGAGGCAAAGACACACGGGGTATGCCACGTATTTTCCATGTCTATCTTCTCATGGTTAGATGATTCTACTCTCCTACTATAGGTAGATAATACTCGATCAGAAGTTCATATTCTCACCATTTCTATCTCCTTCTGTTTGGATGGTATTACTTCACTCTCTAGTTGGGTTGAGCTACACTCTTTTATTGTACCTTGTTCTATCTACTTCCCCCCTCTTCAATACATCTTTTTCTACTCCCTTGATCCTTTGGGGAATCCTACTGAGTATCTTATACCCACCACTGCTTGGGCTTTTCCCTCACTTGGTGTGCCATTGCAGACGATGGATAGGTTGATCGTGACTTCAGAGGATCTAGGGATACGGGGTGCTTGGACCACGTGCGATGGTCATGACTTGGGATTCAATAGCAGGGCTCTCCCAGCTACTTTACTTTTTGACCTTTTGTCGGGTTGTAGCGCTTTTTTGGTTGTCTATATATTTTTCCCCTTTCCTTTTCAGATTTAATTTTTTGTACTTGTATTGTTTACAGGTCAATGCATGTCTAGTATTTATATATAGAAATTTTGTATCTTTTTTTATTTTCCCTATAAAGTTTTGAATTGAGTTGGTTTCATGTGTGTGTATAGGTTCCTAGGAAATGGCCTCCCCGAGTTTTTTGGGCCTTCGGCAATAGTCGCCAGCCTCTGGCCTATGGAGGTCGGCTTGGGGTAGTTGTAGCTCGAGCCCCGGTATGAGTTGGGTCGTGACACCCTTAATGGTATTCTAATCATGTTCTAGAGGAACACCAATGCAGGATGTGATGTCATTAAGAATCATAGGATTCCAAAACACCTAACTAAGACCACTCAACCTAACCCAAGTCTGGTAATTGGTGTGGTTTTGAATGAGAGGGTTGATATTAAACTCCCACGATGAAACCATAAAGACGCATGGATTAAGGTTGTAAAAAACTAAAGGCCCAAGTGATCAAGTACTACTTCTCAAATCAAAAAACTATATAAAAATATCCCTTACTAATCGGAATAATTATTCAGCTATCAAACCCCCATATCTGAGACTACTTTGATTTTAGATTTCCCTCATTTTAGGGTTTAACACTTTTTTATTGAATCATATGAACGACTAAGGAAAATATGAAAGAATCAAAACTCTCCCTCAGTACATCCTCATCTACCATGATTATGAATATCCCGTCATCAGAATTGGAGACTCACGGCTCACCCGATGCAATATTCATCGTAGCATACCCCTTACAAAAAACCTACATGAAGGTGACTCCCTTCTTAGAGGGTTTATTGGATTTTGAAAATTACATGAGTTAGATATGGTCTTATAGGATTAAATTATATAAATTTCAAATATATTACAAATATTAAAACTTAATAATTTAAAATGAGTAAATATTAATCATATAATTTACAAACATATTGAAAATATTAAAACTTAGTAAATAAATATATATAAATTTTAAAAACTAAATAAATTCCAAAAATATTAAAAATTAATAAATATAAAAAATGAAAATAAATAATATTAAACAAAATAATATTAAAAATGAATAAATAAAATTAAATAAATTACAAAAAAATTAAAAATAAAAGTTAATTCATAACATTAATTACAAGAATTGAAAACGCATAAAAATGAATAAAAATGATTAAATAAATAATAATATTATTTCTAATTATTGATTTGTGAACTGTATTGATTTTATATAAAAAATATAATTAATTATTATCCTTCATAATTTTTAATTATAATTTTAATTTAAAACAAATTGGGGTGGGCCCCTTTATTAAATAAAATATAGAAGAAACCTCTATTTAATTGGGTGAGAGTAACCCATTACATGTTAGGAGAGATAAAAAAACATGGCCAAAAGGAGTGATTATTTGCAATCCCAAAGTCCAAGCAAGTTGTAGCCTATCACCACACAACCGCTGCCATGACGATCCCCCATCGCCACTGAGATAGAAGTCTTCAATGGTCGATCGTTAATTGACACTATTAAAAAATATTTAGGCAGAAGGAGAAGATAGAATGAACCTTGATGTGTGAATTGGATTCACTATCCAAAAGGGTTTGATCCACCCCCATGTTGATGGTGTAGGTTTCTCAGCGGAAGTATCCTTTGAATATTTCACCAAGGTTTAAGGAAAATCAGACACCAATTTCTGATTCCCCCTCTGCACTGATGTTGGGAAAAAACTGGAGAGTATCTTGGATTGAAAATTGTTGTAACAAATATGTGATCTTGGCATCACCTATTTATAAATCTGAAATGGTGGAAGTTACACTGGTTTGCACTAACCCTTTCCAATGAGGGGCAACCGTTCGGATTTCAAATAAACAAATCCTAATGGTTACAACTAATCGAGTCATGAGACATTTTAATAAAATATTTTATTTTATTTTTATTTGTTTTGTTTTGTTATATATATATATATATCAAAACATTTTACTAAATATATTTTTTTAAACACTTTAATAGAATTTTGAAAAATATATATTTTATTGAGAAACCAAATCCCAAAGCTCTTTTTATAGGAGATGAGCTATGGGATTCTATCCACATTTTCTAATGTGGGATTATCCCCTTTTTTAAAGCCACCTCATCAATCCAAGTGAAGAGTGTTTTGGAAAATAAAAACACTCCTTCTTTTAATTAATATTTTGTTGAATAAAAATATAATAGACACTTCGTATTAGGTTTAGTGATCAATACCTCATCTGTGATTCGACGCCACCACACCTTCCACCGCCTTGATACTAGAAGATGAGGATGAAGCCTCTAATGCTAGTTCAGCCCCAAGACCCACTGCCATCAATCCCATGGACTACCATCAGCCCCTACTTCATCTCCAACATGATTCATTACCAACCCCCACATTGAGCAGGTGTCCTTTTCCTCCACCAACTCCCACTGCAATTGGGGTACATCTTTTGCAGAAATCAACCAACCCCCGCCCTCAAGCGACATAAATTCCATTAACCCCATTAATGGATGTATATTAAGAATGAATGAATATTAAAAATTGTAATTTTGAATAATAATTAAAAATATTATTATTTAATTAAATATATAATATTTAAAAATTTACAAATACTATCAAAATTGAATATATTACAAAAATATTAAATGAATATATAGTAAGAATGAATGAATATTAAAAATGAATAAATTAAAGAAAATAAAAAAAAGGAAATATTAAAAATTAATAAATAATATTAAATTAATAAATAGACATAAACATACACACATACATACGCATAGACATGCAGTATAGATACATACGTGTACATATACACATATAGATACACATACGCATACACATACATATAAACATACACATATACACATACAAATATACATACACGTACTTGTATGTGTATGAATACACACACATAAAATTACATACACATGCATACACATGCATACATATACATATGTATACATACACAAACTATATAAACATACATATCCATACACATATACATACACACATACATACACACACAAACACACACACACACACATACATACACACATACATGTGTATAAATATACATATGTACAAATACATGCACATATAGATACACATATTTTTTGAGGTAATGATTGAACTCATAATATAAGAGAACAAAGGTCATAAAAAAGATAGGATAACTAGATAGGGTAAAAATCCAACCAGACAGGTGGAACATCTGAGTGACTCCTAGTAGAAAGATGGTGGGTTGTCATATTCCCCTCACTTTCGGTGAAGGAGAATAAGCAAGCTGATAAATTGTGATCCATCAACTAGATCTTCGAGATAAGGAGCCCAAATGGTTGGAGACGGTCTCTAAGGCCAAGAATATAAGAATGATTGAGAGGAAGTTCAATTTCATCACAATGGAGTTTCATCCTTGATCTAAGGAAAGTTTCATGCCAAGGATGATCACATGTGCTTCCGTAACTACAGGAGGGAACATCACTTTGAGAGTGGATAGGTTATCCGCAATGATACTTCCAGTTAAGTCAAGAGATATCACACCAAATCCAATGAGGCCTATATCTGAGGGAGATTCATCCACATTGATTCTTTAGGGTGCCTAAAGGAGGGTTCACTAGGTTCAGTGGTCACGCATTAGAGTGGGGATTTCAAGCTAGTGGTCACAATGTTTCTATGTTGATAACTAGTGGTTTTTGTGCAAGATCCATGAGGAATGTGGTTTTTGGATCTGATTAAAGATAATGTAGTTCCTCCTAACACATAATATCCATGAAATAGTGAAAAAATATGGAAGATCGATGGTTAAATGGAGAGAACCCCATTTAGTGAGATGAGTGGTGAAACTGGAAGCTGGTCCTAGGATGTATTCCATAGAAGGGTTGAGGGAGAACTACACTTCCCTGGCTCTGGGATAGTGGAAGATCACATGCATGGAGGATTCGGGTGTCAACAAGAAGATTGGATAGGTTGGATTATCTATGGCATGGTGATAGGTGAATAATTCCAATGAAATAAGGATCCCATCACATACCTTCCACCAAAATTACTACACTTTGGGTGGGATTGGGAGCATCAAAATAGATTTCTAAAGAGTACCTTCATCCAAGACCGACATGCTGGTAGCTAATGCATAAGATGATTTCATTGTATAGGTGACAGTGGTATCTCTATGCCAGCACATGTGATCCTGGCTCATAACTCTCACAAGAAGGATACTCAAGATAAATTTCATGTCCCTTTCATTTAACTAAGAAGAGAGTTTATCCATGTACCAACTATTTTCGGTCTCATTGAAGAGAGTGTGAAGTTTTTCCTCTTCAAGGACTTCAGGGGGGTGATGAGGTGAAATACCCCTCCTCATTGACTAGACATGGGTCTTTCTATATATTGACAAAATTTTTGTTTCCAATTCTCCAAGAGAGTTCCCTCATAAGGGTCTCATGTGAACCTCATAGGCTACGCCAGAAGAATCTAGAGCAAGGGCCAAGGGAGGCACTACAAAACTCATCATGGGGGAAGTATTTCATGCTAATAACCTTTTCATAGAGGGATTCAGGATGATGGATAAAAAAAATCCACGTTTTTTATGGAGTGAATCATTGAAGAGATAGAGATCCCTGAACCCCATACCCTCATAAAGCTTCAGTTTGCAAAAAAATTCCCAATAAATCTAATGGAATTTGTTTTTTCAATTGTTGATCCCCCACCAAAAGTTGGAAAAACGTGGGTGGAGTTGATTGGTGATGGTTCTTAAATTCTTGAATAAGTTCATGAAATAAGAAGTAATGGTTTGAGTAATATATTTAATGTGGATTTATTTTCCCTCTTTGGAGATTCTTTTGAATCTCCACCCTTGGATTTTTTTTTTGTCAACTCTATCAAGGATGTTAGAGAAAATTTCCTTTTTTGAGTTTCCGAAAATATTAGGAAGACCAAGGATATTCTGGTGTTTTTCAACTATTTGAATACCAAATTACTATTGTACATTTCTCTTCCTACAAGGGGTCACTCCTGCACTGAAGGAAATTTATGACATAGAAAAGTTGATCGCTTGCTTGGATGCATTTTCGTAAAGGCAGATAAGGAGTCAAATGTGATTGAATTCTTCCAAGGTTTACCTAGAGAAGAGTAGGAATTCATTCACAAAGAATATATGGGTGATGGGGGTACCCTATGATAAACTTTCAATCCATGCACAACATTGCCTTTAGTTGCTTTCACAATCATGTGAGAAAACACATCAGCCATTAGGATAAAGAGGGAAGGGGAATGGGGGTCTCCCTATCAAAGTCCCCTAGAAGGGTCCAGCCATTAATATGGATTTTAAAGGAGATAGTAGACACACATTTCATGATTATGTTAACCCATTTAGAGAAAAATCCCATCTTTCAAAGAAAAAATTGGATGAAGGGTCGTTCAACTTCCTCGAAGGATTTAGTCATATCCAGTTTCCAATCCATGATCCCTCTTTTGGACGCATTTCGGGTCTTCATGGAGTGGAAGGTTTCATGTACCATGATCACATTTTTTGAAATTAACCTATTGGGGATAAATGTGATTTGATTTTTTGAGATAATGGAGGGGATCCAAGAACATAGACAGCTCACTGGGATTTTAGAGAAAATCTTTTAAATGACATTGTAAAGGCTAATAGGCCTGAAGTAGGCCACCCAAGAGGGTTTCTGGGATTTGGGAATGAGGGTTATGAGAGTTTCATTAATGAGGGAGAGGCTATCCTTTCAGTGCCATAGGTCTTTTATTAAAGCTGAAACATTGAGGCCCACAATATACTAGAATTTTCTAAAGAATAGGGTGTGGAAACCATATGAGCCTAGGGATTTTGGGAATTAATTTGCTTAATGGAAAGAAGTATTTCCTCATTTGTGAAATCAAGGGTGAGTTTATGGTTCATGGACTCTATCACCATGAGATAGATGCAAGGGGAAATCTCATCGGGGATGGAAGGATTACCCGCTAAGTAGAGGTCCTGGAAAAAACTGAGGAAAATGTCCTAGACATCACTTTCCATCGAGACAGGTCTTCCTTGCAGCATGTGAAGACAAAATATGAAGTTATTTCATTACCTCCTAGATGCTTATTGGTGAAAATAATGAGTAATTAAGTCACCCTCTTTAATATGGGTGTCGTGAGAATGCATGTCCCAGTGACTTTATTTCCTTTCGAGGACTTTGTTGAGGTCAGATTCCATAATCGTGATCCCAAAAAGGGTTACAGATGATAGTTGATGAGAATGAAGATTTCTGGTCATTCTTTTAAGGGCTTCACATATACAAGTACACATATACACATACACATACACATACACATATGTACATACACATACTATTACACATACACATACTCATACACATGGATATGCATATATATTCACATACTAGTATGTATACACATACACATACACAAAATTATATACACATGCATTTACATTCATACACTTATATACATATGCATATATACATACACATATTACATAAACACACACAGAGAGAGAGACATGCATGTACACATACAAACACATACACATACACATACACATACACATACACATACACATACACATACACATACACATACACATACATCCACATACATACTCATGCATACATATACATACAGATACTTGTACACATATTTTAATTTATTTAAATGAATATAAATATATAAATTCAAATATGAGTCGCATATTTAAATAAATTTATTCAATTATATATTTATATAATTTTTTAAATAAAATATTATTATATCATATTAAAATTAATTATATATAAATTTTGTAATTAAAATGTATAAATATAAAATTAAACATTTTTATTAACTAATATAAATATGATACTTTTATATACATAAAATTATGAAAATAAGATTGATTATAATTTTTTATTAAAAGTTATATAAATCATATTTATATATTATATTTACATATATATACTTATTTTAATATAACTCTTATTTAAAAATATATAAATATGTATATATTAATTAAATTATTCACTAGACATTTATCATTGATAATATAAAAGCACTGAAAAATGAGAGAGTTTTATCATTGCTAAAAAAACATACAAAGGGTGTACTTTTATCAGAGATTTTTTATTGATAATAAAAGTAACCTTTATCAATTATTTTTTCTAACAATGATAATAATCCCCACTTTATCGGTGATTTTCATTTAATGCTAATAAAATTACCCAATTTATTACACTGGTTGACTCACATAAGAATGAGTCCACATGGAAGATGGTTCACAATAGAGGTAGATTTCTCATGAAAGCAAGACACATAAGATAGTTTGTGGAAGCATGGCTCAAAAATGCATGGGAATATATGGAGCCTTCACAGAAATAGTCAAGTTAACTATTGAAGGTAGGTTCACGATCATATCCTTTATGGATGGAGGCTTCACGATCATAGGCTTCATGGTCGCAAGATATTTCCCATAAAAGAATGACTTTTCCATTTGAGGAATGTCTTGTGGTTCTACATGAGCTTGTGTGGACTATTTGAAAATTCCCATCTTTAATGTGTATAGTGAAAATAAAATCATTTTTATTATTGTAGGCTATGTTCGACAATTACAAGTATTATTGGAATATGGTTTCTCATTCAAACCCAAAAATTAATTAAGAAAAAAAAATCAAAGATTTGATCCAATTTAAAATTAAATTTGATATTATTAAAAGTAATAAAAATGTGTGGATTGCTCATAATTTAGATTATTTTTTGGGTTATTTTTATTTAAGAATAACAAAAAAAATCAAAATTTAATGCTTCGTCGGAATGAAACTTTGATGATCAAGAGAATCCGTGAAAATTTGATAAATGTTTGAGGAGAGGATGATTCCCATGTGGATAGTGAAGTCAAGGAGAATATCATAATATGAGCCTTATATATTAGGATCAACATTTAAGGAAACTCTAGCTCAGTTGAATTGATTTTACTTGATTTTTATGATGGTGAATTTATATGTCGTCTTCTTGGATCTGGAGGTATTTATGTGTCTGTTAAATCATATATCAATGATGGAATTTGATGCCTGGATTGTGCTTTCTTTTGTTTCATGTCATCGATGTTATTATTATTTCAAGTTCTCATGGAATTTTTTTACTCTCTTATTTTTTTCCTTTTTGTTCTTGGAATGAGGGCATAAGTGAAATGTATGATTCCTTTCCTCTATAGACCTTTTTTATTTAATTTTCTTCCTCCAAATCCCATTTTCCCATTTTCTGAATAAACCAATTTTATGGTTTGGTGGGAGCTTCACAACTTACTCCATACCAAAATAAAAAAATGGAAACATCTTCAGCACACACTCAAACACATTAAAATTAAAATTAAAATTCAAAAACAACACACATTAGTGCCATAGATCGTGAACTACCTTGAGCTACACACCCTGCTTCACCAGCCAACATCATCATCACCCACACCCCATTTCCAAAGAGTGCCTGATATAAGCTCACTGACATCACTGTAAAGAACCACATCCATAATGAAACACATTCACCAAAAACCACCATCACCATCATGAACAAAAAAAACAACTCATAGCTCCTCAACCATCAATAATCACCATCAGTAGGCATTTACCATAAAAGCTGGAACCAACTACAACATCATGGGTGAAAAATTGGATCCACCAATCAAGGACCAACATGAACACTGTCCTCATGGTTTCACCTCCTAAAACGTTGACTACCACTCAAACTACACCATCCCAAAACCTCAACAAGAACCATCGCACTAGACCGACATGTATTGGTGAGAAGGAATGAGAGGAAAGAGAAGAATTTGGAGTGGGTAGGCTTTAATAGTGATAGGTTACCTTTAACTAGAATATGAACCACATTCTTTGGTACCAGAAAAAAGAAGATAGAAACCATCATGAAGTAGAAATCATTGTCGATGATGATATAACACCATGCCACCACTAGAACATATCATTCAACCAAAAACTAAACCAATGGACAACACAACCCAAAACAAACCCTCGATAGTGAACTTATCCCCCAACACCATCCCAATACCTCGAAAACACCTTCATACATGACATGATAAGTGGTCCAACACAGTGTCATGGGTAGCAAGAGTAGAGGAGGGTAAACTTTCCAATGAGGAAGAGTTTTGGGAAAAGCTACCAACAAAATCTCAAACCAATAGATCTCCTTTATAACAAACCAAGATGGGGTTTTATCACAAAAAATCATGTGAAAAGATAGGTTTTAACCTTGGTTAGGGGACAAAAAATGATAGGGTATTTCTAATCTAAAGGGAACCAACATAACCAAATAACTGCTAGAAAAATCGATAGAGACAAACAGAGAGGAAAATCCGGAGTGTCATGGTTGGAGAATAAGAAAATTTAGAGAAGGATAAAACCTAAATTGTCATGAGAGATTTCATTATAGAGGAAGGTCGAGGTTACTCTAAGGATAGAGAGTTATCATAAGGTAAGAAAACCCATGATGAGGAGTGCCTTGAGAGCACCATGAGAGAATAGACTCATTTCTTTATTTAATTTTCTTAATAGAGGTGATTGGATCTATTTTGTTTTGTTTAATTATACTAATAATATTTTATTTTAGTTAGTTATATTTTAAATTATATATATATATTTATGTATTATAAATAATAAGATATTATTATTTTAATGGTTTCAAAGTTTAACTGAATCAGACATGGAAATGAGGTAAACAAATAGATGTGACTGGGGTTGATAGCTTAAGTCCAAAAATTTCTTATCTTAATGATCTAAAATCATGTTTAATTTATTTCTAAATAATTATATGTATATTTACCATTATGAAAATATTTTATAATACAAGTAACTGTATAATAGGTTCAATAGACTATGTCAGAAGGGAAGCGAATAGTCTATGTGCTAACACTTTTTTTGAATAATAAATGATACTCTTTTTCCTGCACAAATCATAACCTTCTAGAAAACCTTCATATGGATGCTTGATGTGATTTAAATGATATATTTAATGAAAAAATTAGAGTTGTAACCTCTTGTTATTCATTTCTGTTGTGTGGTTAAATTCTTAATAGTTGAAATGTCATAAAATTCTTTTTTGATTCAAACTAGAAATGAAAAAAGACAAAATGAAATAAGACAGAAATGAAAAAATATTTAAATTAAAGAATCCATACATAAAAAATCCAGAATATGAAAAAATACATAGTAATGATAAAATATATAAACTTGATTAATGATTCTTTGATTTTTTTCCTCATCTGTCGTCTTGGGAAATTTTTTATGAGTATTCCCTTCTAAGTAAAAAATGTTGAATCGTATTCTTAATCCCCATTATTGAGGCCAATCAATCTCATTTATAATATGAGTAGAATTTTGTTTTCCTTGAGGGTGAAACATGGTAATATTAGTCACCACAATTATTTGATGAAAAGGAAAGGTAAAATAATAAAATATCATAAAATTATTTCACATTAAATCCATAATTTAAATATGCTAGAAATTAAACAAATTAGAAATGAAAAAAATATAGAAATGAAAGAATCCATAAAAAACCCTAAATACAAAACCTAAAAATATTAGGGACCAAAATCAGTTGATCAGTTGGAAAGGTAAAAATATTAAAATAACTAACATGCAACCAAGGTGCACTATAGTAGTCAACCTGAGTCCTCACATGATACACCAGGTCAATATAAGGTTCCCATGGTATGTTCACTGATGAAAAAGATGAAATGGAATGTTTACATATATATCTCAATGCCTAGAAAGATCCATAATAATAGTACATACATTCCAGTAAGATCACTAGCATTTAATCACTATTGCTTGAGAGCAGGTTATGGAACCCTTTTAACTTAAAGCGGCTCCCAAACTGGTTGAAGTTTCAAACCAAAAAATGATGATGTGTCCAGTAGTATTTTATCAATGTCACTTTGGAAATTCTAACCAAAACAAAATTTATATCTCATCCTCTGATAGTCCTATTGGGACCGTTCAACAAATCACTTAACACATCTATGAAATGTATCATGTACTAACCATGTGACCAGTATTTTATGAACACCCTTGAAGACACAATTTACACACTTCCCAATATTAGTCCCCATATGGTTATATTTTTTTTTAACATCATATGATAATGACCATTTCTCATTTAAAATATGCATCATATAATCATATACATCTTGATTAACCCTTTTAATTTCTTCAATTCACTGATCAGACTTTCCTTAGTGAGGATCATAAATAGATACCAAAAGAAAAAAATGTATTTGAAAGAAAATTATATAAAAAAACAACTTGATGATCACCTTTTTTTTATTACCACATTATAAAATGATTATACACGTTACTAAAAATATGTTTGATGTAATATCAATGACCAATATTCAGTTCTCACTATGAAACTCTATCACTATTAACAAAACCTATAATTGTTCAATCAAGATTGAATATCAAACATACTCCTTGGATTTTTCTAAAATGAATGCATATAAAGGAAAAAACACCATGATTCGAAAATTTTCTTTTTAATAATGGAAAATGAAAGTAGAATATGAGAACAATTACTTTCCTATGTGGTATAAATAATTATAAATCCTATATACTTTCCTTAAATAAAAGTTTCAATGACTTGAATTATTATTATTTTCAATAAGTAAATGCAGTGATACATGGAATGAATACCCAAAATAGTCTATGGAACTTCACCTTTGTTTGATCAAATCAATGATCTATAGAGACATAATCAATTATGTTAATGTAATATATAAACTGATCATTGATAGAGAAAAACCCCATTAATTGTGACAAAACTACATATGATTCATCCCAATCGCAATTTCCTTTTTATTTTCATTTCAATATTTTTCATAGGATATATTGTATTTGAAAAACTATTGTATTTTTTCCAAGATAAGGGAGACATGAACATCCGGACATGTTCATATCATGTATAAAATAATAATTCATATAAAATCCACATCAAGTGAGGAGTGATCATAAGTCAATCTTGGATGCACATAAGTATGTGGGGCTTCCAACTTAGTCATCATCCATCATGTAAAAAATTTATCATATATTACCCACATTTGAAATTTATATTTTTTCCTATATTTTTCACATCGAATAAGGTATTTTACAATCATGTAATCATCAACCAAAAATGAAAAATGTAACTCTATGGGGTATTACTTTAGTATATTTTTCAATGAAATTTTATTTTAAATCTCTTATCCAACATATATGGTGTTATCAGCTAATTCATATGTGTCATCTATAATTTCAGGGAATTAAATATTTGGTGTAATGGAATCCTAATAAAAATGTTGTACATGAAACATTCCCTCAACTAAGGAAATAAAAAATGTAGGATGATTACCACTAACTGGTTATTTCCTATCTATCAAAAGACCCTCTAAATTTTTATTCTCCACAACATCCTCAAATGCATCATATCCAGTTATATCATCAAATACTTCCTCATTAGACAAAGTATCATTTATTAAATTAGGATTATTGATGGGGGTGCTCCGTAGAGTTCTTTCCATATTGTGATTAATATATTCATAATTCATTTCAGTTACTGGAGTTATATGAGAAGATAATGTATGATAATGTTATGAAGGACCAACTTCAATAGATCTCCCATAATATGGTTTTATAGTGGTAGGTCTCACCTCATTAATAAAAGAAACAGGCACATATAATTCAATTAAACTATTACTACACTATTGCTATAAAAATAACGATGCCTCCAACCAATCCTCATCATCGATAGAGGATACTCAATATTCCATAGACAATCAGTGTGTTGAAGATATTGATATGTAATTGAAGTAATTACTTAATCAGATCTAAGTTTCAAGAAACAATGAATCTTCCTATGAACTTCATCCAATGTCACGCATGCATGAAGATTTTATACTCTTATAGGTGGAAAACTATCATTAAAACCCTGATTAGTATAAATCACCTCACCATTGTAGTATATTTACACATATATGATTACCTAGAATTTTTTTTGATAAAACTTTATATGTATTTACACTACATCATAAAATATTTAACATTTTTTAATTAGTTATGATTAAGTAACTGTGACACGATCATGATACTTTTTTATGGATTGGTTTATCATTATTGTATAAACCAACCAAACCCAAGGGGGAACTCCTGGAGCATTTATTATCTTAGATTTTTGTTACCACCAGCCTCCTTTTAGCCATGGTGTAAAAATACATAATCAAGCAATAATGCCTCTTCTCAAATTCCCTTTTATTACAATGATACTCACAAGAAAGTGATGGTGTTTAGGGGTTTTCTATACATAATATTTTTATGCAGACACGTAGGTCATTATATAATTAGAGAGAGGGATAACATGAAGATCAACAACAGGGAAAATAAAATTCAATTATTAAAAATTATATAGTTGTGTATGAAAAAAATACGACATGAAATTTAAATCATACATTGGTCATTCATCTCAAGATCAGTAAATTATTACAATTTAAATAACTACATACAAAAAAAATATGAAAT
The DNA here is from genome assembly GCA_963277665.1 of Viscum album. NCBI lineage: Eukaryota > Viridiplantae > Streptophyta > Magnoliopsida > Santalales > Viscaceae > Viscum > Viscum album. The sequence continues at coordinate 462,662,646 of OY728139.1, read as the reverse complement.
GAAATTTCAATCATACATTGGTCGATTTTCTCAAGATCAGTCATCATAAAATAGTCTTAACATATTTTTTGGTATTCTTATTATGTTCTACATATTGTAAATTTTTATATAACTATATCTAATTAATAAAAAATATCTATAAATATATTCATATATTTATATTCATACATCCATGATGATTTTCCACTCTTGCAGATTTCAAACTATAGCTAAAAACTGGATCGATATAAATAACCTCACCATTGAAGTATATTGATGCATACATGATTACCTAAAAACGAAATTTAATAAATCATTATATATATATTTATACAACATCTTTAAATGTTTAACAAGTTTTAATTAGTTATGATTAAATAATTATGACTTAATCTTGAGACCTTTTCTATGGATTGGTTTATCATTATTTGATAAACCAACCAAAACAAGGTGGGGGGAGGGAAGACTTATAGAGCCTCTAATATCTCAAATTTTAGTAACCACTAGATTATTTTTAGTATTTGTGTAAAAATACAGCATTAAACAATAATGACTTTAGTCTGATTCCCTTTTATTACAATGTTACTCACATGAAAGCGAGGGGGTATTGGGATTTAGGATACATAACATTTTTACATGTACATGGAGGTCCTTAAATACTTTGAGAGAGGGATAAAATGGAGGTCGTAAATGAGGAAAAGAAAATTGATAGGCCCAATAGGTGTCATTATTTCCCTACTGAGCTAATCTGAAGTTCCAAGGATCGAATAAAAACTGAGAAGGGGGGGTTGGATCAGTTGTTAAACTTTTATAAGTTTCAAAACTTTAAGAAACTTAACCCTTTTAACCTGTTAAGATTTGTTTTCTTATCAACCTTCAGCAAGAAACTCAAGCAAGCAAGAAAGGTAAATCAAGAAAGACACACAAGATCTACAAGGTTCGACCTCAATAAGAGAACCTACATCCTTGCCATATCCACTCCCATGGGTCTATGGAAATCCACTAAAATGAAGAAGTGAATACAACTTGTGACAACTCCCGTTGAACACCTTCTATCTCCCGATAGGAAAGTTTATACTGACTCCTGTCAGTTTAGAATGTCTTCTTAAAGAACAAATGAGCCAAATATATTAAAAAAAAATTGTTAAGCTGCTCCACAAATTCTCACTCTGAATGCTCACTCCGAATACTCAACCCGATAAAATGATTCCGCACAAATAATCACTCCGAATCTTCAATCCGATTTTCTGAAATCAGTATTCTCAGCAAGGAAATATGATTCAGCAAAAATACTCACTCTGAATCTTCAATCCGGAAATATGATTCCGCACAAATGATCACTCTGAATCTTCAATCCGATTTCCTGAAATCGGTCTTCTTAGTAAGGAAATATGATTCAACAAAAATACCCACTCCGAATCTTCAATCCGGAAATATGATTCCGCACAAATGATCACTCCGAATCTTCAATACGATTTTCTGAAATCGTTCTTCTCAGCAAGGAAATATGATTCAGAATCTCTTCTTCTCAAACACTCAATAAAACTTCTTCAAGATGGTTGATGCTTTTCACTTCGAATTCTCTAGCACTCCGCCTTTTCCACGTGTGTAGAAAGTTATATATGAACAAATGATCAGAGCACATATTTATAGGAAACTTGAAAAACAAAGGCGGGAATCTTGAAAAACTTTCCCGCATCCTTAAATTTCAAAAACTCCGTGAATCTCTCGCATTCAATCTTCAATATTCTACTTCTTCAAATCTCCTTAAATTTCTCCGAGATTTAAGAAAAGTTGAAATTCTGGTTTTCTTGAAATCAGAATTGTCATTCTAAATTTCTCATCATGTTGCTCAGGATTGTCATTACGAATTTCTCAACAAGTAGACTCCGAAATTCTGGCTCAGGAGGTAGACTCTGAACTTATGGCTTAACAAGTGGACTTCGAATTTTCTTATTCAGGAAGTACACTATGGATTTTGGTTCAGGAAGTACACTCCAAAATTTTGGTTCAGGAAGTACATTCTGAATTTCTAGCTCAGGATGTACACTCTGAAATTTTGGTTCAGGAAGTACATTCCGAATTTCTGGCTTAGGAAGTACACTCTAAAATTTTGGTTTAGGAAGTACATTCCGAATTTCTGGCTTAGGAAGTACACTCTGAAATTTTGGTTCAGGAAGTACATTCCAAATTTATGGCTCAGAAAGTACACTCCGAATTTTTGGTTCAGAAAGTACATTCCAAAATTCTAGCTCAGGAAGTACACTCCAAAAATTAAGCTCAGAAATTTGACTACGAACTTCAGTTTCAGGGATTAGACTCTGAACTTTCTGACTTCTGGAAGTAAACTCTGAACTTTCTGACTTCTGGAAGTAGACTCTGAACTTTTTGGTTCAGGAAGTATACTCCGAACTTCTGGTTCCAAACTTTCTCAGAATTTTGCAAAGAGAAATAACACCAATCTTCTTCACCATTTCTTCAACATCTTTTATCATGAAACTTTTCATGATTTGTGAGAACTTTAAGATCAGCAAAGCATCGTCTGATTTAGTTAAGAAAGTTTGAGATACTTTCTTAACTTCGGACTTCTTATTCTTCAATAAAATCTTCTTTAAGGAAATCTCCAGCAACCAGCAACTTCAAATTTCTGTAACTCAAAAACATTCTTCAACAAAAATATTAGTTTTCAACAAATACAAAACTTTGTTAAAACAAAACACCACACAGGTTCTTCAATCTCCCCCTTTGGATTTGTTGGAAACCCTTGTTAACAAGTTTTCACCTCTCATGTTTTTGAACTTTACCAAAACATAGCCTTTCTCAAAAAGAGAGTGTCCTGACACCACACTACTGGATAAAGTAATTTTTTTGAAGGATTTCCATCCCTCGGTGACAAGCAAATTTTGCAGCTATGTAAGGATAAACTTCAACTTACTCAAACTCCCCCTTACCATTTATCTTTATCTTTCTCACTTTTCTTTTCTTCTCTAAATTTTCTTTCTATCTCCCCCATTATATGATAACCACATCTTTTAGATACATAAGGAAAACTTAATCTCCCCCTTTTTCAACATAATCCAAAGCACGGTGGGGGAACTTCCTTATGAGTTTTAGGAAGTTATGGGAGGAGGCTTAACATGGAGTTGCAGCCTTAGTTCAACAAACCTATCCTTTGACATTGCTTTTTTAAAAATATCAGCAATCTGATACTTTGTTGAAATATATTCCTGCAAGAAGTCTCCAGCAGCAGCTTTCTCCTTTAAAAAATGATACTTTATATCAATGTGTTTTGATCTTGAATGTTGAACAGGATTCTTGGAAAGATCAATAGCACTTTTATTATCACAGAGTATTTTCAAAGGTTTAGAAACTTTTACTTTCAAATCTTCCAGCTGGACTTTCATCCACATCATTTGAGTACAAGCCTGAGTAGCTGCAACATATTCGGATTCAGCTGTACTTAAAGTTACTGAACTTTGTTTCTTGTTGTGCCAACTCACACAACATTCCCCTAAGATAAATGTTCCTCTTGATGTTGATTTTCTATCATTACAATCACCAGCCCAATCAGCATCAGTATAACCATGAAACTTCATCTCATTGTTCCTCTTGTATAACAACCCATGTGAAGTCGTTCCTTTAACATATCTCAGAATCCTTTTAACTACCAACATGTGTGATTCTTTTGGATTACTTTGATACCGGGAACAGAGAGTCATAGCATAAGCAATATCAGGCCTTGAGGCTGTAAGATAAAGAATACTTCCTATCAACTTTTGAAATTCTTTCTGATTCAAACTATTCCCTGACTCATCTTTGCTCAACTTTGTGCTTACTGAAATAGGAGTTGAAACTTCCTTTGATTATTCCATCCCAAACTTCTTTAACAATTCCTTGGAATATTTTTCTTGGGATAAGAAAATATAGTTTCCTTGTTGTTGAACTTGTAATCCAAGAAAGAAAGTTAATTCTCCCAACATTGAAATTTCAAAATTTTCCTTCATCTCTTCAGCAAATTTTTCACAGACCTTTTCTTCATCCCCAACAAAAATTATATCATCCACATAAACAATTACAATTAAAGTTATAGAGTTAACATCTTTAACATACAAGTTTCTATCAACCTTTCCTTTAGAAAAGTTCATCTTTCTTAGAATTGTCAAGCTTAGAATACCATGCTCGTGGAGCTTGTTTCAGCCCGTACAAGGCTTTCTTCAATTTGAAAACTTTGTTTTCATCCTCATCAATCAAAAACCCACAAGGTTGTTCAATGTAAACTTCTTCTTCAATCTCGCCATTTAAGAAAGCTGATTTTACATCCATCTGATAAACCTTGTAATTCCAATGAGCAGCCACTGCAAGAAACATTTGGATAGTTTCCAACCTTGCTACGGAGGCAAAGGTTTTATCAAAATCTACACCTTCCACTTGTGTATATCCTTTGCACACAAGCCTTTCTTTGTTTATTGTAACTTCTCCATGCTCATTTAATTTATTTCTGTAAACCCACTTGGTTCCGATAACATTCTTATTTGTTGGCCTTGTAACAAGTTCCCATGTTTCATTCTTCTCAATCTGATCTAGTTTTTCATTCATAGAAACCACTAATTCTTTATATTTAATAGCTTTTGAGACTGATTCTGGTTCAACTTTTGAGATAAGGGAAGTCTGATTTTCTAATCTCAACTTTCTTCTTGTTTGAACTGGAGACTGCTGATCCCCAATAATATTTTCAAATTCAACATGTTTTTGTAAGGTAGGAAAACTCACATTTCCTTTCCCAGCATCACTTTCTTCCCCATGTGACTTATCTAAGTCACTTTCACTCTGGGGAGGATTCTCTGATTTATTTTCCTCAGTATTCTTAACAAACTTTGTGAAAGAACTTGGATTTTCAATTACCTTCACATCATATGATTCCAACAACTTCTGTAAACGTTTGTTCCATCACTTGTAACTTCTTCCATTTGGTGAATAACCCATAAATATTCCTTCTTCATCTTTCTCATTAAACTTTCCTAAGTCCGGATTTTTTATTTTGAGCAAGCATGGACTTCCAAAAACTTTTAAGTAATTAAAAGAAGATTTTTTGTTATACCAAATCTCATAAGGAGTCATGTTGGTTTCTGGTCTCAACAAGCATCTATTTTGAACATGTACAGCAGTGCTTACAGCTTCTCTCCAAAATAATTTTGAAAGTTTGTATTCTGATAACATACTTCTTCCCATTTACACCAAGCTTCTATTTTTCCTTTATGCTACTCCATTTTGTTGTGGAGTATAGGGAGCACTATACTGATGTTTGATACCATGCTTCCTTAGATAAGTTTCAAAAACATGGCTTGTGAATTCAGTACCATTTTCTGTTCTCAACTTCTTTATGGAAGCCCCCAATTCTTTCTCAACATCTCTTCTAAAGAATTTAAACATTTCAATAGCCTCTGACATATGCTTCATGAACATGATATTTGTTATCCGAGTTAAGTCGTCAATAAAAGTGATAAAGTATAAATCTACTTTTGTTTATTGATGTCTCATCGGCCCACACATATCGGAATGAATAAGCTCAATAGGTTTGTTAGATTGAATCTCAACTCTTTTATGACTTTTGTTAGTCATCTTTCCTTTCTGGAAAGTAATACAAACATCTTCATCTCTTCGTTTAAGTTCTGGAAAATTTCAAACATCATCAACTTTAGAAAGCTTACTCATGTTCTTCTACCCAAGGTGGCCAAGTCTTCGATGCCACAACTTATTTTCATCTTCAGCACTCAAATAACAAGAGTTGTTGGATTCTCCAATTTGAAAGAGATTCCCACTGGTTCTTTGTCCTTTTGTAATTACTTTTCCATTTTTCACACTTTTGATGATACAAGAATAATTTCTAAATATAACTTCTTTTCAATCATCACAAAGTTGACTTACACTAAGTAAGTTATGTTTTAGCCCATCAACAAGAAAAACTTCCTTAGATTTTAGTTTCTCTGCTTCAATATCTGCCATTCCGATTCCCTTAATTTTTAAGGAACTATCATTTCCAAAAGTAACTACTCCTCCATCATGACTTTCAACATGTTTCAAGATTTTTATATCACCTGTCATGTGTGAAGAACAACCACTATCAAGAATCCATGGTTTGTTCCTCTTACTTGCTTTTAAGGTTGTCTCAACAACAAAAGCTCTTTCATCAACTTTCTTATCATAAGAAACTTATTCTGGAAGGAGTGTCATACATCGTTCGGCATGATGACCAACCTGATCACATCTTCTACAAACTTCTTCCAAACATTCAAATTGATTCTTTGTTGGAATATTTCTAACATCTTGATAATTCACCTTTTCAACTTTCTGTGAGTACGGAAAGTCACTCATCCTTATTTCACTATTTATCCCACTTTGCTCAAACCTTCTTCCAGGTAGAGATAAATTGTGCCAACAATTATAAGCTCTATGCCCATATATACCACAGCACCAGCAATATCCCTCAAATCTTGATTTTCTATTAAAGAATGATCTTTCTTTATAGAAACTTTGTTGAGGTTGATGACTTTTTTCAGCTCTAGAAAACTCAGAATGTAGGGCATCTCTTCTTTTGAGTGAGTCTTCTACTTTTGAAGGTTTTATAGGTTTCTTATATCCTTTATCCACCCAAGATTTACTAATACTTCTTTCAAAACCTGAAATGTTAGAAGAATCAGATGAAACATTATTTTTGGTAAGAGAAGATTTCACCTGATTCTCGTAATGAGCCTTCATAGCATTTTTAGAGGTCTCGACTTTTACTTCTATAGCTTTGTTGAAGTTTTAAATCATTTTCCTCAGAGTATTTTCAGAATCAAGAAGTTTTAATTTCACATTGTTGACTTCTTCTTCCTTAGCTTCCAACTTCTTTCTAAGATCTTCAATCATCTTTCCTTGTTCACCAATTCTAAGTTTGTAACTTAAAATTTCTTGAATGTATTTATCTTCCTTCTTGGTGATATCTTTACTTCCATCATGAACTTATTCATGATTTTTCTTCATCACGTGAATTTATTTCTTGAGAGATTTGTTTTGCTCAAGACATGCAAGAAGTTCGGATCTTAGTTGATATTCTCTGTAAGATTCTTCACCACCTTCTTCACTCTCTGAGGAAACATTTGTCTTCTCAACTTTTTCAATGAAGGTTCTGAACCTTTCTTTGCTTTCATCTTCCAAGGAATCATTGTCAGATGATTCTGATTCAACCTTCTTGCTCAACATACTTCTTTTCTTTCCTGAAAACTTCTTATTGAATTCTTTTGAAGTCTTCTCTTATTTCTCATTCTTGTTATACTTCTTCCACTGAGGATTCTCATTAGAAACATCTTGATATTCACCAACTTTCTTCTTAGGGAAATTCATAGAAAAGTGTCCTATTCGACCACACTCAAAACATTTGAGAGGAAGTTTCCCTCCATACTTTACTCTTCCTCTTCGATAGTTCTTGGATATGAGAGACATGATTTTCTCATTCAACTCTTCATCTTCCTTATCAATGGACTCATAAGAATCAGCTTCATCATCATCTTGGATTTTCATCTTTCTCATAGCTTCAAAATCCATTTCATCTTTCATCTTCTTCTTAAAGATTGGAGCTTTCATCATTTCATAAGCAACAAGAAAGTTATGCAGTTCATCAAGAGATAAATCATCCTTATCTTATAAAGCTGAAATTTTAGAGTCAAACCTGTCTGGAATGTTTCTCCTGATTTTCTTCACAATTGTAGAATCTTCCAGGTCTTCTCTGAATCCCCTGATGTTGCATACAATTTCATTAACTCTGGTGAAGTATTCATCAATTGTTTTGTTATCTCTCATCCTGATGTCTTCAAACTTACTACGCCAGATTTGTAGCTTGGCCTCCTTGACTTTTGTGTTTCCTTCAAAAACAATTTCTAGCTTGTCCCACATGCTTTTTGATGTTGTGAGACCCATCACCTTCTGATAAACATTTTCTGATAAAGACATGAGAATATCATTTCTATCCTTTCCATCGACTTCTAAGTTTCTCTTATCAGCAAATGTCATAGGAGCATTTTTCTCAATAGGGGGAAAGCCAATAGTAGCAGCATCAACAAATTCAAGGCCGAGAGATAGGAGATAAAGGATTCATCCTATTTTTTCACCCATAATAATTCTTGCCATCGAACGTAGGAACTCCTCTACTGTTGACAGAATTGATATTCTCCATGATAAAGATTAAACAAGGTAACCTCCTCTGATACCACTTGAAGTTCCAAGGATCGAATAACAACTGAGAAGGGGGGGTTGAATCAGTTGTTAAACTTTTATAAGTTTCAAAACTTTAAGAAACTTAACCCTTTCAACCTGTTAAGATTTGTTTCCTTATCAACCTTCAGCAAGAAACTCAAGCAAGAAATAAAGGTAAATCAAGAAAGACACACAAGATCTACAAGGTTCGGCCTCAATAAGAGAACCTACGTCCTTGCCATAGCCACTCCCATGGGTCTATAGAAATCCACTAAAATGAAGAAGTGAATACAACTTGTGCCAACTCCTGTTGAACACATTCTATCTCTCGATAGGAAAGTTTATACTGACTCTCGTCAGTTTACAATGTCTTCTTAAAGAACAAATGAGCCAAATATATAAAAAAAACTTTGTTAAGCTGCTCTAAAAATGCTCACTCTGAATACTCACTCCAAATAATCAATCCGATAAAATGATTCTGCACAAATAATCACTCTGAAACTTCAATCTGATTTTCTGAAATCGGTCTTCTCAGCAAGAAAATATGATTCAGCAAAAATACCCACTCCAAATCTTCAATCCGGAAATATGATTCCGCACAAATGATCACTACGAATCTTCAATCCGATTTTCTGAAATCGATCTTCTTAGCAAGGAAATATGATTCAGCAAAAATACCCACTCTGAATCTTCAATCCGGAAATATGATTCCGCACAAATGATCACTTCGAATCTTCAATCCGATTTTCTGAAATCGGACTTCTCAGCAAGGAAATATGATTCAGCATCTCTTCTTCCCAATCACTAAATAAAACTTCTTCAAGATGGTAGATTCTTTTCACTTCGAATTCTCCAGTGCTCCGCCTTTTCCGCGTGTGTAGAAAGTTATATATGAACAAATGATCAGAGCACATATTTATAGGCAAATCGAAAAATAAAGGCAGGAATCTTGAAAAACTTTCCTGCTTCCTTAAATTTCAAAAACTCCGTGAATCTCTCGCATTCAATCTTCAATATTTGAATTCTTCAAATCTCATTAAATTTCTATGAGATTTAATCAAAGTTAAAATTCTGGTTTTCTTGAACTCAGAATTGTCATTCCGAATTTCTCAGCATATTGCTCAGGATTGTCATTCCGAATTTCTCAACAAGTAAACTCCTAAATTTTGGCTCAGGAGGTAGACTCTGAACTTCTGGCTTAACAAGTAGACTTAGAATTTTCTTATTCATGAAGTACACTATGAATTTTGGTTCAGGAAGTACACTCCGAAATTTTGGTTCAGGAAGTACATTCTGAATTTCTAGCTCAGGAAGTACACTCCGAAATTTTGGTTCAGGAAGTACATTCCGAATTTCTGGCTTAGGAAGTACACTCCGAAATTTTGGTTCAGGAAGTACATTCCGAATTTATGGCTTAGGAAGTACACTCTGAAATTTTGGTTTAGGAAGTACATTCCAAATTTCTGGCTCAGGAAGTAAACTTCGAATTTTTGGTTCAGAAAGTACATTCCGAAATTCTGGCTCAGGAAGTACACTCCAAAAATTAAGCTCAAAAATTAGACTACGAACTTCAGCTTCAGGGAGTAGACTCCGAACTTTCTGACTTCTAGAAGTAAACTCCAAACTTTCTGACTTCTAGAAGTAGACTCTGAACTTTTTGGTTTAGGAAGTAGACTCCGAACTTCTGGTTCTGAACTTTCTCAGAATTTTGCAAAGAGAAACAACATCAATCTTCTTCACCATTTCTTCAACAGATTTTATCATGAAACTTTTCATGATTTGTGAGAACTTTAAGATCATTAAATCATCGTCTGATTTAGTTAAGAAAGTTTGAGATACTTTCTTAACTTCTGACTTCTTATTCTTCAATAAAATCTTCTTTAAGGAAATCTCCAGCAACCAGCAACTTCAACTTTCTGTAACTCAAAAACATTCTTCAACAAAAAGATTAGTTGTCAACCAATAAAAAACTTTGTTAAAACAAAACACCACACAGGTTCTTCATAATCAAAATACAAAATCTATAAAATTCAAAAAATACAAAAAAAATAATAAGATTAAATATAGTATACAGAAAGATAAAGGTAAAACACACGATATGGTGAATTAGTTTGCTTATATTTTTAAAGAAAATGGTTTTATTTATTGGTTTTAAGAATGATTAATAATTATATTTGGGTTTTGAGGATAGTTTGGAGAATTCGTTAATGAAAGTGAAGCAGATTGGTTTGTCTGATATCAAGTTTGAAAGTATTATAGAGTTTTGTAGATTCAGGGTTTTGGTGAAATTAGATTTGGAATTTAAATTAATTTTAAACATTGGTTTCAGATTCAAGATTAGTTAGATATAATGGTCATGAAATCCCCTCCTTAATGTAATAATTCCCCTTTTCCCATGGTTAGGTAATTTAGGGCATCACCGAATCGAGTTTTTCTTGATAACAATTTTAAACCTGATTACCCAAAATTTGATAATGGTTATTCCTCAATTTTGGTAATCAGTTTCACAATTAAATAATTTATTTAGATTCAAATATCAATGGTTATGATAAAATGAAAATTAGGAGAATGGAAGTTTATTCAAAATTGTAGCAACCTTAAAACATGAACAAAAATAATGAAATAAAATTCAATAGAACCTTCCCCCTTCAGCTACATTACCCTAGAACAATGAGGGATTTACCCCCTCATCCTATTGATGAGGGATTAAGGGGAAGGAAGAAATAAAAATAATACATAATGAAAGTATATATGAAGTGTGGTAGAGGACCCTGCATAACACTTCTTCTCAACCAAAGCTTTGGTCTCTGAAATTCATCTGGTAGCAGCAATATAAATCTTTATTTATACAACTCCTCAGGGATAATTTTTCATTTAAGTCGTCATTAATATGTCCCATAATAGTGGTATGGATATTTTAGTAATTAAATGGCTACCCAGGTCATATATGATTTAGTTTTCCATCAAAATCCCATAGAAAAATTTACTCACTGGGTCTGCCTGGAAACTTTCAAAGCATGAAAGTTAGTCTCATTCCCTGAATATTTAGGCTCCAAATCTAATTTTCTTTATGTCATGTATTCTATCATGCCTTGTAATATTTTCAAATTCTATAATTTTTTCACAATGTTAATCTTATTTCTAGCACCATAATATTTGTTTCACCCTGGTTCTTTTGTTTCGTGCCCTGGAAATGTTACATAGGAATCTGACGTCATGGGATTCCATATTTAATGAGAAATAACTATATCTTATGGATTTTTTTTAACATTTTCTAAAAATAATTTAATTTTACAAAATATGAAAAAAAAATCATTAAATAAATAGTAAATAATAAATAATTTATATATCAAAAGTGGTGAATTTTAATGCTAAAAAGTATTCATAGAATGGGCATATCAAATCCCCTACACTTGAATTAATACTTGTCCTCAAGAATGGAATTTCAAGATACTACAATGGAGTCTCCCCATATCATTCTTTAAATTCAATGTAAATAAAATAAATTGATAAAATGGTAAATTAAATATTTAATAATTTCACATGAAAATTCATCAACACATAATTTTTCAAAGAAAAAAATCAATCAAGTATTTTAATTATTATATTTTGAAATATAAAGGTCTTTTATTCATCCATTTTCATTTTTTAATTCATTATTAATATGAATTCCTTTCAAAATTTACCTTGATCTGATTTTTCCACTCATCATTAGGGTATAATTGTAAAAATATTTTATCATATACCTCAAGAACATGTAACATACCATAAGCTTGTAAGGAATCTAGAATCTCTACCATGTAAAGGAAAAAAATAACAATTAATCATGAGGAAATCACCATTTAGTATCAAATGACTATAAGGATTCTAGTAAGGTAGGTAAATGATGTAAAAATTAAAGATCAGAATGTATGTTTGACTCTAAAGAATAATAAATGATATAAAAAGATAATTTCAATAAAAATATCCCTTTAAATATTTCATCTCTCTCTTCCCCCAAAAAATATCAAGGTGGGATCATGATAAAAGTAATCCCAATGAATAAATAATCCTCTCTTTCTATTTTTTGCTTTTCTTGTTTTGAAAATTGTGTTTAAGAAAAATATCACATCCACCATGTGACCATATATGATCAAAATATCATCAATCGGGTAATTGTAATTTTTTATCCTCATAAGGCACACCCCAATTTTTTTTATATTATATTTTTTTAATCAAGAGAGGTGATTAATGATAATGTATAGTGAATGATATCAATGTCACTCCCCAAATCATAATGAAAACCCCCAACAATTTATAATTAATGAAATATATCCTTATCAACCACAAAAAGACTCTCCCCATAATTATTCTTTTGAATATCATGAAATATATTTATAAGAAGGTTGAAATGGATAAAATAGGATTGTAACTAATCTCATATCCTAATAAGGCTATTCATGGATTATATGGGATTAAAAATGATTAATGTAAGGTGGTTACAAGGATAAAAGGTTAAATAAAAGATGCCTCAATAATATTAAAGATAATTCTATTCAGTCATAAATTTGATAAGATGCTAAGAAGGTTCTATAAGAGAATATGCCCATGTCTCATAGGAAATATATGAAACAAATAATGAGAAATATTATGTTCATATGATTTATTGGGAATGAGACTAATGGTTGGGAAATATACTCATGGATATTCATATGAATAATAAAATAAATTAATACAAATATCATAAATTCAAGTTATAGCCAATTCTCAAAAAAAAAATTATAAAAATTAACATGCTCCCTAAATAATGATTTTTCAAATACAAAACCACATTCTTTTCTCTACTAATTATTTCCACCATTTTTATCATTCATATTTATTAAAAAATAATTTCAAAAATCATGAAATGGAAATTATCCTAAGTTTTTTATATCTCCTAGTTCGATTGAGTAAAGCAATAATCATGTGTGGACATGAAATTAGCAGTTAAAATATTTTCAAAAAAATAAATGTTGGTAAAAAAATAGAAAAATTCAGAATTTAATCGGTTTCTCCCCTTTCAATTATGCTTTGAAGTTGGTTGTGTAGGTTATTCCTGCTTCTAATCCAGATATTGATTTTTTTTAGGATGTGTATTCTCTAGATTTCATGTAGTGAATTTGGTTAATGATGTGTATTGGTCTTGCAGATTCATTCCATGCTACCTACTACTTTTTTATCATTTCTTTGATGTTCATGCATAATAAAAACGAATAAATGAAGGTACAGGCCATTATTAATTAAATTTAAATGATCTTGTGGGAGAGTTCATGTACTCCTCAAAGAAATAGAAAATAAATTAAGAAAAAATCCTAAAAACTAAGGTTTTTTTCCCAAAATATCTTTTTTAAACGTCGTTGGCTCGAGATTACCTCCTTTAGATTTATCTCATGTGATGGATGGTTAGAATGATTTTACATGGTTAGGGTGCATAAATGGTCTCAGTTGTGACATTTCCACCTAGGTCTATCCTTTTCATCCCTCTCTAAATAAATTAACTCTTCCTATTAGTAGTAATTTCTTTATTTCCATTGGGTTGATCCACCATTTCTTCCTTAATCATGTAAAACTAAATGGATGGTCATGTATAATCCATACCTATTGAAATTTTTCAACTAGGTGGATTCGGTCTCTTTTATAGTGTATTGGTATAGCTTCTCAGCTTCTCTTTCTCCTTCTCAGTACTTTTATTTTTAGTATCCTCTTGCATAATAGTATCTACCTCGTATACTTATTTAACTTTAATGATATCTTCAACTTCAAGTATTTTTTCATCTCCAAATTCATTGTCTTATCTCACATCATAGTTTTTCATTTCCTAATGAATATTGAAACTCAATTTTTCCTAACCAAATCTTATACAAAGTTCTCCACTTTGTATGCCTATCAATATGCATCCATGGGATAAAAATGGTCTCCCTAAAATGAGTGGAGTCCACCCCTATTCCATATCCAACACTAAAAATTTGATGGTAAAGAAAAATTTATTGAATTTGATCATAATATCTTTGATTACCCCTATGAGTACTTCACTATTGAATCTTCCAATTATAGTTCAACTCATGTGAGCTTTAGGCCCTCGAATCCCATACTCTTGAAAGTGGTGTATGACATGATGTTGACACTCTCACCTAAGTCACATAAATATTTTCAAAATTTATTATCTCTAATAAATATAGGAATTTAAAAAATAACTGGATTGTGTTGTTTCTTAGGTAGGTCCTTTGATACCACCGCCAAACACTCTCATGTGAGTGGAATTGTGCTAATTTCCTCCATATTCTTCTTATTAGTCACTAATTTTTCATGAATTTTTCCTATTTCGGCATGTTTGTGAGAGCCTCTACAAAAGGGATATTAATCTATAGTTTATTAAAGTGTTCCATGAATTTACCTTTCTTCGCATAGATCATTACTTGCACTAGTTTTCCGGGAAAAGGTCATCTCAGCTTCCACTGTGGTGGTTCTTATAAATCTTATTTCTCTCTAGATACTTAATTTTCACTCTTTTCTAGATCTTATTTCTTTTATTCTTGTACTTTTCTTGGTTTGGGATGATCATGAGTGACTTCTCCACTCCTCGAAGCAATGACATTCAAATATTTACATGGGTGAACTTCAGGGCATCTAGGAAGTTCTCCTTATTGACTCCCTCTATGTAATTCAGTGCTTTTCTCTACTTGATGCTTCAAATATCATAATGCGGCCTTCTATATCATAGATTATTCCTTTATTTAATTGATTACCACCCTAGTCATGGTCATGAATGTATCCAGTGAATCTTTAATTGTATGGACCATACTTTTTAGTGTTGTCCCTTAGGGTGCTTTTTGTTGATACCCCTATTTCCTTTGTTGATACCCTTGTTCTTGCAGTTGTTGTTATATGTACCCTTGAAATTTATTTTGTCTATTATAATCAATGTAATTTTTATCCTCCATATGAATACCTTGGGGGTTCTGAAAATCTGTCATTGTATCCATTTTTCTTATCATGGATTCCATTTATGTCACCATACAGACATTATTATTATTGATCATGTGGACACCTCTTCATTGCATACCTTCACCTTTCCACTATAATTTTTTTCTCTCCATTTCATTAAATAGGCTATAGCTCTCAGTAAATTTCATCATCATCAATCCTCTAACTACAACATCAATAATTGTCCTATTTCCTGGTAAAAATTCTTATAAAATGTTTGTATTAGTAACCGTGGATCTATACCATGATGAGCGAATTTTTGAGTCATGTATTTGTAATTTTTTAAAGAATATTATAGTAATTATTCTTCAAATTGACCAAATTTAAGAATATTTAACTGTATATCAATCAATACAAATGGTGTGAAGAAGCAAGAGATAAGTTCCTTGAAAAATCATCCCATGTGGTGGTGGAATGAGTGGGAAAGATCTGAATCCACTCACGAGATCAATTCAATAATGAAAATCAAAAGAGGAGAATCCTTACTACATCACTTGAGAAATTTTTGAACTAGGAAGGGTCCCATAGCTTGAGAAATCATCACAAATTCATGTTTAGATCTTAATAAGGTAGTCTGGTGAAATTATCACTATTTCATATCATATGTATTATTTCAAGTTTGATTTCAATATAGTTTGCTACAACAGGAGGCACTAGGATGCTCGGTTGTAGTCTTGTATTGGATGGCCTCTTGTAGTCAGAGAGCATACACAACCTCGAATCTCTTTGCAGAACTCCTCCATCACCTTTTTGTATAGCATCCATAGTCACTGTTTTTTATTTCTCAATCTTTATTTCTAGTTCTATACCGAATAAGAGGGTTTATTTACTTTTTGATCAGGTTCATTGGTTGTGTATAAAAATTTATAATCTATAAATCTACAACATGAAAGAAACTTACATAAAATAGAAAAAAATTAAAAAAATTAAAATTAAAATTAAAAACCTAAAAACTACTTTGCAACCATACCTAGAAACAGATCCAGTTTTGATATGCCTGTGGGGCATTGTAATTTTTCTACAAGACTGATCAAAATAAAAAAATTATAAACTCAAAAAATGTAGAAAAAATTAGATTAAATATAGTATGCATAAAAATCGAGGTCAAACCCATGAGATGATGATTTTTTATGTTTTTAAATAAAATGGTTATACTGATTGGTATTAATAAAGGGGAATAATTATATTTAGGTTTTAAAGATAGTTTGATGAAAGAAAGAATCAAAATCAAAGTAGGTTGGTTTGTTTTATATTAGGTTTAAATTCATGTTAGGGTTTTTTAGTTTCAGGGTTCAGGTGAAATTAGATTTAGAAATTAAAGGATTTTTTATTATTGGTGTTAAAGTTAAGATGAGGTAGATTCAATGGTCATTAAATCCCCTCCTTAATATAAAAATTCCCCTTTTCCCATGGTTAGGTAATTTAGGGTGTTGTCGAATTGATTTTGTCTCGATACCAATTTTAAACAAGATTACCCTAAATTGGAAAATTATCATGCTTAAAATAGGGAAATCAGTTGTGTAATTGAAAAATTATTTTAAATTCAAATATCAGTGTTCATGATAAAATCAAAAGAAATAATTGGAAGTTTATTCAGAATTGAAGCAACCATACTACATGAAGAAAAATAAAGATATAAAATCCAATGAAACCTTACCACTTTGGCTACATAACCCTATAATAAGGAGTTATTTACCCCCTCATCCTAGTGATGAGGTATTAAGAGGTATGGAAGAAAAAAATAAGACATGAAGAAAGTAGATATGTAGTGTGTTGGAGGATCCTGCACAACACAACTTCTTTCCCTAAGCTTTGGTCTCTGAAATTCTTCTAATAGAAGCATCATAACTCTCTCTTTATAGAACTACCTAGGGATCTTTTTTCATTTAGGTTATCACTAATATGACCAATAATGGATCCATGAGTCTTTTTGGGCATTAAATAGATTCCTAGGTCATATATGGTTTAGTTTTTCATCGAAATTGCATAGAAAACTTTCCCCACTGGGTCTTCCTGGAAACTTTCACAGCATGAAAGTTGGTTTTATGTTATGAATATTTAGGCTCCAACTTTGATTTTCTTCACATCTTGTATTCTCTTAGGCCTTTTAATATTTTCATGTCCTTTAATGTTTTCACAATGTGAATATTCATTTTTCAATTCCAACAAATTTGTTTCTCCCTGGTTCTTTAGTTTCATGCCCAAAAAGTGTCCCATAGGAATCCAATATCATGGGATTCTATCTATAAGTGTAAATAATGGTCTCTTTTGGATTATTTTTCTTATTTTCCATAAAACATTATATCCTGCTCAATATGAACAAATTCATTAAATAAAAAGGTAAGAATAGATCATTTATATATCAAAATTGGTGGATTTTAATGCTAAAAAGTATGCATGAAATGGGCATATCAAAAATAAAATTATTAAAAATTATATAACCTTATAACATAAAAATAATATATACATTAGTCAGTCATTTCAACATCATTCATCACACAATAATCTAAGCATGTTTTTTGGATAGTTATTATGTTCTACATAATGAAAATTTATCTATAACTATATCTAATAATTAATATATATATATATATATATTACCTATTTTTAAATATCAATATATATATATTTACATTTTTGTATTTAATGATGTCTTTTAAATATGCCTAATATTATTTTTAAAATATTATATTTATATATTATATTCAAATAATATAACATATATTATCTGAGAAAAGATATGCCATTTTATATTTAATTTACAATATACATGTTTGTATGTAATTATTATTACTAATATATTTTTTAAAAATAATTAACTAAAATACTTTTATTTATCTATGCATCTAATAATATATTTTTTATTTATTTAATTTTCAATCTACAATATATATACATTTAAATATATTCAATTGTATTTATTTATATTTTAAAATATAATTATATATATATATTTGTAAGAAACTATAGTTTCCTAAATAAAAATATTATTATTTTATATATAACTACCCAAAATATTATTATTAGTAAATTTTTTAAATTTTATTAACAAAAGTAATATTATTTTCACATAAATAACCAAATTGTTTTTGTAAAATTATGTTACTTTCAAGGAAATATAGGGTATGTTAAGGGCACTCTCAATGATCTGGATTCTACTTATTTCTATCATTTTGGGTCTCTCTCTTCTAGGTGGTCTGGTAGGGAAATGGGATGGAAACCAGATCTTGCTAAAATTCAATAATATAGAAGAGTTATCTCTAGATGAAGCTCTATCATGTTTGATGGGTTTGAGACACATAGAACTCCTGAGACTAACAAACTCAAATACATGAAGGGTGAACACATCCAATGTAGGTATGTCTCTTTGGAAGGACCTTCTAATGAGGTGAATAAATATGGTATTCAAAAAAATTTGAGTATGATCATGCCTTTAGCTTTGAAGGAACAATGTTATGGTCACTCAAATTCTTTTAAAATGGGATACTCTAATGCTAGTAAGAGGGGAACTTCTTCTTCCTAAGATCAGGCCTCTTCTAAGGGATTCGAAGAACACACCCAATATATTGAAGGGAAATTGAGATGTTAGGTCCGCACTTAAAACTCATCTGACTTACTCAATCCAAATTCTATTATCTAAAGTAAGCTCTAGTTCTTGAGAACTGTATCACTTCCAAGCTGGTGGTGGCGGCAGCTGATATTGAGAATGTATCTATTGAGACATACTCATATGATCAAGGAAATTAGTGGAAAAAAGTCATAACTTGGAGGAGAGGTTGACATCCTCATTTTTGGGGAGATTCTAGGGCCTCTCATAACATGAGTCTTCGATCCTGGACTCAATTTTAAGGATTTTTCATGTTTCTTGACCCGTTGACTCGTTTTTTTTTTGTTACTTTCAATATAATAAAATTATATATGTATATATACATTTTTTGAAGTAATTAAAATTTCGAAAATTTAAATAATTATAGAGTACACATAATTACTCAGAATATAAATTATTTATAATTAATATAATTTAAAATTATTATTAATGTTATTTTTTTAGTTTTATTAACAAAAATATTTTTATTTATATATATCGAATAATATATTGTATGTTTAAATAAATTTAAATATGATAGATAATGTAACATAGACACATATATATTATTATATTCAAATAATTTTGATAATATTTTTAATAAATGATTACTAATAATTTAATTTTTATAAAATATTAAAATAGATTCACTTTATTTATCTATGTATCCAATATTATATTTTTTATTTATTTTAATTTAA
The DNA here is from genome assembly GCA_963277665.1 of Viscum album. Taxonomy (NCBI): domain Eukaryota; kingdom Viridiplantae; phylum Streptophyta; class Magnoliopsida; order Santalales; family Viscaceae; genus Viscum; species Viscum album. The sequence goes on along the minus strand of OY728139.1, from coordinate 462,643,146 downwards.
ATATACTATATAATATAATCTAGACATAAAAATATATTTAAATCCAATTATTCAGAATTTAAATTACAAATATATTCATTTTTTAAACAATAATATTTCCCAAAATATAAATTATATTATCTTATACACAAAATTTAAATTATGCAAACACCAAATTTATATTTTATAAATCATTCAATATAAATTAAATCATACAAAGGAAAATATTTCATACATAAATTAAATTAAACAAATAACATTAATCCATACATTCATACGATCATACGATCGTACCATTTAATTAAATAAATCATACAAATAAAATAAATATAGAAATTAGAAAAATAAAATAAAAATAAAAATTTTACCTTCTCAGAATTTGGAAATTAATATGTTGAGAAAGATATGTGATGGAGATTCATTGAATAATCTAAGGTAAGAATATGATAAATAGAGGGGGTCTTCATTTTATAGTTTTTTTACAGTGGGAGGCATGAACCTCGTTCATGATTCATGTGTATTGATTAAAAGGACATGTGAACCTCGTCCACACTTCTTGGCCATTGTGGAAAGTGTGAACAAGGTTCATGCCTCCATCAAATGTGTTTTCCAAATACATAAAACTCTATCCTTTTTTAAGGAAAGTAAAACCTATTAAAACAAACTCATGGAAAACCCTTTCCTGGAGTTATTTTAGAGACATCAATGGATCAAGGATTGATTTTTTTATATAAAATTTTTAAAAATCCTAAAATTAAGAAGATAAAATTATAAAATATGGAAGAATTATTTTCATGAGATAAATAATTTTTTATATAGTCGGTGGTCAAAAAAGGGATAGGGAATAATCTAATGATGAGATGGATCTCTGTCTGATGGTGAACTAGGTCGGTATCTGGCAGTTTAGGAGTTTCAGGGATCGGCATAGAGTAAAGATCGTAGAGTAGTGATAGGGAAAAGTGATGATGGAACAAAGCTTGTGGATGACGGTGGGGAGGTGATAGTGGAAGATCTCAATTATGTAACAAATCTCGTCAATGGGTTGTGAGTACACTATAAAATACGAGGCCTTTAACAGTGCTAAACAAGGGCTTTGTCTGTGTAAAAAATCATCGACTGCCTAAGCACCATTAAAACTGTGGGGCCTTTTTCAGGGCTAAAAAATGTATTCATAAAGGGTAACTTTATCAACTCTTTATTCTAGCACTGATAAAGTGGGTTTTTATTAGTGATTTCTTTTATATCACTAAAAAGGGGGAATTTATCAGGGATTTTTACAGTGCTGATAAAGGAGGCATTGGAGGTGTTTTTCAAGCACTGATAAAGGAAGACTTTATTAGGTCTTTTTCTAATATTGATAAATACCATATCAGCTACTACACAGCTACATCTCTACAACATCCATGCAGCTTCCCTATAAAAACAAACCAAATTAGAATACATAAATAGAGATAAAAATATATAAAAAATTTAATTGGAATACAAATATCACATTGCACTATCATTTAAATTCAAAAATTACATACAAAATATTTTCTTCAATGAAAATTTAAAATTATTCAAAAAACTACAACCCATATACAAAATCAAAACTATAATAATTTTTCAAATGATTAATCTCCATATAAAAGCTTATCCCTACAATGACCAATGTTTATTTTAGTAATAGTAAATAAAAAATTAAAAAAATATTATATAATCCAAATATGATAAATTATATTGTTATTTATTGTATATATTAATGATATTATTAGTTAATCATGCATTGGATTGATGTGTGGTTAATTTCTACACATCACAAATGAATAGTGGATCATCGTACTAAAGTTTGAAAATATTCTGAGCTTGTTTTATCTGTTTTTGATATGTGATACATGTTTTAAACAAAAATGACACTTTTATATTAAAAACATGCACTTTGAGTCATACCATAATATGTAATATTGTCATGTGGTCAATACCTACATGTCATAAATAGTTTATGGATGATTTTCCTAAATTTTTAAATCAATATGATCTCGTTTGATTAGTTTTATCTATTTAATATGCATTTTAAAATAAAATGACACTTTCATATTGAAAACATTCACCCCAAGTCACACCGACCATATCATGTGTCGGATTGATATGCAGTCGATTCCAACATGTCTCAAATTAATTATGGATCATTTTTATAAATTTTAAAAAAAATTAAAGCCTTTTTTCCTTTTTTCGGTTATTGACGTACATTTTAAACTAAAAATGATACTTTTATATTGAAAGCAAGTACTTTGTGTCCTATCATCCACATCATGCATTATATTGACATGTGGTTGATTCCTATATTTCAAAAATTAATTATGGATCATTTTCCTAATGTTTGAAAACAATATGATCTCATTTTCTTGTTTTTTTCTTTATAATGTGCATTTTAAACTAAAATGGAACTTTTATATTGAAAACATGCACTTCGAGTCAGATATGCCACATCATATGTCGGATTTATGTGTGGTCGATTCTAACACATCATAAATTAATTATGGAGCATTGTCCTAATTTTTGAAAATAATACGAGCATGTTTACTCATTTTTGGTTGGTGACGTATGTTCTAATCTAAAATGAGACGTTTATATTAAAAACACACACTTTGAGTCATACCATCCACATTGTGTGTCAGATTGACATTTTTTTTATTAATACATGTCAAAAATGAATTATGGATCATTGTCTTAATGTTTTAAAGAAATATTAGCTTGTTTTCTCGGTTTTGGCTATGTGATGTGCATTTTAAACTAAAATGACACTTTTATATTGAAAACATGAACTTTGATTCATACCAACCACATTGTGTGTTGTATTTACATTGGTTTGATTCCTATATTCTACAAATAAATTATGGATCATTTTCATAAATTTTGAAAATAATAGAAATTTTTTTTCCTTGGTTTTAGCTACGTGATGAGCGTTTCGAACAAAAATGACACTATTATATTGAAAACACATACTTTGAGTCATACCAACCACATCCTATGTCATATTGATGTGAAGTAAATTCATAAAAGTAAAAAAATTAAATATAGATCATTTTTCTAATTTTTGAAAACAATCCAAGTTCGTTTTCTTGGTTCTGTCTATATGATGTGTGTTTTAAAATAAAATGGAACTTTTATATTAAAAACACACACTACGAGTCATATCGACCACATCATGTGTTAGATTGACATGTGATCAATTACTACACATAAAAAATGAATTATGCATCATTTTGATAAAGTTTGAAAATAATAAAATCTCATTTCCTTGGTTATGGCTATGTGATGCGCATTTTGAACTAAAATGACACTTTTATTTGGAAAACATGCATATCAAGTCATACCAGCCACATTGTGTGTCATATTAAAATTTCATATATTCCTACACATCAAAAATTAATTATGAAACCTTTTAAAAAAAATTAAAATAATCTGAGCTTATTTACATTTTTTGTCTAAGTGACATGCCATTTAGACTAAATTGACAATTTTATATTGAAAATGCACACTTCGAGTAATATCGGCCATATCATGTGTCTTATTGACATGAGATATCTGAATAAATTTCAAAAATGATTTATTAAGTGTTTTTATAAATTTTAAAAATAATCCAATATCATTTTCTTTTTTTGGATAGTGGTGTGTGTTTTAAAGCTAAAAAGACACTTTTATATTCAAAACACTCACTTTGAGCCATACCGGCTAAATTGTTCATTGGATTCATATGTTTTGGATTACTACACATTAAAAATGAATTATGGACTATTATCCTAATGTTTTAAAACAATCTAAAATCATTTTCTTTGTTTTGGATACATGATGTGCATTTTAAGCTAGAATGTCACTTTTTTATTGAAAACACGCGCTTCGAGTCATACTGACCACATCATGTGTCAAATTGTTGTGTGGTTGAGACCAAAAAATAAAAAGTGAATTATAGATCATTTTACTAAATTTTTAAAAAAAAATATGAGCTTGTTTTCTTGGTGTTTTCTATATGATTAGTGTTTTGAACTAAAATGTCACTTTTATAAACATGCACTTCAAGTCATACCGACCACATCATGTGTAATATTAATGTGTGATCGATTCCTACACATAAAAAATGAATTATGGATAATTTGTAAAATGTTTCAAAACATTATGAGCTCCTTTCCTTTTTTTTAGACTATGTGTCACGCGTTTGAAACTTAAATGACACTTTTTATTGAAAACATGCACTTTGAGTCATACCAGCCAAAACATGTGTTGGATTGATTTGTGGTCAACTCATACATATAAAAATGAATTATATATCATTTATAAAAATTTTGAAAAAAATATAATATTTTTTTCCCATTTTTGGTTAGTGACACATGTTTTAAACATAAATGACACTTTATATTAAAAACATGTACTTTATGTCATGCTAGCCACATCATGTGTTTGATCGATGGGTAGTTAATTAATAAAAGTAAACAATGAATTATAGATCATTTTTATAAAGTTTTAAAATTACTCATTTTATTGGTTTTGGCTATGTGATTCACATGTCAAACTAAAATGGCAATTTTATATTGAAAATACGCACTTCGAGTCATACCGACCACATCATGAATCAGACTAACATGCGGTCGATTCATACATGTCAAAAATAAATTATTTATCATTTTATTAAAGTTTTAAAATAATAAAAGATTGTTTTTTTGGTTTGGGATATGTGATGTTCATTATGAACTAAAATGGAGCTTTTATATTCAAAACACCTACTTTGAGTCATACTGACCACATCATGGGTAGGATTGATGTGTGGTCAATTCCTACATGTCACAAATAAATTATGGAGAATTTTTATAAGTTTTTAAAGAAATAATATCTCGGTATCTTGGTTTTGGATATATGATGTGTATTTTAAACTAAAATGGAACTTTTATATTGAAAACACAAACTTTGAGTTATACCAGCCACATCATGTGTCAGATTGATTTGTAGTCAATTACTACATGTCACAAGTGAATTATGAATTTTTTTCCTAATGTTTGAATATATTCCAAGTGTGTTTGATCATTTTTGGCTAGTGATTCGCATTTTAAACTAAAATGACACTTTTATATTGAAAACACACACTTGGAGCCATACCAGTCACATCAGACATCATATTGACGTGTCACTGATTTCTATACATCACAAATAAATTATGGATCATTTTAAAAAAAATTGAAAATAATAAAATCTATTTTTATTGGTTTGGCTATGTGATGCATGTTTTAAACTAAAATTTCACTTTTATATTGAAAACATACACTTCAAGTCATACCAATAATATTGTATGTCATATTGATGTTTGGTTGATTTATACACATAAAAAATGAATTATGGATCATTTTAACAAACAATCAAATCTCATTTGTTAGATTAATGTGTGGTCAATTCATACACATAAAAAATGAATTATGAATCTTTTTCCTAAAATTTGAAAACAATCTAAGATAATTTTCTTATTTTTGGATATGGGACGTGTGTTTTAAACAAAAATGATAATTTTATATTGGAAACATGTACTTTGAGTCCCATCAACCATATTGTGTGTAAGATTGATATTTAGTCAATTCATACATGACACAAATTAATTGTGGATAATTTTTTAATGTTTCAAAATAATCCGAGATCATTTTTTCATTTTTGTCTGATCACATCTGTTTTAATCTAAAATGATATTTTTATATTTAAAACATGTACTTAGAGTCGTACCAACCACATAAAGCATTGGATAGATGTGTGATTATTTCATACATGTCAAAAATGAAATATGGGTCATTTTTTTAATGTTTTAAAACAACCCAATCTCATTTTCTTGGTTTTGGTTATGTGATGAATGTTTTAAAATAAAATGGAACTTTTATATTGAAAAAATTAACTTTGAGCCATACTAGTCATATCATGTGTTATATTGATGTGAGGTTAATTCATATTGTCAAAAATGAATTATGAAGTGTTTTCCTAAATTTTTAAAACAATTGGTGCTCGTTTTCTCCTTTTTTTTCTCTTGATGTGTGTTTTAAAATAAAATTACACTTTAATATTAAAAGAAAACACCTTGAGTCATACTATCCAAATTATGCATCATATTGAATTTTAATTGATTCCTACACATCACAAATGAATTATTTATTATTGTCCTCAATTTTAAAAACAATCCTTGATCGTTTCCTCAATTTTGGATATATAATGCATATTTTAAACTAAAGTGACACTTTAATATTGAAAACATGAACTTTGAGTCATATTGACCAAATCATGTGTTATATTGAAATGTGATCAATTCTTACACATAAAGAATGAATTATGGATCATTTTTTTAATGTATCAGAATAATTTGAATTAGTTTTCTTAATTTTGAGTATGTCACATGGGTTTTAAACTAAAATTTTAATTTTAGACTATAAAAATAAACTATGAGTCATATAAATTGTTTTTTCCAAATTTGAGTATATAATGTGTGTTTTGAACTAAAATGTTAATGTTAAACTAAAAAATATTACTTTGAGTTATATCAGGTACACTTTATATCAGATTTAGGTGAAGATGATTCTTACACATCACAAATTACTTATGGATTATTTTTATAAATTATCAAAATAATCTAAATGCTTTTTATTGGTTTTGAGTATGTGTTGTGTGTTAAAGTGTTAATTTTAAACTAAAAACAAATACTTTGAGTCATACTAAGAATTAACTGTATTAGATTGAGGTACAATTTATTTTTACACATAAAACCATTTATTATTATTCTCAAATGAAGGAGATATTGAATTTTATCACATCTATGGTGATAAGAAACTCTTACTATAGATGTGATCCAATTCAAGAGGACATACTTTTGAGAAAAAAAAGACGTCAATTATCACACCATTTCTTATTTGTATTCAGACACTATCTCTATGAAAATTATCTAAATAAGTAGTATGAAGTCACATTTTCATGATGTATGTATACATTCTTAACCCATTTCTCTATCACCACTATCTCAGTTTCAGCCTTGAAGTCCAATCTCTCACGAGCACAAGAAGCTTTGTACATGATAATATCTCTACTAGAATCCATAGTGTAGTACCCCCGGTTTCTGTTAATTAACCCTTGTTTTATGCTTTTTAAGTACATGAAGCATATGAGAAATGGTTGGGGAGAGTTTGGAGACTTTTAAGGTGTTAAAGGGAAAAAGGTGGTGACGCACGGGCTTCGCACGGTTTGCCCAAACCGTGCAGAAGCCATGCAGGTGGTGGTCACCTGGACAGAGGAGACCGCACGGTGTGTGCACGGTTTGGGAAAACTGTGTGAGGAGGTCGTGCGGAGCGCCCCTTCCAAGTAGTGACTACCGCACGGTTAGCGCATGGTTTTACTAACTGTGCGGGCTAACCATGCACAAAGTCAACTTAGATCCTATTTTTAAGGATCTAATCTGTTTTATCTTTAAAACCACTCATTTTTGCTCCTAGATGGCCCTAACTCAGGATTTCTCTCTGGTGAAGGTGGGAGAACACTTACCAGGCGTTTTGGAAGCGATCCGGAGGGTTTCCTTGGCGTTTAGAGGCCGGTTTATTGAGGTAAGTCTCGTTTCTGTTAGTTTTATTCGATCTCCTTCTTCCCTCTTGATGGATCTTTAGATCTACGCCCAAGGTGGGTAGATCTAAGGTAGTGGATGACATTTAAGTTGGGTTTTGGTCTTGTTGGTGATAGGGTAAGGAATCTAAGGAGGTTTTGTGGTGTTTCGACCCGGTTCTTGGTTGGTTTCGCCTATTTTGTTGAGGTAGGTGGCTTCAAGCTTGATTCCTCTTTCTTAGAACTTGAAGGCTTAGTTCAAATTGATTTAATTGCTTGGTTTTGATTGTGAAATTGTGGTGCAAAGCATGTTATAAATCTTCGTTAGTTATGATTTATGGGTTTTGATGAAATTATAGAAATTGAAAGAATGGTTTGTGCAAAGTGTTTTGGTTTATTGATTTTAAAATTGTGATTTTAAAATATGGATTTGATGGATTTGGAAAATGGTTTGCGGGAAAAAGTTTTTTAATAAAAGGGTTGTTTTATTGAAATGGTTTTGGCATGGTTGGAATGGTGTGGTTTTTGGGCATACTTGGTGTGTGTGTTCATATTGCATTTACGAGGCTTGGTTGAAATATAACCTTGTGCTCGGTGCCAAAGGTGTAATGGCACATGGGTAATAATTACCTTGTGACAACTTGGTAGATTGATGAGAGACCGCTCATGAGTATGGAACTGTCATAACGAATCATGCATGGTTGATTTCATAGGTTGTGAAATGGTTGGGTGTGCCAAAAATGGATTTTGTGAAATGGAAAGGTGAATTTGGTTGGAAACTTTGCTTGGTTTCTTTTCTTAAGAAAGATGGTTTCTGTTGGAAAATGGTTTTGACTTGGAACTTGATATGTGTTGAATTGTTTTGGAATTGTTTTATATAAATGTGCTAACATGTTTTATCCTAGAGGCATAGGTTGGGAAGTAATCTTGGAAAATCTACTGAGTTTCATTACTCACCCCCTGCTTTGGCACGTTGGTGCTCTTGCAGATGTCATATACCAGAATGTTGGCAAAGGAAAGGTGTCACATGTTCATAGCACTACTTCGTGATACTTGGGCTGGTTCATGATGTTGGAGCTTGGAGTTTGTGGAGCATGGAGTTGGGTTGTCGTCTTGTGGTCTTTTAGTTTGTCTTTCCACTGTTTACTCTGATTTAGTGTTGGTTTCCGTTGTGGTACTCTTGGTTGATTTATGATGAAATAAATGGTTGAGTTGTCTTAGTTTTTATCATGCATCATTTAGTTGATTAGTTTGGTTATGGTTGTTGGTTATGTGGTATGTTCTAAAAGGTTAAATCATCCCCCACTTGTTTTGAAACCCTTCGGCATTTATTGCCAGCCTTTGGTGCCTTGGGGATGTCTCTTAAGTCCTATTAATGACTCGTTGTACTCTCAGGCCAATGAGGATAAGCGGGTCATTACAAATGGTATCAGTTTGTTCGATCCTTGGGGTATAAATGCAATCAGCTTGTTCCTTTATTTGTGGAACAAGTAGTCATCAGTTTTTGTTGGTCTTGGCACTAAATTATTACGTTTCTATTCCTTAAGTGGTCATATTAGGAAGGAGTAGGATTGTCAGAACTTGGAATGTAGAGCATAAAAAAGACATAGCTAACATTTTTATGCTGAACTTCAAGTTACCAGGGAGTTGGGTACATAAGTGTTTTGGATACACTTATAGGATAACAAATATCATTATCATGGGTTTAGCCAATGATATGAGCATGACATACATTAGAGGAATGACTTCCCACTATGAGTTTATACATCATTTTGAGAAATGAATTAGGATTTGATGCAAAAGTGTAATTTCTGAAAATTTTAAACTTGTTTTCAAATGAAAGATTTTGAAAAGAGAATGGATTATGTATTTTGAAAATGGATTGATTTTCAAAAGAAAGAAAAGATTTTTCATAAATGGGTAAATGGGAAAACCTGTATGGTTGGAAATCAATGTTGTGATAGTGATGTGATAGAAATTGAAATATTAAACCTTCAGTTGCTAGAAAGTGAGACTAACGGTGTGTGTTGTTTGTATAGAAAATGGCACCTGTTAGGCGTCATAGAAACCAAATGGAAGAGGCTGCGGAGAATGTGATCACACCTAAGCCACAGGTGAACCAGCAGCTAGTCCAAAGTATAGTTCAAGCATTTCAGGCTGTGGAAACGGGGAATAGGAGGGATTATTCAAGGCATGTAGACCATTTCGTATAGTTCCAGAAGCAGAATCCACCCATCTTTTGGGGTGATTCTGAACCAGAAAGGGTGGAGGTGTGGCTGAGTAGGATGAATCGTATCTTCGATTTCATCGGCACACTAGCATAACTAAAATTAAAGTTGGCGACGTATATGCTGGAGGATCTTGCACGATAGTGGTGGGAGCTAGTGGTGCAGGATAAGGTGGATCAAGTCCTGGGCTGGGAAGAATTTGAGGAATTGTTCAATAAACAATTCTATCCTCACATGTTCAAGATCCAGAGGATGACGAACTTTTTCAGCCTAAAGCAGGATAATCTCTCTGTCACGGAGTATGTAGAAAAATTCATGAATTTAGTGCTCTTTGCACCAGAAGTTGTTGCAAGTGCGTCACTGAAGGCACGCATCTTTGAATCAGGGTTGCGAGAGGAGATTCACTCGAAGATAGTTGTGCTTTGTATTACGGATTATACGGAGATGGTAAACATATCAACAGTAGCTGAAAGAGATATCTCAGGAGTTATGGGAGGAGGAAGTATGATGATACCCATGAGAACGGGTGGGAACTCTAATGCTAGGAACAAGTGGAAGAGGGACACCTACTTCCAAGGTGGGAGTGCGAATCAGAATCAGGCGGCTGGATCGGTGAATCTTCCTCCACAACCCATGATGAAATCCGGGTGTTTTCAATGTGTCTCGATTGATCACATGAAATGATAATGTACAGCACCACTGAGAGCATTCCAAAATTGCAATAAGATGGGGAATCTTCAGCGATATTGTCGCAGTTCTCCATGGTCGTGTGTTCGTGACACTTCTCAGGTGTCGCAAGCATCTTATGCTTTGACAGGGCGAGGACAGAAAAATCAGTCTCACCAGTAGAATAGAGCTAGCTATGGTGATTCCAGGAATACCATGACTCCTCAGGTAGGTCAATCTCAATAAGGCAATAAGAAGCAAAGTGCAGCAACAAAGAAATTGTATGGAGAAGAACAGGTGATTATGGATGACCAGTCTGGACCGTCTACAGTGAGAGGTACGATTCTTTTGAATTCTACCCTCATGCAAGTGTTGTTCGATACTGGTGCATCACATTATTTTCTTGCTTCTCGTATTATTGATTTTCTAAACTTAAAACTTGAAATGATGCCTTCTGTGATAAAACTTCAAACTCCTCTCAGTGAAAGAGAATGTAGAGCCTTAGTGTGTAGAGCATGTTCTATAACTGTTGATGGAGCTGAGCTGAAATGGTATTTCTATGTTTTGGAGATGGATGTATATGATATAATCCTGGGTATGGATTGGTTGACAGAGTTCAGGTCTCACATCGATTGCTATAGCAGAACAATCAGTTTCACAACTGAGGATGGCGTCGAGCATCTCTTTAGAGAAGAAAGAGTGGTGAATGCAGGTGCAACGGGCTTGTTGGCACCAGTAGTGGCAACGATCTCTTACTAATTGGTTGCGTTAAACTTGGAATCTATGGACGAGATCGCGAATAATAGTTTTCCAGTAGTCGAGGATCAATTTCCTGATGTTTTTCCTAAAAACTTATCAGGGTTACCACCTATAATAGAAGTGGATTTTACGATTGATCTCCTTCCAGGGACCAGTCCTATCTCACTTTTATCTTATAGGATGGAACCAATGAAGTTAAAGGAATTGAAAGTGCAGTTGGAAGAACTGGAAAACAAAGGTTTTATTCGTCCAAGTGTGTCTCCTTGGGCAGCACCAGTTTTGTTTGTAAAGAAAGTAGATGGAAATTTGAGGCTATGTGTGGATTATCATAAACTTAACCAAGTTACGATAAAGAATAGATATCCACTTCCATGCATTTATGACCTGTTTGATCAATTGAGGGGAGGTCGGTGGTTCTCTAAGATTGACTTGCGGTCAGGATATCACCAGTTGTGAGTTCGAAAGGAGGATATTCCGAAGACAGCCTTCAGAAGAAGATATGGACACTACAAATATATAGTCATGACTTTTGGTCTTATTAATGCACCAGAAGTCTTTATGGCATTGATGAATCAGATATTTCAGCGATATCTGGATTCTTTTTTTGTGGTGTTTTTGGATGACATATCAGTGTATTCAAGAACAAGGGCTGAGCATGAGCAACGCTTGGTGATAGTGTTGGAAATATTAAGATACTATCAGTTGTATGCCAAATTATCAAAGTGTGATTTTTGGATACAAGAGGTACGCTTTCTGGGCCATGTTGTTTCTGAGAAAGGTGTTTCAGTGGATCCAGAAAAAATAGAAGTTGTTCTTTATTGGAAACCGCCAAAGAATGTCTTTGAAATACGAAGTTTTCTTGGTCTAGTTGGTTATTACCGACGCTTTGTTCGTGACTTATCATGACTAGCTTCACCCATGACAGCATTGACAAAGAAGAACAGTGTATTTCAATGGACTAAGGAATTTCAGAGATCTTTTCAAGAGTTAAAATTTCACCTTACATCAGCACCCATCTTGATTTTTTTGGAATCAGGACAGGGGTACGTGGTATATTGTGACGCTTCAGGATCTGGGTTGGGATGTGTTCTCATGCAAGGAGACCATGTTGTTACTTATGGCTTAAGACAGTTTAGAGTGATTGAAAAGAACTACCCAACACATGATTTGGAGTTAGTTGTAGTTGTAAATGCCTTTAATACTTGGCGTCATTATCTCTTTGGTGAGAAATTCACTATGTTTACGGATCATAAGAGTTTGAAGCATATTTTCTCATAATGAGATTTGAATCTGAGGCCGAGGAGATGGATGGAGTATCTTTAAATGTTCTAATTTGACTTGATGTATACACCGGGTAAGGGCAATTCGGTGGTGGATGCATTGAGTAGAATGTCATATGCTCAGTTGGTGAAAAAAGCTTCAGACGAATGGCAGTTGATGTCGGTCTTAGCTGACTTGCATATGGAATGTGAAGACCAAGATGATGTTGCGGTTTTCTTTCCAGTTGTGCTTGTTCCTGATTTGGTGGAGATAGTAAAGGAGGCACAAGCATCCGATGTATATTGTGTTGCAATGAGTTCAAAAATCAATGGTGGGGAGACCATTGAGGGATGGAAGCTGGATGGGAGTTCAATTATTCGGTTTCAAGATCAGATAGTTGTACCTTTAACTGCTCAAGAACAACTCCTTCATGCTTACCACCATTTCAGATGGTCTATTCATCCAGGAATATAGAAGATGTATAAGGTATTGAAGGCGCAGTTTTGGTGGAGCGGCATGAAAAGGAAGGTGGCCAAGTTCGTCTTGCGGTGCTTAACTTGTCAGCAAGTTAAAGCAGAACATCAGTGGCCATCGGGTATGTTGCAGTCTTTACCTATCCCAGTGTGGAAATGGGATAATATAGCAATGTATTTTGTTACAAGTATTCCAAGAACGGTCCGGAAACATGATTCCATTTGGGTGATAGTGAATCGTCTAACCAAGTTGGCCCATTTCATCCCTATTCGTGAAACTCATACGGTGGAAAATCTTTCAAAAATCTATATCTGAGAAGTGGTAAAGAGACATGGAATACCAGTTTCAATCATGTCAGATAGAGATCCGAGTTTCACATCTCGTTTCTGGTGATCCTTACAGAAAGCCCTGGGAACTCAGTTGAATATGAGTACGGTGTATCATCCTCATACGGATGGACAATCTGAAAGGACGATACAGATGTTGGAAGGCATGTTGTAGGCTTGTGTAATGTATTTTGGTGGCTCGTGGGAAGAGCATGTGCCTTTAGTGGAGTTCTCATATAACAACAGTTATCAGGCCTCAATAAACATGGCTCCATTTGAAGCATTGTATGGGCGTCCTTGTCGTTCTCCACTTTGTTGGGTGGAAACAGGTGAGACTTCACTAGTTGAGCCAAGCCTTGTCCAAGAAACAACAGAGAAGATTCAGTTAGTAAAAAATAGTATGGATATGGAACAAAGTCGTCAGAAATTTTATGCGGATCATCACCGACGACCGTTGTCGTTTGCGGTGAGTGATCATGTCTTTTTGAGAATCTCTCCAAGGATTGGACGTCATCATTTTGGGAAGTAGGGAAAATTATCTCCTCGATATATAGGCCCTTTTGAGATACTGGAATGGGTTAGAGAGGTGGCATATCGGTTGGTATTACCACCACGGTTCAGTGCATTGCATAATGTGTTCCATGTATCTTAGTTGAAAAAGTATCAGCCTGATCCTGACCATGTGATCAGATGGGATCACGTTGACCTAGAGTCGGATGCTTCATTGGTACATATTCCAGTGCGGATTGTGGATAGGTAGGATAAAGTCTTACGTGTAAAAAGCATCAGTCTAGTGTGGGTTTTATGGCAACATGGTCAGATTCAGGAAGAGACTTGGGAACGCGAGAAAGAAATGAAAGAGTTGTGGCCATAACTCTTTCAGGCAAGCAATTGTTTTCTACTTTCCGATGATGGAAAGTCCAATGGTGGGGAGATGTAGTACCCCCGGTTTATGGTAAGTAACCCTTGTTTTATGCTTTTTAAGTACATGAAGCATATGAGAAATGGTTGGGGAGAGTTTGGAGACTTTTAAGGTGTTAAAGGGAAAAAGGTGGTGACGCATGGGCTTTGCACGGTTTTCCCAAACCGTGTGAAAGCCGTACAGGTGGTGGTCACCTAGACAGAGGAGACCACACGATGTGCGCACGGTTTGGGAAAACTGTGCGAGGATGTCGTGCAGAGCGCCCCTTCCAAGCAGTGACTACCGCATGGTTAGCACATGGTTTGACTAACCGTGCAGGATAACCGTGTGCAAAGTCAACTTAGATCCTATTTTTAAGGATCTAATACATTTTATCTTTAAACCCACTCATTTTTTCTCCAAGATGTCCCTAACTCTGTATTTCTCTCTGGTGAAGGTGGGAGAACACTTACCAGGCGTTTTGGAAGCGATCCGGAGGGTTTCCTTGGCGTTTAGAGGCCGGTTGATCGAGGTAAGTCTCGTTTCCGTTAATTTTCTTAGATCTCCTTCTTCCCTCTTGCTGTATCCTTAGATATACGCCCAATGTGGGTAGATCTAAGGTAGTGTATGACCTTTAAGTTGGGTTTTTGTCTTCTTGGTGATAGGGTAAGGAATCTAAGGAGGTTTCATGGTGTTTCGACCCGGTTCTTGGTTGGTTTCACCTATTTTGTTGAGGTAGGTGGATTCACTCTTGATTCCTATTTCTTAGAACTTTAAGGCTTAGTTCAAATTGATTTAATTGATTGGTTTTTATTATGAAATTGTGGTGCAAAGCATGTTATAAATCTTCTTTAGTGATGATTTATGGGTTTTTATGAAATTGTGGAAATTGAAAGAATGGTTTATGCAAAGTGTTTTGGTTTCTTGATTTTAAAATAGTGATGTTAAAATATGGATTTGCTGGATTTGGAAAATGGTTTGCAGTAAAAAGGTTTTCAATAAAAGGGTTGTTTTATTGAAATGGTTTTGGCATGGTTAGAATGGTGTGGTTTTTGGGCATACTTGGTGTGTGTGTTCATATTGCATTTACGAGGCTTGGTTGAAATATGACCTTGTGCTCAGTGCCAAAGGTGTAATGGAACATGGGGAATAATTACCTTGTGATGACTTGGTAGATCAATGAGAGATCTCTCATGAGAATGGAACTGTCATAACGAAGCATGCATGGTTGGTTTCACAGGTTGTGAAATGGTTGGGTGTTCCAAAAAGGGATTTTGTGAAATGGAAAGGTGAATTTGGTTGGAAACTTTTCTTGGTTTCTTTTCTTGAGAAAGATGGTTTCTGTTGGAAAATGGTTTTGACTTGGAACTTGATATGCGGTGAACTGTTTTGGAATTGTTTTATATAAATTGTTTTATATAAATGTGCTAATATGTTTTATCCTAGAGGCATGGGTTGGGAAGTCATCGAGGAAAATCTACTGAGTTTCATTACTCACCCCCTGCTTTGGCATGTTGGTGCTCTTGCAGATATCATATACCGGGATGTTGGCAAAGGAAAGGTTTCACATGTTCATAGCACTACTTCATGATACTTGGGCTGGTTTGTGATGTTGGATCTTGGAGCTTGTGGAGCATGGAGTTGGGTTGTCGTCTTGTAGTCTTTTAGTTTGTCTTTCCGCTATTTACTCTGATTTATTGTTGGTTTCCACTGTGGTAATCTTGGTTGGTTTATGATGAAATAAATGGTTGAGTTGTCTTATTTTTTACCATGCATCATTTAGTTGATTAGTTTGGTTATGGTTGTTGGTTATGTGGTATGTTCTAAAAGGGTAAATTGTCCCCCACTTGTTTTGAAACCCTTCGGAATTTATTAGCAGCCTTTGGCACCTTGGGGATGTCACTTAAGTCCTAGTAATGACTCGTTGTACTCTCAAGACAATGAGGATAAGCGGGTCATTACACATAGAGTGTAACCCTACATTATACTTTTCCTTGATAAATTGGGAAAAAATAATATATAATAATTATGATACTAATTCTCTACATCCCAATTGTATCTCTAATGTCATATCCTGTACTAGATAAAAAAATAGTTAATCACCTAAATTTGATGTTGGCAAACCTTCTGTCACCATGTACTCTTCCCACTCATATATAAACATATTTACATCTTCTTTTGAGTACATAGATTTTTGGAAACATTGGTAGTACTGAGAAAATATATACAAACTAATGATTAACAAATAGTTTTAATGAAATTGAAATTTTCTTTGGAAATTTCCTATTTGGGGATGTTATTATTTTAATGGTATATGATATATTTCATAAATTTTCAAATGTAATATCTATAATCATTGACTTTATCTTACTTCAGACACTGTATAAACATTGACCAAATTATTTAAATTATTTCAAAATATGTTTTTATAGTTAAATCCCACTATATATACCCTAATATCTTTCTATTTGAATAAATCTATAGGCTTATTGTGTTTATTCACTGACCTTATACCATGATTTAGACAATATTTATAGATCATCCTATCATAAAAATTTCTTGTTAAAACAAAAAAATGAAACTATAGTTCATATTTTATTTATAAAATATTGATTTTAGTGTATTAAAAATTCACAATAGACATCATGTGTGGTCAGTTTGATGGAAATCTATATATTGGATCTATAAAATAAACATTTGGGGTGTCTAAATTTATTGTTATCAACATCCAGTTCTTCTTAAAAAATAATTAATTAAAAAATAAAAATATATTTGACATGATTAGATTTTAAAATTTTACCCCTATATTTTAGGCATCTTGAATAATCTATTATCTGATATTTTTTTCTCAAATTCCTTGCTTAGTACATCCTGTATCTTTTCAATTTCTTTCAAATCCAAAGAAAAATTTTGTATAGAAATGATAGAGGTATTAATGATTCTAAATATTTATTCATAGGGTTTTCCCTGTATATAGTATTAACATATACACCTTTATAAAATAGGAATACTTATTAATTGTAATGAACATGGTATAACATTTTCTAGATAGATAGATTATGAAAATTTACCTCAGGTATGTATTAAAAACTGAGACTCCCAACCATTCAAATTTTATATTCTCATTTATACTCTCCAGACCAATTATGTTTGTAATGATATCTCCAAATATTTCTTCTTAATATTTAATTTAGGATATATTTCTATATTTTAATGTTGTTTTTACATGTACTTGTAATTTTAATATATCTGAAAGTTGAACTGACGGGGAGAAGATACTACCAAAAGGTCATTTTGATTTATTTTTGGATCCATTGGATTATCTTGATATGAACTTCCATTTCACCATTGTTTTATCTATCTATAATATCATACCTCATTTCAAACCTTTTTTTAATCAACTATTAAAGGATTTTCATTTGAAAAAAATATTAAGTACATACATGGTGTATCTTTATAATATTATATGGGCATGTTATATAAGTTTCAAAATAATTATTGGTCGTAGTAACATCCAAATCATTATGTGGAATAGGTAACTCAGTGCTCAAAACATGAGTTACTTCAATCCCCACTCTCATGTGATCTTTTGTAAGTTTCTTGTTGTGTATCATGTATCCTAGGATATTATACATCATACCACTCCCAATAAGGTGATGCATGGGTGATATATATAAATAACACACAACTTCACCCTATCAAATTTTAGTAATATAATGTTATCAGAAGTTGTTTGAATAACATTTAGTTGAAATAGTAATGAAAAGATTAATTACCTTGAGTAAGGTAAGTGGTTTAGGGGAATGGATAGCCTCAAATATAGTGGGGCCATTTGGATCTTCTTTTTCTGGTCTTTATTACCTTATCGGTTCGCTTTTATCCTTTTACATACATGGGTCCACCAAAACAGACTCAAAAATAATATCTTTAAAAGAATATATTTGTACCTACAGTTATTTTAGTGTCTCATATTTATCTCCTTGAAACCTTGTCTTCTAGAAATATATTCAAGGTGACACTCCAAAACCTTCAACTCTAATGTGTCCATATTGTTCTGGCCACCTCAAATCTATTGAAATTAGTTTTCCTTCAAGTGAATTTGATGCTAATTCTTATATCTAAACTCTATAAAAAAACATACAATCATAAAAATATAATTTTATATAATACAATTATAAAGAACAACTAATTAATATTATGTCATACTTACACATGCTTCTCATACTTCTTTTGAGTTTTCATTTACTAGTTTTCTCTATTTATGTGGGCCTCCTCCTATAACACGTGATGTGGGGTGGAAGTGGATTCAGATTTTTATTCCTAAATATGTATATAAAAATAGGAATATATGTTGTTTCATATCACATAAATTTTTTATTAAATATTTAAAATAGATACCATTTTCTTTTCAAGTGAAGTGTACCCCATACTTTCTTTTCGATAGGGGTACATTGGGTTTTTTTTGCATGTTGTTTATTTTCATCACTCCTTTTCTATTTCATAAATTAACAAATTTTAATCAAAGGGTATAAAATAAATAATTTAAAATAAAATATTATTGACTATATTACACCTAAAATTATTTCTCATCATGATTAATGATGAAAGATTTCCATGTATCCTTTTTTATAATGTTTTCATATGTAACTGGTAGGTGGGGCTTTACTTTCCCCTCAATATCCATGAGATTATTCTTTGTATGAAGTGCATGGAAGCCTATATAAGCATTTATAGTGACCATTAAGACATATTTCTTACAAACATAATCTAAAATAAATGTACTCTACAACGAATAATTAAAAATAAATCAAAATTTCATAATATAATTTTTTGGTAAAATAGTGAAAGTATATCATAACATTACATTAATATTTTCCAAAGGGGTTTCCTTTAATACAGGCTTGACATGGTTCCACATATCTATATTAATTTTCACATTTATTATCATTGTGACCCCAAAATAATTAATGAATATTGACTTATTGGAGACAACAATTTAGACAATTTAATTCCATCCAACCTCAAATTTTATATCATTTCTTCTTTCTTTGATAAATTTTTAACACAATGTCGCTACACTGTTATTTTTTCATCAACGTGTTTTGGTCACCTAATAATTAAGTAGTTTTAGTATCAATAATATGTTCTTCCTTGATATTGTTAACATAATCATGTGGATAATTAATTGTCCACATGAGTAGTCAAACATTTAATTTATATTTTGTAAATATAGTCGAGAACGCATAATATTATGAGAAAAATCATAGTACATTAAAAAAACTTTAACCTAATCATTGAATTCTCATTATTTATTTATTTATATATTTAAGGGATTTGGATCCTCTATTGGGTCTCCAAATCCCCTTTTATGGTCCCCTCTAACATGCAATACATTTTCTACATTAGGAACACCATGAAATAATTATGATCTCCTAATGAATGGGTCATCCTCAACTGAATTTTCATCAGACTCTGCTGTTTTCTTAGCTGTCAATAGGACAATTGACCAAGTTTTTTTACTAGATATAAGACATAAAATACCTACACTTATTGTGATTCCATTATAAATTAATTTTTCTTATACCCTTCCACACTTAAATTCACCTTCATGAAGCCTGATACATTTAATTTCACTGCACTCCTATTGTTAACCCATTTGAAAAAAAATCAACACTTAAAATGTTATATAATCCAACTCATATATCCATTCGATGATGTTGAAATTTGATATATTCACATAAATTGGATTTATATTCTTAGAATTGGATACATGCATCTCTTCAACCACAAGTTTAAATCCACTCACTACTATAATATTGGGCTTTGAAGCCCCCTGACATAGGCAATCGCCTCTGGCGGTCACTGAGCTTTGCCAAAAAAAGGTGGCTTCGCCCCCCCCCCCCCCCACCCCTCGCAAGCCCTCCTCCCTCACCGTGCGCCCTCCCCTATCGCCGCCCTCCGCCCTCCTTCCTCCCCCATGCGCCCTCCCCCATCGTTGCGTGCCCTCGCCGCCCTCCACCACTCGCTGCCCTCGCCGCCCTCCGCCCTCGCCACCCTCCGTCCACATTGGCCTCCACCCTCCGCCATCTGCCCTCCGCCCTCCGGCCATCCTCCTCCCTGCCCTTCGTCCCCTCCGGCATCCCTCCACCCTCTGGCCTCCGGCCTCCGCCCCCTCCAGTCTCCGCCCCTCTGCCATCTGGCCTCCACCCTCTACCCTCTTCCCTTTTCCCCCTCGGCCCTCCCCACTGGACAGTCCCCCCCAACCCCAGACAGCCCCGCCGCACCCCAGACAGCCCCCCCCCCGCTGCTCGTCCCCCCACCGCCCTCCGTTCCGGCTCCCCTCCAGCCCCCCCCCCTCCCTCTTCATCCCCCTCCCTCGCCGCACCACCGCCTCCCGTCCCCTCCTTCTTCGTCCCCCTCCCTTGCCGCATCGCCGCCTCCTGGTCCCCTTACTAATGTTTTCTATGACTACAGGCATGTTAGTGGAAGAGGCAGCAGATCCACATCATCCATCTAAGGCATCTACGTCTCAGGGTCGAGGTATGTTTGAATGTCATTGTCTCTATTTTTTATGTAATTGATAAACATATATATATATATATATATATATATATTTATTTATTTATTTATAACATCTATCAAATTATATATAAAATTGTTTTCAAAATGATCAGACTCGATTGCTTCTTCCTCTCGCAAGAGAGGCCCTGGTCGTGGCATTTTATCATGGAATTCCGACACGACGTTTGATGTTTCCTTTGATGAGGTATTTCATCCTATGGGACTGAATGCCCCTGCATTTATTCATCAGTTGGGTCATATCATATGTGACCCACATCTATTTCCATTGACCACACGTGACTGGGCTTCTATCCCTTAGGACACATTAGATCATCTTTGTAGGGAGGTTCAGGTAAGAAGACCATTTTACTTTATTCCCTATGTATAAAAAATACTAATATGTGTGATTTTTTTCTTTAATAGTAAAATTTTAAAGTATTACCCGATGAGTTTTGGCCTGTGTGTATGAGAAAATGTCGTAAGATATGGAAAGACTATAAAAGAAAAGTGAAGAGGGACCACTAAGTACCAAATGTGGGTGCCCCAGACATTCTGGAAAAAGTCCCGAGAGGTGTCCTCCCGGCTCAGTGGCGTGACTTAGTTTCATATTGGTCTACTGAGGGTGTTGCAGTTTGTATATTTATTTTGGTATATATATTTTCAAGAATGTGTGATTTGTTTGAAATTTGAATGAATTGAATGTAGGAGGTGTCAGCACGCTATTCTGAGAATCAAGTGTTACAGGGACCACCTCACAGGCTCAGGACTCATCACATGTCTCAAATCTGACATGAGGTATTTATTATTCATTTTTTAATTTATTAATTAATATGGTTTTGTGTTTATATTCTATTCATATACAGTTGCGGGAGTAAGGTGCACCAACTGATAAAATGTCGGTGTGGATGAGGAGTCGTGATCGCAACGATCCAGAGGCTGCAACATTGATAGTAAGTGCTTGTACTTACCAATACTTACATAAATATTTATATTAACATATATATGTATATATATTTAAATACTTCACAGGCTCAATTTGAAGATGAGTTAGAACATCTTCCAGAGGACCAATGATAGCTTCCCATGCGAAAGGATGATATCTTTCATCGCATTATTGGTCGGGACTAGCATGGATATAGTTTGACCTATGGAACATGGATTCCTCATTCTGTAGTGTCATGTGATGAGGTTTTCGGTCCTGTTGTTGCTCATATGACACAATAGTTGTCAGATTTTGAGGCACAGTTGCATGCTTTTGAGGAGGTAAATGCGCAATTGATCATTGAGGTTAGAGCACTGCAGGAATATGTGCGTCCAGGTGATGGTGCAGGGGATCATACGACGTAGGTTTATATTGTATTTATTTATTTAATTTATATTATTTTTGTTATGAAAATATTCATAATGTTTATTTGATTTAGGCCCCTGGCCCACCAGATGGAGGTAGTAGTCATGACCATGCATGATGCATCATATTCATGAGGTGTGTTTATGTTTTTACTGGTGGGGTTTTTATTGATGTTTATGTTGGGTTTCTAGTGATATTTTTTGTGATTTGGGGGTATCATGTGTGTTTTGTCCTGATGCAATGTTTGTGTGTATTAATTGAGAAGTAACCATGAAACTGATTAATGATTTGGATATTTTTTGTTCATTTAATTCTTTAATGTTTTAAATTTCATGTTCTATAATAGTTTTGAAAAAACCACATGATTTTTAATATAAACCATGAAACTTGTTTTTGATGACTGAGCTTAGGTTCACTATTTTTAGTCCCCGGACAACCCCCCCCCCCACCCCGGACATCCCCCTCCCCACCCCGGACATCCCCCCCCCACACCCCAGACAGCCTGCCCCACCCCCGGACAGCCCTCCCTGCACCCCTGGACAGCCCCCCCCCCCCCCAATTATGTGACTATACAATAGACCAATTGGTCATTAGGCTGTTATTACATTAAATAAATTGTCCAGTTGGCCAATTGTTCAATTGGATGTTAGAACAAATGGCCATTAGGCCATTATGCCATTATTCCAATTGTACAACTATACAATATGCCAATTGGTCGTTAGGCCAATTAGTCGTTATGTCATTAGCCCCTTCAGAAACAATGTGCTCCGAATGACCTGAAACCACATGAAAACAATAGAAATATTATTCGTGACATTTAGGATGAGACGGCACGTCCATCGGACGTGCGGTGCACACGGTACGACCGAATGTGTCGTTTTCAGCAGTTTGGCGCGCTCTAAAAGGGCGCGTTGGGTGGTCAAAACCACCTGAATGACCTCATAATTCCATGAAATCATACGACAACAACCTAGGTGTTAATCGTGAAATGGTCGGGTAGACGGTACATCAATCGGAGGTGTCGTTTGACCACGGTGACCAGAAACGCGTTTCCGGAGTCATAAAAGACCAAAACAACGTGTCACAATCGAATTCAGATAAAACGTGCTCCGAATGACCTAAAACCACACGAAAACAATAGGAATATTATTCATGACATTTAGGAGGAGACGACACGTCCATCGGACGTGCGGTGCGCATGGTACAACTGAATGTGTCGTTTTCAGCTGTCTGGCGCGCTCTAAAAGGGCGCGTTGGGTGGTCAAAACCACCCAAATGACCTCAGAATGCCATGAAATCATACTAAAAAAACCTTGGTGTGAATTTTGAAATGTTCGGGAAGAAGACACATTAATCAGAGGTGTAGTTTGACCGCGGTGACCGGAAACATGTTTTTGGAGTCATAAAAGACCAAAACGGCTTGTGACGATCGAATTTAGAGAAAATGTGCTCTGAATGACCTGAAACCACATGAAAATAATAGTAATATTATTCGTGACATATAGGAGGTGATGGAACATCCATCGGATGTGTGGTGCATGTGGAAAACATTCCTTTTTAGATAACAAAATACTTTCAGAAACTAAATCAAAGACTCCAAAACAAGAAAAAAAATCCTAAAATGATAACATTTGTTAAATTGGGGGTTTTAAATTATTATAGAACCCATGAGATATCAGATTTAATTTTATTATATGTATATAATAACTAAATAAATATGTCAAATTTATGTTTGTTTTGTTTAGTTGTTTTCTTTGTATCTTATTGTAGGTTTATAAAGCAGATGGTTGTGGATAGTTGAATCACGTCTATCATTTATTGTTTATGATGATCTTGATGTTTATGATGTTTGGATTTTTTTTTTCCATTTTTTATGATTTATATGCTGTTTTTTTTATTTGGTACCATGAAATTTTTAAAAAAAAATATATTTCCAGTTTAACCTCAACAGCGACCGCCAGTGGCGGTTGCTGTAGGACGGCATTTCGGTCAGCTTCAGAGACTGCCAATGGCGGTCATTGTAGGCTGGCATTTCAGCCAGCTTCAGTGACCTCCAATGGCGGTCATTGTAGGTCTACAACTTCGGGCCTAAAGCGACCGCTATTGGCGGTCGTTGGGCGGTCTCTAGAGGCCTATAGCGACCGCCATTGGCGGTCTCTACAGGCCAAATTTTTAATAGTGACTGTTTTATATTGTACTATGTTCATATTGTTCCTTTTTATAGACCATATAACCATTAATTAAAAAACTAGTGTAAGATATAATATTTACATTTGTTCCCCTAGCAATCTATTGAAGTCATTTGGTAATTGAATTCAGATTTTAAAATAACTCCTTATAAATATGATATCAAAACTATCCTATAAACTATTTATAATGTGTATTTGATATCCATCATTCATCCCTTGATGAATTCAAATGTCTAAGAATTACTTTTTGGGATTCAACATGTGGAGAAATCTCTGCACTATTATGTAAAATGTAGATATCATCTTGCTCCTACTCTATGATGGTAATTGTAATGACATATCTTATGGAAATCCATTTTCCCATAAGGATTATACTGTGATGAGCCTTTGGGAGACTGATTCTATTGACATTTTATAGGTAATTAGTATAGATTTCAACAACTTCTTCAAAAATATATCATTCTATAGTACAAACTTCTGGCCGACTTTGATTCTTGAAGTACCCTTTCAAAATCTTCTTATATCATTCAATGGGTTACATCCCTCTATAATAGATAGGACTACATAGTTTAACCTCTCTAACCAAGTGAACCATCAAGTGTAACATTATATCAAATAATGATGGTGCGAAGAACATCTTTAATTCCCATAAAATTACTTGTATATCCTTATTCATGTTTGTCAATATCACAAGGTCTATAACTTTACTACATATAAATTTGAAAAATAAGCAATGTATAGTTAATTTATGTTGTAATTTTTTAGTAAGAATTAAGTATAAAGTGATGAGCATCAAATCATGTATCAAAACATGAAATTCATGTTATTTTAGACTTCATTACTTCAAATTAGTCATTAACATGATATTATTTATATTTTATGAATACACATCTGAAATAATTACACAATTAATGAAACTTCAAAATTTTAATTTTTTATCTAGATAGAGTGCAAGCTGCTGGTGGAAGAAAAGTCTGCCTTACACCCTTAACCGATGGAGACTCTTCCATTATCCACGGGTCAATAATGTCCAGCATAGCCTTGATTTCATCTGTTATGTTGTTAGGAACATTTAGTAACGTTCCAATAACACTATCAAATATAGTTTTTCTACATGCCTAACATCATGAAAATGTATAATGTACAAACAATTCCATTACAGTAATTCTAAGAAATCGATCTATTTTTCCAACATAATTTTGTAAAGTTTTTTTAAAAGGGTTTACTAAAAACACTATCAATATATTTTAATTTATTGAATAGTTTATCACTCGTTAGTGGAGACAGTGTTTTACCTTATTCTATATTCTCATATAATTTGGTTTCTTAGGATTAGTATTTATGTCATTGAGGTAAAAAAATATAATTTCTTAAGAATAAAATCTTCAAGGAATGTTTCAACCAAACTAAGTGTGTGCATTCTTCACATAAGGGACACCAAAATATTCATTTAATGATATAGATTGAAAAATTTCCAAAAGTAGGAAACTCATTTATCATCCCATACAATATGGATCTCAATGTGAATTCTTCACTTATATGAGAATCATAAAATTTAACACTTGTATCCCACATCAATTTCAAATCTTCTATCAATGGATCCAAATAGAAATCAATATCAATACTGAGTTGCTTTAGTATGGATATAAGCATAGACAACATAATATATTTTCTATTCATGCATAACCATGGTGGAAAGTTATAATTTACCAATATAACTAGCCATGTACAATGAGTAATAATTTTTACACCAAAAGGATTAATTCCATATAAAGATAACAGAATATGGAGGTTTTATAGCTCATTTCCAAATTCAGGATACTCATAACTAGTTTTCTTCCACTGAGGAGAGTTTGTTGGGTGATGTAGTTTCCCATAATCAATTCTCATGTTTTCATTCCATGAAAATTTTCTAGTGGTTTCCTAAAATCCATATAGTCATCTAAAATATGGAATGATAGGAAAGTATCATACATATTTCCAAGGACATGATTTATTTTTCTTATATCGATCCTCACCACACTTATGGAATTTTCTAAGTTCTTCGTGGTGTTTGAAAAAAAATTGAAATCATTTGGATACGCATGTATTTTTTTATAGATCATTCCCATTTGATGTAGCATTTGTTTAGCATCATATTTTTACAAGGAATCTCATTTTCTTCTAGTAGCATATCATTTAGGATACCAAGTTGTTTTATAATGTTTGGGTCTCTCCATCTTCTGCTAGATTTCAAATTATATAACTTCAATACAACTGAAAATGTTGTATATTTAGTACAAAAAGTATACAATAGTCACTTAGCATAGCTATTTCACTTTTCAAACAACTTTAGACAATCATGATGGTTATCTTCAATTGACATTTTCATTTCTTTCATATAATCTCTATCATCGTTTATATTGGTATTCATATCAAATTATCCATAAATTATAGTATCATCCAAATAAATTTTTACATTTAGTTTCTCTCTATGTTTAGTCCAAAATTTATGTCTCTTATCAATTATGTGACAAATTAAATGTTCTTCCAACTCTTCCCAACTAATTTTTCTTGAATAAAAACAACATAAACATGGAAAAAAATTAGAAGGGTAATATGCATGCTCCATTGAAAACATGATGAAATCTTTAACCCCATACTCATTCTATTTTTTTCATACGATTAGCAATCATCAATTTTTGATTCATATCTATCCTATTAGGTTCCTAAAATGTTCATTTTGTACAAAAAAATAAATAAATACACACAAGGTATTCATAATAAAAGGATAAATTTATAGATACTTATAATAAGGGGGACCCAAAAATTTAATGTTATTAGTGATGATTCCTAAAAAATTATCATTTTACATGAGGGTGACATGAAAAGAAATAATTTGGGGTAAACATGTGGTCGTTGGTCCCAGTTCATGATTTAATTTTTTCAAGAAAAAATGGTAATAAATCTAGGACGGTTTCTATGACTTTTCTAGTAGGGAGTCCAATAACATGGAGGAGTTGATGTTTATTAATTTCTTCACTTGGTACATGGTGGTTCAGGTGGTGTTTCAGTGATAGTGTGTGTAGGAACCGAAGTTCATGATCTTTTATCAGATGATGAAACAATAAAATTTAACACAAGTTGAAGAAGTATCCCAGTGGGATAAATATAAATACTCCTATCAAACTAATGATTAGAGTATAATCCCAACTACCTGGGATCACCTAAAAATAAAACTCAACCTCAGTGGAACCAAAAGAGAGAATGGGCTCTAAAAAAATGTTAGAGTGTAAACTCGGAGTGAGGTTTAAATAAGACGAAACCAGATATGGATTTTTTGAATGGGTCAGCAAGGGGAAGCTACTTCTATGAGTGAAAGTTTATAGAACTGGGGAACTACAAATGAAAAATCAGGTGAATTAACCTAATTAATAATTATTCAAAAATTTCTATTATGTATGCTCGATTTTTATATCATTCTTTAAATAAGTTATTTTTTAACTGAATATGAGGTCAGTGGTTTCTATTTCAAAATACCTATCATAAATGTTCACAGTAATGAAAATATTAAAAGGATTATAGTTATTTTTTCTTATTAATGGATGCAAATGGGAAGAATTATTTAATTTTAATCCATGAGAGCAAGAAGGATATTTGGAAACTATATTATTCTCCCTCATGTTTGAACTCCTCTCCTTTCCCTCAATCTAAAAATTCCCTAGGATTTGGAGGGAGTGGGATTGTTCAGGTTACCGACACTTTTCAATGTCCAAATGGAACATATAACAAGTATCAGTCACCCAAACATTCAAACTCCTCATACATTTGGAGGTGAACCATGTGATATCTAACTAGCATGTGATGGTGGTTCCAAATCAAGTATACATGAGGGAGGTGACACGCATCGAGGACCGCATCAAAAGGATAAAGACAATTTTAAAGAAGAATAGGTTATTTCAACTAAAGATATACATTTTTAAAAAAAGTACATACGTCAATATAAATCAATTTACATGAAGTTATAAAAATCCAATAATAAAATATTCTCAAATTGCATTCCCATAAATTAGTAAAAAATAAGATCTCCATATATTTTTTAAGCATGGGACATTTTTTAAAAATGATTTAAATTATAAAATGATATAATATAAACTTCTTATGAAATTAAACAACCTGATTTTAAATAATACTATTCATCCCATTTAAAGGTTCACTCTATATAGATTGGAAAAAATCCAATTTAAATTATTTTTTAGAATACATATTTAATAAATCCATTATATTTTTCTAGAAAACAGAATTAGAAACCATTTTATATGAAATAGAGTTTAGTTTAACTTCAAACAATACATTCAATGAAATTTCAGCACATCAAACTCCCAGAAAAAATGATTTATTATCAGTTTTCATTTTAAATTCAATACAACCATATTTAAAAAAACTTTTACTCCTCATGAAACTTCAATAGATTAATTTAACATTTTTAACTAAAGAAATTTAACAAATAACACACAACCATTTTTAATTCTATAATGTATTTAAACTTTTAGAAAATCTGCTATGAACATCAAATAATGACAAGTTTATGAACATCCTAGTTAAATAGATTGAAAACATGTACCATAATGGATTTAAACACAACTTAGCCTCATTTCAGGATAATAGTAAATAAACATGAGGGAGAGGGAAAGGGTGAAGAAACAATGGCTCAAGGTGAGGGATATTGGTTGGAAAATCCAAGAGATTGAGGTAAAATTGGTCCCATGCGCCATTCAAATCCATTAGGAAAATTAAAAACACCCAATGAAGAACTAAAAATGTTGAAACAATGATGGAGCTTGAATGAGTCACACGCCAAGGATTTTTAAAGTGTCAATCACCCAAGGAGTTTGAGGGAGAGCAGAGGGGAAGTTTTAGTTTTGTGAGGGATTAAATGGAACCAGTGATGGGGTTATTTTTTAGAGTTCTATTGAAAATATCATAAAGGTTTTATCAGTGCTTTTTAAAAGGCACTAATAAAGAACTATATCTATTAGTGATAAAATAAAAAGTGTAGAGAAAACCACTCATTCTCAGCATTAGATTTTATCACTAAAAAAGATAGGTTTTTTCGGTGTAAAAACACAACACTGATAAAGGGTGGTTTTTTCAGTGCTAAAATAGAAATTGATGATAAAACCATGAACATTTTTTGTTTTGCACAACCCACGTTGAAATTTTGGCCATTTGAGTGATTATATATAATTATAAGGTCCCCATCACCTTGGGAAGTTTGAGAAGCATGGGGAACACTCCCTTAACCAGACTTCACACACCCGGGCTCACAGGTCATGTTGACCAGCAAAGGTCCATGCCCATCTGCTCACCGAGCATGATATGTGGGGCCTATATAAGCTCATTGACATGCCTTGTGGGTGATCTTCACTCACCATTTTTCCTTCATACGGATTTCATAGTAAGTCATCATCTCACCTGGTTGACCACTAGGTCCCATATCTAGTTGTGTTTGGTTAGTGGTTTTGGGCATCGATGGTAACATTGCATCAGGGCAGGTAACAGGGTGTGTGGTGGTGGCTTTTTTAGCAGCAGTGGGTTCAATGACTAGATTTCGCACCACTTTTTGGATGACTATTTTGGGTTTTATACATAATTTTTCCTTTGATACTTTTGTGTATTTTCTCCTATGGGTCATCGAGTTAGCTTTAGTGAGCAGGGGATGGTGCGACTTAATCCTGGCGAACGACACGTCACATTATTTTGGTAGTATAGTAGCACTATTGGGTGGCAAGCCTCGATTAGAGGGATTGGTGTGCTGAAGAAAATCATCCATCCTTTTATCCTCTTGGACCACCAAGGTAGGATAGAGGGGTGCCCAGAAAGGCGTATATATTGTCTTGGGATCATTCTTTGGATGCAGAGCATTAGGCAGGTGTTGCTAGTGTGGACTATGAAGCATCATTAGGTGGGAAACTCAAAAGCGAGATGGTTGTGCTAGAAACCACATCCATACCTCCTTCAAATGTGGATAGAGGGGTGACTTTCCACATCCATCCCTCCTTTAGGCCTTTCATTTTGTGCATGCAGGCCTCTTTGTCCTTCTGGTCATGTTCAGGTGATCTCTCAACCATGTTTAAAAGAGGGTTTCTATTTATAATAAATTGGGGCCTTAGTCTCAACCAACTATGAAAAAGTTCAAAAGGGATTCTTAAATCATATGCTATCAAAATATTGATTTAAAATACACGTCAACTTGTTTAACTAAAAAAATTATTTAAACAATATAAATAATTAAAAATTAAAAAATTTACATCTACATATTCTTCTATTAAAAAAATACTATTTTTTTGGAAAATAAAATAAATTATTTTTTTACAATTCAAATATTAATTTATAATCAGGACTTATTTTGATTAAATAAAATTATTTAGCTTCATTAAAATTCTTTATATTAAAAATATTTAATAAATATACATTAAAAATGAATAAATAAAAAAATTATAAATTAATTAACATTATTATTGAATAGATAATACTAAATGAATGAATGTTATAAACGAGTGAAATTTAATAACTACAAATGAATAGAATTCAAAAATATTAAAAAAAACTGAATGAGTTTTATTAATTATATAAATTTTTAGAAAAAATTAAAAATATATATATATATAATGTTAAAAACATAAAATGTTAATGAATAAATATGCATAAATAAATATTAGAAAAAGAAGAAATTACAAAAATATCAAAAGAATAAATATTAAAACTAAATAAATTTTAAAAAACATAAAAATAAGTTTCATTATTAGTGAATAAATAATACTAAATAATATTAAATGAATGAATTTTAAAAAAAATTGAAATTTAATAATTAAAAAATCAATAAATTGAAAAAATATTACAAAAATTAACAAGTTTTAGTAATTATATAGATTATTAAAAAATTAAAACTGAATATATGTTAAAATGAAAATGAATACATATTAATTATATAAATAACAATAATATTAAAAACATTAAATTTTCATGAATAAAAATGTATAAATAAATATTAAAATTTGATAAAATTAGAAAATTATTAAACAATGAAAAATTGAAAATGAACAAATTACAAAGATATTAAAAAAACATTTAATATTATTAATGAAAATTTAATGTTAAATGTAAAGACCTAGAAAATCTGTGGAAAAATTTTTCTTAAATACATGGGAATTTTATGAGTCTGCAAAAATTGACGGTGCGTGATTCCGAGGTCCGGTGTGCCTGGAATCAATTTCTGAAGTTTTGTTCGGGTACGTTCAGTAAACGTATGAGTGGGTTTTTATAACTTCTGAACCGGTGCTCAGAATTAAAATCGGAGGGCATCGTTGAACTCGCAGCGCCAATATTCACTTAAGAAGACTTTCACCTCAATGGCAGATGGTCAGGAATAAAAGATAGTTTTTGGGTTTTACGTGGGAATAATAAAATAAAATAAGTGCATGTCTTATTTTATTTTATTTGTTATAACCACCATGTGGAAGTTGGAGGTGGGGACCACCACACCTTAACCTCTCATGAGAGGTTATGGTGGTGGGTCCCGCTCGAACCTAACCTCCTCTTCATGTTTATTGTGGTGGGAACCACCTGAAATTTAAACCCCCTTGAAACACCCCATTAATGGAGAAACCCTCAAACTTCTATTAAATGTAGGGGAGCCTCTTCAACTCCCCTAACACTTAATGTGCCTTATCCTCCTAGTTAATTAATTGAGCCGACACTTTTAATTAATTAATTAAACCATTTGAATATTATGCCAACAATTTAATAGGATATCATAATCTATTATTTTTGGCTGGGAATTTTTTTCAACTTGGTGGAACTTTGGAGAGGAGAGAGCTTGGGGAGAAAATCTCTCACCAACGAAGAACGAAGAATGAAGAACGTGTTCTTCCAACGAAGAATGCCGACAACGATCTTCTTCGATCTTCATCCTCGGATCCTACCAGCGCGAAACATCTTCAACTAACCTTCCCTCCACTTCATCGTCAATGAACCGATGCACGAGCTTAGGATTAGAAGTGTGTGACGGACGCGACGGACGACGAACACCTCTGTCTTCTTCCTGTGACTTCATCGTCGAACAACAAACAAAGGTTGGGGGAATTATTTGAGTTTTTTTTATTTGCGGGATGATGTAGGGGTGTGTTTTAATTTGAGCAACGTTGATTATTCCTTCCATGATTGCTCCTCTTGACCCGCTTACTACCAAACTAACGCGGAAGGACCGGGCCAAACGAACACGGACCGATCCCTCCGTCGTTCTTATGAATGTTTGGTGCGTTCTTCTTATTCTTCATGGGTGACGAACACTAGATCGTTGCAAGTTCGTTGTGCGATGCAACGATCCTAAATTGAAGACCCAACATCATGATGACCTAGTAGAGGTGCAACGACGATAGCGGGCGATGGATCGAATCGGAACGGGAAGGATCGTTCCTCAACCGTTCTTCAAGCGGGTTAATCAAATCGTGTTCTCAGAGTCGATCAGAGGCTTGAAAACACCAGAGACGACTACGGGACATCGGGGCGACCTAGTGTCTGAATTTTCATGATGAACGGACCATCAGAATGAAGAACGGACTTCACGGGAGGCGCGCTGGCCGGAGGTGCCGTTTCTGGAAAATTACAAAATACACGACGTGTACTTCTGACGAACACGCCGTGTAGTGCGAGCGTTCTATGGATTGAGTTTAAGATGTTAGACAAGTAACACACGGCGTGTGACCCCGGTCACACGGCGTGTCTTCTCTGCGTGGAATGGCAGAAGCGGCTTCGCGAGACATGGAGTGTATTCTGGGAAATACACGGACACTGGCAGAATTAACACGGCCAAGAGGCACGGCGTGTACCCTCTACGCAGAATGGAAGAAGTGAATTCGTGAGACTCAAAGTGTATCTCGGGGATACATGGACATAGGGTGGATTACACGGGCATGTACTCCACCACATGGCCAGGCATGGCCAGTGGCACGGGCTACCCCGTGTACCAGTTACACGGGTTGGTGAACACAGGTTGATGCCATGTACGGGCACATGGCCAGTGTACACGGAGCTGACCCCAGTTGCTTGGACACGGTGTGTAACCATACCACATGTCGTATATTTTCTTTTCTACACGACTAGCCTTACGACATGGGTCATTGTACACGGGCAGTACCCGAGGTCTTAAGACACGACGTGTGCCTCATTCCTACACGTCGTGTACTTTTTGGGAAATGGCTTGGTCATCTTGTCCTCAATATCTTGGACACGTTTTGTTTGGGTTAGCCCCCTATGACGTGGAAGACCTTTGAGATACTACTTCTTGGGACTTTGTGGTAGTTGATGTATTGACACTTGGCTTGAGGAGTGGACCCTCTTGGAATCAAGTGTACTTGTGTGGAAACCCTGTGGTTGGCTGCTCTCTGACTACTATTCTTGGATCCTGTGTGGGTTCGACAGTTCTGACCGCTATTCCTTGATCCTGTGTGGGTTTGACAACTCTGACTACTGTTCCTAGATCCTGTGTGGGTTCGACAGCTCAAATTATTATTCCTGGATCCTGTGTGGGTTTGACAGTTCTGATTTCTGTTCCTAGATCCTGTGTGGGTTTGAGAGAATAGATGATTTAGTGGTTACATCTAATCATCTCTAATACTCTATGTGATTTGTATACCTGTATGAGATGAGTCAGTAACTTTTGTGTTTACCTCATGATTGAGATGGGTTACTGGATAACTTAGGTATATGTATGGGCATATACCTAAGTGGGGTTATCTGTTGATTTCATACTCTGTGGTTTATCCTTGGTGGATTTTGAGAGACCTTGAGGGTCTCAGGGTCCCTACTGAGTATCTTTATACTCACCCCTGCACGGGATATGCCCATACCTCATCGTGTTGGATTCAGATGACGGACAACGCTGACTGAGGCTGAGAGTACCAGGACTGGACGATACCCGGAGGTGGACCATACGATGTTTCGGTACATGGAGGAGACTAACAGATGTGGAGTGCTGAGGAGGCTATCTGTACCCACCCTTCAGGTAGGATTCGTGGTGAATGATCCAGGAGCTTCTTTTCACCTTTCAGCTGTTTTTTCCTTTTCATTTGTACTTGTACTTTATAGTTGGTCTTGTATTTATGGCCCCTTTACTTTTGCAGCACTCTCTTGTTATATAGTTTTACTTAGTGTTTTGCTTCTAAATTTTACTATGTTGTGTGCGTTTTTAGTTATAAAGACAATGTCTTCCCATATTTATGGAATTACGCCTTTGGTGCTAGTCGCCAGCCCCTGGCCTATGAAAGGTGGGCTTGGGGTAGTCATGGCACGGGCCCCGGGGGACGGGTCGTGATAAATTAATATCAGAGGGAGGTTAACGGTATTGAGTGTGGTTTTTAGTTCAGGGAGTCAAGTGTTGGTGCGATGACTAACATATTCATACACCAGGACCCTAACTTCTGATTTCTGATTCAGTACACAAAAACACTGATTGCGTGTGTATTTCAAGATTTTTCTTAGAGATCTCTTTGAGTCAGCTCACCATGTATAACTTATTGACTATGACGTACCTATTCATTTTCAGGATGCCTCCACGCAGACATCAATCCAGGGTTCTATGATTTGTACGAGATGAAATCCCATCAAGCGATGAGGCCTCAGTGTAGGGCCCTATCACAGCGGAGGCACCAATGGTACCACTACCCGTTGGTTCACCGATGCCACCATCCCCAGCAGTAGAGAGTGCACGCCACTTGAGTGTGTTGCATGAGTTCTAGCGCTAGAGGCCACCCAGGTTCAGGGGTGAGATGGACTCGCAGGTTGTTGAGGATTGGCTAGAGGCTGTAGTGAGAGTCTTCAGACTGGTAGGGACACCGGCCGACCTTATGGTGATCCTTTTTGTGAGTCTCCATCAGGCAGCAGAAGGCAGATGGTAGAGCATGATGCTCCAGGTGCATGATGAGGCGACACTACTCTGGGCAGACTTAGAGATCCTGTTTTGGGTGGAGTTTGTCCCATCCACCCTACGTGTAGTGCAGATACAAGAGCTACTTCATCTATAGTAGGGTAGCGTGATGGTGGCATATTACTCAGCAAGGTTCACCGACCTCTCGCGCTACTCCATAGATATGGTGCGGGACCCATTCTTTAGGGCCCAGACCTTCGATCAGGGGCTTAGGCAAGAGATCAGGGCTTCGATGATCTCCCTCAGCATCCTGACACAAGCGAGGATGTTAGAGAGAGCCCTCCTAGTAGAGAGTTTTCTTACTGAGCAGTCACCAGCAGCGAGACCCGCCACTGGGCGTCACGTAGCAGAGTCTTATGCAGATGACAGCAGACAGATGTCGCAGAGGTCCATGAGGACTAGACCTACAGGTGGACGATCGCATGACTCGGGATCAGTTGTGTGGGGCACAGGAGATAGAGCCAAACCTTCCAGGAGTGGGCAGTGTTACTCTTGCGGCGGGCAGGGTCACATGGCTCGTGACTGTCCGACCCGTCGATCGGATGATCAACAGACGGTCGAAGGACCGCCCAGGCATATATAGATATTCAATCGAGGCAGTCCGTAGGGCACAAGCGGATGTGGTAGAGGAGCTGGTCGAGCAGCTGGTGGTGGGCGACGTTTTGAGGTGTTACCGCCACCACCATCAGGAGGTCCACCCCGACCGTAGGGAGTAGGTGGACAGGGGAGAGCTCAGCTCCAAGAGGCTGAGGCCTACGATCATGGCACTCCGGAGATGATTCGAGGTACGATATGTGTCTATTCCACCTTAGCTACAGTTCTTATAGACATAGGTGTCAGTCACTCTTTTATTTCCACTACCCTCGTTCGGAGCTCGAAGATTTCGACAGATCTGTTGGCTCGATCCTTAAGGCTAGAGACTCCTATGGGAGAAGATTCGATGATTACGCACTGGTGCCGACAGTGTGAGATTACTCTAGGAGGTGAGAGATTCGGCTGAGATCTTCTAGTAGCGGCGTTGAGGCCTTACGACGTCATCTTGGGTATGGACTGGTTATCTATAGTCCATGCTCAGATTGACTGTATTAGGCGTAAAGTGCGGTGTGTCCACACAGATGGGATCAGGTTCACCTTTACTGGAGACAAGGGAGCCTTTGTAGTGTAGGATGGACTTTCCTAGAGGAGAGTGAAACCAATCACTCATCAGTTGGCTTGCCTCACTCTTGGAGCAGTTGATGTGGAGAGTCTGACTTATCCTGTAGTGGTGGACCAGTATGTAGATGTTTTCCCTAATGATGTCCCAGGTCTACCTCCTTGTAGAGAGGTGTACTTTTACATTGACTTATACCTCGGGACAACACCGATATCTACACCAGCGTATCAGATGGCTCTCGTGGAGCTTCGCGAGCTTCGGGTATAGCTAAAGGACTTGTAGGGGAAGGGATTCATCTGACCCAGTGTTTCTCCCTGGGTATCCCCGATCCTGTTCGCCAAGAAGGCGGATGGAAGATTGAGGCTTTATGTCAACTATTATCACCTGAATCAGGTGACCGTGAAGAAAAGGTACCCACTCCCAAGGATTGACGACCTCTTTGATCAGTTAAAGGGAGCACGATGGTTCTCAAAGATAGACCTCAGATCAGGCTATCACCGGCTCAGAGTTCGAGATGAGGATGTGCAGAAGACAGCCTTCAGATGTCTTTACGGACATTATGAGTTCTTGGTTATGCCATTCAGCGTAACTAATGCTCTAGCAATGTTCATGGGACTCATGAATAGGATCTTACAGCCATACCTCAATCGCTTTGTCGTAGTCTTCATCGACGACATTCTAATCTACTCGACTACTGAGGAGGATCATGCCTACCATTTGCAGGTAGTACTGGACACACTTCGAGAGCACCAACTTTATGATAATCTCTCGAAGTGCCAATTTTGGATCCGAGAAGTTCACTTTTTGGGACATGTCATCTCGGAGGCTGGACTTTCAGTAGATCCAGAAAAGATTAAGGTGGTACTTTCTTGGGAGCCACCCAGGAGTGTGACGGAGGTGAGGAGTTTCTTGGGCTTAGCTGGATACTACCGAAGATTTTTGTCAGACTTCTCTAGAGTTGCAGCACCACTATTAGCCTTGACAAAGAAGGGGAAACCCTTCTTGTGGTCAGAGAGATACCGGCAGAGCTTTCAGGAGCTGAGTTAGAGGCTGACTAGTGCCCCCATTTTGAGGCTTTTAGAGGAGGGCATAGGGTACGTAGTTTACTGTGACGCATTAGGGATCAGACTCGGATGTGTCCTAATGTAGGAGCGAGCAGTGATCACATATGGTTCTCAGCAACTGAGACAACATGAGCAGAACTACGCTACCCATGACCTGGAGTTAGCAGCAGTGGTCTTCGCCTTGAAGATGTGGCGGCACTATCTAATGGGTGAACATTTTACCGTGTACTCTGATCACAAGAGTCTCAGGTATATCTTCTCTCAGAAGGACCTGAACCTGAGACAGCGATGTTGGATTGAGTTCCTCCAGGACTATGACTTAGAGATAGTCTATACTCCTGGAAAGGGGAACGTTGTTGCAGATGCACTCAGCAGAAGATCTGGTATATAACTTCTAGGAGAGGTGACAGAGTAGCTGGCTGCTTTACAGATATCCTTTGTGGATAGAGATGGAGCAACCTTCCTCCAGTCTCTTACAGTCACTCCCCCACTTCTTCAACGAGTCAGATAGGCACGGCGTGGGGATGCTGACTGTGAGACACGACGTGCTCAGATATCCACAGGGCAGACACCTGATGGATTTTCTGAAGGTGGGGAGCACTTCATCCTCTCTAGAGGACGTACTATGGTGCCAGTGTCACTTCAGGAGGAAGTGTTGAGGTAGTTCCACACATCTCCTCTAGAGGTACATCCAAGAGTGGAGAAAATGTACCAGGACCTCCGACGACAGCACTGGTGACCGGGAATAAAGAAAGAAGTTGTAGAGTTTGTCTCTCGATGCCTCACTTGTCAGCAAGTGAAGGCGGAGCATCAGGTACCAGCAGGCTTGGTTCAGCCTTTAGAGGTCCCGGAGTGGAAGTGGGATGGTATATCCATGGATTTTGTGATAGGACTTCCATGTACATCCAGGGGTCACAACTCGATTTGGGTGATCGTTGACCAACTCACCAAGTTGGCCCACTTTCTACTGATCAGAGAGAAGGGTTCAGTAGAGAGCTTAGGATGCCTCTATGTGCAGGAGATTGTGTGGCTACATGGAGTACCATCAACGATCATCTCCGATCGTGATGCATGTTTTACTTCCCAGCTATGGAAGGGGTTTCAGGAGGTTTTCGGGACGCAGTTTTGTCTGAGCACCGCCTTCCATCCTCAGACGGATGGTCAGACTGAACGAACCATTCAGAACCTTGAGGACATGCTCTGTGCATGTGTCCTCAACTTCAGTCGTAGCTGGGAGGATCACTTACCTTTGGTGGAGTTTGCATACAACAACAGTTATCACTCTACCATAGGGATGACACCTTTTGAGGCATTATACGGGTGACCTTGTAGATCACCCTTGTCCTGGACTGACCCATGGGAGTCGGCACTGGTGGGACCAGAGATGGTACGAGCTACCACGGAGAAGGTGCAAATCATCCAGGAGAGGATGAAGACTGCACAAATTAGACATAAGTCATATGATGACAGGAGATGGAGACCTCTGGAGTTCGAGGATGGTGACCACGTCTTTCTACGGGTCTCGCCCCGATGAGGTCTACGAAGATTTGGCCGAGGCTGCAAGTTATCTCCAAGGTTCATTGGACCTTTCCAGGTCCTCATCAGAGTTGGAGAGGTGGCATACCGCTTATCTCTTTCACCTCAGTTGCACCGGGTGCACGATGTCTTCTATGTATCCCAGCTGAGGAGATACGTGCATGACCCTTCTCACATCATCGACCATGGAGAGATGGACGTCGACGATGGGGAGACTTTTATGGAGGTTCCAGTGGAGATTGAGGATCGATAGGAGTGGGTCCTTTGTGGATGGTTGATACCTCTGGTGCGCATTCGCTGGCAGCACGTGAACCTCCAGGAGAGCACATGGGAGCGAGAGGCTCAGATGTGTGCTCAGTACCCCCACGTGTTTCCTTAGTTATGAGTTGTGGCTTACGGGGACGTAGAGCCCTGAGGTGGGGAGAATGTAAAGACCCAGAATTTCTGTGGAATTTTTTTTTCTTAAATACATGGGAATTTTACGAGTCTGCGAAAATTGACGGCGCATGATTCTGAGGCCCGGTGTGCCCGGAATCAATTTCTTAATTTTTTTCGGGTACATTCACTAAATGTACGAGCGGGTTTTTATAACTTCTGAACCGGTGCTCAGAATTGAAATCTAAGGGCACCGTTGAACTTGCAACGCCGGTATTCTCTTAAGAATACTTTCACCTCGACGACAGATGGTCGGGAATAAAAGATAGTTTTTGGGTTTTACGTGGGAATAATAAAATAAAATAAGTGCATGTCTTATTTTATTTTATTTGTTATAACCACTATGTGGAAGTTGGAGGCGGGGACCACCACACCTTAACCTCCCATGAGAGGTTATGGTGGCGGGGCCCGCCCAAACCTAACCTCCTCTTCATGTTTATTATGGTGGGGACCACCTGGGATTTAAACCCCCTTGAAACACCCCATTAATGGAGAAACCCTCAAACTTCCATTAAGTGTAGGGGAGCCTCTTCAACTCCCCTAACACTTAATGTGCCTTATCCTCCTGGTTAATTAATTGAGCCAACACTTTCAATTAATTAATTAAACCATTTGAATATTATGCCAACAATTTAATAGGATATCATAATCTATTATTTTTGGCTGGGCATTTTTTTCAAATTGGTGGAACTTTGGAGAGGAGAGAGCTTGGGGAGAAAAGCTCTCGCCAACGAAGAATGAAGAACGCTTTCTTCCAACGAAGAACGCCGACAATGATCTTCTTCAATCTTTATCCTCGGATCCTACCAGCGTGGAACATCTTCAACTGACCTTCCCTCCGCTTCGTCGTCAACGAACCGATGCATGAACTCGGGATTGGAAGTGTACGACGGATGCGACGAACGGCGATCACCTTCGTCTTCTTCCTGCGATTTCATCGCCGAACAATGAACAAAGGTAGGGGAATTATTTGAGTTTGTTTTATTTACAAGATGATGTAGGGGTGTGTTTTGATTTGAGCAACATTGATTCTTCTTTCCATGATTTCTCCTCTTGACCCGCTTGTTACCAAACTAACACGGAAGGACCAGGCCAAACGAACACGGACCGATCCCTCCATCGTTCTTGTGAATTTTTGGTGTGTTCTTTGCGTTATTCATGGGTGACGAACAACGGATCATTTCAAGTTTTTTGTGTGACGCAATGATCCCAAATTGAAGACCCAAAATCACGACGACCTAGCGGAGGTGCGACGACGATAGCGGGCGGCAGATCGAACCAGAATGGGAAGGATCGTTCCTCGATCGTTCTTCGATCGGGTGAATCAAATCATGTTCTCAGAGCCGATCGGAGGCCCGAAAACACCAGAGATGACTACGGGACATCGGGGCGACCTAGTGTCTGAAGTTTCGTGACGAACGGACCATCAGAACAAATAATGGACTTCATAGGAGGCGCGTTGGCCGGAGGTGCCGTTTCTGGAAAATTCCAGAATACACAGCGTGTACTTCTGACGAACACGCTGTGTAGTGCAGGTGTTCTGCAGCTTGAGTTTCGGACGTTAGACAAGTAACACACGGCGTGTGACCCTAGTCACACGACATGTATTCTCTGTGCAGAATGGCAGAAGTGGCTTCACGAGACATGGCGTGTATTCTGGGAAATACGCGGACATCGGCAGAATTACACGACCAAGAGGCAGGACGTGTACCCTCTACGCAGAATGGCAGAAGCGGCTTCGTGAGACTCAGCGTGTATCCTGGGGATACATAGACACGGGGTGGAGTACACGAGCATGTACTCCACCACACGGCCAGACATGGCCAGTGGCACGGGCTACCCCGTGTACCAGTTACATGGGTTGACGAACACGGGTTGAGGCCGTGTACGGGCACATGGCCAGCATACACGGAGCCAACCCCAGTTGCTTGGACACGACGTGTAACCATACCACACGCCGTGTACTTTCTTTTCTACACGACCAGCCTTACAACACGGGTTGTTGTACACGGGCAGTACCCGAGGTCTGAAGACACAACGCGTGCCTCATTCCTACACGCCGTGTACTTTTTGGGAAATGGCTTGTTCATCTTGTCCTCATTATATTGGACATGTTTTGTTTGGGTTAGCCCCCTATGACGTGGCAGACCTTTGGGATACTTCTTATTGGGACTTCGTGACAGTTGATGTATCGACACTCTGCTTGAGGAGTGGACCCTCCCGAAATCAAGCGTGCTTGTGCAGAAACCCTGTGGCTGACTGCTCTCTGACTACTGTTCCTAGATCTTGTGTCGGTTCGACAGTTCTGACCGTTGTTCCTGGATCCTGTGTGGGTTCGACAGCTCTGACTACTATTCCTGGATTCTGTGTGGGTTCGACAACTCTGATTACTGTTCTTGGATCCTATGTGGGTTCGACAGTTCTGATTTCTGTTCCTGGATCCTGTGTGGGTTCGACAGAATAGATGATTTAGTGGCTACATATAATCATCTCTAATACACTACGTGAGTTGTATACCTGTATGAGCCGAGTCAGTAACTTTTTGTGTTTACCTCATGATTGAGATGAGTTACTTGATAACTTAGGTATATGTATGAGCATATACCTAAGTGAGGTTATCTGTTGATTTCATACTTTGTGGTTTATCCTTGGTGGATTTTGAGAGACCTTGAGGGTCTTGGGGTCCCTACTGAGTATCGTTATACTCACCCCTGCACGAGCTATGCCCACACCTCGTTGTGTTGGATGCAAACGACGGACAACGCTGACTGAGGCTGAGAGTACCAGGACTGGACGATATCCAGAGGTGGACCATACGACGTGTCGGTACACGGAAAAGATTGACAGACGTGGAGTGTTGATGAGACTATTTGTACATGCCCTTCAGGTAAGATCCGTGGTGGACGATCCAGGAGCTGCTTTTCACATTTCAGTTGTTTTGTTCTTTTTAGTTGTACTCAGGGTCGGCCCTAGGGCAAGCCCAAAGAGCCCCTGGGCTAGGGAAACACTCGAGAAAGGAAAAAAAATACAAAAGAAAGGGCATCAATTTTATCTTTTTTTACTATAGCTCTCAATGCATTTTGGGATAAATTTCTGATATTGGTCTAGGGCAACTAAATTTTCCGAGCTGCTCCTGGTTGTACTTGTACTTTACAGTTGGGCTTGTATTTCCGGCCCCTTTATTTTTTCAGCACTCTCTTGTTATACAGTTTTACTTAGTGTTTTGCTTTCAAATTGTACGCTGTTGTGTGTGTTTTCAGTTATAAAGGCAATGCCTTCCCATATTTATGGAATTACGTCTTTGGTGCTAGTTGCCAGCCTCTGGCCTATGGAAGGCGGGCTTGGGGTAGTCACGACACGGGGCTCGGGGGACGGGTCGTGACATTAAAAATGAATACATTTGAAGAAATATTAAAAATTAATAATAGTATATATCGAATAAAAATATAAAAAAATGAATAATTTTAACTGATTAGAAACATAATATATATTAAGTATATTATGTAAATAAATACAATTTTAAAATAAAAATTAAAAACTGAATAAAATAAAGAAATATTATGTCTGTGTGTATGTTCAATATAAAAATGCATTAATTACGTATATGTATGTGTGAAGTTAATAAAACACATATCTGATAAATGTTAAATTGAAAAATCAAATAGCATTTAGTTAAACGTCTATTACTGGATACAATTAGTCCATATTTTTAATTAGTACTAATTTTTAATTATAACCCGTTTTCACTGAATATGTGAATTATTTAATGTAAATATAGATATTATGTATTATATAAATAATATTTAAGGAAATGTGATATATAT
Organism: Viscum album; assembly: GCA_963277665.1. NCBI lineage: Eukaryota > Viridiplantae > Streptophyta > Magnoliopsida > Santalales > Viscaceae > Viscum > Viscum album. The sequence goes on along the minus strand of OY728139.1, from coordinate 462,599,887 downwards.
ATATATATATATATAAAGGGGAGGAGGGATGTGAGTCTCGGGAGCTTGCTGCCGCAGCGACAATGGGGATTAGGGCTTCTTCGGTACTATGGCCTTCCCCCATGACATTGAGTTGGAGCTTTTGGTGGGGGTGAGATTTCTATCTCCAACCCGCTTGATGATCCTCATAGAAAGAATGAGGAATCAAATTCTCCGCCAAAGGTAGGATCAGGTCAGGATCCAGCGGCTCTCAGTGAAGGATATTCTCTTGCTCATATGATGGGGATCCAAATCGAGTTATTAAAGGAGGTAACACTGAAAATCTCACCACGAATCTGGATGCCTTCTTGGACAGATTCAAGATTTGTAAATATTCGGTCATCACCAGGCTGATTCGTCCTTCTAGAGGTAAGGTCTGGAATACCCAAGACTTGATTAATCGGATATTGAACTCTTGGGGTTTTTGTGATTTCACATGTATTCCTATGGGGAATGGGTATTTACACACTCTTTCCCTCTGATGATCTCAAGAAAAAATATTTGGGCTTCATCTCTGTTGTGTTAAAGCTGGGAATGGTATGTTTACAAGAATGGGACCATATTTAATCCCTTTGAGGTGAATAATTTAATATCACAAGTCTGGGTGAAAATCTTTGGTCTTAGCTGGATATTATGGCATCAAAAAATACTCTGACATTTATTCCACACTGGGTGTTCCCATTAAAATGAATTGGGCAGTAGAGGAAGCCAAGTTTGGCTCCTATGCACATGTCTTGGTCGAAGTGGACTTAAGATCTCCCTTGGTTGAGAAGGTTGTTCTTGCTGCTTAAGATGAAGAATTCTTCTTGAAAATTGAAAATGAGAAGCTTCCCCTCTTGTTTTTGGGGTGTCTTACCATAAGGAATATAAAATATCAATGTCAGAAGGATCTTGTATGCTCTTTCTGCTCGAATAAGGGACATGATATGTTGCATTGTCTTAATAAGAAATATTGAGCTGATACTGGCCAGGCCATGAGAGTTGACACAGGTGTGCAGGATAGAACCTCATCCAAACAGGACCAAGTTTGAGCTTACGAGAGGCAAGAGCCTACCATGAGGGATCAGTCCTCTTTGGGGGAGACTGCTGCGGGTAAGGATCTGGAAAATATTGATGGGAAGTCTATGCCAACTCAAGATGTCTAAATGATTTTAGGTGGTGAAAAATCCCAATTGGATAGGCAGTGTGATCAATATGTTGTGGATGTTATCTCGGTGACATAGTGGAAGGGCTTCATATGGGATGAGGTTGTGGTGGGGGCTCCTGATGATGCACATAGTTTTTATGATGGTGAAACTCATGCTCAAGATTCTGAGGACTCTCATTTGATGCCAGAAGATTTAATTGTTTCATGTTGCGAAGGGAAGAAGAAGGTGGTGGATGATGAAGGATTTGAATTGGTCCTAACCAGAAAATCTAGACGTAGTGAGCTTACCCCTGGGTTTCCCTCAATCTCCCCTACCTCTGGCAGGATGAAGGTTTGCAATGCTAGACAATCTGGGCGCTTGGATCAATCTCATAGGATTGAGTCTCATCCTGGTGTAGATGAGAGAGAACATCAATCCTTCAGAGATGCACCTATTCACAGCTTGGGAAACGAGGATAAGGAAGCTTGTAGTTCGGCTGCTGAAGAGGAATCTTTGGGATTTCAAGATTCCACAGTGGAGGATGGATATTCTCTCACCAATTCCAATGTACGTGTTACTGGACAGTATGTCTAGAAGTCTGGAAAATTTGATTCAGCAAGCAAGGCTATGGATCACTATGAGATTCCAGTGCAGGAAACAATGGAGGTTGTTGATGCCACTACTTGTGATCAGGTTGTGCTGTTTGATCAAGTTTATACTAATTTGAGTAAAACAATGATTAGCCCCTCAGCTCCTAAGCAGGACTCAGAAGACATGAAGAGGAATAAAGGAAAGAATGCAGTTTATGTTGAAGGTTTTCAAGAAGTCTCTCATAGGAAGACTTTTTTCTCACTCTAAACCAAGATTGGCTGATTTGGATCATGAAAATGAGGCATAGGTGGAAACTTCTAACATTTTTGGAGTTCTTGAATCAAAAAATGAGGATATAGGGAAAGAAGATTTATCATTGACAGGCCTTCCAGATGATGTCCAACTCCCTCTACAAGTTCTCCATCCATCCAGTACTCAGGAGGGTGCTGGAAATGTGGTGGGGTTTTACCCATATAACTTTTCTAATCGTATGAAGTCTTATTATGATTTGTTTGGGATGGCCTCGATCAAAGAATGTGAATCTGAAAGTGAAATGAACTCCAAAAATCCCCCCAGTGGATTGCGAGGGTGAAAGGATTCCTGAGGATCTTGATGATGAAAATGGTTTGACTTGCAACTTGAACCGAATTTTTCCATAATGGAACCAAATGCCTTTTTCTATCCAAACTATCTCATAGTTTAGAAGCAGTTATCGAAAAATATTAAAGATAACTATCGAGAAAACTCGGAGAGAGATTTTAGGGATCTCTCTTGGAAATATAGAAGCTGCATTATTCCAGTTGATTCCTTTAACTTATCGTCGAATAATGAGATGGAGCTATCTCAAAGGAATAAATCATGGCGGAGAGAACGAAAGCCAAAGGGTAGAAGTCATCATCCTAGGAATATGGGATCTTGAGGGTTCGACGAGAGTTGATTTCTTGTTTTCTATGCTTTGGACATTTATGCTTTGTCACATCCTATTTTTCTTTGTGTTTTCTTGTGTTTTGTTCCTCTTTTTATTAATAATTTTTTTGGATGTAGGTTGGCTTGCCAACTCACACTCTGATCTTTTCTGTATATATGAATAGATTTCTAATTTAAAAATATCAAATATATTAATGAATAATTATGTATAAAAACATTTCAAAAATATTAAATGAATAAATATTAAAAATCTATAAATTATAAAATAATGTAAAAAAATACATAACATTATTAATGTATAAATAATATTAAATAAATTCATGTTAAACATGGGTGAAATTTAATTTAAAGATTAAGAGATTGAAAAAATATCAAAAAAATGAACAAGAGAACACTTTTATGAAGAAAATTAAAAAATAAAATGAATATATATTTAAATGAAAATGGATATATATTAATTATGAAAATTAAAATTGTGTTAAAAATAGTAAATGTTACTCATAAAATATATAATAATAATAATAATAGATAAAATTTAAAAAACATTAAAAAATAATAAATAGAAATAAATAGTATATATTAAATATAAATATAAAAAATGAATAAAATTTAATAATTTACACATGTTATATTAAATATGAAATATTAATAAATAAATTTATAAAATGATAATATTAACAATTTATATTATTTGTGTATGTTTGTCTCTATAAAATTGAATTAATTTCGTATATGTATAATAGTGAAATTGAAAAAACAAATGACATTCGTAAAACAAAATGTCTTCATTTGAAAATATTTTTTAATTAATATTAAATATTTTTAAATAAATTAATAAACCGATTTTCACTAAATATATGAAATATAAATATATATGTTTTATAATAATATTTTTTATTATATAAATAATATTTTGGAAAATTATATATATACATAAATTATTTTATATGAAAATTTTAACTAAATATCTTATATATCAAGTGCAAATGTATATTTAGCTATATATTAATCATATTTTAAAAAATATGTTATAATTTGATCGATTTAAATATATTTATATATTAATATAATATTTTTAATGATATAAATATTTTAATGGAATATACCCTTTATCAACACTAAATAAAAGTGCTAATAAATGGTGGTCTTTATCATTACTAAAAAAAAGTGTTGATGATGGGTGACCTTTATTAGCGCTTAAAAAAAGCATTGATAAAGGTTTCTCTATATCATTGCTTTTTTTATGTGCTAATAAAGAAAACTCTTGACAATGGATTTTTAACACTAATAAAGGTATCATTTATCAGTGATTTTATATAGTGCTGCTAAAGACTGCCACTATTTATTAGGTGTTTTGTAGTAGTGGCGGTGGGATATTATGGATTTTATGGTGTGGGAGAGGGGAGGAGAGGTTAGGGACTACATAATGCATTCTCGAGGGGTAGCAATGATGGATCTTGGCTGTGATTCATGGTGGATGATGACCTTAAGGATTAGTGTTTTGAGGTGTGGAAGATAGGGGGTGAAGAAGGGGAAAGATTTTTTATAAAAAAAATTAGAAAATAAATTAATAAAATAATCTAGGTTTTAAATATTTTCTAAACTAATCTTTAAAGCCATTAAATCCCATAAAACCTTTCGAGTTTTTGGGTGGCATCCAATGGCGTCAAGGGATTTAACGCTTTTCATCTAGGTAAAAAGCCAAAGGTATTGGGGTCCCTAATGCCATTGGACTTAATTTTTTTAAAAAAAAATTGTTTTTGTTTTTGTTTTGTTTTGTTTGTGTGTGTCTTTATATATATATATATATATATAATTTTAGTAAAATTTAGTTGATATTAAGTTTGTAGCATTACTACAATTAAAGAAGTCTGAAATTATGACATAAACTCTCACTCAAGACCCTCTTTTATAAGGGGGCTTGCCTTGGAAATTCATAATCCAATGTGGGATTTAGGTTCCCCTTTTTCTACACAGAATTAATAATATATTATTATTAATTAGTAATCAATTAATAATAAATATTAATAGAAAACAAATGAAAATATAAAGATGATATGGGGTGAAATAAAATATAAAATCCCCTCATCAAAAGAAAAAACTGACCATGAGAAATAAATTTCTGAAATTCCCTCTAGTTCCCAACTTTCTAATATATCGACCTCTGCCCCTTGGATTTTGACCTCTTTGCAATGTCCTAGTCCTATGAGGAGGCCCATAGTCTTCATATGAAGATGAGTTAGATGTGTCCTCCAGAATTAAGTCGATCCTATATTTCTATAAATGGTCTCAAAATTCAATCCCCGGATTGGATGAGAAGCTATCTTCAATATTTATTGAAATTAATTTCTTTACAATGTGGAAGTCTTTGTATCCAAATACATCTGGTACCATCATGGAAAAAATAAATTCAATATGTGAGTCAAATCTTTTCCCATGCCCTCCCTAAGACCCTAGAGGGATCCTTTCACCTTGATGATCCTTTGAAGGAGGTTTTACAATGGAGTTTTTGACTCTTACAGTCTGACATTCTATGTCTGAGGCTTTTCAAAAAATGTCATATGCAGATTTCATCAAGTCAGTAAATTGGGTTGGATAAGACCAATCCACTTTATAAATTCCTTCATCACTCATCTTTCATAAAGGGAAGTTTGTTGGATGTTCCACCTGAAGAGGGGGTTTAAGATGAACCTGCAATTCCATGTCACCTGGGGCGTTTATGTCAGCCAACCCCACCTGAAAATCCTGAGGGATGACCAGTTGGAAGCCCTCTTCATCCACATGAATTTTCTTTCCCTTGATTAGAAACACTTTCTTATCTTGAACGATAGCTGGAGAAACACTAGCATGTTCCATTTCCTTACCAAGACCATTGTTGCTTACCACCATTGGGGGTGCTGTCTCTACAATATTAACATGTTCAGATGCTATTGGGGACTAATTTTTTTTTTTCCATTTGAATCCCTTGCGATAATGGCTCAGATGTTATCAAATCCATTGTAGAAAGAGCTTCCACACCTTGGACCCAACTCTGATGTGGTGGGTTGATCACAGGTTCCTTTGGTTTAACCAAAGCTACTGCTTCTTTCTATTTATGACTTATGAGGATAACATTTTTCACTCCTTCCAGAAATCAGCATATGTAACCAATTTTGCTTTAGCCTCACAAGTTTATTGATCATCATCACAATGTACTTCATGCACCTCATTCACCATGTCATCCTAGGACATGCCATTGTGCCATTGTGCCTCATCTACATCATGAACTCGAAGTTGGTTTGATCCTTTGGTGCATTCCAGGAGCATTTCCCTTCAATATTAGTAAGAGAATCTCCCTTCTTACTACGCAACATTGTTGGAGAATTGGAAATTTTAGAGCATCCAATTCCTTGTGTGTTAGGAGATTTATTCCCAATATTTTTATATTCTATAGATTCAGGCATATTGTCCTTGGAAGCCAAAACAGCCCGTTTAATCCCCCCATTGGCAGGAATTTTTATTTTGCACTCACTCGAAATTTCAAATCTTCTTGCAATTCCTGTACTGAATGTTCCTACAACATTTTTATAAATAATTCTCAATACACTTAAACTTTTTAAAGAAAGTAGGAACCTACTCATATTATATGTTTATCTCTATCTAATGACCAGGGTTAATTAACACCACAGTATTATCAGGAACATCAGAGAGGTTAATTTCCTCAAGGATTCTAGCACAACACCCATACCTGGCATGCTCCACTTCATTATTAATTTTTATAGGTAGCCATGGCTGATACCACATCCCAAAGGATTTTGGGGTCCCAAAAACCAAGACTGTGAATGTGTATCATTGTTTTCCTTACATAGTTCTTGACCAATTCTAGGTCGAAGCGAGATGCTTCGACAATGACGCTATGGGTTAGTCTCCCTGAACTCTCTCTTCCTTTTCAAAATACGCCCATCATTCGTATGCCCATCATTCGTATGCTGGAGGATATGGTTAGGAGATTCTTGTGCTCAGACAGTAGAACAAAATCAAATTTTCATCTGATTTATCCATATTTATGCATTGAGGTTGATGTTTCCAAACCACTGATTGAATGGGTTTGAATTACTGTTGGTGAAGAATTATGTTGCAAGAAGATGGTGGTCTTCGAATCCTAGATAGAGTTCTGTTCTTCGTGCTAGTTGTTGGGTCATTCTGCTCCATCATGTCTCTGGGGGTGTAGGGATTACCATGGGGTGGCTAACCCCAAACAGTTGATTGAGCCATCTCATGTTAATCCTTCTTCTGTTCCTTTGTCCCCTGATCAGGATCTCAGTTTGGATCCTCCCCTGGTTGAGCTGAAGGTTGTGAATCCGGACCCATGAGTTGAGGACATCTTTGCAATGTTGAACCATGATTTAGGTGTGTCCAAGTTGACAGAGCCGACCCCGGGCGAGCCTTGTTCCATGACGGTCCCCTCCTTTGCTGACATAGTCAAGGCCGGTGGTATGGTTAATGGACAGAGTTCGAGAAATATGCTGCTATCAGTGGTGATAGCACCCATGTTGATGTAAGGGTGCTTGCTGAGAAACATTACTCTCCCGATCTGAATGTGGTATTGTCTCTGTGTTGACGGCTACCCGACCAACATGAAATAACAATGTCAATTAAGATCCAAAATCACTTCTCTACCTTGAATGGAGATGGAAAGAAGAATGCAGATCCTGAAGGATGGAAAACATATATTCCAAGATGGAAACAGACATAGGTTGTGTTAAGGTTTTGGGAAGATGATGAGCCAAGTGATAAATAGGTGGACTCCCAACCAATGACGGATTACGAGCAAGACTCTCAAGGGCCCAATGCGAAGAAATCCTGGTTTGAGTGGAACAAAACTTGAGCCCCAAGTCTTGAGTTTGAGACGGCTTGAATTAAAAACTACAATGAAGAAACCCTTACCGATAGAGGCTATTCGCCAACCTAAACCCTAGACGAAAAGAAGTTGCTTCTGCAGCTCCTCGAGGGTCCATGATTTACCTTCTAGAGGAAGAGTTAGGTAAAGGATGATGGAGTGCTTGCATTTTGCAATTCACGCTGCAAGGATGTCATGGTCTGCCTCGACTACTGCAAGAGACCCATTTCTGGCAATTCATTTACTTGAAAAGTTTGAATCATTCTTGAAATCAGAAAATAAACAAGGGTTTCTGGAAGGGGGAGGTCCTTTTTTCAGATCTGCCAAAGCTCCCTGAAGCTTGGTAGAAATAGAAGGATCCACCACCTTCTTCGGCCAACAAAGACCTCTTAGGGATCAAAGTAGCAGTCCAGATCCAAGGCCAATGCAGGAATCATGAATCACCATTATCGTCCAGAGAGAGAAGCTTTCCACCTACACCCATCACTTTCCAATTAAAAATAAATATTAATTAATAGTTGATTACTAGTAAATAATATTAATAATACCCAAATAATAAATAATTATCAACATTTTCTACTAAATATTAAAAATTAATCAATTAATATAATAATATTAATAAATATATTAATAAATAACTAATTAAGTACTAATTATTTATTAATAGTTAATATTTATTAGTTAAATAGTAAGTAAACAATATTTAATTACTTATTACTAATATTTATCTCTAATTAATAGATTAATAGTTAATTAATTAATAATTATTAATAAATATCTACAAATATTATTTAGTTACTAAATATTAGTATAATGATTAAATTATTAAATTACTAATTACTAATAAATTATTATTACTCTTATTAATTAATTAACTAATTTTTTCTAATTAATATTAATTAATAATAAATATTAATCACTAAAAATATTAATTAAATGATATTATTTTATATTTTATACTATTAGTTTCTATAAAATAATAATTAAAAATTAATATTAATTACTAAAAAGTATTTAAAATTATTATTTAGTAACTAAATATTTATATTATTATAATTATTAGTTAATTAATAATTATTATGATTATTTTCAAACAATTACAAATAAATATTAAAAAATATTATTTAGTTAGTAAATAATTATTATTATGAAATTAATAATTAATAGTTATTAATTAATTATTATTAAATTAGTATTAGTTAATTAACTAATTGTTGCTAATTAATATTAATTAATAATAAATATTAATTAAAAAATATTATTTATTATTTAATAAAATTAATTTCTAATAAATATTAATTACTACTTAATATTAATTACTAATAAATATTCAAAGTTATTTTTTATTAAGGGCATCTTCCACGTCTTCTTCCCTTCGAAGGGGTTTAAATTTTTTTTCTTGGAGCTTCAGTCCAATTTCTCCCAAACCTAGGTTTCTTACCTTTCAAGAATGAGATCCAATCTTTGATCTGTTTTCATCCAGAAACTTATCTACTCAAGCTTGGATTCGAGTTAGGGGCTTGAGCTATTTTTTCTAGCAATCACAGATACTTTGGGATGTCACCTTTGTAGTGGGGACTCCAATTAAAATTGATAAGGAGACCGTGTGTGCTCGGTATGGTCATTTTTTCAACGTATTGGTTGAGATTGACCTGTGTTATGATCTTTCTGAAACTGTATTCCTGGTTGTGGATAATTTAAATCTTGATCTGTTAATTAAATTTGAGTGGCTACCCGAATTCTATGATAGATGCTCTTGTATTTCCCATTCTCCTATGCGATTTCATAAGAATTTACAACGTTCTAATTGTAAGAAATCAGGTCATTTATTTGATCAATGAAGTTAAAGGTGCCAGTTGATGAGAAGAGGGAGGTGGGGCATCATGTTCCCAAGAGGGGCAAGAATATTTTCAAGCAATTGTCCAAAGATGGATCTTCCCCTTCAAGTCATGTTGTTGGGGGTTCTTTTGCTGATGTGGTCAAACAGGGGGTAGTTTCTTTGAGTTCAGGGACTCCTGTTTCAATTGAAAATGCCTCACAGGTACATGTGAGTGTGGCTCAGCATGACTCTTCAGCACCTTTGCGGGGGATTAATGGTGTTCCTGATCATAGTTATTAATGGCACGCGCCATTGTGCCAAGGCTAGCACCAGGGAGTGGTGCGCCGCGCCATGGCTTCGCCATGACTCATCTAAGATGGCTCATTGTGGCGGGCGCCATATTGCGCAATGGCGCGCGCCATGTTGCGCCAATGGCGCGCACAATTGCGTTTTTTTTATTTTATTTTTGTATTTTTTTAATCTACCAACTCTTACGCCCTGATTGAAAATACCTCTTTTGAGGTCAAACAACGACCTCCCCTTTCGACTCTACGCAACACTCTTCCCGTGAGCGCAGCGACCCAGCCGGTATTGGACCACATTGACTGCCACGACCAAATCGAGATCCCTCAACTGCCGTGATCCAGTCGACCATGACCCAACCAATCTCCATCAACCACTGCGACTCAGATACGCGATGTTGTCCAAGGCAGACACACCTTCTGTGCGAATCGGTAATTTTTTTTGTTTTTAATTCAATTTTATTTATGTTGCTCGCCCCTTATTTTTTTCGAATAACTCTTGTTGTTATTTTTAATGCCATGTTTTCCTCCTATTTTTTTTTTATGTTTTGTTTTTTTTTGAGATATATGGTTTTTAATATTTAATTGTTTGTTTTATATATTTCAGGAATTCTGATTTATTTCAAAATGTCTAAGGCAAGGCAAGGAAATACCCGTCTTGGTTTTTTAGATATATGGTTTTTAATATATTTCAGGAATTGATATATATGATTTTTTGAGATATATGGTTTTTAATATTTAATTGTTGGTGTCATTGTTGACTTCATTTGTTTTTTGGTGTATGAAATATGAATTATTGACATAAATCTTTGTTTTTTATATATATATTGTATAATTTATTATTTTTTATTGTTGATATATGTATACACCTCTTTTGTGCGCTGCAAGTTAATATTGTCACGCGCCTTGCGCCGCGTCGTGCGCTTTTGCGTCGGGGGCCCTTGTCGCCATTGTGCGTCATGCGCCGTAAATAACTATGTTCCTGATCAGGTGTTTGGAGGGGCTGCAGAACTTGCTAATGTGGGCTCTAAAGAAACTTTGGAACCGTATCTCTGTCCATTAACCTGATTACTAATAGGGATGGATTGTCCTCCCAAGATGGTTAGAGGCAATCAATTTCCTCATACTAAAGGAAAAAATGCTTTAGTGGATGATGAGAGATTTTAGCAGGTCACCCATAAGAAATTCATTTTATGACCCTCTTTTTCACCCCCTCTTCAGGGTGTGGTCCCATTTAAAGAGGCAGAAAATGGATAAAACAAGGGAAAAGAAGTTGGTTTTGGGGTGCAACAGGTGATCTATTTACTGGTGGAACACTGGAAAGGAATTCAACAACCGAGAGGGCGCCACTGTCTCACCGGTCTCTATTCCTAGTAAATTTACTTTTCTTTAACTTTTAAATAGATATCATAGCAGGGATGTTTTCCATGAGGAATTTTGAAATTTTCATCGATCTTTTTGAGTAAAAGGGAAAACCTCACGTGTTGAGGTTGTGAAGGAAGGGAGCAATTCTGATCAAGATGACACTATTTTGATTTTAAAAAATGATTTCACTAGAGGTCACGATATTGAGACTCATGACGAGGAAGATGAATCATCTAGCATGGATGATCGGGATGACACTTGGCTGGCTCCTAAACAGTGGAAGAGAGGCAGGCACGTGAGAGGTCGGGGTAGATCCCGAGGAAGGGGCGACAAACATAAAATAAGGTGACTAAATGATCTTTGTTTTTGGTGGCATTATTTATGCCACTTTTTTATATTGCACCCCCTGCTTTCTCTGTTTCTGTACATTCTTTTTTAATAATATTTTTTCGGGACCATGGGTTTAATACATGGTTAGTTTCGTTCCTGGTAATAATATTATTTTCTAATAAATTTTAATTACTAATTAATATCAATTACAAATTAATATACAATTTTTTTAGTTATTAATTATAATAATAATGCGGTGGCCTCATCACTGTGTTTCGTCATTGCATGTTGTTGGAGTCTGCATCCCACATTGGACTTGAGGTCCGGTGTGGTTTTTAATATTCATTATAAATACACCCCAAGGGCTCCTTTAGAGGGTACACCTTGGGGGTTCGGGTCTCCTATTTTATTATTCTACATGGTATCAAAGGGAAGCTAATCCCGACCCCCCCTCCCATCTTTTTTTTTATTCTGCTCTAGGGTTATCTTTTTCCCCCCCCCGTGGGGGGCGGCGACCTCAAAGCCCCGCCGCCCCTCCGCCGCCCCTCCGCCTCTGCCCTGCGCGGCTCCCAAGAGGGTCTCCCTTCCCGGCGACGCCTGCTGCGCACATTCCGGCGCCCGCTCCTCCTGCGCGCAAGCCCTCCCCGCCTCGGCTCGGCTTCCAGACGATCCCCGGCGGCCCGACGCGCGCACCTCCATCCGGCCTGCGGCCATCATCCTTCGCTGCGCGGCTCCTGGCTTCCCGGCGTCCCTCATCTGTTCCCGGCCGCCCTCCCCTTCGCTGCGCAGCGTCCCGGCGAGTCACAGCCCCTGCGCACAGCCATCCGCCAGCATCCCCCTCCTGGCGGTTTCCCCTCTCCGCTCTTCCCGGCGGTCTTTCCGGCTCTCCGCTCTCGTTGCGGCTTTCCGGCTCTCGCAGGCCCCACCTTATGCGACGCGTCCCGGCCCCGCCCTCACGCGGCTTTTCCGGCTACAGTCGACGGCTCTTTCCGGCAGCCTGCCTCTTGTGCGGGTGGTCCTTCCAGCCGACCTCCATTCCCGGCCGCCTTCCGCTGTGCCTGCGCTCCTCTTCCGGCAGCCAGCCGGCTCCAGGTTCTCCCAGCGGCTGCCCTGCTTCATGTTTGGGCTCTCCGGCACCTCCTGCGGCATCCCCGCCTCGCCGACATCTCCCGCCACGTCCATTCGCTAGCGCAGCAGCTCGACCACCTAGGATGGGCCCGTTGGCGCCGTCAGATCCCGCAACAATTCTGCGGAATCCCCGCCTCCCGTCACTGGCCCCGCAAATGCGGTTTTCCCAGTGCTAGTTTGGATTTCCCGGCGTTTCATTGACCGGCCCCACTAGTGCGGTGTTCCTGGTGTTCCGTCAACAGACCCGGTCTCTGTGTGGTTCATCTGCTGCGCTCGCGACATCAACCATCCATCATCCTGCGCAAGAGCTTCGATCGTGAGGGGGAGCAGCAGCCTTTGCAGCGTTTTTTTTATTTCGTCTTGTTTTGTCATCAAGCTGGGCATGTCCAGCTTGAGGGGGAGTGTTAGTATCTGTTTTGTTGCTTTCTTTTCATTATGTGTCCAAGCTAGATACACCTAGCCTGAGGGGGAGTGTTGGAGTCTGCATCCCACATCGGACTTGAGGTTCGGTGTGGTTTTTAATATTCATTATAAATACACTCCAATGGCTCCTTTAGAGGGTACACCTTGGGGGTTCGGGTCTCCTATTTTATTATTCTACATGTACTTCCACTTTACTTTTTCTAATAATTTTTTATGGTGTGGACCATATATTAATAATAAATTATTATTTATTAATTAGTTAGTAATTAAAAATTATTTAATTACTTATTAATAATATTAATTTCTAATTAACTAATTAATTAATAATTAACTAATAATTATTAAAAAAAATTATTAAAAAATTACTAATAAATATTTAAATTTATTATTTTGTTGCTAAATATTAATAATCGTGATAAAAAGATGGAGATGTAATGACACATGTGTTTCTCTCTTGAAAATCATGGTGAATAGGGTCTCCAATGGCAAAAAACATCAATACAAAATGGTTCTTCGATCTGAAAGAGGTCTTTATTGATCTCTTGAAGAATGGTGCTGATTCTATTAAGTTGGATGCCCCACCTTCAGCTCTGATTGAAGCAGAACCCTTGAATCGTGCCATAAAAACACCAGTTGACCAGATGGCTTGATCTCTTAGTCATGAGGGTCACCAGCATTTTTTCTCTAATCTTAGGGATGAGCATGAGTCTCCATGCAAGAGGATTATGTGGAATGGAATTCTTGCCTTTTTTTAATCCAGTTTGAAGTTTCTTGAGTAATGTCTTGAGGAATGTTTTATTTTATTCTCACTGGGCTAATTATCTCACAAAAGGAGAATCCAAGGATTCTTGAAATCTTGTGGAAGTGATTAAATCACATATAGTGATTTAGAGGATGGCATATAACCTCAATCAGTAAGGGTTATTTTCATATCATCTTCTCATCCAATGAACTCAAGGCCAAAGCATGGGGCTTTGGCATTGTCTCACTCAATCTAGGATTCATGAATATATAGGATTGGGGTCCACAATTTGACCCTTTGTTGGCCAATAAATCATTTACCGAAATAAGGATTCAAATTTGTGGCCTAAGATGGTTCTTCTGGCATCTCTAGATCCTTTGGAACATAGCCTCAGCCATTGGTGTTCTCATCAAGTTTGATAAGGAAATCAAACATGCAAGCTATTGTTCACTTCACCAGAATTTTAGTTGAAGTTGATATCTCTTCTCCCATGATTTAGACTATTTTTCTTGTTTTTTCCCAATTCAAGATTGAGCTTCAAATTGAATATGAAAAAAAATCCTTATCTATGTTTGAAATGTAAATGCATTTGGAATATTGCTAAGAAATTTTATAGGAACCTTTCATGCTCTAACTGCAAGAAGCCCAATCACACGGTCGAAACCTGTAAGTTTAAATTGATGGTAGATGTCCATTCTGTGAACCCAAAAGTAGGCTAGAATATGGAGTCTCATCAGCCTAATGTTGAGAATATGGGTGCATCCTCTTATATTGTAGTTATTATGTATGAAAAGAAGATCATATGTACATACTATAAGAGGGTGGGGCACCTTATAGAAACCTTTAATTTCAAGTTGCATGATACTGAGATTGATGCTAGTCTAGATAAAGAATATAATATTAATAAAATCCTTACATCCAGTCGTATGGAAGCAATGGATCTTATGGAGGGGGAAGCTGGTGAGCCTATGGTTTCTCATCACGATGATCCTAGGGCTGTTCACTCACAATCCACTAGTGAATACCAGATGGATCAGTATTCTTTGGATGATGAAGATTTGGATCCAGCTAATCTTCTTGATGATCTATACATGAGGTCTGGAAATAGTAAGGGGAAAAAATCCATTGAGGGATCAACCATTGTTCACCATAACAAGTGTAAGAAAGGACCCACAAGGACCCATAGTCGTATAGCTTCTGACGGTGGAAATAAGACTGAAAGAGTTCATACCTAAATATGATATTACTATAGCTCTGAATGTAGGGGATCTTTATAATGAGACTTCTATAATTTTCCATGTGGATACATCTGCAATGATCCTTGATATCACTAAGGAGACTGAATCCTGCAGCACAACAAGTGATGGTTTCTAAACCTGAAACTCTACTAGATATATAATTCAGGCTGGTGAAAAATAGATAGATATTAATATTGGCACTGAGGTTGTGGATAATGCCGCCTCTCAGGATAATGAGATTCAAATGATCTCATCAATGAGGGATCCCAATAGAAAAAACATGACGTATTTCTTCTCAATGGATGATTCCTTTAGCACACTCGACTTTGGTTCCTTTTATGTTGAGTGTATTAAGAAAATTCATAGTGTTGCCTTCAATGCAGATTTGATCAAGAGAGAAAAGAATGATCACCCTCAAAGAAGGGTGTCTTTCAACAAGATGAATCTCCATTGGAGAGCAGCGAATAGGGTCTGATGGGGATGATTCCTACTCCTGATGAACCTATAAAGGATTCTGTCATTCAGTATGAGGATTATCTACTTAAAGGGACAAGCAATCAAAATACAATGAACATTGAAGTGCCAAGCCCCCCAAATAACGCCTCAAATCAAGAAACTATATCTGTTGGAGATGATCCCAAAAGTCCATTGAATAGTTCCAGTCACCATATACAAATAAGCATTTGCTAAAACCCCCAAAGCATTGGAGGAGGGGTCTGCACCTAGATAATCGAGGTGTCTCTCGGAATAGAGGAAATAGGCATCACAAAAGATGATCTTTTTTTATCTGTTGGAAATGTGCTCTGCTTTTTTGTATTCGTGACTTCGCAAACTTTTCTGATCATTGCATCCCCATGTTCTCCCCTATACGTTTACTTTTTATTAAATTTTTGGGGCTATGGGTTTGGGTTTTCAAATCCATACGTCGAGCCCTTTTTGATTAATAATTAAATTACTTATTATTATTAAATTATTAGTTAATTAAATAATTATTGTTAATTAATATTAATTACTAATAAATAATAATTAAATATTATTATTTAATTTTTAATACTATTAATTTATAATAATTAGTAATAACTAATTAATATTAATTACAAATAAATATTTAAAATTATTCTTTAAATACAAATTAATAATAATAATATATTTATTAATAATTAATTATTAATATTATTTATTAGTAATTTAATATTATTTAATTATTAATTAATTAAAACTTATTAATTATTAATTATTAATTATTGGATTATTTATTAATATTATTTATTATTAATTAATATTTATTAGTAATTAATATTATCAATTAAAAATTTTAATGACTATTTAATTGATAATTAGTTATTTATTAATATTTTAATAGTAAATGTTAATTGTTATTTTATTTGGGGTTTGGCTTCGTGGTAAACACCCTATAATGCTACATCAAGGTTGGGGGTTCATGACCCATTAGGCATAGGTATTGTAGCTGCACTGTAGTGGGACTTTAGCAAGAATTTAGTGGTGGTAGAACTGTAGCAGCCCAGGTAATATTGAAGTACTATTCATTGGAGGGGCCTTTGGGCCAAATATGGGCCTTCATGCCTAAACACAGGGCTTCCAAGCTTGAGGGTCTGCAAAACATTCTATAATGGTCTTTAATTCCCTATGGGCCTATGGGTCATGTAATGTGTCTCCTCTACTCAAAAAATGAGGTGCTTTACTTCAATAAAAAAGAGGCTTCAACCTCAACATTAACAAAAATGTTAATAGTTATTTATTATTTATGTATTTTTAATGTTATTTACTATTTTTTAAAAGAAGTTGGCGTCATGGGGCCTTTATTAAAGAAAAAAAAAAGAAATAAAGGATGATGTCAAATAAATATAAAAGAACAAAAGCCTAAAAAAAGGTAGTAACACAAGATGCAGAGCAATCAAATTTCAATCATTTCCCTCATTTCCCTAATTTCTTCCTGGAATCAAAGACTCATGTTGTGTTGAGATCCCTCAATCAATTCAACCATGCCCATAACCACGATCATGAGGATGTCGACCCATCCTCCATGTCTTGACCCATTGTCATGTCCCACCTTCATCACCAACAATATCATTATAAAAGATATCCATTACATCTTTTTTATTTAGGTTCATCCTCTCTTTCCTTCCCTTCATCTCTACTATTATCATAAGAAAGCAGCTCAAAAGAGTTGTGAATAAGAATATGACCAATTACCACTAAGGGTGAGCACTTATATGTAGTGAACATTTATTTGGGGTGGCTCAATATATGCTCATTTATAAAAAATCTTCTCACTGAGCTGTTAATAGATTCTTGTACAGTTTCCACTAAAGCAATGTTACAATGGCCCATATTTTTAACACAATTAGGAAAATTATTCTTCTCAACAACCAGACTCTAGATTGATTTGATTTTCTTTAGAAGGATCTGCATCTCTAATCTTTTTAGAAGAATCATACATTCTAGTTGCACCCATCACAGAGATGACAGGGGCATAATGTAATCTGGATTTATCTAGAAGATCAACCTCTGATTCTATAAGAACCATAGATAAATCCTCCTTATAATCCTTATGATTTTTATCAAGTGAAGAGAAAGAAAATTGCTCTCTTCTAAAAGCCTCCTTCTAATGATATTTTTAAGTGCGGTCAGTACCAACATGCTTTTTCCCCCTCCTAGAGAAATCATTCTTCATGATGATTTAATCTCCCAAAGGAAGGGGAATTCTCAAAGATTTAGATTTAGGAGGAACCTCAGCATCTATCGTATTCTTACCCTTGTGATATCTAGAAGAGACCAACCTTTGTGCCTGTATCAATTATTGATCAACCTTCTTTTGAAAAACATATTGAAACTCAGAGTTCCCATATATTTACACATCAATTTTTTCATATTTACAAGCATAGTAAGGTTCCAGATCATCATCCACCATATCAACCCATGATCCATCAATTCTTCCCAGCAATATACCCAAGTAAAATTTGTACCTTCCTGTCTGTACCAATTCAGTGGTAGCTCCATCGCAACCTGATTCTGATACTATAAACCATAAATATTTATTATTGATTGATTAATAATAATTATTATAATAATATATTATTAATTCTATATAGGAAAGGGGAACCTGATTCCCACATTGAAAATTCATAATGATTTCTAGGGTAAGCCCCCTTATAAATGGGAGTCATGGGTGGGGGTTTCTATCATAATTACAGACTTCTTTAATTACAGTAATGATGGATATTTAATAAAAGCTAAATTTTGCTAAATTTTGCTAAATTTTTTATTATATATATATATAAATAAAATAAAAAAACAGTTAAGACTAACAACGTTAGGGGTCCTAAATCCTTTGAAATTTAGCCTAGGTGAATAGCGTTCAAGCCCTTAACACCTTTTTCCACTGTATAAAACCCACAAAAAGTTTTAAGGGATTTAATGCCTTTAAGGATTAGTTTTGAAAATATTTGAAACCTAGATTTATTTTATTAATTTTTTCTGAGAAAAAAATATATAAAAATATGAACAAGAAGGTGCAGTTGGAAGAAAATATTTTTTAATTCCAGGTGACCATCATATACAGTCACTAAAAGATGGAATTATCTGCAACCCTAGGTGGTCATCTTTCTGACACCATACATATACTTATTTTTATGCTGGTGAACTATTTGTTCATATAAAAAGCTGGTCTTCTAGACTTATCTCGTTCAAGCTTGGCCTCACCACGGTTGTGTGAATCTTGTGGAAGATTGATGAGGCATATAAGATCAACTACGGAAGGATGGTGTGGAAGGATGGAGTTAAAGTCTCGTGGTAGCTCCACCACTGAAGGTTGAGCTCACATATGAAATGGACTGACACTGAAGCATGAGGACATAATCCCTTCTTGGAATCACACCGGTTGGATCACATAATAATTATTCTTCATAGAATATATTTCATGGAAGAGGGATATTTCTTATGGAATCAATCCACGAAAGATGGTTAATGGAAGCAGGGCTCACAGATGCATGGGAACTAATTCATGCTTCACAGATGGAGGTAGGTTCATGTTTGAAAGTAAGTTCACGATTGGATGCTTCATAGACATATGATATTTCCCATGAAAGAATTTCTTTTCCATTTGAGTAATGTCGCATGATTTTCCATGATCATGTTTGGTATGTTAACAAGAAAATAATAATTATTAGTGTAGGGTATGTTCAAAAATTATAAGAATTATTGGAATATGACATCCTATTCAAACCCAAAAAATAATTAAGCTTGTAAAAAACATGATTTGAGAAAATTTACAAATAAATTCTAGATTTTGGAAATTAATAAAAATGTGTGGATTTTTCATGATTTAGGTTATTTGTGGGGTTATTTTTAATGAAAACATCACAAAAATTTCAAAATTTCATGCTTCATTAGAATGAAACTCTAACGATTAATGTAATATAGGAAAATTTGTTAAATATTGGAGGAGAGACGATGTCCATGTGGCCAGAGAAGTCCGGGGATGATCATAATTTGAACCATAGATCTTAGATGAACTTATATGCCTACATTTCTCTTGATTTTGTTGCATGCCTTTGATGTTCTGTTTGTTTCATGATCTCATGGACTTTTGTGCACTCTCTTCTTATTGTCCATTTTTACCTTGGAATGAGGGAAGAAAAAAATATATGACCCATTTCCTCAAATTATTTTTTTCTTTTATTCATAAAGGTTCTTAACTCTAGTTTGTTTCGATTGATTATATTAATAGTTTGATTACATCTTCCACCACGGAACACAATGCATGGAAGAAAATCGTAGTAAACATGCAGGCTCTTGGAATTGACCTTGTGACCTTCCCCCAATCCTTAACACCCTACCACTTATGATGGGGATTATTTATGTTTATCAATAGTAATATATTATTATTTTAATAGCGTCGAAGTGAAGTTGAATCCTACATTGAAAATTCATCAGGGTTGTCAAGGTCCCTTACCATATAAAAGAAATTCATAGGTGGGTTTTTTAGTTATATTTTGGAAATAATTTAATTCTATTAATTCCACATTAAAAAGTGTTTTAAATGATGTTTAATTTTTTATATTTATATATAAAACAATACAAAAAAAATTGAAATTAAATTTAAAAAAACATTGTAAGGGCTTGAAACCATTTAACCCCTTGCTAAATAAAGTTATAAAAAACCCAATAATTTGAAAACTAAAAATTAAAAATAACCATTTGAATTTTTTTCCATGGTGGAAAATAACTTTAGTAGAAAGCTGGTAGGGGATAACATATCAGTTATCTCAACATGGATACAACTGAATGATCCCACCACCTGAGATTATCCTTCGAATCTCCTTTATTGCTTGAATAAGTAATCACCCAATTTTCTAGTGAGTTTGTTCTTTCCAACTGCTCCCATGCTTCCAAAAGGTGTGACCATAAAACATTAGACTCGTCTACAAAACCCTCCTTATTGGGGGATGGTGTGCTGATAAGAGTAGTCTGCACGAACCCAAAAGGACCATTTCGGTATTTTTATCACTAAATTTGAATTCAATAAAAACAATATATTCTAGATGTGAAAAAGGTAAGAAATCAGTAAATTTGAACATTAGGATTTAACAAGATTTGGTCTCTTTGGGGTCTACATGAATGGAAAGAACACCACCCACACATGATTTATTAATCTCAAAAGAAAAATGATACACGATACAATCCAGTAGAAATAAGAAAGAAAATGAATAAATAAGGAAATACTAACATCCCCAAAAAAAAAATGAAGTAACTGTAGTACATATAGGCCGGAGAGGGTGTGTCTCTGGTGGTTCTTTTCTCTCATCATTTCTATAACAGATGCTCATGTAAGACCTAGATATGAGTATTCAAGATTCTTTTAGAGCTTCTAGACAAGTCATTAAGGCCAAACATCTTAGGAAGGAAGGTACATCATTAAAACTCCACCATAACAGGCTATTAGAAGAAGCTGGGGAGGAGGAAAAGCTGAGACCATATCTCTAGAGAAGAAGAGGAACAACAGTGTGAACAAGTGTTTTTCACCAAAGAAAAATTGAGCAGAACCAGGATCGGATGAATGATCAAATGAGGTGAATACATGGAGTGGTAGGGGTAATGAATTCCCCTAACACTTCCATTTCCTTGAAATGACCCAACCAACCAGCGGGTTCCATAGAGCTATGTCGAACATAAAAAACAATGTCACACTTGAGATAAGACGAACAAGTGGATGACATAGATCAAATGGGTGGAAAGGTTAATAAAAGACCAAAATAATATCCATAATGGATCTATAAAATGAAAAGGGTAAAGCGCCACTGGTCGCATATAAATGAAGGCCATCCCAAGGTGTAAGTCCAAGTGGGAATGTAGTAGCCCATGATATAAATAAATTGAGTAGAATAATAATTGTGATAGATAAATCATTTTTCATGCATGCATAATAAAAGGAATTTAAATGGAAGATTAAAAAGAAAAGAAATTAAATGTGTAAACACATAAATTCACAAATATCCACCATTTTCAATTGAAATTGGAAATGTTCTTTCACCTAATGTTATTAAATAGGAACCAAATTCAATACATCAAAGAAATATTTGAATTTAGATAATAAAAGAGTTTGAGTCAAACTATCAGCTGGGTTATTATCAGTATGCAACTTATTAAAACATACAGTTCTAGATTCAATAACACCTCTAATAAAATGTAGTCTAATATCTACGTGGCTAGATTTACCATGGTATACCATATTTTTGGTCAAATGTAGGGAAGTTTGAATATCACTATACACTATAATAAAAAAATCATAAATATTGAGTTCAGAAGACAAACATATGATCTATAAGGGTTCTTTAACAACCTTGGTCAAATCAATATATTCTAATTCTATGGTTGAAAGAGAAACTAGAGATTGCATATTACATTTCTAGGATATAGGGCCTCTATGAGTAGAGAAAAAATACCTAGTTAATGAATTTCTAGTTTCAATATTCCCTACATAGTCATAATATACATATCCAATAACCATTTCAGTAGTATAAACATTTTTACCACAACATAAATACAAGTTTTAAGTACATGATAAATACTGTAGAAGCCACCTTAGGGCATGCCAATGTGGCTTCCCTAGACTGTTCATAAATCTTATAAGGTTGTAGATTGAAAAATATAAATTAATTGTGGTGAAAATCATGGAATAAATGACACTACTAATAATAATGGAATGGGTAATTTTAGACATAAACTCTACATCAATAGCATCGGTGGGTGAGTGTGTTAATAAAATTTTAAATTTTTGTTCAAAAGGTATAGTGACATGTTTGAGAGATTCAAATAGGTATATTTTGAGAACTTTTAGAACATAAGAATGTTGAGAAAGATACAATAGTTTATTGGGTTTTTCCCTGATAATTTATACACCAATAATCAGTTTTTATACCCCTAGACCCTTCATTTCAAAAACACATTTTAATTGAGATTTTACAGTAGTAATAATCTTCATGTTATTGCATAAAATAAATATTTCCTAAACATATAACAGAAGGTAAAGTATGTTGTTTTTTATTAAATAAAAATAAGTACAAGAATCATATTGGATCCTAGTGAAATGGTTTTTAAGCATAAAAGAATCAATTTTTTTGTATCATTTCCTTGAGGCCTTTTTTAAACCATACAATGATTTATTCAAAAGGAAAATATGGTTATATTTAAATTCATTTGAATAACCATCATAAGGATTTATATATAATTTCTCGCTAAGGTTACCACAAAGGAAGGTAATTTTCACATCTAGTTATTCAATGTGAAGGTCATTAAAGGAAACAAAATCAAGAAATAGACTTATCAAAGAATGATTTAAATATAGTGAGAAGGTTTCAGAATAGTCTACCCCCTATCTTTGGTAGAATTATTTAGTGACTAGTCTATCTTTAATGTTAATTTTCTTTTTAGATGTGTTATCTTCCTTTATTTTATAAATGCACATACAACCAATTACTTTAGCATTGGTAGGTTTATAAATGATAGACCAAGTGATATTTTTATTAAAGGACTGCATTTCTTCATCCATGGAAATGATCCAATACTTCGAATATTTTTCATTAAGGGATTTCTTATTAGTCTGAGGATCATCATAAAAAATTTCCTGGGAAACATGAAAGGAATAAGAATCCATATCATATTGAATAAATCAATAAAATGGTCTAGGGACTCACCTAACTCTATCACTGGTCAACTGGTAATCAATATTATTAGCAAGAGGTTCATTGTTCGAATTTAAATCAGGATTGGAGCTTGATTTAGCTCAGGTCACAGAATGAGGATCAGGTGGAGGAAGCTATATAAAAACCTCAAATTGGATTGATGGTTTGGTTTCAGTAGCCCCATCAATGGCTTTATCATCACTATTAGGTGTGGGAAATTTAGATTTTGGAGAAAAAGATTCACGAAACACCACATATCTACTAATTATACATTTTTGGTAATTGAGTTTATAAAACCATAGTTTATAACCTTTAACACCCTTGGAATATCCCAAAAAATCACTTAAGAGCTCTAGGTTTAGGATTATCAAACATGACATAGGCATATACAATTAATGCTAAGGACCCTTAGGTTATTATAGAAAGGTGGTTTGTTATTCCATAGTCCTTCTATGGAATTAAAATGACTAGAAGAGGATAGGAACATGTTTATGAGGTAAACTGTCATAGTGAAAGCCTCTACCCTGATGGATTTAGGGATAACCGAGCATGAAAGAATTCTTTATACATTCTCAAGAATAGTTATATTCATTATTTTAGCAAGTCCATTCTATTGCGGAGTTTCCCTAATAGTCTGGTCTCTTGCAATGCCCATAGATTGAAAAATCTGAATGGAATTAGTAGATAGGTATTCTAATCCATTATTAGGTCTTATAGTTTTAGTTTTCTTTCCAACCTAATTTTCTACAAGTCTTTTCTAGTTTTTATTGGTTTTAAAAATATCATATTTTTTATTGGGTATGTAAGTCCAAACCTTTCTAGAGTATTAATCAATAAAGGACACAAAATAAGATCCTCCACCATGGGAGGTAGTCCTATATGGTCCCCATAAATTAGAATGTATATATTCTAATGGTCATCCTTCTTTGAAACTAGTCCTATTGAAACCGACCATATTATCTTTACCCATTACAAAATATTCACAAAAGGGAAGTTTAATAGGTGTAATGTCAGTCAATATCCCTTGTTTATTATGTTCCCTAAGACCCTTGGAGCTTGAATTCCCCAATATCCTATGGCATAACAGTGTGTTATTAGTGTTTGTTGTATACACACTACCCAACTATCTAGAATGGGTCTTCCAAGTCAAGATATGTATCCCATTGACAAGTGAACCCTTAAGGATAGTTCTAGAGACTTTGGAGTTTTTTAGGCAACTAAATTCAGACCTTAAAGTAAAGGCCTTTTGGTCTAGAAATCCTAATAATATCAAGTTTCTCTGGAGGTTAGGAACCCACCTAACATATAACAATTTAATGATAGAGTGGTCATCTAGTTAAATTAAACCAAAAACTCTTCCCATGACTTGAAACCTCATAATGTTCCCTAAAAGAACATATCCTTCTACCCTTTCTACCAAATCAATGAAATTTTCCCTAAAGGGACACATATGGAATAAGAAGAAGGAATATAAGACCCACTCATTGGTGGGTACATGGTTGGACACACTCCACACATCAGTAGTATCATAACTAGAATCCACTAAAAGGGACTGGTCAATAGGTTGTTTAGTCTCAAGTTCTAGTTTTACATTTATACACTCAGGTTTATTGTTCATAGGCTTACCATAGTGAAAGGAAACAATTATTCTTCCCTTAGACTTAGACCTATACTTAGGTTTCTTATTTTTCTTCCCTTAATCCTTAATATAATCTTTCCTTTTACCCTAGATTTTGGTCTACCTCTTGTAAAAAGACTCTCTTCCACACCTTTAACTCTAGGTTTAGAATGGAATTACGTAGATAGAGGTCTAGAATTAACCTCTTATAAGGATAGAGAATCATGACCATACATCATTTTCTCTACTAATCTATTGTAGTAATTTTCTATATAAATTAAAAAATCATGGCTTAATCTTCATCATATACATTAAAATTTATGTTGGCCAAATCTAGGATTGTTTTATTGAATTCATCTAAACGAGATTTAAGAGAAACACAAGATTTCATTTTTAATGTAGAAATGCGATGTTTCTTATAATATCCACCATCAAGTGAAGTTTCCATATAATTTTTTTCTAGATTAATCCATATATCAGTAACAGTTTCATCATAAGAAAAGTCTATAAGCACTTTATCACCTAAAGAAATAAATATAGAACTGTGGGACTTAAAAAGAACATTATGGTACACATATTGATAAAAATTAGAGGTTTGTACAATATCAAAAACAAAACAATAGGTTTCTTAGGGATGAACAGGTCATAAATTAACCCTTACTGAACTAATAAGGCTCTCATATTAATCCATCATACATTGAAGTCACTTTAATCATCAAATTTTTTATATTTAAACTTTGCTGTTGTCATGTTTACCAAAAGGATCCGATATTATGTTTTTATGGACAAAGATATGCGTACAATCCCAAGAATCGGCCAATATTAGTGGGTATACATGATTATAAATTTAAGTATTATTATTATATTTTTTTGAGGTCACAATAACTTCAATTAAAAAGTATAATAATTCATGGGAAAATTAAAATGAGATTGAAGTTTGGAATTAAAATAGAAACCAAACTGAAAAAAGAATCATTTTTCATAAAAAAAGAGAACCCAATGAGGCTCTGATACCATTTTTTTGGGGGAAGGTGTGATGGTAAAAGCATTTTTCATGAATAAAAAAGGACCATTTGGGTATTTTGTTCACTAAAGTCAAATCAAATTGAAATGGAACAATTAAGATAAGAAAAGGTATGAAATTAATAAATATGAACACCATGATTTAATGTACTTTGGTCCCATTGTGGAATACATGCATGGAAAGAACACCACCAACACACATGATTTATTAAGCTCAAAAATAAAATGATACATGATAAAATGAAACATAAATGGGAAATAAATAGAAGTAAGAAATAAATACTAACTTTAGAAAAAAAAATAAACAATTGCATTACTTACGGGCCAAAGAGGGTGGTTCTATTATCTTGGAATTTCTGGAATAGTTTCTCATGTAACACATAGATTTGAGTATTCATGCTTCTTTTGGAGATTTTGGATCAATTTCAAAGGCCTCACATATTCTGAAGGAAGGGTTGTCATCAACACTCCACCATAACCAGCTACAAGAAGAAGTCGAGGAGAACAATGGGTCAGGGCCAGATCTCCAATGAAACATAGGAATGGCAAGGTGAATAAGATTTTTTTACCAGAGAAAAATGGATTAAAACTAGGGGAATCTAGATGATCAAATGAAAAGAATAGATGGATCATCAGTGGTGATGAATTCCCTTGACACGACCAGTGCCATTAAATGTCCCAACCAACTAGAAGGTTCCATGGATCCATGCAGTAAATACCATAATACTAGAATCCTAGAGTCAATGCTTACTTTATTACATTAGTGCTAGATATAAGTGATTGCATCCCAAAGGACTGAATATCTTAGTAGTCTTGGTAAACTAGAATCACACTTGAATCTCATATTACATTTGAAAACATGAAATACAATATAATGAAAGTGAAAATTTTGTATCCTTGAACTCATTAAAATATTTATTCTTCATATCCTAGGAAAAGGAAACAAAATAAAGGTGAGCTTAGATGACTGATAAGATTTATGTTAAGTGGAATCTATCATGAATTAATAAATAATAATCATCAAGGAATAATATATAAGGCAAGTTAAATATCTGGAAACACATTCTGTTTAATCAATAACTTGACTAACATGATTATATAAGGAATAATCAATATGGCATGCTAAATATCTAAAACACATTAAATTTATTCAATAACATGAGAAAAAATTCATCCATGGATAATATCAATGGAATAATACCAAGGATAATAATAACTAAATTATTAATGACTAAAATGCTTAATATTGGACATCATGATATTAGACATCGTGATATTTATACCGTTAATACCTTTCATAATAAAATTTAAAACTTTGGGTAAAAACCCATTTCATTATAGCTTACTAATTTTCTTCTTGAACCATTGATTCATCAAGGGGATATATAATTATAGTCCCCACATTCACTGTATTTCCAATTCATTCCTCATATATCAAATGATCGATTTAATTCACAAACAATATTTCTTATTAATAAATGTCCATATTGAATGAATAATATGGAATATCAATATTTCCCTAGTCAATATTACATCTTTCAATTTAAAACACCATATGTATAAATGATATAAGTTTTAATAAATAATCATATCCATGATAAATAATATAGATATTTATGGAAAATTTAATGTATAATGATCATAATAATGTGAATATTTCAAGGGAAAGTTAATGAATATAAAATAAATAAATAAATTGAATTTAAATACTTTACCTAGTCAAAATGTTCATAATCTATCTAGGGAAAGGATACAAATGGTATTATTATAATATATCTTCAATGGAGTATATATAAAATTAAGGTTTGTTTTCATTTATGAATAGTAATACCATAAAAATATATTTAAAAATATTATTGATGAAACTACCCTTTTCACTTTGAAAATAAATTTTAAAAATTAGAAAATTCTAAAATACTAGGAAAACATTTTATTTAAAAATAACCTTGTAAAATTGTAAAGAAATATTCAAAGAAATGAGTGGTTATTGTAGAGACCCAAAGCTTGACGTACATGGACATTACATTACTTTTGCATAATACTTAATATATAACAAAAACAGACACACAAGGACCGTAATAGTTTAGTGTCTTTGGAAACTCAGAATATAATCTTCTAATCATGGTGAAAGATCTTCAACATCTCCCATAAAGATCTTCCCCTTTTATTTTCTTACCTAAACCTTTCTTTAAATCTTGGGGAAAAGAAAACATATAAAGGGTGAGATCAAATGCTCAATAAGGGTAAGCATGGAGAAAATAGAACAAATCATATACATTTGAACTAAAAAAACATGAACATAATGTTTAAACATCAAAATCTTGAGCAATGACATAAAACATGGCAGTACGTAAGGCATAAATCATAATGGATCATAAATCATGATAAAATAGCATGGGAATAAAACATGTAATTGTGGAAAACCATTAAGCACATGATATGATTTCCATAGTAGCCAAGGCATTGCTTCCAAGACCATCTTAGTGGACAAAGTCCCTTTCGGAATCGAGTTCACTCCTCGTTCCAGTCCTGTATCACTGAGCCAGATTAACTTACCGTTCCAGCCATGTCTATCTCATGAGATATAAATCTTTACCCAATGCATTGGAGGGATATATAGGTCCCAACCATCTCATAATGAAACCATTCTTATGTGTGCTACAAAATCATAAATCATAGCATAACCCATGTAATAAAAATGAGATTCTTAAAAATCACGCCATCATAACATAATCCATATAAGATAAAAGGACATCATAAAATTAATTCCATCATAAAATAATCAAATAAATGTTAAAATAGGGATAGAAACAGAACCCTATATTATCTTAGATAGAAAATAATTTTGATAAAACACTTGAACTCCATTCTTGAGGAAAATATCCTTTCTACTTCAAAATCATTTTACCTTTCTTAACATGTCATAAAATTTTAAACTAAAAGAATTTGATTAAAAATAAACTTGAAAACATGTAAAGAAAGATTTATGGAAATAATTTTCTATGAAATAATAAAAATCCATTCATGCCGTATAAGTTAAAAAAAGATTCTTCTCATACTTTGGCCGAAAAAAGTCAAAAAGTACCTCGTACTAAAAATGAAAAAAGATTCCTTTCATATCTTTTACTCACCAAAGGGTAAAATTGGATTTAAACAATTGTATGAGGATAGAAATAATATTACATATTGAGGAAACATGGATGTGGATGATAAATATTCCCCAGTAAATTCTGAAGTATAAACAATCTCAGATAAAAATGAGATTGCGAGATTTTCCCTTACCTTATGTCCAATTTCTTCCGTATATGTCTGAGACTCCTGTATAGTGGATTTAAACATATTATTAACTTGTAACAGAACCATAATAATATTTATTATATCATATATGATTCACTTATGATTTTATATTATCCATTCATTTGTCAATTCCATGTTA
This sequence comes from Viscum album, assembly GCA_963277665.1. Lineage (NCBI taxonomy): Eukaryota > Viridiplantae > Streptophyta > Magnoliopsida > Santalales > Viscaceae > Viscum > Viscum album. Next base: position 462,570,717 of record OY728139.1, on the reverse strand, counting down.
AAGCAGCGTTTTGGGTAAAATCGTTTCATTTATCGTCCGTGTTTTGACTTGTAATTATTAATATGATTACTTAGATCATGATTACTTAATTACAGAATATAAAAAATGAATTATATATAATATATATTCATAATATACATATATATATAATATATCGATAAATGGAAAGAAATACACCGTTCATGGAGACGGTAGGCCGTACGTACGCATGAACGCTGTTTTTCGTTTCCTTATTGAATTGAATGGAATTGAGTAGATGACATACATATGTATATATATACATAAATACAGTAGCATGATTATTTCATATATTTCATGATTACTTATTATATATACTTTATAATAATTCTTGAATTGTTAACATGGAAAATGAATCTCATCGCGTCGTGGAGACGAAAATCCGTACGTACGCACGAGCGATGATATCATTCCCATATTTATTGAATGGAATTGGAGTGGATGATATAATATCTTAGAATAAGTATGATGTTATAATAATCATATATAGTTATTATTTACACCATTATATCCATCCAAGTAAGGTGGTGGTGGAAAAACTGATTACACCACGGCGTGGAGACGGTATTCCGTACGTACGCACGCGTAGTGATTTCATTTTCCATAGGATGGATAGAAGGTGAAATAGGTTTGTTTCATATTTATAATAACATATCAGTATATAAATAATACTGATGTTATTACTTTATAATTAAACAACTAAATAAGAGTAAATAGACCAAGAAAGAAACTTGAAAGAGTCGGTAGAAGAGATTACCTCTTCCTCGACACACCTCCTTTAAAATTCTTCTTAGGGCACTAGAGTTGGTATTTTGAGAAGACCAAAACCTATATGATATAAATAGATAGGTTTAGAAGAGTAATTGTTAGGGGTTGGCCGAGCTTCAAGGCTAAAAAGGGTGTGAAGAGAAGAGGGAAGGGGTGCCCTTTTTATAAGGGAGGAGAGGGGCACCTTTGGAAAAACTTAAACTATTATTTTATAATAAAGTCATATTCGGTTTATAATAGCTCAAAATTGATTTATTTTGAATCTAAAGTGGGTATGGGTCGAAATCCTCTCAACCAATATGTCTTAGACAAGTTTAAGTTACTATTTTAACCTTATCATTTAGATTTAACTCTAAGTTAAATAATTTAACTTTTACCGTATCTTCTTGTTTTCTTACACTGTATGGTTAATAAACTTACTATAACAAGCCAAAAGAACCCCAAGTGGTTAATTATTAATATATATAACCCTATCTAAGTAATTTGGCCGAATATTAGATTTTTAGGAATATAATAACAATTCATAATATAATATTTGTTTTAAAACTATTTTATGTCAATTTTGACACTATTTGGTAATTGATTTTTGTGAAAATCATAACAACATTATTATTTAGAAAAAAGTTAATTTCATCAATACTAATATGTCATATTAACCTATAAAATTATTTTAATTCATAAAAAGTCTCAAATTACATTTATTTGGGTATTTATAGCATCAATTATGTTAATATTTCATTAATAAGGTAATTACTGCATCATCATTGTGTCATAAATAAATTAAATTATTAAATGTCTAAAAATTATAAATAAAATACCATTATGTAGGAAATATTTTTAGATTTCTAATGAATATTTATAGTCGAATTTATCTTATGTATAACCCTATATTAAAAATGTTTTAGTTATTAAACTTTGATTTTAACTATTTTAACTCTTATTTAAATAAAATAATAATAAGTATCCTAATCTAATCCAAGTGGACCTAAAGGGTAATATTTTATTAATAAGGTTGTTTTTGGTCTAATTACACTTATCCAATAGAATTAGGACATGTGTTAGGATAATAATAATATCATTTTTACCCTTAATTGCCCTATTTACTTTTAACTGTGGTAAATAAAAGTAAAAAGTTACTATTCACCAAAAATTATTTTTATCTTATTGAACCACATTTTACTCCTTGATATTAACCATGTCTCTCGGATTTTTGAAATTCCACTCACAGAAGCGGTAAAATTAAGTTTTATGTAAATTTTCAAATTCTCCTAGGAGGTGGGTAAAAGACGGTGAAAAGTTCAATAAAATATTTATATATCTAAAATTATTATAAAATGACTCAAATGAATTACATTGAACTTATATAGGTATTATGTATCAATTTTGACATAAAATAAATTTAAATAAAATAAATAATTATTTAAATAAAAAGTCGGTTTTTAAATAGTAACCCAATGTTTTCACTATTCATCAAAAATTGAAAGTTTTCAGAAAAATACAAAAAATTCACCCTAGGATAATTTCGATATTCCGAATCCAAAAATGAAGTCCATTTTGAAAGATAAAATTTATAAATTTTCAAAAAGTGGGTATTACTATTCATAACGGCTAGTTCATAATAATATTATAATAATATCTCGTTTAATGAAACTCGGTATTGCGTACTACACACGCTATCGAGGAAGGTCTTGATTGCATGTAATGCAAGCCAAGTCAAGGCTGCGTGTAGTGAAAACTCCCTTTGTTGTTGCATATAATAGTATCCAAACATATTTCATTTATACATTGAATATATATATATATATATACACTCAATGTTGCATAGAATAACTTCTATCAAACGAACTTGAAATTGTGTGTAACACGATCCAAGATTAGTGTTGCGTATACTGCAAGCTAATACGGTGTTGCTTATAGCGCAAAATAATATTGGTGTAGCGTACAACACAAGACATCAATGAAAAAAGAATAATTCTCATAAAATCTCAGGTTGTTACAGTTATAATGGTGGAAAGGTTTCTTTCATGCTGAGTATGTTGAAAACAAATACTCTTTAAACATTTTTTAAAGAAAATTCAAAAGTAACTTGTTTGGAAAACAACATGAATATTACTTTTAAAATATTTTTTAAAAATATAATTATGGGTAAATATAATTTTAAAAAATCATAGTAAAACATTTTTTTGAATTTTTTTTAGAAAACATTGATTTGGAAGAAAATGGAGTTTTGAACGAAGAGAGAAATAAAGAAGTATTTTATTAAAAACATTTTATCAATCATTTTAAGTACCAAAAAGAGGAAAATGGTAATGTTGCTTGAAAAATTTATAAAGGAGAAGAAAATAAAATGGAATTATTATACAATAATCAAATAATTTCTTTTAATGGAAATTTAAGCATAAATAATCCCGATTAAAATGAGATTGAAATAAAAATATCTTACAACTTTGGTAATTATTGAATCATAATCCCAATGAAAGGAATAAAATAAAACGAAACGTTAAATGGAATGAATATAAATAGATTCATGTTATAACTTATCAAAGGTAATTTGATAAACCACATAAAAGAAGATAGGTGTATAACATAACATTTGTCAAAAATAAGACAATTTGAGTTGAGCAACCCTTACAATGATCATAACATTGAAGTGAGAATTAATCAATGAATCAATTATGTGTATAAAATGTAAATCCACATAAAACAAGTGAAAATAAAACATAATATAATCAAAATTAATTACACACATAATCTTTAAATATCAAAGATAGGGAAGAAGTAATGTAACCTAATGAAAAGAAATTGAGTTATGAAATTCTTTTCCACTTGGTAAATTTCAAGTTAAGTCCCCATGGATAAAATTATTAAAATTAAAACATAAAATACCTTTATTCATAAAGAATTAATTAAATTACATGTAAAAATGTGTAGTATATAAATAATATAAAATAAATTAGGTGTATAACATTACAATATGCCTCAATGAAAGTAAATTGAAACAAAATCTATTACCTAACACTTATTTTTGGTTGAACACACTTTATCCTCTTCTATAATGGTTTAATAATGGTATAAATTTATGAAAAACCAAATTAATGTTTATAATATAATATAATATCCTCTTATAACATCTTACCATCCATTTATTAACAATATTTTATTATTATTAAGTTTCAGGTGTTAGTTTCCTTGCTTTCTTATAAGGATTTGTCATGAAAGTTTTGGTTCTTGTGTATAGTATAAAATTAAATCATCTAAATAATTATATTAATGTTTTAAATATAATATTTACTTATTTTATTCATTTTTAAAACCATTCCTGATAGTTATACATATAAAATGAATTGAATTGCTTCGTGGAGACGGTGGGTCGTACATACGCACGAGCTAGGATATCATTCCATTAATGGGTGAAAGGGTAAAAAAGTAGATGGTATATAAATTTTCTAGAAATGATATCATGTAATACGTATTATATGTATTAATTATTTACATCATTATGACTTCCCATGTGATTCAATGATGGAAAAATAATTACATTGGTTTACAAGGTGGTAGTTTTCCGTACACACGAGCGATGAATTTTTTACCCATTTGATAGAAAAGGAGATAGATAGATATTATTCCATCGACATAATAACATATAAGTATATAGAAGATACTAATTTTATTATATTTCAATTATATATATATATTTTAGAGTGTAAAAATGAAGAATAAAAAAGAAAGTACTTAGTGAAAACAATTACCTTCTCTTAAAAGAACCTCCTTTAAATATCTTATTAAGGACCCTAGAGTTTTTTTAGAAGACCATAAACTATAGAATTTATATAATCATATTTTAAAAATATTTAGGTACATTTTTGTTTACCTAAAATGCTTGAGTGGTGTAAATATGTGAGGGGAGAGTTCCCTTTTATAATTGAGGACGCACATGGAATTTTTTAAAGGAATAAATTATACCCACATTTTTCACAGGAAAAAAGGATCCAAAATGAATCATTATAGGATATTATATGTGAAAAATCCTAGAATTAAAATTTAGTAGTATTTATACAATTTTTTGGGTCATTTTAACCCTTATATTCTTAGGTTAACCCCTCGAAAATCCCATTTTAACCTTAACTATGGTAATTAATTTTTACTATTTTTATTTATTAATTAAGAAAAAAATTAATTTTACCTTATTATATAAAATTAATTATTATGATTAAAAATATATAATCCATTTTACCAAATTCCATTTATATAAGTGATATAACTTAATTTAAAGATAAACCCATAAAATGTGTTGAGAAACGGGTTTTCAAGAAATGCATTTTTCAAGAAAAAGATGATCTTATATTAACTATATGAATTGTAATAATCATGATATAGATTAAAATTAATATATTTATATATATAATATATTAATTTAATTTAAATTATTTATCATTAAATGTTATTTTAATTAATTAAAATGGAGGAACATTATGCATTTAAAAACAGTTTTCAAAAAAGTATGTTTTAAATCCTAAAAATGAACTTATATCAAAATTGGGTATAAATACGATTAAAATGTAATTAATTATTTTAAATATAATTAAATATTACTTATGTTACTTTTAAATATAATTCAAATAATAATTGGACTTTAAAATTAATAAATTTAATGAAAAGATAAAACAATATTTGAAAAATCAGTATTTTTCACTATTCACTGCAAAAATCATCCTTTTTAGAAAAATCCAAAAAATTAACCTTAATATAATTTTAATATAATGATTTAAAATATGGACTTAATTTTTTAGATTTTTTTTATAAAATAGTCAAAAATAAATTCTATTATTTTCTCACAGAGAAGTAAAAAATATTTTTCACGAAAAAATATTTTTTGAAGAATAAATTGACTTTACTAAAATTTTAGTGATTGTTATAAATAAATTTATATTGATTATGACCAATATATATATTTCATAATTTATTTAATCGTATTCATATTCAAAAATTTGATGATAATATTATAGTGGTCATATTTAAATAATACATTTCACAGGTCATTTAAGCTCAATGCTGCTTGTCGTATACGCCATCAAACATAATGTTATTCTTTTAAAATATCAGGGTTGCATGTACTAAAATATATTAGAGATATTAAATTAATTTTTTTTAGACACATTCAAATTGTTTCCTTGCAATTTGAACTTGCAATAGGAAATTAGAGTTTTGAAATTTGAAAATTCCTTTGTTGAAAAAAAACATCATAAAAAGGGTTAAAAAATATCTTGATAAAAGATAAAGGAAAGTGTGGAGGTTATCTATAATAACACATATTTAAGTTTCCAATTAAGACAACATTGGAGGGAAGAAAAAATAAGTACATTGATGAAAAGCCTAAATAATTATGGAGTGATAGAGATCATTGATCATAAGAAAGTGAATGATCATGAAAATTTTACAAAACAATAAATATATGATGAGTTAAAATATAATTTTATTCATTAGATATGAAATTAATAGGATATTTTTTTTTCAAGATCCTTTTCCTAATGTTGAGGGATTATTTTACTATCTAAGAATATAAGAAAATATACTATCTTGACATCTTTCAATTTCATAAGAACAATTTCATCCTTTGGTTGTGCTTCAATCAATTTCTAATTCATATCTTACTCCAATAAATGAATTTCCAAAATGAATTTTTATGCCTAAAGTACTAAAATTTACTTGAACAAATTATAAGATCCATAATCGAGTGACAAGTCTTTCTGTCTATTTATAAATATTTACCAAAACTAAAATGGTTAGCATAAATTAATTTATTGAATTAATATCTAAAGATAATATAATCCTTAAAAGTTACCAATACCTTTAATCTCATGTTCATAAAATAAAAATGCATTCTTCCTTAAATAATTTTTTCATAAACTAAACCAATGTGGTGTATTTCCATAAATTTCTCAGAAAATATATTTAATCATGATATACTCCCATCACATAAAACCTAAAAAAGTGTTGTTTAATAAATTGAAATTTTGATCAAACTTTAACTCACAAACCCATGATGTTATCCATAATCTTAGTTTCATTATTATATGAGGACATATATGATTCAAAAAATTAGCACTATCCTTAGACGTTTCATGATTCTTATAACCACAATACCATTGATAAAATTAATTTTTCAATTTAATTATTTATTCTCAATAGATAAATACTTCAACTATTTCAATTTAACATAGTTCCTTCCATATCCTAGGATTTAAACTTTAAAAAGGGAACTGACATGGATAATTCCCAGGTTCCTTGTATTCAAGACAATGAACTTTAAATTGATTCATAGGATAAAATTTATCTCTCTCAACTGAACTCCTCAATTTTACTTTAAAATTAGTCACTTTATGCCCTTATTTTCCACACATAAAAAATTTTCTTATTCATTTGATACATTCTCCTGAGTTTCACTTTCTACATTTTTAACTTGAAGGACATCAAACCCTTTTTCCTACTCTTCTTTGGTGATTCTAAAATTTTGTTAAGGTATATATTGTTAATCATATGTCATAATAACAAATTAGGAATAATCATGATATCTTTTAATCTAGTCCTCATCCAATTTGGTTGCTCATAATCACCACATTGTTCGTCATATTCAATGTTAAAATGATTCCTTCGGGTTCCATCCATTGACAAAAAACCAAAAAACATAGTTAGAGAAATAATAATAATAGTGGGAAAACCATATAATCATTTATAGGATGTCTAAATCATGACACCTTCTTTTCATTCTAGACATCTTAAGTTTAACCTCTGTTATTCATTGTCATAATCTATTCAAGTCCATCATAATGGATTGTTTAGAAAATATTAATTATCTAAATAATATCTACTGGGAGTTTCAAACAAAGTGTGAAATAAGTCCCGTTTTCATGCACCTGGTGTTGATCGATTAAAATCCGAATGTTCTATTTTTGGAGTTATTACCCCATGGTACAACTGTTCAAGAACCACATCCACTTATAGTATACATACATGGATTCATTTCTAGGAAAAACATATAATCTCTTCCCCACAAAAACTATAGGATGTTCTTATATACTTATCCTTAATGTATATTATAGGGTTATGTTCCTTAATCTATGTTTTCATAAACTTAGTTCCCAAATTTTCTACTAAGGTTTCTTGTATACCAACTGTAAAGACCCTGGCCTTAGTGGTCCAAAGTTGGTGGTTACTTTATTAAATTGGTTCTACAAATAGGTGATTTCATCTTTAATGAAAAAATAGTTTACTAGTATTGGTAAGTAAGATACATACATGGATCTCATATTAAATTTGAAAACATGAAATACAATATAGTGAAAGTAACAATTATGCATCCTTGAACTCATTCAAAGATTCCTTCTTCATATTCTAAGGAAATTAAATAAAATCAAGGTGATATTAGATTCTCAGTAAGAGTTACATAAACTAGAATCTATCTTGAATTAATAAAGTATAATAAATAAGTCATAATAAATATAGGAAGGTAAATATTTTAAAAAACATTCCATTTAATCAATAACTTGACTAACATGATTAGATAAGGAAAAAATCAATATGGTAGGTTAAATATCTAAACACACCTTTTATTTAATTGGTATCATGAGTAAAAATTAATCCATTAATAATATCAATGAAATAATATAATGGATAATAATTACTGAATTCTTAATGATGTAAATTATTAATATTGGATTTCATGATCTGAGACATCATGATATCTATACTGTCAAGACCTATCACTTGACGATTTAAAAATATGGTTAAAAAACCATTTAATGTTCACTTACTAATTTGCCTCATGATACTATAAATGCATCTAGGGGATATATAATTCCAATCCTAGAACATCACTGTATGTCCAATGCATTCCTCATATATAGAATTATCGATTTAATTCATGAACAATTTTCCTTACCAATAAATTTCTGTATGGAATAAAAATATAGAATATCAATATTTACCCTATCAATTATGTGATATTAAATGTAAAAAAACACATGTAGAAATGATATATGGTTTAATAAATAAGTATATCCATGAAAAATAATAGGGATATTTAGGAGAAATATAATATCCAATGATCACAAGAATGTGAATATTTCAATGTAAAGTTATTAAATACAAAATTAATCATGAATGTGAATTTCAATACTTTCCTTGGTCAAACTAATCATAAAATATCAAGATAAATGATAAGGATGGAATCATTAAAATATATTTATCGTGAAGTATATTTAAAATAAAGGTCTATTGAAATTGATGAATATAAATACCATGAAAACATCTTTAAAAAAATTATTTAGGAAAACACCCTTTTCAATTTGAAAATCACTTTTAGAAACTAGAAATTTACAAAATATTATTGAAAACATTTTCCTTAAAAAGAACCTTGTAAACTTGTAAAGGATAATTCAAAGCAATGAGTGGTCATGATAGTGGAAAGGTTTCATTCATTCCAAGTACATTAAAAAAATAATCCTTTTATTTTTTTTAATAAAAGTAAAATGTACCTTATTTAGAAAATTATAGGAAGATTCCTTTTTATATTTTTTAATATCAAATTATGGGTAAAAATGAATTTAAACAATCATAATACAATATTTTTTTGAAATAATTTTTAGAAAACAAAGATTTGGAAGAAAAAGGATTTTCGACCGAAGAGATAAATGAAGATGAATTTTATTAAAAACAGTTTCTCAATCATTTTAAGTACCAAAGAGAGGAAAATGATACTATTTAATGATAAATTCATAAATAACTAGAGGAGAATAAAATTAAATGGGTTTTTATATAATTATCAAATAATTTCATTCAATGTAAATTCGATCATAAATAATCCCAATTAAAATTAAATTGAAATATAAATTTCTTACCACTTTAGTAACTTTTGAATCATAATACCAATGAAATAAATAACATAAAATGAAACATGAAATACCATGAATATAAAGATATTCATTATCTAAAATATCAAGGGGAAGTAGATACACCTCATAAAATATTATAGGTGTATAACATAATATATGTCCCAAAGAAGACAATTTGAGATTAGAAACCCTTATAATGATCATAACGTTGAAAGGAGAATTAATCAATGAATAAATTATGTGTACCAAATATAAATCCACATAAAAAATTGTAATAAATAATAATATAATCAAAATTCATTAAACACATAATCATAGAATATTAAAGACAATGAAGAAGTAATATAACTATATAAAAAGAAATTGAGTTATGAAATTATTTACCACTTTGTAACTTTTAAGTAAAATATCCATAGATTAAATAATTAAAATTAAACCTTTAAATACCATGAATAATTAATTTATCATGATATTAAAAGAAAAATGGATATTATATACACCATATAAAATAAATTAGGCGCAAAACATTATAATATGGCTCAATGAAATGAAATTGAAACAAAATCTTTTACCTCCACTCCATTTTGGTTGAACATGCATTAAAATACTATATAATGGGATTAATAATGTTATTAATTTATAAAATAATAATATTTATGTTTATAATATCATATATTATCCCCTTATAACATCCTACTACCCCTTTATTAACAATATTTTTATTTTTATTATTGTTTATGGTGGTAGTTTCCTTGTTTTCTCATTCGTGTTTTTTCATGAAAATTTTGGTTCATGTGTATAGGATATAGTTACATAATATCTAAAATTATATTAATTTTATTAATATCATATTTACTTATTTTATTCATTTTAACCATTTTTTAATGTTGTACATGGAAAATGAGTCGCATCGCTTCATGGAGACGGTAGGTCGTATGTAAGCACGAGCGATGATATCATTCCATTAATGGGTGAAAGGGTAAGGAAGTGATTTTTATATTAATTATAAAGAATTAATATCATTCCATATATATTATATGTATTAATTATTTTCATAATCATGACTTTACATTTGAGTCGGCGATAGAAAACAATTTAGAACGGTTTGCGAGGTGGTAGTCTGTCGTACACACAAGCGATGGAATTGTTTAAAATTTGATAGAGGAGGAGATGAATAGATATAATTACATAAACATAATAACATATAATTTTATGGTATATGTTTTTGTTATTGTATTTTAATTTTTAATAAATAATTGAAGAAGGAAAAATAATAATAAAAAATAAAGAGCCTAGTGTAGGTAATTAAAATTACTTAAAAGAACCTCCTATGGATATCTTATTAAGGACCCTAGGGTTAGTGTTTTGGGAAGACCCAAACCTCTAGAATGTGACTAATGATTTTGTAGAAATATTTTTTCAGGTATTTTTCTATCCAAATGTATTGAGAGGTGTGAGGAAGTGAAGGGAGGGAGTTCCCTTTTATAATTGAGGATGACACACATGAAATTTTTGAAAAGAATAAATCATACCCATGTTTATCACATCCACAAGGCTCCAAAATATATCATTATCAAAATTTAAATGCGATAAGATCTAAATATTTCTATTAAATATGATTTATGTAGTTTTTTAGTTCATTTTAACCCTTATATTTTTAGTTTAACCCCTCCCCCCGATAAACCGATTTTATCCTTAATCACAGTAATTAATTTTTATTGTTTTCACTATTCATTATGACCAAAAATTAAGTTGAAATTATTATACAATATTAATTATTATTATTCCAGATATGGAATACATTTTATGAAATTCCATCCATATAAGTGTAAAAAATAAATTTAAAGATAAACTCGTAAAACGTGTCAAAAAACGAGTTTTCAAGAAATATATTTTTCAATCATAAGATGATCTTATATTAACTATATGAATAGTAATCATCATGATATGGATTTAAATTCATATATTTAGATATATTATCCTTTAATTTCATTTATATCATTCATCATTAAATATTATTTTAATTAATTAAAATGGTTGAACATTATGCAATTAGAAACAATTTTTTAGAAAATTGCATTTTTAACCCTAAAAATTAATTTATATCAAAATAAGGTATAAATATGATTAAAATATAATTATTATTTTTAAATATACTTAAATAAAACTTTGGTTAATTTTAAATTAAATTCAAATCATATTTTGACTTTAAAATTAATAAATTTAATGAAAATACATAACAGTATTGGAAAAATCGATATTTCTCCTTATTCACTAAAAAATCAACCTTTTGAAACAAATCCTAAAATTTTGACCTAAGATAATTTTGATATGATGATATAAAATATTATGTTAATTTTACCAAATAAATTTTATAAAATTATAAAAAATTAATTATATTATTTTCTCACAAAGAGCATTAAAAATCATTTTTGATGAAAACATGTTATTTGAAGAAAAAACTGACTTTACTAAAATTTTAGTGATTGTTATAAATAAATTTTTATTTATTATAACCTATATATATAATAATTATTTTAATCCTAATCATAACTTCCAATTCAATTACTAAGATATAATGGTCATGTTTAAATTATATATCACACAGGTCATTTAAGCTTGATGTTGTGTGTAGTATATGCTATCGAACATAATTTTATTCTATTAAAATATCAATTTTTCATGTACATTAAGCTAATTTATTGATTAAATTTATTTAAAATAAATATACATTAAAATATCACAGTATTAAATTCCCCTGAATTCAATAAATTTAATCCTCACAATATGAAATTTCACTTGTAAATAAAGGAGTTGAAATTTGAAAATTACTTTATTAAAAACCCACATCCTAAAAAGGGTTAAAAAAATTATCTTTAGTATAGATAACGTGAAGTGTGAATTTCAACTAGAATAACACATAAATAGGTCTCCATGTAGGATAACATTTGTGGGAAGTGAAAATATGGACATGGAAGAAAAGCCTAAATAATTATAGAGAGTGATATTGACCATTGATCATAAGACAATAAATGGTCAAGAGAATGTTAATGACCAAAAAAACATAAATCTATGATGAGATAAAACACCATTTGATTAATTAGATATGAAGGTAATATGATTAAATTTTTGATTTAATATTATTTTCTTAAAGTTGAGGGATTATTTTACTATATAAGAATATAAGAAAAAATGCTTACTTGATATCTTTATATTTAATAATAATAATTTCATCCTTTGGTTGTGGTTTGATTAATTTCCACTTCATATATTACTTTAAGAAATGAATATCAAAAATTAGTTTTTATGGTTGAGGCACTAAAATTTACTTTTAATGGATCATAGGATCCATAAATTAGTTACAAGTATTTATGTATATTTTTATGTATTTAAAAAATCCAAAATGGTTAGCACAAGTTAATATAATACAATAATCTCTAAACCTAAACAGTAACACCTAACATTCAACTTAATATTTAACTGTCAATTTTTTATAAGTAAAAAACATATCATATTAGCCAGTACATCACATAGTCTAGTAGTAAGTGCTTCAACCTTATCGCCCTTCATTTTTGGGTTCAAGCCCCATAGTCTAACTAGATTTGATGGGTTGTCACTCTCCATGTGGGTTGTCCTTCTTCCAAAACCATATTTATATAATTCCTATAACATTACCAAATTGTGATGAACCATAATTATGACAACAAAAAATATAAGATAAAACTTATATGTTACCAATACCTTTAATATTATTCCATCAAAATGTAAAGACATTCTTCTTTAAATAACTTTTTCATATACTAAACCAATGGGTTTTATTTTCATAAATGTCTCTGAAAATATCCTTAATATTGAAAGACTCATGTCACATAAGACCTCAAAAAAGGGGGTTTTAATACATTGAACTTATGATCAAACATAAACTCATAAACCCATAATGGTATTCATAATTTTATAGTTAATATTAGATAAATACATATATGCTTATAAAAATTAAAACAAGCCTTAAATGTTTCATGATTCTTATAACCAAAATACCATTGATAAAAAATCTTATTCAACTTAATTATTGAATCCCAATATGTAAATAATTTAACCCTTTTACTTTAACATAGGTCCTTACTTGGTATAGGAGTTAATATTTAAAATAGGGAATTGACTCAGATAATTCCTAGGTTACCCACATTCAAGACAACAAACTATAAATGGATTTCTAGGATGAAATTTATTTATCTCCACTAAACTACTAACATTTTCTTGAAAATTCATCACTATATGAACTTATTTTCCACAAATATAACATTTTATTATTTATTTGAGTCATTCTACTAGATGTCTATTTCTGTATTTATAACATGAAGGAAATTGAGCCCCTTTTTCCACCATGTTCTCCACCACTCATGCTCTTAACAGACTCTATCCTTCTCTTTTTTAGTGGGTATGAGAACTGGTTAAGCTATAGATTATTAATAATATATCTTGATAAATTTTTAAGAATAATTATGAAAACATTCACTAAAATAATCATCCCACTTGGTTTCTCAATATTAATACATTTTCCATTGTATTCAATGTTAACTGAATTCATTCAAGTTCCATCCATTGACTAAAAACTAAAAAGAATAATGTGAGCAATAATAATCCTAGTGGAAAAACTATATAATCATTATAGGATGTCTAAATCTTGACACCTTATTTTAAATCTAAAACGCCTTAGGTTTAATCTAGTTCATTCATTGTCATCATCTATTCAAATCCTTCATAATGGTTTATAAATAAAATGTGAATTATATAAATCATATCCCCATGGATTGTAAATCCATGTGCATAGTAATTCCTATTTCCATATACTAAGTGATGACTGAGTCGAAACCCAATGTGACCTTTTTGGAGTTATTATCCCCTAGGACCAAATATTCCAAAACCACATCCACTTATATTTTCCAGACAATGATATATTGATTTTGAAAACCATATAGTATCTTCCTTACTAAAACTTTAGGATATTCTTCTATACTTATCCTCAAAGTCTATCATAGTATTCTATTCCCTAATCTATGTTTCCTAAATCTAGTTACCATGGTTTCTACAAAACTTTATCTAATAAAAACTGTTAAGACCCCAACCCTAGTATCCTAGAGTTTGTGGTTACATTATTACAATGGTGCTAGATACAAGCGATCACATATCAATGAATTTAATAGTTTAGTAGTCTTGGTAAACTATACTTTAATATTATATTACATTTGAAAACATGAAATAAAATATAGTGAAAGTAAAAATTATGCATCTTTGAACTAATTCAATGAGTCTTTCTTTATATCCCGAGGAAAGGAAAGAAAAAAAGGGTGAGATCAAATGCTCAGTAAGAGTTACATAAAAATTAATCTATCCTGAATTAATAAATCATAATAAATAAAAAATAATAAATATAGGAATGTAAATATCTAAACACAAATTAAATTTAATAAATAACTTTACTAACATGATTATATAATGCATAATCAATATGGAAAATTAAATATCTAAACATATATTACATTTAACTAATAATTTGAGTGAAAATCATATACTTGGATAATAAAAATGCAATAATATCATGGATAATAATAAATAAATTATTAATAAAGTAAATTATTAATATTAGACATCATGATCTCGAACATCATGATATTTAAACCATTAAGACCTTTCAAAAAATGGTTTAAAACTATGTGTAAAAACCCATTTAATGATAGATTACTAATTCACCTCATGAGACTATTGATGTATCGAGGGGGTATATAATTTTGGGCCCCACATGTCACTAATTTTCTAACACATTCCTCATATATATAATGATAAATTTAATTCATGAACAATATGCCTTATCAATAAATGTATGTATTTAATAAAGAATACATAATATCAATATTTTCCCATCCAATCATATAACTTTCAATGTAAAAAACCATATGTAGAAATGTTATATGGTTTGTTAAATAAGAATATACATGATAAATAATATGGATATGTAGGGGAAATTTAATTTCTAATGATCATATTAATGTGAATATTTCAAGGGAAGGTTAATGAATACAAAATTAATCAAGAAAGTGAATGTCAATGCTTTCCCTAGTCAAACTGATCATAAACCATATAGAGAAATTATAAGGATTATATAAAAACAATATATATCTTATAGAGTATATAAAAAATGAGGGGTTTTTAGCATTTATGAATAGAAATACAATAAAAGTATATTTAAAAACATTATTGAGGAAAATACCCATTTCACATTGAAAATTGCTTTTAAAAACTAGAAATTTTCAGAATATTTGGGAAAAAATCATTTAAAAGTAAATTTTAATATTTTAAAATAATATACAAACAAATGAGTGGTTATGATGGTGGAATGGTTCCATTAATGTAGAGTATGTTAAAAATAAAGATTACCTTCATATTTTTATAAGAAAATTCAAAAATACCTTGTTCGAAAAACAATAGAAAGATACATTTAAAAAAATGAAAAATAAAATTATGGGTATAAATTAATTTAATCAATCATAGTAAAACATTTTTTGAATTTTTTTTAGAAAACATGGATTTGGAAGAAAAAATATTTTCAACCGATGAGACAAATGGAGATAGATTTTATTAAAAAAATCTCAATCATTTTAAGTACCAAAGCGATGAAAATGGTTATATTTATTGAAATATTAATGAATAAATAGAGGATAAAAAAAATTAAAGTCTCTTATTATAAAATTATAAAATAATTTACTTTAATGGAATTTCAGGCTTAACCAATCCTGATTAAAATAATATTAAAACATAAATCTCTTACCACATTGGTAACTTTTGAATCGTAATCCCAATGAAAGGAATAAAATCAAATGAAACATTAAATACCCTGAAAATAAATATATCCATGATATAAAAAATCAATGGGAACTACATACACATCATAAAATAAGATAGGTGTATAACATAATATATTTCCCAAATAAGACAATTGGAGATGAGTAACCCTTACAATGATCCTAACACCGAAGAAAGAATTAATCAATAAATCTATCATGTGTATCAAATGTAAATCCACATAAAATAATTTTATATACAATATGAGATAATAAAAATTAATTATAGACATAATATTATAATATTAAATATAATGAAGTAGTAATATAACCCAATGAAAAGAAATTGAGTTGTGAAATTCTTTACGATTTGGTAATTTTCAAGTTAAATAACCATGGATGAAATAATTAAAATTAAAAAATAAAATACCATGAAGTATTAAGGATTAATTATATTACATGTAAAAGGGTCACTATATACACCATATAAAATAAATTACGTGCATAACATTACAATATTCCTCAATTAAAGGAAATCGAGACAAAAATCACTTACCTAACGCTTCCTTGTGGTTTAAAGGGATTTAACCACCTGTATAATGGTTTCAACCTTGTTATTAATTTATAAAATAATAATATTCATGTTTATAATATCATATATGATCATATTATAAAATATCACCACCTTTTCATTAACAATATTTTATTATTATTATTTCAGATGTTAGTTTCCTTGTTTTCTCATGTGTGTTTTTTCATGAATGTTTTAGTTTGTGTATATAGGATATAGTTATATAATCTAAATAATGATATTAATTATATATATATATATATCATATTTACTTATTGGATTCATTTTTAAAACAATTCATGAAATTTGGACATGGAAAATGAGTCGCATCGCTTCATAGAGACAGAAGGTCATACGTACACATGAGCAACGATATCATTCACTTAATGGGAGAAATGGTAATTATGTGGATGGTATATTAAATATAAATAATTAATATAAAGTCATATGTATTATATTTAATTATTTCCATAAGTATGACTTCCCATGTGTGTTAGTGATGAAAAACAAATTGCATCGGTTCGTAAGGTAGTAGTATGCCTCACACAAGAGCGATGGATTTGTTTCTCATTTGATGGAAGAGGAGTGAGATAGATATTATGAAATAAACATAATAACATCTAATTATATTGAATATAATTTTTTATTATATTTTAGTTTTTAATACATAATTAAAGGTGTAAAAATATGAATAAAAAAAGAAAGTGCTTAGTGTAGTTAATTACCTTCTCTTAGAAGAACCTCCTTTGGATCTCTTATTAAGAACCATAGGGTTAGTATTGTGGGAAGATAAAAACCTATATAATGTGGATAATGATTTTTTGGAGAGGTTTTTTAGGGTTTGGTTGAGATAAATGTATTGATAATTTTAGTGGTGTGTTGGGGAGGGAGTTCCCTTTTATAATTGAGTAGGACACACAATGAATTTTTGAAAAGAATAAATCATACCCATGTTTTTCACATTCTATAAGGCTAAAAAATGGCTCATTACTGAACATTATATGTTATAACATTGTAATATGTCCATAAAATATATATTTAAAATGTTTTTATTTCATTTTAACTATTATCTTATTAGTTTAACCCATGGTAAACCCATTTTACCCATAACCACGATAATTAGTTTTTATAGTTTTTAGTATTCATTATGAAAAAATAAGATGAAATTATTATATAATATTAATTATTATGATTCTATATATGGAATAAATTTTACTAAATTCCATCTAAAAAATTGGAAAATTTAAATTTAAAGATAAACCTACAATACATGTTGAAAAACAGGTTTTCAATCAATGCATTTGCCAATATTAAGATGATTTAATAATAACTATATTACTAGAAATCATCACGAGTTAGATTTAAATTCATATAATTAAATATATAATATTTTAATTTCATTTAAATTATTCATTCTTAAATATTATTTTAATTAATTAAATTGGCATAACATTGTGCATTTAAAAATAGTTTTAAAAAAATTGTGTTTTTAAATATAAAAATGTACTTATATCAAAATAAGTTATAAAGATGATTAAAATTTAATAAATTATTTTAAATAAAATTAAATGATATTTTTTACTTTGAAATTATATTCAATTTATAATGATAATTTAAAATTAATAAATCTGATGAAAATACATAACTGTATTTGAAAAATCCACATTTTTCACTATTAACTGAAAACTCAACCTTTTCATAAAAATTCCAAAATTTTACCCTAGTATAATTTTAATTTTTTGATATCAAATATGAAGTTAATTTTATGAAATAAATTTTATAAAATTAGAAAAAATTAATTATATTATTTTCTTACAAAGAGAAGTAAAAATCATTTTTGATGAAATGTATTGTTTAAAGAATAAATGGACTTTAATAAAATTTGATTGATTGTTATCTAATTTTTTTTATTTATTAGGACCTCTATATATATTTAATAATTCAGTTAATACTATTCATACCTTCTAATTAAATTACCAGGTTATAATGTTCATATTTAAATAATATAGTTCCTAGGTCCTTTAAGCTCAGTGTTGCATGTCGTATACGCTATCAAACATAATGTTATTAATTTAAGATATTAGGGAACATTGTGTGTATTTAAAGATATCAAAGTGATTGAATTTATTTAAAATAAATATACATCAAATTATTAGGGTGTTATATTCTCCCCACATTTAATAAATATCATCCTCATAATTTGAACTTGCACATGGAAATCAAGACTTTGAAATTTAGAAATTCTTTTACTGAAAACCCACATCATAAAATGGGTTAATAAAACATTCTCTTGATAAGAGAGAAAGTGAAGTGTGAAGCTCATATATAATAACACATTACTATTTTTCAAAGTAGGATAACATTTTTGGGAAGTGACAATATGGACATGGAAGAAAATCATAAATAATTATGGAGGGTGATAGAGATCATTGATCACAAGAAAGTGAATGATCGAGGGAACGTTAATGAGCACAAAACCATAAATATATGATGAGTTAAACGACCATTTGATTCATTGGATATGGAGTTAATAAGATAAATTTTTTGTTTCAATATTATTTTCTAAATTATTTGGTATTCTATTACTATCTAATAATATAAGGAAATATACTTACTTGATATATTTCTATTTGATATGCACAATTTCAACTTATGGCTGTACTTTGATCAGTTTCCACTTCATCTCTTACTCCATGAAATGAGTATCCAAAATGAATTTTTATTCCCGAGGTATTGAAATTTAGTTTTAACAAAACATATGATCCATAAATGAGTGATAAGTCTTTCTATCATTTTATAAATATTTACTAAAACCAAAATGGCTAGAAAAAATTAATATAATACACTAATCTCTAAACCTCAAAAGCAACATACAAATTTCAACATAATATTTATCCATTAAATTTTTTAAGTAATTTTTTTTCATATTAACCAATAAATCATATAGGCTAGGGGTAATCAATGCACCCTTATCTCCCTATGGTTGTGGGTCCAAGCCCTGTGGCCTTTCCAGATGCAATGGGTTGTCACCTGACATGCAGGTTTTCCTTTTTTCAAAACTAAATTAATATAATTACTATAACATTACCAAATTTTTATGAACCATAATTAATATTACATAAAATATAATATAAACTATAAAGTTTACCAATACCTTTAATCTTATATCCACAAAATGTAAATGCATTCATCCTTAAATAAATTTTTCATATACTAATCCAATGGGTTTTATTTATATAAATATCTCTGAAAATTTCCTTAATCTTGATTGAATCCCATCACATAAAACCTAAAAAAGGGTGTTTATGAAATTGACCTTATGATTAAAATTAAACTCATAAAATCATTATGGTATCCATAATTTTAGAGTTATTCTTAGATGAATACATATATGCTTCCAAAAATTTACAGAATCCTTAAATGTTTCATGATTCTTATAACCAAAATACCATTGGTAAATATACTTCTACCATTTAATTCTTGAATACTAATAAATAAATAATTAAAGACTTTTACTTCAATATAGTTCCATCCTTGGTATAGGTGGTAACCTTTAAAAGAGGTCATTGATTGAGATAATTCCCAAGTTCCCAACATTCAAAACAACAGACTGTAAATGGATTCCTATGATGAAATTTATCCCTCCCTTAAAATCCTCACTCTTTATTGATAATTTATCTCTATATTCCCTTATTTTCCACACATAAAACATTATCTTGTTATTTTGATACATTATACTAAGTGTCTCATTCTATATTAATGATATGGAGGAAATCAAGCACTTTTTCCTCCAAGGTCTCCACTACTCAAGCTATTAACCAACGATATCATTCTATTATTTGGTGAGTCTAAGAGTTGTTTAAGGTATATATTTTAAATCATATATTGTGATAATGAATTAGAAATAATCACGATATCTTTCACTCCATTCATCATCCCATTTGGTTTCTCATAATCACTAGATTGTCCATAGTATTCAATGTTAAAAATATTTCTTCAGATTCTATCCCTTGACTAAAAACCAAAAAATCATAGTGTGAGAAATAATAATCATAGTGATAAAACCATATAATCATTTATAGGATATATAAAATATGACACCTTCTTTTCAATATAATACACATTAATTTTAACCTAGTTCATTCATTGTTATTATCTACTCAAATCATTCACAATGTTTTGTAAAAAAAATGTGTATTATCCAAAGAATATCCCGCAGGAGTATCAAACCAAGTGCACAAAAAAAAAACAAATTTTCATACAATAGGTGATTATAGAGTCAAATTCCAATGCTCTATTTTTTTAGTTATTACCCCTAGGCACAACTGTTCCAAAAACATGCCTACTTTTTGTATCCAAATACAGATGTATTTCTTAGAAAAAAACATAATATCTTCCTCACTGAAATTTTAGGACACTCTTCTATAATTATCCTCAATTATTATCAAAGGGTTATGTTACCTAATCTATGTTTTCCTAAATCTAGTTTTTATAGTTTCTACAAAACATTCTCTGATACCAACTATAATGACCTCAACCCTAGTAACCCAAAGTTAGTGGTTACTTTATTACTTTGGTGTTGAATATGAATGATCAAACCCCAAAGGAAAATATAGTTTAGTAGTCTTAGTAAACTAAATAGATACTTTAATCTCATATTAATTTTAAAAAAAATTAAATACAACATAGTGAAATTAAAAATTCAACATCCTTGAACTCGTTAGAAGATCCCTTCTTCATATCATGGGGAAAGGAAACAAACTAAGGGTGAGATCAGATGCTCAATAAGAGTCATGTAAAGTGGAATATGTCATGAATTAATAAATAATAATCAATAATGAATAATCAATATAGGAATATAGATATCATAAAACACACACCATTTAATCAATAACTTGACTAAAATGATTAGATAAAGAATAATCAATATGGTAAGGTAAATATCTAAACATGAATTCCATTTAATCAATAACACGAGCACAAAATTTATCAATGAATAATATAAATGAAATAATCTCATGAATAATAATAATTGAATTCTCAATGAAGGAAATTATTAATGTTAGACATCAAGATATCTCTATCATCAAGACCTTTTACTAGATATTTTAAAATTATGGGTAAAAATCATTTAATGTTATCTTATTAATTAGATTTATCATACAATCAATGCATTGAGGGGGATATATAATTATTAGCCCCTCCTATCACTGAATTTACAATTAATTACTCATACATCGAATTATTGATTTAATTCATGAACAATATTCATTGTCAATAAATTTCTCTATTGAATTAAGAATATAGAATATCAATATGTCCCTATTATATCATATACATTTTAGTGTAAAAAACTATAACTATAAATGACACGTGGTTTAATAAATAAGTATATCCATAAAAAATAAAACTGATAATTAGGAGAAATGTAATGTTCAATGATCATAAGAAATTTAATATTACAAGGGAAAGTTAATGAATACCAAATTAATCAATAATTAGAATGTCAATACTTTCCCTCGTAAAAATTATCATAAACCATATATAGAAAGGATAAGGATAGTATAAATACAACATATCACCAGTGGAGTATATATAAAATAAAGGGTTCTTGTATTTGAAAAAAATAATTTCCATAAAAATATCTTTAAAAAAATTATTAAGGAAAATACCCTTCTCACTTTGAAAATAACTTTTAAAAAATATAAATTTCACTAATATTAGTAAAAAAAATTATTTGAAAATAACCTTTTAATATTGTAAAGGAGGCTTCAAATAAATGAATTTTCATGATGTTAGAAGGGTTTTGATCATGTAGAGTGCATTAAAAATAAATATTCCTTTAATTTTTTTGTAAGTACAGTCAAAAGTACCTTATTTGAAAAATAGAAGGATGATTCCTTTTATTTCTTTTGGTAAAAATAAAATTTTGAGTAAAAATTACTTAAAAAAAACATATTAAAGAAATTTTTTTATTTTTTTTAGAAAACATCGATTTGAAAGAAAAAGGATTTTCGACCAAAGAAAGAAATGAAGATGAATATTATTAAAAACATTTTCTCAATCATTTTATATTCCAAGTAGAATAAAATGGTATTATTGCTTTAAAAAATCCTGAATAACTAGAGGATAATAAAATGAAATTGTTTTATTATACAATTATCAAATAACTTACTTCAATAGAAATTCATGCATAAAAAAACCTGATTAAAATGAGATTGTAACATAAATCTCTTACCATTTTTAAAACTTTTTAATTGTAAGACCAATAAAATGAAAAACATTAAATGTAACATTAAATAAAATGAATATAAAGATATTTGTGATATAAAATATAAAATATTGTTAGATATACCTCATGATAGAATATAGCTTTATAACAAAACAATGTACCAAATAAGACAATTTGAGATGAGAAACCATTATAATGATCATAACATTGAAGTGAGAATTAATTAATGAATAAATTATATATATATAATCTAAATCTAAATAAAACACATGAAAATATAACAAAATATAATCATAATTCATAACACACATAATCTTATAACATCAAAGACAATTAATAAGTAATATAACCCAATGAAAAGAAGACGAGTTATAAAATTCTTTACCACTTGGTAACTTTTAAGTCAAATCCCCATGGATTAAATAATTCAAATTAAAATAGCATGAATTATTGAGTATTCAAGATATTACATATAAAAGGTGAAGTATATACACCATATAAAAGAAATTTGGTGCATAACATTACAATATACCTCAATGAAAGGAAATTGAGACAAAATCTCTTACCTCACGCTTCCATTTAGTTGAACTTGATTTAACCTCCTGTATAATGGTTTTAAGCATGTTATTAATTTATAAGATAAAAATATTCATGTTTATCATATCATATATGATCCTATTATAATATCTTACCACCAATTAATTAACAATCACTTATTATTATAGTTTCAGGTGTTAGTTTCCTTGTTTTCTCATTTATGTTTTGTCATGAAAGATATGGTTCTTGTGTATAGGATATAGTTCCATCATCTTGAGAATGATATTAATGTTATAAATATAATATTTAATTATTTCATAAATTTTTAAAACCACTCTTGAATGTTGTACATTGAAAATGAGTCACATTTCTTCATGGAGATGGTAGACCACATGTATGTACGAATGACGATATCATTCCCTTAATGGGTGAAATAGTAAGGAAGAGAATGGTGTATTAATTATAAAAAATTAATATCATGTCATATATATTATATGTATTAATTATTTTTATCACTGTGATTTTCCATGTGCATTGGTGATGGGAAAAAAATTACATCAGTTCACGAGGTGGTAGTTTTCCTTACACCTGAGTGATGGCTTTGTTTCCCAATTGATAAAGGAGGATATGGAAAGATATTATTCCATAAAAATTATAAAATCTATGTATATGGAAGGTACTGGTGTTATTATATTGTAATTTTTAAGACATAATTGATGGTGTAAAAGGAATAATAAAAAATAAAGATCTTAGTGAACACAATAACCTATGCTTAGAAAAAACTCCTTTAAATCTCTTATTAAGAACACTAGGGTTGATTTTTTGGAAAGACCATCACCTCTAGAATTTAGATAAGGATTATGGGGAGATATTTTGGAAGTTTCTAGTCGATTCAAATGGCTTGATAGATTTTATGAAGTGAGGTGGTGACCTCAAGTCATTTTAATGCTTACCTTCTTAGTATAACCCCCAGTAAACTCATTCTAACCATAATCGTGGTAATTAATTTTTACTATTTTTACTATTCATTATTACCAAAAATTAAGTTGACCTTATTATATAATATTAATTATTATGATTTTAAATATGAAATACATTTTACCAAAGTCCCTCCATACGAGTGGAAAATTTTAATTTAAAGATAAACCCGCAAAACGTGTTGAAAAATGGGATTTAAAAAATGTATTTTATGAGCATAAGATGATCTTATATTAAATATATGAATAATAATAATCATGAAATTGATTTAAATTCATATATTTATATATATAATATATGAAATTTATTAAAATAATTCATTATTAAATATTATTTTAATTAACTGTAATGGAGGAACATTATGCATGTAAAAACAGTTTTCAGAAATTTGTGTTTTATACATAAAAATGAAATTATATAAAAACAAGGTATAAAGATGATTAAAATATAATTAATTATTTTAAATATAATTAAATTATAATTTTTTTTAATTTTAAATCAAATTCAAAGAATAATGGAACTTGAAAATTACTAAATTTAACGAAGACCTAACAGTATTTGAAAAATCAGTATTTTTCACTATTCACTAAAAAAACAACCTTTTCAGAGCAATCCAAAAATTTCAATCTATGATAATTTTGATATAATTACTTAAAATATGGATTTAAATTTACCAATAAATTTTATAAAAGTGTAAAAATTAATTATATTATTTTCTCACAAAGAGAAGAAAAAATTATTTTTGAAGAAAACGTATTGTTTGAAGAATAAATTAAATTTACTAAAATTTGAGTGATTATTATTAAAAAAATCATTTACTAAGACCTATATATATATATATAATAATTAATTTAATAACACTCAAGACTTATAGTTTAATGTCTACATTATAATGATTATATTTAAATAATATATGTCACAGGTCATTTAACCTCGGTGTTGCGTGTCATATCCACAATCGAACAAAATGTTATTATTTTAAAATATACGGGTTTCATAAATAACAAGATATCAAAGTGATTAAATTTATTTTAAATATATATACATTAAGATATTGGTTTGTATCACACGTCGAACAAAAAAGATAATACCGCACTTGAGAGAAGCTGAAAAGGTGGTCAACACAGATTAAATGGGAGAAAAGGTTAATTGATGACTAGAATAAGAGCTAAAATAGATTTCTAGCATGATAAGGGTAAAGAGTCATGGACCACACATTAATGAAGGCCATCCCAAGGCATAGTCCCAAGTGTTAATGTAGTGTCCCATAATATAAATAATTTATTCTGAATAATATTAAAGTTAAATAAAGAATTTTTCATGCATGCTTAATAAAAGGGATTTAAATAGGAGATTAATAATGAAGTAAATTCAATATATAAACACATAAATTAATACAACTTCCCTTTCTATCATCACTCTCCTAATTTTTTTTGGTACCAAACCTCTTTATCCTAGAAATCAAATAACTCAACCTTGACTCCCTATCTAAAAGTTGATTTTGCAGCAGCTAATAATAAAATCATGCAGAAAAAGATCACTAGAGGTGATCACCGGAACAAAAATTAAACAGAAACAAACTAAATTTTATTTATTCAAATTAGAATGAGAATTATAACACATAACACACCCTATCTATAGAAATACAAAAACACATCATAAAAAATGATCAAAATAGTGGAAAAAGCACAAGAGCCTCAGTCTAGTTGGTGAGGACTCTACAAGTGAATCTATGAGACCTGAGTTCAAAACTGGGTGGAGACATATTTATGGGTACTGTAGCAGTACTGTAGTAGGCACTATAACAGGCACTGTTCGGTACTGTAGTATCTGGAACTATTCATCCATTTGGGCTTTCATGCCACCAGTTTGGGCCTCAGGTCCTTTAAGGCCTTTGGGCCACCCACGACCTTCAGGCCAGTAAGTCTTTTAGGCCACCTCAGGGCCTTCAGTCCACCTCAAGGCCTTTGGGCCACCTGAAATTATGTTTAATGATCAGATAGACTCTACAAGGAGCAGAATTCAGATGGGGATTCAGAGCAGGTGCATTCACTAGAGCAGAAGCTAAGAATATTTTTCAGAAAGAGAGGGTATGACATTTTCATTGGGACCAGCCTATGCTTGCATAGGAAGCCTAGCCGAACAACCTTGAGAATGTGGAGAGCTGATATCATGATGAAGAAAATGGGAGGAGGAGTTCCAAGTATAGTCTGTATATTTCCTAATACCTACGGGTCATGTAATCTCTGAGCCTACTAGCCTTGTAAGGGTTCCCCCTCATCCCTTAAAAGGGGGTTATAAAAAATCAATAAAAAAAATAAGGACTTCGGGCCATTTGGGTAAAACAGAGGAAAAATAAAATTCCATAGTTTGGTTATAGTAGGTGACACCCAAGCCTCCAAATCTATACATGTCAAGTAACCCAATTTTAATTAATCAATCCTCAATTATAGTAGTGAAAGTCTGGTGTTTTCTAGATAAAAGTAGGTTTATTCTTCCAACACCCCATAAACTTTTTTTTCTTATGACTGAGATATTTACATCATCTTTATTCACATATCTAGGTGGTTTATCCACAGGTTCAAAAACTTCTTCTTTTTTATTTTCACCTTTGGCATCATTGAAGTAATGGATTTCTATATCCATAACTTGCCTCTATATATCAGTATATTTATCTCCCTCAAAGTTAACTAGAGCAGATGTCATTGAAAAACAATACATGTTTACATAATCCTTCATTGGTTTTATTCTCTCATATATATCTGAAAGAATTCAAACATTCTAGGGAAATATATGAGAAATTTATCATTTAATTTATTTAGATATAGGTTTATTTTGTGACAAATTCATTGGTTCTTTAATTCCTCATTCCTCCATTGGCACTTCTTCAAATCTTTCTTCATCTTCTAGTGTGAGTTGCGCCTTTCATGAGTCATCATCTTGATTTCATTTCCAAGACCCATTTTCTTCAAAGATATCATATCTTATGAAAATAATATTCTTGGTGATGGTATTATACATGTGATTTCCCATTTTTAAGTATTTTTATTCCATTAGGACACACTTCATTGCTTTTTCCTCAATCACTATTCATTTTTCCTATGAGATTATGACATAGGTAATGGAAAAAAAATCTATAATGTCTTACACTTGTCTTGTGATTAATCCATTATTCATGCAATTTATTTTCTTTAAGATATTTTTTTGAACATTTTTTTAGTAGATACCCCAAGCACAAATTCACTTAAACCCATAAAGTCATGGGCACTTCTTTATCTTTTTACATGCTTCTTTCCATGTAGTGAATGCTATAATTTTTCCTTTCAGATACTCCATTGAGTTTAGGTGTGTAAACTTGAGTCATTTCATATTAAAATCCATGTTGTTTGAGGTAATATTGAAAAATATCAAAGGTTTACTCCATGCCTTGATTAGATTGAAATGTTTTTATGTGATGCTTGCTTTGATTTTCCACTAGCATCTTGAATTATTTGAAGATGTCAAACACTTATGACTTCATCTTGAGATAATATATCCATGTTTTCCTGCCATAATCATCAATAAATGTCATAAAATACCTCCTTTTTCATATTTTAGATTCAATGGACCACAAAAATCAGTGTGAACTTACTCTAGTGGTGCAATATCTTTCCAATTGGCCTTCATTTTAAAGTTGTTTTTGTGATGTTTACTTAGAAAACAACTTTCACTTATCTGATTTGTGTCTCTAATAATAGTAAGTCAATTAACTATATTCTTACTTCCCAATAATCTTAAACTTTTAAAGTTTAAATTCCCATACATGAGATTACATAGCTAGTATTAATCATCATGTACCATTGTCAAACGTCATGGTACATCAGGTTGGATCATAAACAGAAACATTGGTTCTTCACCCTCAATAATTTTATGACCATCATTCCTTTGTCATCGACAATCACCATTTTTTTATTTTGTAGGATTATATTAAATCCTTTTCAAAAAATTCCCAATACTCAAGATGTTGTTCTTCATGTTGGGTACATAGTAGATGTCTTATATGAAAGAATTATTTTATCCTTTTTACTTGATCAAATTTCTCCTCTTCTTTGGAAAAATATTACTGAGAGAGTAGTAAATGAAATATATCCTTTAACCCTCTCATCTAGGTTTTTAAATAAGTGCTTATGACATGTCATCTGGTTCCTAGATCCAGAGTTAAGATACCACATACTTTGATTTTTTATTAATATTTCTGTCATTAACACATGGGACTCACCAAAAGTAGCTCCAACTTCAACGATATGTGCCTCCTCGGTTCCATTATCCAAGGGATGATTACTTCATTATTCATTACTATAATGTCCATATTTCTTATAATTATAGAATTGAGCATGTATTTTTTCTGTCATTTGGTGATTATTGAATCAACCCTTTCTTAGTTGTCCTCATTATCATGGATTATAGTTTTGATATCCATGACCTCCTCAATTTGACCTTCTTCCACCATTTCCTCCTCTTCTTGGATCATATTCTTGTCCATGGAATCCTCTACCTTATGTTATTAAAAATGAACCTTTCTCCATTTCAGAGTTGTTGAGATGCAACTTTGATTGCAAGGCATGCTCCACTCTATTGGAATCAATCTAATGATTCACCTTCATTTCATGGGATTATCGAGACCCCATGAGTTCTTTGATAGAGATCATATCTAGGTCTTTAGTTTCTTCTAGGGAAACAACTATGAAATCAAATGTTAGATATAAGGATCAAAAAAAATTTCTCACATACCCACATGTCGACAATATTTTCTCCATTTCTTCATAGTTGGTCAACATAACCATTATATGAGTATGATACTCAATAATGGATTCATAAGATTTCATAAATAGGGATTCAAAATCACCTTGTAGAGATTATAATCGTAGTCACTTCACTTTTTCAGCTCCTTTTAATGATTTGTGAAGATTATACCATATATCCTTTAAATATTTTGATGAAGTGATTATCTTGAACATGGATTCATTATGGCCTTAATATATGATCGATTAGGCCTTACAGTCCCTCTTCTGTTCAGCACGAAGGGTGACCTTCTGAACATCAAGAAGAGAAGCCTCTATATCTTTGGATTTTGTCTCATTGTATCTATCCTCCATGTTGTCCATAACATATTTTGCGTCAAATAGAACTCAAATTTGGATGCACCAATTAGCTTAATTTCTCTTCATGAGCTATGGGATAAAATATTGTTCAATATCATTTTCCATGGAAAAAATTATTTTGGAATGAAAATGGAAGATGCGATCCATTTTTTTTAATAGTGAAAAATTAAATGTTTTTTGAAATTTGGAGCTGATGTATTTTTTTAAATAAAAATGAATGGAGGAAAAAAAACAAATTTTTGATTCTGAAAGAAAGAAAAGAGAGGCGTGTAGAGGATTCCAAGGTGGGTTGAAATGTTGGGATATTTTTTTTCAAAAATGGAGGGAGAGTGGCCAGGGTGGCAAAGAATAAGGGATATTGATTTTTGTTTATTTTTTATTTTTTAAAGTGATAAATATGGATAGGGGAGGAAAAAATAAACACATACTGGAGAAAATAAAGTGTTTCCAAGATGCACCTTTTTTATTGAAAAATAGAGAGCACCAAAAGACAATATCTGGGGAAATATAATAAATTAAACAATACCACTATTCATCTTCTTCCTCCTCTAATACTGAAAATGATCTAAATAAGATCAAAGAGAAGACTCGCATAAGAAGTGGAATCACATTCAAACATTTGATACCACTAAAGGTAGATTTTTCATCACCTAACACAAAAAGTGAGCAAAAGAAGATCATTAGAGGTGATTACAAGAACAAAAATGCAATAGAATCCCAATGGATTTAATTGATTCAACTTGAAATAAAAAATAAAACACATAACACACACTATTTATTGGGATAAAAACACATAAAAAATAAAGAATCCCAATTTTAAGTCATCAATACTCTATTACACTGGAAAGGTTTGTGAAAAATAGGTTTATCCTTTGAACACTACCATCTTCAGGGAAAAAGAAACTCAGATCCATGATCCCTTTTAGATCCTCTAATTATTGGTTGAACCTGATCTCAGTGAAACTCTTCTTCTGCTTTCCCACTTCTCTTATCTGTCACCTTCTTAGGGCTCTAGCTTCTGGACCATCCATGATGGCAATAATGCCTCCACTACTCATATGTACTCTGAACCCATCACCGATTCTCTCCCGATGGAGGGGTTTGGAGGGTAGAATCCTTAGTGGGAAGAAACTTACCTACACACTGTAAGTTGGACAAGGAGCTCAAGTCATTTCCACTACAAAGAAATAGACTTTTACTAATAGAAATTTAGTGAAAAATAATATATTTGTTGTTATAAATGAGTAATTACAACATATATTATATTTTATTGGTATTAAATTCAAGTACCAACATTTCTTTTTACTAAAAAATATATCCATTTTTATTATTTGTTTAATACCAACATATACTTTACTAAAAATTAGATTTTTTAACTTTACCATATTAATACTTAATTTTTTTCCAACAAATGAATCTACTGTTATTAATTATTATTTCCAAAAATTTATTTTCAACATATAAATCTGTTACTAGTATTTATTCACTATAAAAAAAATCATTTAATAATATATTTTTTTATAATTAATAGTTTACTAAAAAAATTATATTACTATTATAAAAAATATATAAATATAAAATCAGTCATTAAAAAAGTAAAAATAATGAAAAAAGTAAAATATATCCCCTCACCTATGCTTGTAGAACCCCCTGTGTGATGGCCTCCCAATATTCATCTCTCGTTGCCCATGGAGTAGTGATCCCCACCTGTTCTCACACTCCCAATTCATCACAACCCACACCCAAAAACTCAATTATATAAAACTGATCACACAGCCGCCCACTATAGTTCTATTTTTTTCCTCTTTCTACTATAGAGATGAGGACTAGGTATGGGCATGGAAATAAACCCATTTCTCATTCAATCCATCCATGTTTGGACCTCTTATCAGGTATGTACTTACTCTCTTGAAGTTTTAAGCACCTAAAATAATGGATATATATTCTTTGAATTGAATTGATTATAAGTTAGGGTTTAAATTAAATTTATATTAAACTAGATTTTTAGTTGTTTTTTTTGGGTGACCTTGGGATGCTAATTACAAACTTCTGTGGAGCCACTCCAGAATAAATAAAATTTCTTCATTTCTATAATAGCATGGAAAATTTTTTGATCCCAACATTGAATTATGTTCTCATGTAGAAGATTCTTCCAACTTTCAAGATCCTTGCTAGAATTATACTCCCCAAGAGATCTCTAGAGATAAATACCAAAAGAGTTGTTTTTGTTTGTTCAGGTAATCAAGGTAGGGAAGGAAAGTTATATATGTTAGTTTAAAGGAATGAGTCATTTTTCTATTTCCTAATTAGGGATAAAATAAAGCTAATATAGATGAAATACTTGGAACCTTTCCTGGTTGATCGGATAAGAAGCAGTAATGGTACACCTTCTAGTAAATTTTTGTGTTCTCTTAAATGAACATTTTTATGGTTGGATGGGAATAATTTGTGAATTTTTTAGTATATAAATTCATACTCAATCAAATTTTTCACTTAATTAGATGAATTAAGTGAAAAAGTAAAATTAGAGTGAGAAATAGATAAATTGGGATATGAGGAACACATTAGAAGTGAAAAAATGTGAAATTTTATTCATGATTACCCAATTTTAGGCTTGACTATTGATTTAATTCCTATATTTTACATTTCATCGCTCACAGATAAAAACATAATGCTAGTCATCATAAAAGTGGTTAGCCCCTTCTATATAGTAGCTTTAATACTAATATATCGATCCTAATGAAAAGTAACTTTTTACACATCAAAATTACTTGTTGCACAATGTCTTTGATATTAAATAAGATTAAGGGTCCCATGAAGATGAATGGGTGATTTATTAAAATCTAGACTGACCAAACTTCTTTGTAAGCCTCATTCTAGGAATAAATTCCATTTTTAATAAACTAAAATGTCTTCATTATCTACATTTTAGTAAACCATAAAATCTATATTGAAAATTTACACCTTTAATTAGTGGATATTGAAATTTTAACATATGAGTGCATCTTAAATCATCTAATTAGAAGGGAATTCATTCTTAATTTTTTGAATAATGTTTTTCTATTTTGAATCTGGTTACAAATAATTTTTTTTGATTTGGTAGGTGGAATGCTACAATATTGTGCCTTTTATTTGTTAATGTATGATTCCCATTCCATGTGATGTGTAGAATCATTATATTTATTTTTTTATATTAATTATATAGTGTATTATTAAATTTGATATTGAGAGTCTATACTTTAAAGAGTTTTCACAATACATTCCTTGTCCTCAAAGATTAATCAGTTGTATTGTGTATAATAGTTTATATCTATATTGAATTTCATTTATATTTTGAACATCAAAATGATATATTTATGTGTTCATAAAATAATAGTGTTTATTGTTAATGAATCATAGTTTATTTTAGTATTTAAAATTAATTACTCGATATGTTATTTGGAATTTATTTTTTGTTAATATATAGTTATGAATTTTTAGTAATTGATGAGAATTATTATATTATTAACTTTTCATTTTCATATTAATCAAGAAATTGCTCATATTTGTGCATTAAAGTTGGAATTAGAGGTGTCCATGGGTCAGGTTGGGTCAGGTCACATGCTTCAGGAGTAACTAACCCAACCCAACCCAACCTGTGGGGGTCGGGTTACCCATCGCATGCCCAGAGGACCCGACCCAACCCAACCCACTATGGGTCGGGCCAATTTGGGTCAGGTTATATGTGTAAAACTAACCCAACCTGACCCAACCCATCCCAACCCGATGGACCCGAACCAGCCACTTAGACCCAACCCCCCGTAGACCCAACCCGATGGACCCCTGCACTGCACCAGCTTGCTGCACACCCCTCCCCTAGACCCAACCCGATGGACCCATGTTTCCCCCCTGTACACCAGCCTGCATGTACCCCTCCCCCCTATAGACCAACCTAACCCCATCCCCTCCCCCACCCTGCATCATCTAGCCCCTCTCCCCCCTACACACAAAACCCAACCCCCTCCCCCATGCACCCCCTGCCCCTCTCCCCCCCTGCACACCATCCTCCCCCCTCCTACACCCCTACACAAAACCCCTCTCCCCCTGCACACAAAACCCAGCCCCACCTGCACCCCCTGCCCCCTCCCCCTTGCACAAAACCCCTCTCCCCCCTGCACACAAAACCCAACCCCCTCCCCCCAGCCCCCTCCCCCCCTGCACAAAACCCATCTTCCCCTTGCACAAAAAACCCAACCCCCTCCCCCCTGGGCCCCTCCCCCCTGCACACCAGCCTCCCCCCTCCTGTACCCCTGCACAACACAACACCCCTCTCCCCCTGCACACAAAACCCATCCCCCTTCTCCCTACACCCCCTGAACCCCTGCACACCAGCCTCCCCCCTCCTACACCCCCTGCACAACACCCCTCCACCCCTACATTGCACCCCTACACCAGCCTGCAGCAGCCTCCTTGCACCCCTACACCCCTGCCCCCTCCCCCCTGCACACACCAACCTCCCCCTCCCCCCTATACCCCTGCCCCCTGCAAAACCAACCAACCTGCCCCCTCTCCCCCATTCCTGCACACCAGACCCAGCCTCCCCCCTACACCCCTACACCACCAGCCTCCTTGCACCCTTGCACCAGCTAGCCAACCAGCCACCCCTGGAACTCCTCCCAACAAACTAGCCTGCCCCTTCAAACCAACCAGCCCCCCTCTCCCCCTGCTTACACACCAAACCCAGCCCCCCCCCCCCCCCCCCGCACCATTGCACCAGCCTGCCTCCCTCCCCCCTTTTACACCCCTGCCCCTTCCACCCTACCCCCTACCCCCTGCACAACACCTCCCCCTGCACACTCCCCCCTGCAAAGCAAAATAGCCTTCCCCTTCTCCCCCCTTCCTGCCCGCACACACCAAACCCAGCCCCTCCCCTGTCCCCTCCCCCCTCCCCCCTGCACACACCAGCCCCCTCCCCCCTGCACCCCTGCACACCAGCCTCCCCCACCCCTACACACTCCCCCCTACAAACTAGCCTGCTCCCTCTCCCCCCTTCATGCACACACTAAACCAACCCAACATATCTTCCCCCCTGCACACCCGCCCCCTACACACACCAACCTCCCCCCTGCACACTCCCCCCATGCAAACCAGCCTTCTCCCTCCCCCCCTGTCAGCCTGCACACCAGACCAAGCCCCCCTGCACCCATTCACTAGCCTGCCTCTCTCCCCCCTCCTACACCCTGCCCCCTCCCCCCTACACACCACCTCCTCCCCTGCACCCCCCTACAAACCAACCTACCCCTTCTCTACCCCCCCTACATGCACACACCAAACCCAGCCCCCCATGCACACACCACCCCACCTTGCACCCCTACACACCACCATCCCCCTCCCCCTGCACACTCCCCCCTAAAAACTAGCTTACCCCCTCAACCTCCCTGCCCGCACACACCAAACCTACCCAGCCTCCCCCCTGCACACACCACCCCCCCTGCAAACCAGCATGCCCCCCTGCACCAGCTGGAAGCCTGCTTCACCCCTTCCCCAGACCAGAACCAATAGTGAACACATGTAATTTGTATCCACACATATCTCAGACAAAAGGAAAAGTAAAAAAGTAAAAAGAAGACAATTCAATAAAAACTAAAAAATTGTATTTGTATTAAATGCAGAATAATAAATATTAAATATGTTTTCTCTATAAAAATCATCATATAAATCTACTTCTTAGTGAAGTAAATCACACCAATAAACATGGAGAAAACAAAAAATATCATCTAATTAGGCCAAAATGCCAATAAGGTAAGTTTTTCAGATCAGGATTCAAAAGTTGAAATATTCAGAAAATGTGTAATACATGATATGTATAGGTAATTAAACCTATTGAAAAAAGAAATTAGCCAGCATCCAAGCTTCTGAGAGCAGAGACTCCACAATATTGCACCCTATATAAGTTCAAAGTTTTTGACAATTTAAGAACAAAATGAAGAAGGGAATAAAACATAAGAACAACCATGTTTAACTTACAAGTTAAGAATCGATCACCCATATCAATTTCAGGAAACAAGTGATATAAAATTGGAATCCTTCAGGGCTTACATATTTTCACAAAAAACCTGCAACAATCACCCCCATTACAACAAATATTTGTCTCAGTAACCTCAGAATTTTAAGAAAAAACTTAAAAAACACACATTAAATGATGACATGAACCATTGCTCACTAAGAAAGTTTATCATTTTCCAAAATTTAGAAACAAATTACATGAAATTTCCATCCATTTAAGTATGTAAAAGGTACAATAATAAATTTATACCTTAATGAAGAGTTATCTATCCATCATCCTTTCTTCTTCTACTTTATAGAGTGAAACTCTAATCATGAATTATGGTGGATGATGGCATATCTTAAAAAAACAAAACAAAAGAAAGAACAAGTCAGTATTTTAATTTTTCAAACAAATGTTTATAATTACCAAATGAAAAATGATAAAAAATAATAATATTTTTAATGGTACCTAATTCAATCAATTCCACTTCTTCTAGTTGCTTTCAAATGTCAATTGGTTTAGACTTTCTATACCAATTTTGTGAGCAAATTAATGCTTCAATGGTGTTGGGGTTAAAACAACTATGAAATGGATCAAAGACTCATCCTCATGTACTAAAAGAAGACTCTAAAGATATTATAGTTAAAGGAATTGCTAGAATATCTCTATCAATGCACGAGAGAACATGATATTTTCTTGCCTTTCCTTTCCACCAACTTAAAATATCAAATTCTTCGAAATCATCCTCACAATAATCAATCTCAAGATATATCTCTAGTTCATTCCTTTGTTGTGTCAATTGCCTTTTCCTTTTCTTTAATCTATATTCATCTTTCCATTTCTCATCATCCTCACTATTGGTACAAGAATAATAAATATGTGACTCTTGATGAGAACTTGAATCACATTTATCAACAATTGGAATGGGATATTTACATTTGTAAAACTCATAGAGATTATTCAGAACCTCTGTTAATTTATTGATCAACTGATTTTTTTATTCTTCATCATCAAACATCATTTCAAAACTATCCCAAACATATTCCAATTTATATCAGGGATCAAGAACAACTGCCACAAGTAAGAGATAATTAAAATTTGAACCAATACCCCAATACTTGTCCAACTTAATCTTCATTTCAATAGCCATTGCACTCACAATAATATCATGACTCTTCATCCATTTCTTTATTTTTCTATATATGTCACAAAGAGTATGAAAGAAAGTGTGACATTTCACATGCATAGAACCAGAAAACTCAATAGTGCTATCATAATTTTTTTAAGAACATGACAAATACAATAGCACGCTCCCAATCATATGTTGTAGGATCCCCACCTTCACGGACAAGAGCACTCCTAAAACTTGCATCCTCCTCAAGGAGAATAAATACTTTCTCACACTTCTATGAAATATCCAACATAAAGTAACAAGAATTCCACCTATTAGGCAAATAGAGAATTATGGATTGTTTACTAGGAATTTTTAACTCCTCATCTATGCTCTTGAAAAGAGACAATCTTGAAGGTGAACTTCTCACAAATTTGTAGGAAACTATGATTCTAGTAATTGATTTTGATATTTCCTTTATCCCATCACTAAAAATAAGGTTTAAAATATGTGCACAACATCTCATATGCATATACTCTCCATTAATAATAGACCCATTCCAGTCATTAACCCTCCTCACCAAATAACTGATTGTTGTATTATTAGAACTAGAATTGACCACAGTAACAATATTAATCCTTTCAACCCTTTATTGTTTTAATGTCTGTTCTAATACTCAACCAATTATTTCCCCTTTATGATTTGCAACAAGACAAAACCGGATGATTTTTTTATTTAAGATCCAATTATCATCAATAAAATGTGCAGTCACACACATATAATTCAGATTCTTAATTGAACTCCATGTGTCAGTTGTAAGACATACCATGTGAGAGAACATATCAAATATAGACTTAAATTTTTCTTTCTCAGCCAAATATAACTGCAAGCAATCCCAAGAAACTGTTTTTCTAGATGGAACTTGAAATTGAGGTTGAACAACTTCAATAAATTCTATAAAACCTTGATTCTCAACATATTTAAATGATAACTAATCAATGATTACCATTTTAGCAATAGCTATTCTGCACTATTCTTGGTTAAAATGGGCTACTGAAATTTTAACCATCCCATCATCCTCATCTTTACACTTCTTTGTAAGACCAAGAGTGGTTTGACTTTTGT
This sequence comes from Viscum album, assembly GCA_963277665.1. Taxonomy (NCBI): domain Eukaryota; kingdom Viridiplantae; phylum Streptophyta; class Magnoliopsida; order Santalales; family Viscaceae; genus Viscum; species Viscum album. Next base: position 462,532,478 of record OY728139.1, on the reverse strand, counting down.
CAAGATTTTTGTGTGTATTTTTGTTGCACCTTATCAAATGCCTATTCAAATTACTAGTTCCATGTTGGCCAGATGTACAAGTATAATCTTTTCCACAATAATTAAAAACAAACATTCCATTTTTGTTATGAAAATGATCCCAAGATTGAGAAATTATAGAACAAGGAGGTTTATGAATTGTTACCTTATTATTAGGAGACCTCTTAGCACCCTCACTTTCTTCAACTGGTATGAAACCACTCCCCCTCCTATTTCTATTGAATGTGTAGTTGGAGTAGACCCCATCTGACTTTGGGTTCCTGCGCCACCAACTGGAGGATTATAACCACTTATTTTATCACCACCTTTCATGAATCGGTAGCTAGCTGCTGTCATTGTCATCTCATGGCACACACACCCCTGGTAGAATAAGGAGAATAAATTTTAAAACCAATATATGGATTTGAAATTACAAATACAAGGATAATAAATGATAAAATTTTTAAGAACAAATTTTTTAAATGGTTATAAGGCCCATCATGCCCTGAGCCTAACCCAACATGACACCTACTCAACAACCAAGGCTACTTCGACCACTTATCATCATAAACAAATCCAACACTTTACACTACTAGAACCACCAATATCAATACACCACTGTTGACATCATGAAACTTCCCAAAAATCACCTCTACACAGCATCTGTGAATCATCTCTTCTAAAAAATAACCTCTTTAAGGAAGGGTGATTCACATAGGCTGATATGCGGTAGCTGTTTCATGGAGGGTTCTTTATAGAGAACCTATTTCAAATATTTCTTCATTAATCAATCATTCCCCCATTTTTTATCAATCCCACTATTCATAACACCATCTCCTATATGAAATGACTGTATTTGGAGGTTCTCTTTACCCTCTATTTCATTCTATCACCCCACAAATAATTCAGACTTCCTATGGTTATTTTTTGAGAAGTAATATAATACTAAATTAAAGGTATTTAATACAAGTTATATGATACACTAAAGTCATCCACCAGGTTTATATCATCCCAAATGACCCCAATTGTACCTATGTATAGTGATCAAGACCCTTTTAAGGGAAATATTATTAGTATCACTAATTAAATGGGAAACATTTGTGAAATCCACTCTATACCCTTAAATTGGAACCCTTTTATGAAATAATCATCCCTGTAGTATGAATTTAAACTGTATATGGCAGGAAAGAAAAAAATAATTTAAAATAACATGATAAAAAAAATCAAATTGCTTACCAAAAACCCACGCGTAACAGCAGGCAACAGGCAGGAGAGGAAGAGGTGATCTGAGCCAAGGTATTTCTCCTGAATCCCGAACCCAATTGCTGAGAAGGTGTATTTCGTGGGAGGAGGAAAGTGAGGAGACCTTTTATGGGTGGGTTCAAAGGTGCGAAAGGAGGCAATAGTAGAGGAGGATGGAAGAAGAGTTTTTTTGCAAGGGAAGGAGAAGAGTGAAGAACAGAAGGATAGGGGTTCGGGAAGCTCAGGGAAGGAGGGAAGGAAGAGAGGGTTTTTAGTTCATTTCCTGTCGAATGGTTTCCTTCACCGTGCAAGGGAAGGTAGTGGTCGGGTTGGGGGGAGGAGAGGAAGGAGGATAGCAGCAGAGGGATAGGTGAGTGTGATGAGAGTGTGAGGGAGGGAGGGCGACGCGACTCATGACAGAGTGAGAGAGATAGATTAGGTTAGGATCTTTTAGGTCGGGCACCCATCGGGTCACGGGTCGGGTTGGGTCTAAATGAATCCAACCCGAGACCCAACCCAACCCATGCATGGGTCGACCCATTATGAACCCGACCCGAGTTTTTTCCTATGTAACCCGACCCAACCCGACCCCACCCAGTCGGTTTGGGTCGAACCCGTCAGGATGGGTCAAATCTAGACACCCCTAGTTGGAATAAATGTTAGAATTCCCATTGTTTTCCATATGATGTATTGTTTCAAGTAGCCCTCTAGGACCTGCACATAAAAAACTATTTAGGGTCAACAAATCCATATTTTGATGGTTTAATACTTCAAATCCTCTATTTCAAAAAGAAAAAAATTGTGTCCAGATATCTTGAATGCTTGATATATAATGGATTCTTGTAATAGATCATTATTATTCATTAATTACATTCTCAACATGGTACTACTACATTTTTTTATAATAAGAAATCTTTATTAGAAATTAGTTCCTATATAGAGGTAAGTGATGAATTTAATATACTATATTAAAATATTTACTCCTCTATTAACAGATATTAGCATGGCTCTAATTTTCTTATTTCTTAACATGCTACTCGGTTGGGTTCTAATATGAAATGATTAGTGTCATTGTTCTTTTTATGGAATAAAATTTCTTTTGGCACTGGTATCCTATGTTTCAATGTTTTAGATGGTGTTTCTTGTGATTCTATTCTTTTTTATCCTAGATCAAGTACTTATATCATATGTTAATAGTTTGTGTGGTTTCACTTGTGTTTTAGGTAGAAGATATTATATATTTTATTTGGGTGAGATTTTTTGGTTCTTGAAGTTTGAGTTGCGGCTGGATTCTAGAATTTTTTGATAGTGAATTGGATCATATTTACATTTAATACTATCTAGGACTTTCTAAAGTTTTTTTGGGTGCATTCTAAATACTATTTTCTATTCGATTGGGATTTATCATTTGTATTTGAAGAATGAAATTCAATCTTTAGTCTGGTTGTAGGTTCCAATATTTTGATGTTGTTGTGGTAGTGCTGCAAATGTTAGGTGTTTTGGTTTTTTGTTTATTATTTTGTTTATTTTCATGTGTTTTATTTTGTTTATTGGGGATAATGTAACCCCCCATGTTGTTTCATTGATAGTCATGTAGGGTTATGTTTTGTGTGTGTTTGTGTTGTTTTGTTTATGTGATTCATGGTAAAAATATTGTTTGATTCCTTAGATCTAGGTCTATTTTATAAACTCCTGTATAAAATATTCATTGTAATTAATAATATATATTTTTTATTCATGGTTTTCAATTTTAGGTCAACATCTCAGTCATATTTCCAACTTATTAGTCTGACATCAACACCATTTGTGACTGCATATTCAACCCTATAAATATTTCATAACAAAAAAACCTATTTGAGATCAGTAGATGTTTTGAGGTATCTATTATCATTATGAAGTTTTGTATTATTATAGAAAATTAAAAATATTTAATTATTTCTCTTTCCATTTTTTACTGATATCACTTTTTTGTAACATCTTCTAAACAATTTATCAGAACTAGTAATTACAATAAGTAGTTATGGTTAAATCAAGTCATACAGTTTTGTTTCTTTACTACACAATTGTTTATCTACCATTATTTCCTAACTACTTATTCATATATATTTTTTCTTCCACTTAGTAGTTTTACTCTACATTTTAAATTCAATTGTTTTAGGATAAATATAAAAAAACACCATTAGTCTTCTATTTTTTCAAAATTCCTTCCAATATATAGGCCTATGGTTTGAATAGTTCCAAACAGAGATGAAAAATATTTTTTAATGATGTTTTCAAGTTTTGGTAGACCAAAATGGATTCATCACATTTTACTAATAATTTTTTTAGTTTGAATAATGTTTTGTAGTTTTATATAAGTGATTAAAAAAATAGGCTTAAAAAATGTTTTTAAACATAGTTATTAATTCTTTAGTTCTGTACATGTTACTTAGTAATATATAAGGATTATAAAGGGTGAGATCAAGGTCTAATGGGTATGTTCACTGTAGAAGATTGGAACTAAAAAATGGAATATAGATCAACATCCTTCAGCTTCTTCCAATCATCTAACAATTTATAAAAATAAATATATAATATTGGAATAATTAATTTACCAATATAATTGTACCCTTTATTTTTGAAAATATATTCTAATGTACTAATTATTTTCAACTACCAGCTTCATTTATTTATCTGTATTTCAAAACACTCAATGAATCATATGTGAAAGTAAATGTATTTCATTCAAATTAGTGGTTGTTGTTTTTGGTTTTTGATTTAGTGGTTTGTATTGGATGATTGAAATATGCCTTGGGTTAGAGCTATGGATTGTTTCATTTGGTTATCTTCTATTTCATGTTTAAATCATGTTTCTATTTTAGTTTTCCTAGGAAGATGTTGAAAGTTTTATTTAATAATTTTTTGAAACTGTTTTTGATAGTCTAATCATATATCAAAGTGTAAATTGATCAATATTTGTGTTTTATATGAAAATAGATGATTTTTTTATTAAAAACCCTTGATTTTATTTTGTGACAATATTATTTTGTTTTAGCATTATTGATCATTATAAATATTAATTGTATTTTGAGGGAATTATATGGATTTGGGGTTACAACTCCTTTTGAACATGTGAAAGAAGTTCACGGGTTGAGCATATTATCCCCTAATGGAACATATATAAGCTTCGTTGTTGCTATTTCAACATAGATGATGAATGAAAAATGTCCATTCTATGCAGATCATTTTATTATATTTTCATTTATTTATATTTTGGTTTCAATTAAAATAGATATTTTTCACTAATTTGTGGGTATGTTATTTGGTTGTATGTGTTGTAGATCATGGAGTTGAAGGGGATGGAATAGTAGTGACTAGAGGTTCCTCTCTAGTAATCGAGGTAACTTGATTTGTTGAGATGTCAACAGGGATGATGAATGAAAAATTATCATTATATGTAGATCATCTTTTTATACTTTCATTTTTTTTCAATTCATATAGATATTTTTCAATGATTTGTGGGTATGCTTTTTGATTGTGTACATTGTATATCTTGAAGCTGAAGGGTGTTTCATAACAGTGACTTGAGGTTCCTCATTGGTACTGGAGTTTAATTGGTTTGTTTCTTATAATGGCTTAATTAGTGGGGAGATGAAATATATTTAATGAAACTATTATTCTACCATGATGCGTGCTGGATGATTGTATTCAAGATATGAAATTTCACTTTTTCTTTTGGGGGAGGGGGCTGCTGTATAGATGGATCATGTTTTTTTTTTTGTTTTTTATGATATTTTTTTGGTATTAATCAAATTCAACTATGCATTGATTCATTTTGAATTAAATTAAATTATTAATATAATTAATCTATTTTTAATTTTGAACATATGTGAAAATTTTCTTCAATTTTATTATTAAAACACATATATTATACATGATAAATGTATAAATATAATATCAAATTTTACTAGCAATAAAGATTTATATTTTTTATTCAAATTTATTTTTAAAAAAAATATTATATATTGGTAATATTATTACCAATGAATATATTTTTTATATGAATCCATTGTTAAACAATTTCACCAACATATGTATCATTTTTCGGTATTATTATAACTATAACAAAACTATTTTATTTGTCACAGTAATATTTAGCAACAGAGTTTTTACAAAAAATTTAGTGATAATAATTTTTTTGGTAAAACATTTTACCAATAGAAAATGAAATTTTACCAACATAAATTCTCATGTTGGAAAATGCTAATTATTTTTTAGTGTGATCATGAATCGGTCTTGGAGAGATGGTGTCCTAAAATCCACTGCTCCAACTTCCAATTTAGGGGATAATTGATGATCCTTGGGATTCCAAAATATTTGCAGCTCAAACCAACACAAATCCAAGATCTTGAGAGATGGTTCTTTGATTCCCATCCAAGTATCAATTAATGGATGTTATGGACTGGTGTTTTTCTTATATACACACACATATATATACCATAGTTATGAAGAATCCCCCGTTACTTTCAATTATTGACATGCATATTGCAGTATTTTTCAGCTCGACAAAAACGTTGTTGGTAGAGATCGAAATGAACTTGGTTTGTTCATACCGGGTTAGTAAATTCACATGTGAAGAGTAGGTGAATTCTTATTCACATGATTGACATATGTTTAATTTATCTACTATTCTTCATCTCACGTTTACCCTATTGTTTACATGTAAGGCGTTGATACAAAACGTGAAGTGGTTGCTTGAGTGTTCAAGAAAAGTCAAATGGTAAATGCATGTACATAACTTTGTTGCAAATATAATGAGAGTAGAAATGTATTATTTAATATTTATCTTTGAGTTGTTGTAACATCCCATGTTTTTTAAAAGTAAATACTATCTTCGACATCATACATGATAAACCACATAGAACTTAAACAAACAAAAAAATATTATTATTTAAATGTACCATTAAAACCTAGTTGTTATAATGTCTAGAATTAATAGTATTGATTTAATTAATAAAATATGGTTTATACATTTTTATATAATTAATTCTTTGGTGACCAATTAATTATAAATGAATGTTTTTTCTGAAAAACTATTTAAATGTGAACAAGCATGTTTTTTACCAATAAATAATAAAATCACTCTTTTTTATTATATTAATGTAATATCTGTATAATATATTCAAATTTAATGTTTAAAATTCATCTTATGTGATTTATAGACTTGATATAAGAACAAATTCAATTTTACGTATAAAAGAGTTATTTTTAAAAAAAGGCATATTTGCCACCTTTTGATGGCATGCCTATTTTAAATCTAGTTTTTGAAACTTTTATAAATTATATTTGAAAAAATAAAATTTATATTTTAAAGTGAAATATAAAAATTTTACTTTTTGTTAATTTTTGGTATTTTTCTGAAAAGTTTTATTTTTTGTTGAATAAAGAAAAATAGTGAATTTTAATTGAAAACTGGTTTTTCATCTAATTTATTTTTATAGTTAAATTATATTTTAATTTGGTTTTAAAGTATAATTAGTTAAATTATACATATACTAAACCAATTTATGTCATTTTAATCAATTTCACATTGAAATTAGATATTAAAACATTTCAAACTTTTGAACATTTCACTTTAAAAACCCACTTTTTCATTTTTTTTATGGGATTAATTTTAAATATATTTATACCAATTATTTTAATTTAATTATGTAAAATGGATTCCATATTTGTAATCATAAGGTCCAAATTATGCTGTAATGTCAATTTCATTTTTTCGGTATAAAAAATTTACCATGGTAAAAAAAATATTTATCATGGTATAGGTAAAAAATGAAACATGATAAAGTTAAAAAGATAAAGGATTGAAATAACTAAAAAAATACAAAATTTAAAGGTTTTTTAGTTTTTTATCGACCCTATAAAGCCTCCAAAATATTAATTTCTAACCAAATTAGTTGAATTTAATACCACCTCAAAATGGTTGGCTTTAAATATAAAATATTCATTATTTAATCACTTAAACCCACCTCTCCTCATGTATGAATACCCCCCCTCACCATCCCATTTCAACCCAAAAGACTTTTATTTCCACAAATATCTTCCCAAACACTCCTCATCCTTATCTCCACGTCCAAGTGCTTCTGTTCACACCAAAATACCAAATCCAAGGTCTTAAAGGGTCTCTCAAGGAGGTGATATTCAAGAGGTAATTTTCCCAAAGTACCTCTCTTAATTTCATTTATTTTTCTACTTTATCCTAACATCCTTCATCCATAAATTCATGATAACTCCATAATCATGTATATACTTAATTTTTATGTTTCTAATGAAATATCTCATTTCTATTTCATTTTCTATGTCCTCTTATTCAAAGAAACTAAATTATTGTCCAAGTTATGCTGGTTAATCGCCACTGTGAATAATGTTTTTGTTATTTTTTCATTACTACCTTCATGGATGGTATTAAAACTATTTTTATGGTTAAATAATATTTTAATATGTATATTTTAACCTATTTAATATTAAATAACTAATATATACTCATAATAGTAAATAAAATGAAACTAGTTCACGGTGTTTGGAAAAAAACACCAAAATAAACTAAACGTTTATCATTAACGTTTTATCTAATGAATCATCCTCATTTAATAAATAAGAATGATATATGGAAAAATTTATAATTATATAAGTTAATTAATAATATTTTATTACACTTATGTATTTTTAATATCATTTTATAATAACATCCATAATTTGACACAAAAGAATCGATCATGAAACTATGAAACAAACGCACCTGAAACCATGAAAATAACAAAATATTAATAATTAATGGGTCATAATATGTTATAGAATCATAATTTAAGGTAATATAAATATTAATATAGTTATTTAATTAGTTAATAACCTTCTTTAAACCATTATAAAGTGTGTTTGAACATGTTTGAAAGAAGTTGGAGATGAGGTAATGAAATTTCATCTCACTTTTTATTTTTGTGAGATACATGCCTTATTCACCACTCATTACTTTTATGTGGTGTACATAATTCCCATGAATTTATTATATTAATTTAATAATTTAATTTATGGGTATTTACATATCCATTTTATGATCTCTATTTCATGGGGGTTTACGGTTCAAAAGTTACCAAATGAGTAAGGTTTTTCTCATCCCACTTTTACTTTTGTGAGATATATGTCTTATTCACCACTTATTTCTTATGTGTGGTGTATGTATAATTAATTTTGATATATAATATCATGAATAAAATTATATTCATTTTATTAAATGTTTAATTTGATAATTATTACTTTTATGGGGCATATGATTTGACTGATTACAAGTGGTAAGGGAATTTCTTAACCCAATTTCCATTCTTTGAGTTAAACTTATACTTATTGATAATGTCGTGATAATCCTATATGTGAAATGAATTTTGAATATCTTATGATTTATTTTAACCTTTTTATGTGTATTTATGGTAGAAACACATATTTTATTCATTTTATTAATTTCCACTTCCATGATATGATATTTGTAAGGGACTTCGTCTCAATCTCCTTTCATTGAGACATATCTTGATGTTATGCACTTTATTCCTTTATAAGGTGTATATATATCCCCTTTTAAATTATTTGACAATAATTTATCTATTCTTATATTATTTAATTTTTTGTTAAATTTTAATCTTTCATTGGGCTTATGATTTAAATGTTCAATGTGGTATGGGGAATTTTGAATGTTTATAGATTTAATTAGAAAACATTTTAGTCATGCCTATATTCTTGATATTATTTTAAATAATTATTTATATGGATATAAAATTGTTATAAAGGAAATTTTATTTCTATTTTTAATTTAATTAAATGGTTTTTAAAAGGAATCTTTTTACATGTTTTATATAAAATATTTTCACAAACAACAAAAAGAATGTTCTATTTTTAACGTATGTGGAGACTTTGACTTTTCTGCCACCATGGCCATTATTTTATTTTGGATTCATTTAAAATAATTAATATTTCAATAATTGAAAAATACTCTTTATCTTTTGGTTATTTTTGTATTAAAAATGGGTTTTCAAAATAAATGTGTATTTTGTGTTGAAAATGGGATTTTGAAAGATAATGGTATCTAAAAGTGATTTTCATACGAGTGTAAAATAGTGTTATAAAATGATGATTTTTTTTATTAAATTTTGTGGTTATTAGGCCTTATAAATTATGGGTAAACCCAGATAGTTCTAAGTGATCTGATTATATATTTAATGATGGGTGTTCCCAGATATCACTCCAATACATTGGGTAGTGATTCTGTTCTCCAGATAATTATATTGGAAGTCAATCGTATAGTTATTAAAATCTGTAAGGGTTCTACAAGGGTTCTGTAAGGGTTCTATGTGATGATTTCCCAAGGTACCTACATGAATTTTATATACTTACTGATGAGTTTTTATGGTAATCATTTATTTTCAAAAATTAAAATAATTGGTCTTTTAAAGGAATGTTAATTAACTTTATGGGTAAATGTTGTATTATCAAGAAAACTGTTTTCCATGGGTTTTAATTTTTTTATTGAAATAAAATTTTCCTTTATTTTTATATCATTTAATGAGATTTTGTTCTCATCCTAATATATAAAATCTTTTCACAGGGTTTAAGGAAGAGTTGGTTCAAGGATGAGATTAAGGGAAAGTTGTGAAGATGGGTGGAGGAGAATTTCTAGGTACTATAGTAGTACTGTAGCACTCACTATAGCACTCACTGTAGCAGTTACTGTTCGGTACTGTAGCAGCCGGAACTATTCACCCTATTTGGGTCTTCGGGCCACCGATTTGGGCCTACGGGTCTCCAGGGCCTTCAGGTCATCATAGGCCTTCAGGCCATAGGGCCTTCGGGTCACATAGACCATGGAGTAGCCCCGTTCACACAGAACAGGTACCAGAAGAGGATCAGAGCAATAGGAGTAGCAGCCACCAGATGCAGAGCTAACCGGATTGGAAGAATGAGAGGGTGTGGCAGCCGCCATCGGGACCAGGCACCGTGCAACTTTGTACGGGGCAATTCTAGCCGATCATAAATGCAAGGTGGGGAGCTAAAGAGATCAATGATGCAAGACGCTGGGGGGGCAGTTCTAGTGGGATTGACCTACGGGTCATGTAATGGGCATGGTATGCCTCTGGGCCTTCAGGTCATGTATTGTGGGTCATGTCGGGCCTTGTGCCTTGGGCCTACGGGTCATGTACGAGTTCACCTTCATCCCTTAAAAGGGGGATTATCTATAATAAAAATAAAAAAAAAGGCCTTCGGACCATTCGGGTTAGGAAAATAATGTGATTTATATTTTAAAAAAAATTGGAATACGTTATGTTTAAGGTTGGGTCTTTATAGTTGGTATCAAAGTAGGGTTTAGATGGCTTCAGATAATAGTATGTTTTCATAATAGTTAGATATATCATCATGAGATTATAATTTTAAGGTTGATCATAAGTTCAATGTCTTAGAAATCCCTTTTTTAATGATTTATCTTATGAAATTATGTGGTGATTAACAATATTTTTGGAGATTTTCATTTTTGAGGTAATTCAGGGTTTTTACATTTTGGGATGTAAAATGGAAGGTATGATATAAACTTTGAGTTTAAAACATGTTATAGTTATTTTTTTAGAATTTATCATATTTTGGGAATTTTGTAATAATTATATATTCTTAGAAAAATGACAAGCCACAAATTGGGTGATAACTCATCACAGCAGTCAAGACTGCGAGTTTCAAACCCACAACCAAAAGGTGACAAGGGTGCATCTCCTACCACTAGCCTATGTGAATTCCCAGTTAGTATGACTTTTTATTTTTATTTAAATGATTTTATGAATGAAGAATAATTATATTTTTATGAAATATATCTTATCAATAGATAAACATGGGATTGGAAAATTATTTGGTGATTAAGTTATTAATGTTATTTTGGAAGATTATCACTATTTTGCAAAACCTATTTGAAAAAATTGAATAGAATACTATGGGATTTTATTTGAAGTAAAGTTTGAATTATATTTTAGAAGAATATATTATTTTATTGTGGACTTATGGTAATTCAGGTTATTTATGGAAATGATTAACCTAACTTGGATAATTTGTGACTAGGGAAACTACTTTTTGGAATGAGATATTAAGAGTGATTGATGTTATTTTTGTATAAAAATGTTAAACTTATCAGTGATGTTTATTTTATATAATCCTTATAAATTTTTGTTTTCAATTTTAGTCGGGAATATTTTGACGAATTTGAAGGATAGTTATTTTTCGAACGATCATTGTTGAACTTTGCTAATTAATGTTGAATTTTGGGGATTAATGTAGTTTTTTCATAAAAATGGTTTATTATTTTTTGAGAACTACATTATCTTAAACTAATAATTTTGGTTTTTTATAATTCCTAAATACAATAGGAATAGATAGTTAAACTTATACAGACTTTGTGATCCAGAGGAGTTGATTCTGATGCTTCAGGTATGAGAATTCATCTTAAATACTCATCATTTGGAGAAAAGATGAGATAGTGGTGGAAATTTATTAAATAATAAAATTATAAATGTAAAGAAATTATATTTCCTTGTTCTCTCAATTTATCTAGTAAATGAATTCCTCAAACCTAGGAAAAAAGTATTTTTAAATAAAAATGTTATCTGATTTCTTTTCAAAACGGGAAATCAATGACCTTTTAACCTATCATAGATTTATGGTTTTGTGATTGTTAAATTTATACTAACCATGTTTTCTATCACTATATATAATAATATGATGTTTATATTTATCTTTTATGCCCATGTTTTCTAATATGGAAACCTAGTATGTGTTATCTCAGGTGACCATCGTATTTTCCTTCTTTCTTTTAAAGTTGATGTATTATTAATCCTTTTTCTGATGTGGTATTTCAATAAGTTTATTTTGAAAATTAATAACCCAATTTTTTTATCCCAAATTCAAAATTTCATGGATACAATTTCCAAAATGGGGTAGAATGTAACATCTTGAGTTTTTAAAGAGGAAACGTTATCTTCAATAGCGTACATGATACGCCACATTGAACTTAAACTAAAAAATAAATATTATTATTTAAATTTACCATTAAAACCTAAATATTATAATAGAGGGAATGGATATTATTAATTTAATTATGAAAATATGGTTGACACATTTTTATATAATTAACTCTCTGGTAACCAATTAATTATAAATAAATGTTTTTCTGAAAAACTATTTTAACATTTACAAGTGTGTTTTATACCAATAAATAAAAAAATAAATCTTATTGGATTATATGAATGTAATATATGTAAAATATATTCAAATATAATGTTAAAAATTAATCATATCTTATTTCTATACTTGATATAATAAAAAATTCAATTTTTTAAATAAAAGAGGTATTTTCCTAAAAAGCCATATTTGCCACCTTTTGATGGCGCACCTGTTTTAAATCTAGTTTTGAAAATTTTATTAATTATATTTGAAAAAATTAACTTAATATTTTAAAAAATATATATAAAAATTTAATTTGGGTGAATTTTTTTATTTCTCTGATAAGTTTTATTTTTTGATGAATAATAAAAAATATGGAATTTTAATTGAAAACTGTTTTTTCGTATAATTTATTTATATAGTTAAATTATATTTTAAATTAGATTTAAATTATTATTAGTTAAATTATAAATAATTAAAACCAAATTATATTTCAAACTTTTGAACATTTCACTTTAAAACCCCGCTTTTTTGTTTTGTCTCTGGGATTAATTTTAAATCTAATTCTGAAATTTTTTTTGAATTTAATTAGGTAAAATGGATTAAATATTTGGAATCATAAGGTCCAAATTAGTTTTTAAGTTCAATTTTATTTTTTAGGTATAAAAAATTTACCATGGTAAACAAATTATTTACCGGGGTATAAGGAAAAAATGAAACATGTTAAAGTTAAAAGGGTAACAGCATAAAATACTTAAAAAATACAACATTTAAAGGTTATTTGAGGTGTTTATAGACCCTATAAAGACTAAAAAATATTAATTTTCATCAAAATTAGTTTAATTTAATTTCAACTCAAAATGGTTGGATTTAAATATAAAATATGCATTATTTAATCACTTAAACTCACCTCTCCTCAACTATAAATATCACCTCTCACCATCCCATTTCGACCCAAAATCCTTGTATCTACTCAAATATCTTCCGAAAACTCTCCTAATCACTCTTCACACATCTAAGTTTTTATTTTATCACCAAAATACCAAATACTAGGTCCTCAAGGGTCTCTCAAAGAGGTGATATTCAAGAGGCAATTTTCCTAAAGTACCTCTCTTAATTTTTTTTATTTTTCTACTTTATCCTAACCTCCTTCATACATAAATTAATGATAACTCCATAATAATTTCTATACTATAGTTTTATGTTTCAAATAGAATATATCATATATATTTCATTTTTAATCACCTCTTATTCAAAAAAACAAAATTATTGTCTATGTTATGCCGGTTAATCACCTCCGTGAATAATGTTTTTGTTTTTTTACCTTACCGTATTCATGGCCGATATTAAAACTATTTTTATAGTTAATTAGTATTTTAATATATATATTATAACCTATTTAATATTATATAACTAATATTTACTCATAATAGTAAATAAAATGAAATTAGTTCATGTTGTTTAGAAAAAAACCCGCCAAAATAAACTAAACGTTTTCATTAACGTATTATCTAATGAATCATACTCATATAAGAAATAAAAATGATATATGGGACCATTTATAATTTTGGAATTAAATTAATAATATTTCATTCTAAATTTTTATTTTTAATCTCATTTTACAATAACATCCATAATTTGACACAAATAAATCGATCATGAAACTATGAAACAAATGCACCTGAAACCATGTAAATAACAAAATATTAATAATTAATGGGTCATAATATGTTATATAATCATCATTTAAGGTACTATAAATATTAATATTGTACTATAATGAGTTAATAGACTTATTTGAACCATTATATAGGATTTTTGAACATGTTTGAAGGAAGTCGAATGTAAGGTAAGAGAATTTCATCTCACTTTTTATTTTCATGATATACATGAATTATTCACCACTAATTACTTTTGTGTGATGTAAATAATTCCCATTAATGTATTATATGAATTTTATAATTTAATTTATGGTTATTTACAAATCCATTTTATGATCACTATTTCATGGGGTTTTATGATTCAAAAGTTACCAAATGAGTAAGGCTTTTCTCATCTCACTTTTACTTTTGTGAGATATATGCCTTGTTCACTAATTATTTAGTGTGTGTGGTGTATGTATACTACCCTTTGATATATAATATAATAAATCTAATTATATTTATGTTATTCATTGTTTCATTTTATAATTATTAATTTTATGGGGCATGTGATTCAACTGACTACGAGTGGTAAGAGAATTTCTTAACCCAATTTCCATTATTTGGGTTAAACTTCTAATTCTTGATTATGTAATGCCAATATTAAGTATGGAATGAATTTTTTATATATTATGATTTATTTTTTAAAAAATTATGTGTATTTATGGTTTATACACATATTCTATTCATGAGATTAATTTCCACTTCCATGATATGATATATGTAAGGGACTTCATCTGAATCTCCTTTCATTGAGATATATCTTGGTATTATGAAATTTATTATTTTATAAGGTTTATATAAAAACCATTTGAAATTATATATCAACAATTTATCTATTTTTATTTTATTTAATGTTTTGTTAAATTTTAATCCTTCACTGGGCTTATGATTTAAATGTTCAAAGTGGTATGGGACACTTTGAATGTTTAAATATTTAATTATAATATCTTTTCTCCATGCCAATATTCTTGATATTATTTTAAATATTTATTTATATAGATATAAAATTATTATAAAGGAAATTTTATTTCTATTTTTAATTTCATTCAATGGTTTTAAAAAGGAAAATTTTTTACATGTCTAATATGGAATGTTTTCACAAACGACAAAAAGGAATGTTCTATTTTTAACGTATGTGGAAACATTGACTTTTTTGCTTCCATGGCCATTATTTTATTTTGGATTCTTTTGAAAGACTTAATATTTAATTAAATAAAAACCCTCTTGATCTTTTTTTCATTTTGGTATTGAAAATAGGTTTTCAAAAGAAATGTGTATTTTGGGTTGAAAATGGGATTTTGATAGATAATGGTTTCTAAAAGTGATTTTCATAAGAGAGTAAAATAGTTATATAAAATGATGAATTGTTTTATTACATGTTTAGGTTACTGTAAATTATAAATGATGGGTGCACCCAAATAGTTTCAGGTGAACACGTTATATATTTAATTATGGGTGCACACAGATATCACTCCAATGTATTGGGTAATGATTTTGTTCTCTAGAGAATTATATTATAAGTTGGTCGTATGGTTATTACAATATTTAAGGGTTATAAAAGGGTTTTGTAAGTGTTCTATGTGATGATGACCCAAGATAACTACATGAATTTTCTATTCTTTCTAATGAGTTTTTATTGGGATCATTTATTTTCAAAAATTAAAATAAATGATATTTTAAAGGAATTTTAATTACCTTTATGGGTAAATGTTATGTTTTCAGGAAAAGTGTTTTCCTTGGGTTTTCATATATTTACTGAACTAACCGTTTCCTTTATTTTTATATCCCTTACTAAGATTCTGTGCTCATCCTAAGTTTAAAAAAAATCATATGGTTTAAGGAATATTTGGTTCAAGGGTGAGATCAAGGGAAAATTTTGAAGATACGTCATGAAAAGAAACCATGTTTTATTTTAAAAGGGTTTCCTTTGGTGAAAAAAGTGGATACCGAGTATAAGATTCCACTTGTAATTTAAGATTTTATTATGTAATATTTTTTCCTAAATCTCTAAAACTGTAAACCTAAAATATATTTTGTAAAATAATGTGATTTATAGTTTTAAAATAACTAGAATAAGTTATGTTTAAGGTTGGGTCCTTTCAGTTGGTGTTGGATGATTTTGGTTTGGGAGGTTTGGAGTTGGCCACGGGGTCTAGTCCCTGGGTCGATTCAGTTTTATTCTATTGGATAGTGTGCAACGAGACCACTATAACCTTCCTATATTATTTAATTTTTAAACATTTATTCAACACTAAATTATATAATTTTATCTATATATAAAACAATATTATATATACAAGAAGTTAGTGTGACAATGACTTATAGTATGAAATTATATCTAAATTATCACCTATGTGTGTATAGTGATGTGAAGTGTTTGTTAATTTTATTTACAACAACAAACACTTTGCTAGTTTAGTGATATAGAGTGATAATATTTATCACCTATTACAAAAATATCTAAGAAATCTTACCCTTTATCAAAAAAAATTACAACTTAGAAATATACACTTTCTCAATGTTTTAAATGTTTTATTACTTCTATTAAGGGAAACACCACAATGCTACAAAGATTCATCCTAAAGACTAGACCCTAAGAATACCTCCCAAACCCCTAACCCCCTACCATCACAACCGCCTACATGGAGAACTTTCTCAGTGTTTTTACTTATAATGGTGAGTAAGGGCTCCCCACATTATACACTACTATAAGTGCTAGAAATAATATTCATCAGTGCTAAAAAAACGTTTATGTTCTAAGAACCTTTAAAAGCTAATGAATTTTATTAATACTAAAAATAGAACTGATAAAAATAAAGCTATAATAAGATGCTACTAAAATTATAGCACGCTGCAACAAATAAAAAAAAACCTTTTCAATTAAATTTACATCATAAATTAATCAAAAATATATATATTACCAATATTTCAAATATTTTTTATACAATTTACATTGGTACATACAATTTATTGTTTTTGGGAATAGTGGAGGTGAATTTAGTGGTTGTTAAGTAAAAATTTATTTTAGTTTAGTGTTTCCTAAAAACCTAATAGGGGATCCTGCATGTTAAATTAATAAATAATTTATTTAAATCTGGGAGAAATGTTTACCTTGTCTTGAGATCATTTCCTTGATGATTATGTTGATATAATGAAAACCATTTCAAATTACCTTTATTGTGTTATAAGGATTCAAGTGTAAAATCCATCTAGCGGTGATCCACACGTGCTCCTTTGATCTCTAAGAAATGTTAATTGACCTATGGGTGCTATCATGGTGAATCAATTATCTTTCATTGTTCATGTTGATTGTTATTCCTTTGATATTGAAGGAATATCTCTTGTATTTCTCATTCTCGATAGGGTAAGAAAAATATGAATTTTATAGGGAAATCTGTTGTGTAAAATGATTATATTTATCTTGATTAACCATACACAATATATATAACCATCCATTTATAGAGATAGGGTTTAGATTAAAATATAATTTAATTGAAATTCGACCCTTAAATAATATAATAATATTTTTTAAACCTCATTCTAATATTATTATTATTATTATTATTTTATGGTGTACATTCTATCTTATGAAATAAAAAAATATTATTTAACCATATTTTAAATTAATATTTTTCACCAAAAACGGTCTTGGTATGTTCAAACTCCTCTATCATTTATTGAACACTTGAATAAATATGTTAAATATTTTATTCATTAATAAATATTTTTGATTTATAATATATGAATAATATTATTCTCCGGTATTGAGAAAAATATTTATTATGTTAATTAAATTCAAATGAAATTTAATCGTGATCAACGAAAACACTTAGTGTGTGATTCTCTAGGATTATTTATTTTTTTCATTATGTTGGTTCACCTAAAATCCAAGATTACTATTTAGCAACGATTCAAGGAAACCAAGATAAATTAATTAATTTTTTAATTATGATAACCATATTCAAACACTCACTATGTAATATAATCCCTTTATCTCAATATCTCATCAAAAAGGTTACACATTAGTGTCATAAACCTTTATGCTTGATGTGACTTTCTTTGACTATCTGAAATAAACACATCGTTGCACCATGTCCATGTAAATTAATGAAATGGTTCTATTTCAATCATAATGATGATATGTAAGCTTCCATGAAGATATAAGGGACAAATACTTCCTCAACTTATCCATTAATAACATGTCTTTAATGACACATCCAACATACCCTACTTCTTGTCATCATATGGTGTGACTATTTTAGTTAGTAAATCTAAGTGTTCAATTCATGACATGCATCAATGATAATATTAATTTCTAAGAACCATTACACACAATCATAGATAGGAATATTTTATGACACCAAAACATGTAGAATTCCTACTAGCGGGTCTGTTATCATAATCCCCCATATTGGATATTACCAAGTTCAAACTTCATGATAAAAAGGACCATCCACTTAGATTACTCACACCTGATACTCTACTTACTATCTATCATATCATATTACCTTATCCAACCATATATCTATATTTAATAATATCTCCATAACACTTCAAGTTTCTCATCATAACAAGGAACTGTTATGACCTTATTAATGAGACAGATACCCTAGGACACTATTAAATTAAAGACATGAAGAAAATTTAACAATATGTAATAAGATGTTTTAATATTCAATTCATTGAATATTAATGTAATTTAAGTGAAAAAAATTGGTCCTAGGACACCAAATACAACAAAATACCACTTGGGCTAGAGTTGACTACCTACGACTTTCAGTCTGCTAGACCTCATATAATAATCATGTTTCTACTAAGTTAAGGATTTATTCAAGGGGTCCACCATGTTGTCTTTCATGGATATACTGCTCAATTAAACCTCACCTATCTGAGAAAAATCCTTCAAGATATGATACTTGCAAAGTATGTGCTCCGTCTGCTGATATGACCTTATATCCTTTGTGATATCCATCGCAACAGTATTATCACAATATAGTGTGATAGGATCTTTACTAATATGTACCACATAAATCTCTTGAATGAAGTTTTGTATTGAAAATTATTCTTTAGCTACCTCGGAAGCTGAAATATACTCAGAATCTGATGTATAATTTTCAACCATAACCTTCTTTGAGCTCTTCCAACTCACAACACCTCCATTCAAAGTGAATATATTTACCATTTATGATTTCATATCATATTGATCTATTTGGAAACTAACATCTACATATCCTTTTATGAATAATTTCTCATCACCTCTATAGATTAGGAACTTATCCTTAATACATATCAGATACTTACGGATAGTATTGAATTTCATCCAACGACGGTCACCTAGGTCAGGATGATATCTTTCTAACACACTTAATGTGTAGGCAACATCTAGCCTTATATATAGCATATCATACATGATTTTTCCAATCACTGAAGTGTATAGAATACTTTCCATTATTTTTCTTTCCTCATGTGTTTGAGGTAACATTTTCCTAGAAAGATGAATGTGATGTGACATTAGAAACAATCCCCTCTTGGATTGTTCTATACTGGATATCCTCAGTATCTGTTCAATGTATGTACCTTGACTTCGGTTGAGTAGCCTCTTGGATCTATCACGATGGATCTTTATCCCAAGAATGTATGTCACCTCACCTAAATCCTTCATGGAGAAGAATCTATTGAACCGTTCCTTAACATACTATAAGACTGGTATTTAATTTCAAATAATTAATATGTCATTAATATATACTATTAAGAAAATAACTTCACTTCAACTAAACCTCTTATAAATACCAGGCACACACATGTTCTTTATGAAACCAAATTCTATTATGGATTCATCAAAATGAATTTTCTATGAACTAAATGCTTTATTTGATCCATAAAAGGATTTTTTTTTTCAATTTCATATCCTATTGGAATCCTATGGAGTCACAAACCCTTCATGTTATGTCATATAGAAATATTCCGAAAGGTTCCCATTAAGGAAGGATGTTTTTACATCTATTTTACAAAACTCATAGTCATGGAAATCTATAATGGAAAGTATAATTCTAATGTATTTCATCATTAAAACTGGTGAAAAGGTTTTTTTGTATTCAATTTCCTGACGTTGTTTAAACCCTTTTGTAAGAATTATCACTTTATTAGTACCCACTTTTCCTTCTATGTATAGTTTCTTCTTGAATACCCATTTACAACCAATGGGAATTACATATACTAGATAATCTACTAAAATCCAGACATGGTTTTGGTATATGGAATCTGTTTTAGAATTCATGGCTTCTTTCCACTTAGAAGCATCTATGACACTTACTACTTCCTTACAGGTTAGAGGATCATTATTATCAACTAATAATGAGTCAAAATCCTAAGTAACTATAATTCCATACCATTATATTTATTTAACCTCTATTTTACTCCTACATAGTAATTGTGCCTCTTTAACAACTTCTTCTTCCATGGGGCATGTAGAATCTATTCATGTTCAAACACTTGTATACCTTGATATTCAACTTCATAAAAGTATATCTCTCTCCCACTATCTCTTTTAGATATGTTATCCCTCTTAATGAATATGTAATTTCTTTCCACTATTACCTTTTTAGGGTTCGTATAGGTAATAAACCCTTGTTTCATTGTGGTATCTTATAAAGGTACACTTTGTGCCATGGGGTGAAAGTTTTTTACCTAAAAAGGCATTAACAAATGCTTTGCTACCCCACACAAGTAAATTCTAAAACATGGATTTCTTTCACTCCATAGTTCATATGGAATACTATTTATCAATTTTTTTGGTACTTGGATTAGTATGTGAGCTACTGTCTGTAACGCGTATCCTCAAAAGGATAATTGAGGATTTGTATGACTCATAATTGATCTCACCATGTCTAAAAAGGTGTGATTCCTCCTTTAACTTACATTATTCCATTGATATGTATAAGGTGGAGTGATTTGGGATATAATCCCAAACCCCCATAAATAATTGATGAATTCCGGATTAAGATATTTTACACCATGTTCTGACCAGAGTTTCGTAATCATCTTACCAAGATTTCTCACAAATTCATTCTTGTATTCCTTGAATTTTTCAAAGGAATATTACTTATACCTCATTATGTAGACATATCTTAATATACTAAAATCATCAGTAAAATTTATGAAGTATGAGTACTCACCCTTTCTTCAAGATGAAATGATCCACACATATCAGTATGAACTAATTCAAGAAGATCTTTTCCCTTTAACCATTCCCACTAAATAGAGATTTATTCAATGTTACCTTGTAAAGATTCATGACATAAACCATGTGGTATTAGTTGAAAAGAATCTAAATATCCATCATGGTGCAATTTAGTCATTTTTTCATTTATATGACCTATATTTTGATTCCAAAGTTTTTTGTGGTATGAATCATGTAAAGTATTTTTTTTATTGATATACATTACTTGGTTTTTGTAGTCCATCAAATAAAGACCATTATTTAAATATTTCTTACCATAAAAAATGTTATCCTTATAAAAGAAGCAATATTTATTTCCAAATATGAAAATAAATACATATTTATAAATTTTAGACACATATATAATGTTTTTGGTAATGGAAAACACATAATAACAACCTTTCAAAACCAAGATCATTCCAGCTGAAAATGTGAGGTGGTAGTCACCAATTACAACAGAATTAAGTTTACATATTTTTTATACTCAAAGATCTACCTACCCTAAGTTAATATTTTTGAATCTACTTGGTTCATTTATTGTAATATATATGTGATCACCACGATTTTAATTTAATACTCAATTTTTAGAAACAAATAAATTGAACTTGATAAAAAATGAACCTGAAGCTTCCCCTTACTTATTAGGTAGAGTCAAGTTTTTCTTCTAGTGGCCATTCTTGCCACATATGAAATAGAAAGTATCCTTATACCATGATTTCCCCTTGATATTTATATTCTTGAAAGGTGTGAATAAGATTTTTTATTAGAGATATTTTATTTCTCTTTCTATTTTTTCACTATAAGGACTGAAGGGTTTTCACATTTCATCTCCTTATCTACTTGGAAAAGAAGAGTGATCAGATCTGGAATAAACTTCTCAATGTTGTTCATAATAAAATTAACTACTAAAGTTGAGAAACTCTGAGGGAGTGATGCAAGAATGAGATCAGTGCATAGGTAATCAAGGAGTTTAAACCCTATAAATATTAGGTTCTCAATATATCCAATGATCTTGACTACATGAGGCCCAATTGGCACACCCTCCACAATCTTACTCTGAAAGAGTGCTTTGGAAATCTCAAATTCTTCCTGTCTTCATATCTCTTGATAAAATACATGGAGATGCATGAGCATGCTATAAGAATCCATGTTTTCTGGAGAAATCATGAGTTCACTAGACATAAATTATTATAGAAAACATTTAACACTGACTGCATCATTCATATGTTTTTAATATACAAGGAACTCTTCACTAGTCTCCTCCTTTATAGGAGGATCAAGAATTAATAATTCTAGCACATAATATTTCTATTCATGGTGCAACCCAACTCAAATTCATATAAACCACTCTTGTAAGTTACTTATAATTATGATATGTTATTTCTCTAATATGGATTGTATGGATAGTGTAGGTGGAGAACTTTCCATTTTCTAAAATTATAAAAGATAAAATTATTAGTACTTTTATTGATTAAAAATTATGTGATAAATAATAACAATTAATTTTATTAAATCTCCCATTATTTTATCAAGTCTCAATATCCCTCACCATCGAACTTAGAAAATATTGTTTTTAGGAAATTATAGTGGAAAGGATCCATATTTCTCTTTGTATAGCCCCAACAAGGGTTGGTCAAGCTACTTGAAGGTATTTTGGTAGATAGGTCTTTTCCAATCGTGGGATTATATCTCCTTGATCCGTTGAGTGGATTCCCCAATCTAGAAATACTAACTAAGTTTTTCTTAATACTTACCTCCAAATTACACCAAGTTTGGAAAGGGAAACTCGTATTTATGTAAAATGGTTAACTCAACCCAAAACCTTCATAAGAACTTCCGTTATAAAATTAAGTGTCCCAACAAGGGTTGGTCAAACACATAGTTCTATTGGTTTCATTCCTAATCAAGTAATGGAAGGCCAATTATGAATTAATATATATTTGAGGGATTTTAATTTATTATGAAAATTTTTTATCTTGTTTTATCCTTTACATAACTTGTTAATATTAAGCATATTTTACATACTTAATTAACCTTATTAGATTAAAAATTTATGAAAAATCCATTTATTTAAATTCCAAATTTTCATATAAATTCATTTACTTATGTGATATAGGTCTTGCATCCATAAAATACACAATGCAAAATATATAAATATATAAATAATAAATGTCCTAATAATGAGCTTATATAATGATTGATTTATTGAGTAGGTAATAAATAAACCCTTAGCCTTGGGGAAAATCCTTGTTCTCATCTTGGCATGAGTGAAAAAATTCCACCCATACACCTATGTATCACTTGGGTTGACATCATAATAGTTCTTTCTTGAACCGCCACCATGTGCCTTGGGATACTCAATTAATTACAAGTATTTATAACTCACATGTAGGTTAGGGAAACTAAAGTATTGGTTAATGGGGAATATATAAATAATTATGGACACACATGTCCCTCATAATAATGGAGGGAGGGATGACACGCATGCCATAAAATTTAATTTAATACTAAAAAATTTCTAACTCATGAAATAAATTAAATTAAAACATCCAACACATACATAAGTCTTAGTAAACCTCATGAATGGTCATAAATGAAACGTATAAGCAAAATTAAACTGGTCAATATACATTTATATTCATTATTTATTATTAAGATAAGTACATATTCATTAATTTATTTATTTATTCCCTTTAAACTTAATGAACATACGAATTCATTTGGGGATACCCATCATAATGGAATTAATATAAAATTAATGGTAGAAACAATAATTATATATTTATTATAATAAGATAATTGGGAATTTAAAATTCTTTAAAAAAATTATTAAATTTTCAAAGAAAACATGTGCCAATAAATAAAATATAGTTTCAATATTATAATTATAAATTTAGTGTAATTTAATTATATCTTTAATTGGGAGACTACACAACATATAATTATGAGTTACATGTCATGTATCTCGGCTTTCATGTACCTAGGTTACACACTTAGGGGTTCAGTGTGTACCTAGGCTAAACTACACGATGTGTACAAACTATCTACACATTGTATATCAATATTTCCATGTATCCATGTAACCCACAAAATAATTAGTAAGTTCATTAGTTGCGACTACACGATGTGTAAAAACCATCTACACGTCATTTATCGCTTGTGTCATGTGTTTGTATAACTCATCAAATGGATCAGTGTGTATTTAAAATGTGGGAAATAAAAAACTACATGTCATGTACACTGCAAAAATGTCATGTATATCATTAATACTCTAGGTTGTCAGTCTCGTGTAGTTTTATTGTGTATAATGACCACACATATTGTGATAATTTTGCTACTAACTTGTGTAGACTACACGACATGTACACTAGCTACACACTGTGTAGTATGAAAACCCTGTTCTAGACTAGCCTCATCTAAACATAGTGTGTTATAAATGAATTGTGTGTTGTTAATATTTTGAATTTCATGTATATGGCTACACTTCCATATATAGTGTACTTGGGTACACATCATGTACTTGGGTACACATCATGTACTCTGGCTACACAACCTATAAACTAGTCTTACCAACCAAAACTTTGGAACTTGTTGATGGAATCTCTGGTCATTCATCATATTTTATTAGATCCTTAAGAAAATGAAACACTAAATGAAGATGATAAATATGTCGAATCATGTTAATTCAAATTAGATTAAAGAATGAATAATTTGAAATGAAAATATTCAACCACAATTTTGCATAAAGATCAAAAATTAAATAAATAATTATAAATTTAAAACGTGACCCCTATGATACCACTTATTGGTTTCGGGGATAGAGAAAGTTCCTTTAGTGGGTGTTGAATTAAAATTTATTTTAATTTAGAGTTTCTCGAAACCCCAATAGAGGATATTTCATATTAAATTTATAATTAATTTTTTTAGATTTGGAAAAATGATTACCTTTTCTTAGGATCCTTTATTTTATGATGTTATTGAAATTTTGAAACCCCTTTCAGATTACCTTCATTGCATTGTAAGGATTCAAGTGTAGAATCCCTCTAGCGGTGATCAATATGTGCTCCTTTGATCTATGAGAAACACCAATCGATTTTCAGGTTCCAGCGTTGGGCATCAATTGTCTTTCATTGTTCATGTTGATCGATCATCCTTCAATCTTGAAGTAATATCTCTTGAATTTATTATTATTTAGAGGGAGAGAGAAAGAGGAATTTGAGAGATAAATCTATTGTGCACAATGATTCTCTTTATCTCAATTAACCCTACACAATAAAAATAACCATCTATTTATAGAGATAGGGTTTAGGTTAAAAATTTATTTAATTACATGTTGACCCATAAATATTAAAATAAACTTTATTAAACACCATGATAATAATAATATTTTATTTTTATTATTTTATGGCATGCACACTAACTTTCACAGTAACAAATATTATTTAACTGACTTGTAAATTAATATTTTTCACCAGACATAGTCTTGGTTTATTCAAACTTCTGAAGCATTTATTGAACACATAAATAAATATAATAAATACTTTATTCAGCAATAAATATTTGTAATCGATACTACATGAATAAATTTATTCTTCGGTATTGAGAATAATAGTTATTCTATTAATTAAATCTAAATATAATTTAATCGAGATCAATGGAAACACTTCAGTGTGTGACCCACTAGTATTTTTTCTTCTTGGAATTATTTGGGTTTACCAAAAGTCCAAGATTATTATCTATAAATGGCTTAAGAAAACCAAGAGAAAGAACTTAATGTTACAAATATTACAACCACATATGAACGCTCACTATGTAATATAATCCCTTTATCTCAATATCTAATTTACTAGGTTTCTCATCTTTTTTATCAACCTATGTGCTTGATGCGTATTTATTTGAATATCTAAAATAAAAATATTGTTGAACCCTAACCATGGGATTTACTGAGATAGTTCAATTTAAATCAAAGGGAAGATATATAAGCTTCTAGGAAGATATAAGGGACAATTCCTTCCATGATTTATCCATTAATAACATGTCATCTATAACGCACCCAAAAAACCCTGCTTCTTTCCAACATATGGTGTGGTCATTTTGGTTAGGAAATATAATTATGGGAGTTGTGACATGCATCAATGATAATAATAATGTATATGGATCATTACACACACTCACAGATAGAAATATCTGATGATACCAAGACATAAAGAATATTTACTAGTGAGTCTATTCTCATAATCTCTCATCTTAGTAATTACCAAGTGTGAAATTCATGAGAAGAATCCGCATACGCTTATGAGTACTTTCACTTGATAGTATACATAATATGTATCATATCATAGTATTTTATCCAACTATAAAACTATATTTAATAATATTGTTATGGCACTTCAAGTTTCTCAACATATCAGGTAACTACTATGACCTTATCAATGTGATAGATACCCCAATACATTATTATATTAAAGTCATATAAAACAATGAAAAATATGTAAAAATATTTTTTAATATTTAATTCAACAAATATACATGTAATCAATGTAAAAATAGTTGGTACTAGGATACCAACTCTAACACAATTTAAACAAACATCAAAAAATTCAAAAACATTAATGTTTCACTATCTTTGGCCCCCAACCCCCCTCAAAAGAGCCTGATCATGCTACTGGTTGCTGAAAAAACTACCCCAACTCAAGAAAAAGAGTGATACTATATAAAAAACAATTCTTATTTTAGTAATACTATATAGAAATAAATTAAACATAAATATGGAACAATGCATTAATAAAATGTCACTTTTAAACTAAAAATTTACACTTTGATTCATATCGGGCACACCGTGTGTCGGATTAATTTCTATTTAATTTTTACATGTCACAATTTTTTTTTGGATCATTTTCCTAAAGTATTAAAAAAAATACAAGCACATTTTCTTGGTTTCAAGTATGTGATGTGTGTTTTTAACTAAATCATCAATTTCAAACTAAAATCACACACTTCGAGTCATAAAAGGCACATTGTATATCATATTAATATATGGTTGATTCCTATATGAAAAAAATGTGGATCATTTTCCTAAAGTATAAAGACAATATAAGTTCTATTCATCAGTTTTATGTATATAACTTCTATTTTGAACAAAAATGTCAATTTTTTTAAAAAACACACACATTGAGTCATACCAGCTACACCATGTGTTGGATTAATGTACAGTTGATTCATATATGTCAAAAATGAATTAACATTTTCCTAATATATCAACACAATCATATTATGTATCATATGTTTTTAGTGGGTGACACGTGTTTTAAACTAAAATTTTATTTTTAAACTGAAAGAACATACTTTGAGTCATATCATTCATATAGTGTGTTGGATTGACATGTAGCTAATTATTACACATTAAAAACGACTTATGGATTTTTTACTGAATTAAAAAATAATAATCTAAGCACGTTTTCTTAGTTTCTAGTGAGTGATGCATGTTTTTAACTACAATATAAATTTTAAACTAAAATCACACATTTCGATTCATAAATTTCACACCGTGTATCAGATTGATTTCCACCTAATTCCTACACATCAAAAAAATTATGGATCATTATCCTAAATTATCAAAATAATATAAATGTGCTTGATTGGTTATTATTATATCACATATCTTTTGAACTAAAATGTCATTTTTTTATAAAAATCACACTTTGACCCACACCGATCACACCTTGTGTTATATTAACATATGGTTGATTCCTACATATCAAAGATGACATAAGGATCATTTTCATAAAGTATCAAGACAATAATAGTTTTTTTTCTAGTTTTTTAGTGAGTGACACATGTTTTTAACTAAATAACATTTTTAAATTGAAAACATAATCTTTGATTCATACTGGTCACAACATCTATTATATTGACGTGAGACTAATTTATACACATCACAAAATATATATGGATTATTTTCCTAAAGTATCAAGACAATCCAAGTATGTTTTCTTGGTTTTTAGTGAGTAACACATGGTTTTAATGAAAATGTAAATTTTAAATTTAAAACACTCATTTTATGTTATACCAGTTACACTGTGTATCAGATTTAGGTACAGATGATTCTTACTCATCAAAAATGACATATGGATAAGTATTAAAACAATATGAATGTTTTTTCTTAGTTTTGAGTATATCATGCGTCTTTTTTACTAAAATGTAATTTTAAATGGGAAACATGAACTTTAAGTTATATCGGTCACATTGTGAATCATATTGACATGCGGTTGATTCATATACATCATAAATAGATTAAGGAGAATTTTACTAAAATATAAAGACAATTCAAATGTGTTTTATTAGTTTTCAATGAGTAAAAAAAATTTAACTAAAATTTCTTTCTTAAATAGAAAAAACCAATTTAGAGTCTTATTGGTCACACCATGTATCAGATTGAGGTACGAATGATTTCTAGATATCACAAATGACTTATATATTGTTTCCAAAAATTATAAAATGAATCTAAATTTGTTTACTAATTTTTTACTAATTCATGAGTCTTTTTAACTAAAATGTCATTTATAAACTGAAACCACGCATTTTGAGTCATTTTGGTCAAACCATGTATCAGGTTGAGGTGAAACTAATTCATACACATAAAAAATGAATTATATATCATTTTCCAAATGTATCAAAACAATATGAATCTGTTTTCCTAGTTTTGAATATGTTACACATATTTAGGACTAAATTATCAATTTTAAATAAAAAAGACACACTTTGAGTTATACTAGTCACACCATTTGTTGGATTAACATGTAGTCAATTCCTACAAGTTATAAATGACATAAGGATTGTTTTCCTAAATTATTAAGACAATCCGAGTTTATTTTCTAGGATTTCAGTGAGTGACACATCTTTTTAACTAAAATTTCATTTTTAAATTGAAAAGACATACTTTGAATCATACCAGTCACATCAGGTTTCATATTGATGTTTGGTTAATCCCTACACATAAAAAATGACTTATGAATAATTTTCATAATGTATCAAGACAATACAAGCATGTTTCCTTTATTTTCATAGAGTGACATATGTTTTTAGCTAAAATCTCAATTTTAAACTGAAAAATAGATTTCAAATCATACTGGTCACACCGTGTATCAGATTGAGATAGGGCTATTTTCTACACATCAAAAATTACATATGGATCATTTTCCTAATGTATAAAAACAATCTAAATGTGTTTTCTTATTTTTGATCTTATCACATGTCTTTCTAAATAAATGTAATTTTAAACTGTAAACACACACTTTTCATCATACCAGTCTCATTGTGCATTAGATTGATGTTTAGTTTATCCCTATGCATCACAAATAACTTACTGATTTTTTAATGTAGCAAGACAATTTAAATTCTTTTTCTCAGTTTTCAGTGAGTGACACATGTTTTTAACTAAAATCTCATTTTAAAACTAAAAACACCCATTTCAAATCATAATTGTCACACTGTGTATCAAATTGAGTTACGCCTAATTCCTACACATAAAAAATGAATTGTGAATAATTTCTCTAAATTATTAAAAAATATTAATTCATTTTCTCAGTTCTAAGAATTTTAAGTGTCTTTTTAACTTAAATGTCATTTATAAATTGAAACCATAAAATTTGAGTCCTACCGGTCATACTGTGTATCAGATTGAGGTATGACTAATTTATACATGTCGAAAATGACTTATATATAATTTTCCAAAATTATCAAAAAAATATGAATGTGTTTTCTTAGTTTTGAGTATTCCACATGTCTTTTGAACTAAAATGTAAATTTTAAATAAAAACACACATGTTGAGTCATACCGATCACACAGTGTGTTGAATTAACATGTGATAGATTCATACACATCAAAAATGACTTAAGGATAATTTTATTAAAAAATAAAGACAACCTGAGTGTGTTTCCTAGTTTTTTAGTGAGTGATATATGTTTCTATCTAAAATTTCATTTTTAAATTTAAAACACAGCAGTTTGATTCATATCGGTCATATCATGTGTCATATTGACATATGGATAATTCCAACACATAAAAAATGACCTATGAATATTTTTATCAAAGTATCAATACAATATAAGTTAATTTTCATGGTTTTCAATGAGCGAAACACATTTTTATCTAAAATTTCAATTTCAAACTGAAAACAAACATTTTGAGTCATACTGGTCACACTGTATATCAGATTGAAGTACGACTAATTTATATACATCACAAATGATTTATGGAACATTTTACTAATAAATCAAAACAATATGAATATGTTTTCTCATTTTTGAGTATTTCATGTTTCCTTATAACTAAAATGTTATTTTAAAGTGGAAACATACACTTTGGGTCATACCGATCACACCGTGCATTTGATTGATGTGAGGTTGATTCATGCACATTCCAAATGAATTAAGGGTCATTTTCATAAAGTATCAAGACAATCAAATCATGTTTTTATTTCTTTTAAGTGGGAGAAACATTTTTTTCTAAAATATATTTTTTAAACTGAAAATACTAATTTCAAGTCATATCAATCAAATCGTGTATCAAATTGAGGTACAACTGATTTCTATACATTGAAAATTATTTATGAATTTTTCTCTAAAGTATCAAAACAATAGGAATTTGTTTTATCAATTTTGAGTATTTTATGTGTCTTTTTAAATAAAATTTTATTTATAAATATAAACCACATATTTTGAGTCATATTAGTCACACTGTGTATCAAATTAAGATGCAACTGATTCCAACACGTTAAAAATTACTTATGGATCATTTTTATAAAGTATCAAAATAATATGAATGTTTTTTCTTGGTTATGAGTGTGTAATGAATCTTTTGAACTATTATTTCAATTTTAAATAAAACACACACTTTTATCCATACTTCTCACACTATGTGTCAGATTAATATGTAATTTATTCCTACACATCAAAAATAACTATTGGATTATTGTCCTAAATTATCATGAAAATCCAAGTTTGTTTTCTATTTTTTCAATGAGTGACACATTTTTTAACTAAAATTTCATTTTTAAATTGAAAAAATACTTTGATTCATACTGGTCACATCATGTGTCAGATTTACATGCAACTAATTATAACACCTCAAAAACGACTAATGGATCTTTTTACTAAAGTATCAAGACAATATGAGTGTATTTTCTTGGTTTTAAATTAGTGAAATACATTTTTAACTAAAATGTCAATTTTAAACTAAAAAAATGTACTTTGATTCATTTTTAAAATGAAAACACACACTAATGAACATAAATAGATCAAATAAAGAAAAAATAGTTTTATGAAAAGAAAAAATATTACATGAGTGCATCATGATGTCTATATAAATTATAGCACCATGTATTTATCCCATTATATTCTAAACAAATATATTTAATATTTTGAATATGATGATTTTATATAGGCCTTGTAGTTCTAGAAAATAAAAATAAACTAAGAATTAATAATTTTTTTAAAGGAAATTGTAATTTTCATATAAAATACCACATCAGGGAAGCTAATTTATTGATGAAATATTATATCTTTCATAAATTTTCAAATTTATTAACCATAATATTTTTCATTAGTTTTTTTCATAAACTATAGAAATATTTATAAAAATAAGTAATTTGTTTTGATATATGTTTTTATAGTGAAATATTATTATATATACCCAAATACTCATCCCCTTGTAGAATTTGATAGGATTCTTGTGAGCAAGAACTGTCTTCATTCCATAATTTTTATGATATTTAACCACTACCCTATCACAATTAAATGTTCATTAAAACATAATATAAAATGTATAAGTTGATGTTTATTTTAAAAATGTTGCATGTAGTGTATTAAAAATTGATAAACTTCACCATGTGTGATTGATTTGTCAGATATTCATGAATTAAATCCAAAAAATAAATATTTGGAGTATCCAAATTGATTACATTGAGAAACCAATGTTTCCTAAAAAATGGAATAAGTAATGAAAGAATGAAAATATATTTGATATGATGAAATTTTAGAGTTTTACCCCATCATTGTGGGTATTAAGAAGTTTCTATCATCTGTAATTTATGTTTTCAAACAATGAGACTAGTTTTTTACTATTACTAAATATTCATCTTCTTCTATTAATATTTTTTATGTATATGTGATGTGAGCACTAATGAGTCCAATTTTTTTTCATAGGGTTTTCCATTTAAATAGAAATAATATATATAACTGAAAAAAAATATGAAAATAATTTAACTATAATTAACATATTAGATCATATATTAGATAGATAAATTATGAAAACACACCTCATATACACATTTACAACTAAGACTCCTATCCATTCATGCTTAAGGATTTATTATACATTCTAAATAATAATAAATTATGTAATGGTCTCTCTGTACATTTTTTCTTCAAAATCAGTTATGGTTATATCACTAATTTTCAACCTTGTATCCACATGAACATGTAATATTAGTAAATGTGTAAGTTGAAATAGTGGGGAAAAGGAACTTTCTAAAGGTCATTTCGATGGATTTTTTATCCTTTATATTTTTTTTATTTGAACTTCCAATGCCCCTTACCTTTATCCATATGTAAAAACATTCATCAATTTAGGAATTTATTTATTAAATTTTAATTGTTTTGTATAAAAAAAATGATAGGAATATATACCTCTTTTCAATATGTATTTTTACAATATAAAATTCCCATGCTACAAAAATTCCAATAGAAAGTTTGATCATGTGAACATCCAAATCATTAAGGGGAACATGTAGTTCATCACTCGAATCATGTGACATGTGAAACCCTACTCTCACATGTCCTTTTGTATGTTTTTTGTTATGTAGAATATCTCCTTGTATATTATTCACTAAACCCATCACAATAAGGGGATGAGTGGGTGATGAGAGATATAATTCACAATCATTTTCACCCTATTGAATATTAATACAAGAAAGGTATTATTGGCATCCTGATTCACATTTTTTAGAAATAGTTTTGAAAAAATTTATTACCTCAGGTAAGGAAGACCTTTGAGTAAAATATCTTGCCTTAAATCTAGGGGGATCTCCATGTAGTGGTTATTGTTGGGTTTATTATTCTCTTTGATGCTTTCCTATAACATTATATAAAAACTAAAACTTATAATTAAGTTTTTATTATAGTGAATCTATGCATGTATTAATATCATCCATTTTCTTATCTTTATCCTCCTCTGCATTTATTTTCTCAAAATATGTTTAGGGTGACACTCTAAAACGCACACCTCTAACGTGGCCATATTGCTCTGGCTACTTTGAGGCCACTGAAATTAATCATTCATTTGGGTACATTAGATGATGATTATTATGTCTAAAATAGATGGAAAATATAGGAAAATAAGTAATACTTGTTATATAATATCAATATAAATTAGGAAAAAAATATTATGCCATAATTAAACATACTTCCCATACTTTATGTGTGTTTTCATCTATTAGTGTTCCATATTTATTTTTATAAACTTCTTTCCATAACACATGATGTGGGATGGAAGTGGATTTGGATTTTGATTCATCAATCTATATATAAAAAAAAGTAACATAATTATGTTGTTATTTTATTCCACATAAAATTAAAACTATATATCTAAAATACATACCATTTTTTCAAGTAAATCAAACCTCATCCTTACTTTATGATAGGGGTACATTGGTTTTTCTGCATGATGCTTATTTTAACCACTCGGTTTCTATTTAATAAATTAAAAATTGTTATTAAAAATTATTAATACACATATTTTCATGTAATTTATTAACAATCACTATGTACCTAAAAATATTTCTCCTCATGAAGACTAATAATCGCATTCCACATTTCTCGGTTTATCATGAGTCCATACATATGTGGTGGGTTCATGTTTAATTTCCCTTTATAATTCCATAGATTATGCTTCATAAGAATTGTTTGAAAGCCTCTATGAGACTTTATAGTGACCATTAAGACAAATTTCATTCATCATTCATCTAGTAAAAATGTACTCTATAAGGGATAATTAAGAGTAAACCAATATTTCACTATTATTTTTTAGTAAAATAATGAAATTATATCATAATTTTACCCTAATCTATTCCCAAATTATTGACTTAACCATGGTCACAACATTTTTTCACATACATACATCACTCGACACATGAATTTGAGTGGTGATTCCAATATAACTAATGAAAATGGACTTTTTAGGTTCAACAGGTTGGTCGCATGCATTCCATCTAACCTCAAATTTGATTTCTCTACTTCTCACCTTAATAATTTGTGTTAACAATGTAATTCTACAATGCTTATATATTTTTGGGACATATTTTGGTCACTTTATACCATTTTCTCATCTTAAGATTCATTAATATATTGTTCCTTAGGATTGGTAGTATTGACATGTGGAGAAACTTGTTGTTCCTCTATATTGGGAGCATCAACATGTTTAGTAACTTGTTGTTCCTATACATTGAGAGCATCATCATTTTAGAAACCTATTGTTACTTAGGATTGAGAGCATCAACATGGGTAGAATCCATTATCTATAGAAGTGGTTGAACATTTAATTTAGATTACATAAATGTAGTAGTTAAAAGATAATAATATGAGGTAACACAATGCATATTAAAAACATATAACCTAATTATTGAACTCTCTTTTTTATTTAAAGGTTGAAGTGATTTGACCCATATTTTGAGTATCCAAATTCCTTAATTGTGACCTCATCTGAGATAAAAGACCTTGTCTATATTGAGAACACTTTGAAATGATTGTGACTTTCCAATGAAAGGTTCATCTCCAGTTGAATTGACATTTTACCCTCCAGTGGTTTTTTTATAACAGAACAATTAAACACTTTATGTTAATAGTATTTTGAACATAAAATACCCATAATTACTCTAATTCCATTATAAAATTTTTTATTTATAACCTTCCTTAGTGAAATCAAATTTTACAAATTCCAATTCATTTATTTCAAGCACACCCTTGTTATCAATATGCTTACATTGAAAAATTGGAACTTGGAAGGTTGTCTAATCTAACTACCATATTTGTTCAATGATGAAAAAGTATGACATATTCACATAAATTATACTATTATCATTGGTACCAGATACATGTATCACTTCATACACAAGTATAAATCCACTATTTTTCATGTTATTGTGTTCATCATGTTCCTTTTTGAATGGCCCGAAGGCCTTCTTTTTTATTGATTTTTTGATAACCCCTCTTTAAAGGGATGAGGGGGAACCCTTAAAAGGCCCATAGGCTTAGATATTATATTTCCCATAGGATTGGAGACATTATAGGACCCATAGGTCTTAAGGAAATCATACGGACTATGACTAATTGAAACCACCCCCCCAACATCTGCATCGTGATTAGCTCTCCAAATTTTCATGGTTGTTCAGTTAGTTGTCCTGTGCAGAGATGCACAGGCCCGGTACCGATGGAAATGCCATGACCTCTCATTCTTCCAAATTCATTAGCCCTGCTCTGGTGAATGTTCCTTCTCTTGAATCCTCCTCTAGATCTGGTTCCTTGTAGAATCTCTCTGGGCATCTTCATATCAGGTGGCCCTAAAGGCCTTGAGGTGGCCCGAAAACCATAAAGGTGGCATGAAATCCTTACTGACCCGAAGGCCTGGGTGGCTCAAAGGACTTAAGGACTCCAAGCCCAAACTGGTGGTACAAGTTGAATAGTTTATGTTGCTACATTACGAAACAATATTGCTATAGTACTACTACAGTGCCCCCAGAAATATGCCTCTGCCTGGTTTTTGAACCTGGGTCTCATGGATTCACTTAGAGAGATAATACATGTGAACTTGGTCCTATGTCTAGCCATCGGATTCATTTTTAAATTTAATTCATATTTATAGTTGAATACTTGAAAATATGGCCTCAAATTAATCTTATAAATTTTTAATTATGTGTATTTTATTCCCAGTGTTTAGCTATTAATGGATTTAAATGCTTAAGAATTACTTTTTTGGGTTTCAAAATATGGTGCAACCTCTAAAATATTATGAAAATTTTTAAAGGTGAGTCCACTCCCACTCCATAATAGTAATTGAGAAAATATCTATACCATAAATTCTATTACCCACAATCCACCCTATGTGATGAGATTTCTATAGAACAATGATTTCCACATCAGATTGGTAGACGATATAGAATTCAATGTCTCACTCAACAATATATCACTCTGTAATATAAAATTCTAGTATACTTTAATTTTATACATTCCCTTTCAAAATCATCATATACCATTCAATGGGGTGAATCCATCTATAATTTATAGGACTACATAGTCAGATCTCTCTAACCAAGTGAACCATCAAGTGAATCGTCATATCAAAGAATAAAGGTGGGAAGAATATCTCCAATTCACATAATATTATAGCAATTTCATTTTCCATAGTTAGAAATTTCACTGGGTCTATAACTTTACTGAATATAGTTTTGAAAAATAAATATATCTTGGTTAATGTATGATGGAAAATTTAATAAAAATTCTAATATAAAGCTACAAGTATTAGATATTGTATCAAAACATGATATTTATGTGATTTTAGGCCCTTTAAATTTAAATTAGTCATTAACATGATATTCTTGATATTTGATGAATACCACTTTTGTACCTTTACAACATTCAAAAATTTTAAAAAAATGATATCTCTTGTTTAGGGAAAGAGTGTAAGAATCTAGAAGAAGAAAATTACATCTTTCACCCTTCACTAGTGCTAACTCTTCTTGTATCCCCATGTCAATCATGTCCAACCTATCCCTAATTCCATCATTTTTTTTGTTGGGTTAATTTAGTAAATTTTCAACAACACTATCAGGTTCATTTTTTCCACATATATTTCATCAAGAAAATGTCAAACTTAAAAACAATTCCAATACAATGATTAAAAAAACAATCGCTTTTCCAACCAGTTTTTCTATGGTTTTTCAAAGAAAGTTCCCCAAAAGTGATTTACATAACTTTTAATTTCTCAAATAGTTGATCACCTATTGGTGGAGATGGTGTTGTACCATCTTATGAATTCTCATCTAATGATTTCATCCAAGATCAATATTTATATTTTCAAGGTTAAAATCTATGATATCCTAGAAACACAGTCTTAGATGATTATTTAAACCCAACTGAGTGTGTCCCTTGATCACAAATGGGACACCAATGAGTTCCTTTAATGATATATCCTAAAAAAATCATAAGTAGGAATTTTATTTATCATCCCATACAACATGGATCTCAATGTGAAATATTTATTTCTATAAGTATCATAAAACATAACATCTAAATCCCACCTTAATTTTAAATCATTGATCAATGGATCAAAATAAACATCAATATCATTATTTGGTTATTTTAAACCTGATATAAGTAGATCCAACATAATATATTTTCTCTTCATGCGTAACCATGATGAAAATTTATTATTTACCAACATAATTGACCATATATAGTGAGTGTTTCTTTGTAAACAAAAAGGATTAACTTCATCTATAGATAGCATAAGATGAATGTTTCATGGATAATTTCCAAATTTCGGATACCCTTGATCGGTTTTCTTCCACTAAAGAGATTCTACTGGGTGATGAAGTTTCTCATCTTTATTTCTTGTATATGCATGCCATACCAATTTCCCTTTAGCCTCCTCACTTCCATATAGGCACCTAAACCTTAGAATTATTGGAATTTACCATAAAAATTTTGAAGGACTTGATTCATCTTTCTTATATTGAGAGGAACCTCACATTGAGGATTTTTTAAGTGATTCATCATCCTTGCAAAATAGTATACAATCATTTAAATAGGAATGTATTCTTCAAGAGATCATACCCATTGAATGTACCATTTGGTTAGAATAATATATTTTAAAAAAAAGATCATTATCTTCTATTATCATATCATTAAAGAGAGAAATTAGTTCAAAAAATCTAGTGTAACTCTATCTATTTCCAAATTTTACATTATATAGCTTCGGTATGGTTGATAATGTTGTATATTTAGTACAACTGACATATAATTTCATCTTTTCACAACTATTTAACTTCTGAAACAGTTTTATACAATCACGAAGTTTATCTTCAACAGTCATTATCATTTCCAAAATATGATATTCATCATTTTTCACACTTTTAGTCATATACTCAATACAACCTTCATTATTTTTCATACTTGTAATCATATCAGATTATCCATAAAATTTAGTGTTATCCCACTCACTATCTATGTTCATTATTTATTGTGTTTAGTCCAAAATTTATATCTTTGATCAATTTCATGACACATAAAGTTTTCTTCAAGCTCCTCTAGAATAATTAGTCTTGAATAACAACAGTATAAACATGGACAAATGATATGATAAGGTTCATATTCATGATCATTTGAAAACTTGATTAACTCTTTCACCCCATCTTCATACTCTTTTTTCATATGATTGGAATCCATCTATTTTTTATTCATACCCATCCTATTTTATTTATTAATATTATTATTTAAAAAAATAAAAAAATACATAGAATGTATGAGCTTAGAACCCAAAAATTCCATTCTTAATGAATCATTTGAGCTACATGCAGCCATTGTTCCAAGATAGTATGAGTCGAATGATGTGTATTAAGATTTCTTTTATTTGTAGTGGAAATAATTGAAGGAATTGAATGTTTTATATCTATAAAGTTATAAAAAATCTAATTAAAATTTCATCTATTACATATCATAGAGATTAAGGAAGGTCTTTGTAACGTTTCTAGGCGGGATTATAGTAAGAGGGAGGAGTTGATATTTATTCATTTATGCACTTGATACGTGGAGGGAAATGTGGTGTTTTAGTAACTGGATGCTTATGAGATGAATTTGATGGTATTTTTCAGATGATGAAAATGTTAATAGGGTCTGGTCACCTGGTCTTGAGAACCTAATGTTTGAATAAAATCTTTAATTTAAATCTGATGAACTAGAATTCTTGGGATTGGGTTATCAAGCTACTGAAAAAACTAAAGAACAATCTAATTGGGTTCTGATAAATGATTCAAATTTAAAAAATTCACATGGCTAAGATGAATCCAAAAAGAAAAATAATGAAAATTTTTATTGGGGTTACAAGTAACAATAAACTTCAAAATAATTTTAAGATGTTTCCTAGTGGTATTAGCAGAAAGAATCATCTCAAACTAATGATAGGATTATAAGACCAACTATTTGGGATCACCTAAAATAAAAACTAAACCTTAGTAGAACCAATTGGGATAATCAAATCTAAAAATATTTCATCATGGAAACTGGGAGTGAGGTTTAAACAAGCCTAAAGAAAATATGGATGTTTTGAAAGCTAGTCATGATTCCAATTTAAAGAGTGAAAGGTGGTATGAGTAGAACTTTAAAGAGAGTTCTGAGAGTCCTTGTAAATAGGACCAGGGTTTAAATAAAACTATGGGTCTATCTCAATGATATGAACTGATAAAGTCAAATGGAAAAAAGATAAAAATGATGACTTAAAGAAACCCAATGGGGGTTGGAATGAATGAAAGTGTGGCCAAGAGAAGGAACTCACTGAAACAAAATACTTGATTACTAATTGGAACTGAGGTTGGAATGAAAATGGAAGTAATCCTTAATGGGTTAAAAGGGGAAGAAACTACTATGAGTGAAAATTTACAAAATTGGGGCACTCTGAATGAAAAAATTAGGTGAATTAATTCAAATTTAAAATTTTCATGTTATGAGTTCTCTAGATGTTAGTGATAAAAATCAAAGATAACCCACATCTTAGTGGTGACACCAAAATGGATTACCTTTCAAGAATGGACATGTGAATGATTCATGTTATTGGGGTGCTTCGTCTAATGTTGGAGACGAGAAAAATAGGCCTTGTCCTATGAGGGTAAG
Organism: Viscum album; assembly: GCA_963277665.1. NCBI lineage: Eukaryota > Viridiplantae > Streptophyta > Magnoliopsida > Santalales > Viscaceae > Viscum > Viscum album. Next base: position 462,492,134 of record OY728139.1, on the reverse strand, counting down.
AAATTTAATTAATGATAATCCCATAATTGGAATGCTTATACTCAATAATGTTTGGACACATTAATTTAATAGGAATGAGAAATTATTTTTGATGTTGAATCGATGATGTAATATTGAATAAATAAGAGTATAAATAATCATATATCTTAGGTTTTTAGAGGATTGATTCTTCCAATTAGTTCTAGGGGGAGTGGTTCTATAGGGTCTACTTCCATGAGAGCTTGAACTCTGTGAAGATGTGGGTTATGTTAGGATTGAATTTATAAGATTGGGAAATGTTATATCAGTGCTTTCCAAAAAGTGCTGATAAATATGAGTTTTATCAACATTAAAATAACAAGCACTGATCAAACCAATCTTTATTGGTACTAATTTATAATTGATAAAAATATACATTTATCACCATGAAAAAGTGATGATAAAACCTATCTCTATCAGCACTATAATTATAGCGCTGATAAAGACATGTTTTATTAGCAATTTTTATTTTAGTGTTGATAAAACCTATATTTATCAGTGATTTTTTAAGTGTTGTTAAAAAATGTTTAAAATAAAATACAAAAATATTAAATGAATATATATTAAAAATGAACAAATAAAGAAAAGGTAAAAATAGTTAACATTAATAATAAATATGTAATCTCAAATTCATGAGTGTTAAAAATGATTGAAATTGAATAATTAGAAATGAATAGGCTTCAAAAATATTTAAGAAATGGGTAGGTTTTACTAATTTTATAAATTATTAAAAAAATTAAAAATGAATATATATTAAAATAAAGATGAATACATATTGAAAATATCAAAACATGGTAAATAAATATTATAAAATGATTAAATTAAAATAAATATAAAAAATAATAAATATTAAAAATGAATAAGTAATATTAACTGAAATAATATTAAAAATGAATAAATAAAATTTAATATATAAATAAACTATTTAAAAATGAATTTATAAGATTAATTACATAAATTCCAAACACACACAAAAATTAAAAAAAATATTAAAAATACATTTAAATAATTTGAAATGGTGAAAAACATGAGTTTAGCCCATGGTCCCAGAAATTTATTTAAAAGTAAAAAAGGAACAAAGTACATGGATGGATAATTAACTGGAAAACATGCCCAAATCCAACGAAAAAGAAAGCGAGGCCCATGAGGATCTCAACAAAGCATTTCTCATCTTCTTCTCCCCCCTGTCCTCAAGGGTGTCGACCTATCTTCCATTTGGTAATAATCCATTATTTTTTTGATGGAATTTATGTTTCAATCAAATGTTTATTTGTTTCCACTTATGAGTTAGTGCATGAATACTTAGCATCAAGTGTGGCCTCTTTGTCACCACTCTTTTTCCCATCATTCGATTTAGTATTTTCTTTATCAACTATGACTAGTGCTTTGTCAGCATTCCCATGTTCAGTTTGATCAGTAGTTGGCTCAACCTGAAGTTGGCTTCCAAGCACCCCTCACTCTCCTCTTTACCTGACATGGTCGAGGAAACATTATGAACATGGGTCATATCACAATGCTCCTTGTATTTCTCCACTTATTGTAGGTAATATTTCCTGCTAGAAGTGCCATTAAGATGATCAAGAATAGTAAAAAAATCACAGATGTATTTGCTTTCTGATTGTGCGGTGCATATAAATTTCAAACATTTTTAAAATATTTAACCTTATAAAATGAAATTGAATAAGTATTAATTAAATAAATTAAAAATAATAATAATATTAAAACTTAGTAAATAATTATTTATAAATAAATATTAAGAAATGAATAAATTTCAAAAAAAATAAAAAAAATATTAAAAAATAATATTTAATATTTAATGAAATAATATTAAAAATAAATAAATAAAATTGAATAAATTATAAAAATTATTTAAAAAATTGAATTCATATCATTAATTACATGAATTACAGACACATAAAAAATAAATAAAATGAATTAATAGATGATTTTAATTATATAAATAACAAAATTATTAAACATAAATTATATTAACTATATAAAAATATTAATAATTAAATTAAATTAAATTAAATTAAACACAAAAATATATATTAATATTGAATAAATTAAAATAAATATGATTACATGTTTTGATTTTTTAAAAAAAATATAGGGGCAGATCCCTTTATTGAAAGACAAAAAACATAACATACAGAGGACGGGGTCAGATATAGCAAACTACCCTCATCAATTAAAATAGTCATAGACCTAACTTCTTTTTAATATAAGCTCTAATATTATATTCCACATCACAAATATCATCCCAATTGATTCTTCCAATCCCATGGCCTCAACCTATGGGGTGACAGATTCTCCTTCAAGTTTTCACTTGTTTCCAAAGGCCTTTAATGTCACTATCTTCCAAGTTAGTTCTCCCAACATCCAATTGAGCCTCTACCTTCTTAGATGGGCCAACAAGTCCAATAACCTCACTACCTTTCTATTTGAGTATATGCACCTTATCTTCCTAGACTCCTCCATATTTCACATCATTAATAGAGTTAAGAACACTATGAGAATTGGGATTAGTCACATGTTCTTTGCCTAATGCTTCAAGTGATTTCTGAGCATTGGATATAAGAACACCCACATCCATTGGGGAAGAGAACCTAGATTCTAAATGCACCAAGGAACAAGGATGCATCCCCAGGGAGGAAATTCTAATCCCTAAAGTAGCACCATAGACCTCAAGAGAATTTGGGGTAAACATATGAATATATCCAACATCTGTCTGAAGAAACTATGATTCCTTCATAGTTTTAATCTTCCCAGGAAATTTAACATTCATATTTTGTTTACATTTATGATCCCTTTATGCAATAATATTCTCCTTCCTTAGCTGTTGATCAGCTAAATCTTGATCAGTGGCTTCATCAATAAATTGATCCTCCATTGATGTCTCATCTAGACCACCATCCTTCATGTCCTTTGGAATATTTTCCATTACATCTATCTATGTAATGAGTGCAGCAGCTGATATAGGCTTCATATGTGGTTCAGAAGGCATGGAAGCATCTGATCCAAGAAGTGAGATAACACTAGAACCATCCACTATCCTCCTTCCATACTGAAAATGATTAGCATATTTAGTAATCTTCATTCCAAGACCATCAATGGTTCCAAAGGATGACCCAATATTTTTTAAAATCATATCCCTGTAGGAACTCAGAGCCTTCTCACTCTGTAATTGTTCTAGTGAATTATCATTAGATTTATGATAAATATTCTCACCATTAGAGTGGATAGAGCCCTCTTTTGTAACATTATCCCTTGAACTTCTCTTCTCTTGAATGTCTAGGATCACTTTTAAAGGCCCCTCGTTAACTTTCATTCTGTTCTCCTACTCTTCTAAGACTATATGATAAATAACAGCAACTATTTCCCCTTTGACTCCTACAACAATAGAAGAAGGGGTAGTAGACACCTCCATACCCATATAATTGATATACCTTGCAGAACGCATCCACCTACAACCATCAACATCATTCCCTTTAAATTTACAGAAAGATAAACATATATCTTAACAACAATTCTCTTTGATATGTCTAATAGATTGAAATCCAATGTAAAACAGAGGAAATTTCTCATATATTATGGATTAAAATTTTGATTAATTAAGTAAAAAATAGGGAAAATTTGTTAAATAATATCTAGTTTTCATATATCAAAAAATTAATTTAATATAATAACATAATTAACTACATAAACACCAAAATGGTGTCGGGGTGACGTATGTTGCGGTTCAATTTCATGAAAAAATGTTGTTTTTCCAAAAAGGTGTGGGTTGGAGGTGGTTATATAGGAATAAATTATTTAAATTTCAAAAATATTAAAAATATTATAACTTAATAAATAAAAATATATAAATTACAAATATATAAATTACAAATATATTGAAAATATTAAAAATTCAGAAATAAATATGTATAATTTTAAAAAAAATAAATAAATTCAAATAAATATTAAAAATTAATAAATATTAAAAATAAAAAAAATTAAGTGAAATAATATTAAAAATGAAAAAATAAAATTAAATAAATTACAAAAAATATTTTTAAAAATGTTAATTCAAAACATTAATAACATGAATTGAAAACATAAAAAAAATTCAATAAAAATGAATAAATAAATAATAATATTATAAAAAATTATTGAGGTATTCATTGTATTGATTGTATATAAAAATTTATTTAATTATTAACCTTTATTTTTTTTAATAATAAATAAAAATATTATAATTTTACTAAATATATAAATATTTAAAAATGTATGAATAACTATCAAAATTGAATAAATTACAAAAATATTAAATGAATATTTATTAAGAATGAATGAATATTAAAAATGAATAAATTACAGAAAATACTAAAAATGGAGAAATATTAAAAATGAATAAATAATATTAAATCAATAAACCAACTCACATGTAGAAAGATACATATTCATATACATATATGTACAGATACATACACATATATATACACATATACACATACACATACACATACACATACACATACACATACACATACACACATACACATACACGTACACATGTATATTCGTATAAATACAAATACAAATATATATACGCATACACATACATGAAATTGCATACATGTGAATGCACATACAAACACATACATATGAATACATATACATATTATAAAAACATACATATACATACACTGACACATACACTCATACATATGTATAGATGTATATGTACATATACATCCACATACACACACACACACAAATACACTGTAACGTCCCCCAACCCAACACTCTCTCACGTGGCCAGAGTGGGTTGGTTATGAGACCTCAAGTGTGCCTCCCCATACGCCAGAGTCTTCCAACTAGTAGTGAGGGTGCGATATGTATAGTGGGGAGACTATACTCCTAGGTTACAGAGTTACACCATAGTAGAAATAAGACATATAAATAAATGAATAATATCAATGTGTGGAAATAATGGAACCAATATGATATATTGGAAACTAACAATAAATCCAACCAAATGATCCAATAAATAATAAAGGAATAATGTAATGACATACTGGAATGTAACTAAATGTCATGCTATAAGTAATACAAGTAAAAGACTAGCATACTCAAATAAAGACTCAAAAGTCCCTGATCTCGAACCCCATGTTGGTCCCATATCCAAAATCCATCCATCCAATAAGAAAACAATCAACTGTAGTGTCCATTTCTCTTTTCCAAACCTGCATCCATATAATCTGCTCGGGTACCAAATGAAAATATGAATAGGGTGTGAATATAATTTGGTAGGTCGAAACCACAATGTCTAAACATAACCATCCTAATAATGAGTGTATACAATAATGGAATAAAAACAATATTAATTAATTTAAAAATTAAATTAATACCACTTCAACCTCCTTCGACTCCATGTTGGAATATCTCTAATCATGTCTCACAACTATGCCAACTATAACCATATAACCATGGGATAACATAACCTACCTCGGTACCCTATCAGAATGTGTCTAAGAATGTCTTATGACCAAGGCAAGCAAAACCTTATAACCAAGGTATATAAATTTCACAAATCTAGGTCAAACTTTCTAGATAATAATTTCAGCAAATGATCAGGGTTCAGAATGGTTTATTAACATTAGTATCCAATCAGGTCCCAACCCAGTATAATATAATTTCAGCATCCAATCAGGGTTGAGCCTGGTATATCAGCATTTCAGCATGTGTTAGGGCCAAAATCAGTTAATAATAATTACAACATAAAAAAACATATCATAGAAACTAGGATATCATAAAATCACATCATAAGGATCAATGGTTAATTATAAAAATTAACATTTACCTTTCATTTACATATTTCATTTTTCAAATGGTCATTACCAATAACATGTTAGTCATCTCAATAAATAATCCAAGCCAAGGTGAATCTATTTCAAGTAATCACACCAAATCCTTTTCATGATAAACACACTTTAAGCCATTGAATAATTCATTATAATCAAAATATCGCTCACCCAAATGATAACCACAAGTCAGGTCAAAATCCAATTGGATAAAAAGGGAATCCAAAGAATAATCCAATTCATCATTTAATTTACTTGATGCATGATATGTTGGAACAATTAAAATATTGGACATACTTGATAAAAATCAAACCACAGGGTTAAGATTTAGACCCCATGCCTTTAATAGATGAAGAACACAACGATTCCAATGGAAAAAACCAATGAGGAAGATGTTGTAAATGACCAAAAGAAGGATCTTAGATCAAAATTGATCAAGATCAAAAATAAAAAATGCACACGATCAACAAATTACACCGAAAAGGTTGGAGATCAAAGGGAGTAAAGAGAAAACCTAACAAAAACCACTTACCAGGGATCAAATGCATGGTTGGATGTTCGGAATTGAGATAGGCACTCTAAAATCTCTTGGAAGGATCTATATGGTTAAGAGGAAGAATTTGAACGTGATTTGGAAATAAAATCAATTTCATAGCACACTTTATAACTACAGATCTAAGAATTACACTACGTGTATTATAGTTACATGTCGTGAAATTATTTTTTAATGGATACATAGAAAAACATGTTTCCCTGTATTATTATTTATTCTGATTGAATATTACATGATGTGTAATATAATTACATAAAGTGTACTCTATTAATGTCATGAATCAGTTCACCACCTATAATTGTTCATAACATGTGTCTGGAAACAATTACACAGTTTGTATTACAATTACACGTTGTGTAACTATTCTGCAAATAGTTTTCAGCCCCGTTTCCTTATAAAAACTTGAACCCCCTTTAATACTTCTTAACTTACCAAGATTACTTGCTAATACTTTTCCCATTTAGACTCATACTTCATTAATTAAATCAAATATACATCTCAGGTATTTAAGTCATTTTTTCCAACAAATGATCTCCACATGGATCCTCTCTAATTTACTCAAGTTTCCTCACTACCCAAGACTGTATTTATTCAAACACTTAGAAAACCATGGTAAAAACACAACCCCATGGTTTAAAGATGAGGAAAACTCAACTAAAATAATTTTAACAAAAAACTCAGAGAGAGACATAACTAGAAAAATATGGGATCTTACAACCTCCCCACCATATAACATCTCATCCCTGAGATGCTCTAATCATCATTGTGGGGTCTTGAAGAAAAATTATAGCCATTGTTCTTGCATATCGCTCTCCATATCCCAGGTCTACTCCTAAACTCACCCATTTTTCCACTTCACTCGATCCAAAGGAATCACCCTACCCCTGAGATAATTCCCACTATAGTCTATAATCTATATCGGATGCTCGTCAAAGGACACATCAGCATTAAGATCAATGTATACTACATCTATCACGTGAGAAGGGTTTAAATAATATCTCCAAAGTTGCGACACATGGAACACATCATGCATGGAACTATAGTGTTATGGAAGGGATAAACAGTACACCGCTTGACCAACCCTATCCACTATCTCAAACGTTCGAAAAAACCTGGGCACTATATTTCCTTATTTCCTAATATGGTGTTTCCCCAATCTATTAGACACTCGAATGAAAATATGATGACCAACCTAAAACTCCATAGGTCCTCTCTGATGGTTAGTGTATGATTTTTTCCTACTCTACTCGGTCACCAACCGTTGTCTGGTCAACTGAACCTGATCAAACATCTCTTGTATCAGACTAGGCCTAACAAGCATTGACTCACCTACCTCTATCCAACAAAGAGGTGAATGACATGTAATTTTATAAAAAACCTCAAAATTCTCCTTTTGTATTGATTCCTGAAAGCTGTTATTATATTAAAACTCCACAAGTGCCATATGTTTCTCCCATGAACCACCAAAATCTAGAACACAAGAATGTAACATATCCTCCAGAACCTGAATAGTCTGCTCATATTGACCATTAGTTTAAGTATGATAGTTTGTACTCAAAAGAATCTATGATACCAAATCCTTCTGAATTCCCTTCCAGAATTGTGATGTGAAACGAGGATCTCTTTTGGAAATGATACTCCTTATAATACCATTCAACCGAACTACCTCGCATACATAAATACTACATAGATCATCAACTATGATGGTCTCCCTAATAGTCATGAAGTGGTATACCTTTTTCAATCAATCCAAAATCACCCATAAAACATCATTCTTATGAGTTTTACTGGGTAATCCTGTCAAAAAATCCTTTGTGACATCATCCCATTTTCATTCTAGAATGGGAAAAGGCTACAAAATCCTAGTTGGACTCTGATTCTCAACATTCACCTGCTGACAAGTGAAACAACTTTCCACAAATCCTATTACCTCCTTATTCATTCTTTACAACCAATGTTATCTACGAAGATCATGATAAATCTTTTTTAAATTAGGATGTACCGCCCATATAGAATCATGAAACTCTTTCATTAAATCCTTACGCAAGCCCATATGAACCCATTCTTGGCCATAGAAAAGAAGAGAATTTTCACTGCCAAGAGACCATCTTGATCATGTCTCCCCATCATATAAGTTTTCTATCAGAACTAATCCCTCCATATTAGATAACTTATTGGTATTGATCCGGTCAAAAAGAATGTGTATAATAGATATCAAAGTCATAGCTACTCATCCTTGAAACTCCTGGACATCTAGATTCATGTATTCAAGGAGGTCCATTACCCACCACTCATCACAAGTCTCCCATACTACATTTTCATGATCTTTTGGCACAATTCATTGGCAATTACATTTACCTTACCCAATTTATAATCCAACTTAAAGTTGAAAAATAGTAGATACTTGACCCACCTCCTCTATTGAAGGTTCAAGTCCTACTGAGAAAAAATGCACCTAATCATATTGTGTTACATGTATACCAAAAACCACTCACTCATGAGATAATTCATCTATAAGGTCATATACCACTACTCATAACTCTAGATCATGAGTAGGGTAATTCCTCTCACATAGTCTCAGCCATCTAAATCCATAATAAATTGCTCGATCCTCCTACATCAGAACTGATCCAAGACCAAGTCACAATACATGGTATAATCTTTACCCGACATAGGTAAAGTAGGTATGGGTGATGAGGTAATCTTACCTTTCAGCTCCTGAAAAGTTATCTTGCAAGAATCTTAACAAAAAAACTTCACCCCTTTCTTGATCATCCCTGGCGTTAGTGCTGACAAACAAGGGAAGTCCTAGATAAAGAACCAATAACAACCAGCTATACCCATAAATATACAAATTTAAAAGAAAATATTGGGACTCTCCCAAGATATCATGCCTACAACCTTCTCTGGTTGCACTTACATTTCTACCTATGAGATGACATAGCCTAAGAACTTCACTTTATCAATTCAGAAACTTCATTTGGTTAACATGGTGTAAATCCGATGCTCTCTCAATGTACTTAGAATGATGTTAAAATATTTAGAATTGTTTTATGTTGACAATAATTTTACTAATATATCATAAAAAACACCAAAAAATTCTAGAAAAGTATGTAAGATCTGATTCATCAAGGCCATGAATACCACTGGTGCATTATTAAAACCAAACAACATCACTATAAAATCATAAAATACATATTGGATCCTAAAAGATGTCTAAGGTATATTTGATGGTATCACCCTCATTTGATGGTATCCAGATCTCAGGTTGATCTTAGAGAAGATATTAACACCTCTCAACTGATCAAAGAGATCATCGATACATGAAATAGGATATCAGTTCTTAACTGTCATCTGGTTCAATATCCAATAATCCATGCACAAATGTAAAGTCTCATCATCCATCTTGGAAGAGAAAATTGGAGAACCCCAAGGATATTTACTAAGAAGTATGAAAAATTTATATTATATATCTTCTAACTGAACTTTAAACACTCAAAGCTCCGTTGGTGTTATTCTATAAGGAGGGATAGAAAATGGTTCTACTCTCGGTACTAAATCAATCTTAAACTTGGTCTTTTGTTCAGGTGGTAAGTCATAAAATTATTCATAAAATACATCTTGAAAATTATCTACCAATGAAGTAAAATAATACTACTGCATACCTACATAATTTAGAGAAAGAAAGGTTATCTGATCCATAAGAAAATATAATCTTCACTAAATTGGTTCTACATGATCAGCCTAAAGATCCCACTCACACTTGTGAGAATAATTGTCTCCTTGTAGATATATAAAGTTAACTCTACTCCAGTAATGGTCATTATGCGACTGGTATATAACTAAAAAATCTATACCAAGAATCAAGTCTAAGCCTTTCATTTCCATCATGAATGGTTCCTAAAATAAATGGTAACCAACAATCTCTAGATAACACATCTTGCAACATTTGATATTCTCTGACCGCACTCCCAATGATGTATCGATGGTCAAAACACCATCCAAGATTTATACAACAATGTCCAAACCATTAACAAAAAGAGTGGATAAAAAGGAATGAAATTATCTTATACCAACCAAAACAAAATCAAGTGTATATGATACAATAATTCTATATTTGATATTACACGATCCTACATCCACAATAATCGGAGTAGTTTGCATAACGTGCAGCTGACCAGCCCCTCTTCCATGGGCTCTATCCTAACTCCCTTGAGTTATACCCTCTTCCTGGTACTACCATTATTGCACTAGGATACCACATCCCATGCCTCATCCAGGAGGTCCTATGGAACTCCAACTACCTATCTATGGAGGAGTAGCTAAGTCCTTTCTAGACTCGAGTAGCTGAGTCCTGGGAACTCATATTTTCCCTCATTCATGGGTTATCTACTCTCATGAACAATCTAATTACCAAGTCTTGACACATTCTTGTCTCCTTTCTACCTTTCCCAAATAGAAAATAAATAAAAAAATAAAGTTTCCTCCAATACCACTTTGTAACATCCCTCGATCCAACACTCTCTCATTTAGCTAGAGCAGGTTGGTTATGAGACCTCAATCACACCTCCATGTATTCCATAATATTCCAACTAGTAGTGGGGTGTGATATGTATAGTGGAGAGACTGTACCCCCTAGTTACAGAGTTAAAACATAGTGGAAATAAGAAATATAAATAAATGAATAAATTTCAGAGTGCATAAATAATAGAAATAATACTATACAGTAGAAACTAACAATAAATCCAACCAAATAATATAATAAGTAATAAATGAATAATGTAATGACATTCTGTAATGAAACTAAATGTCATTCTAGAAGTAATACAAGTAAGAGACTAGAAAACTCAAATAAAGACTCAAAATCCCCTGGTCTCGAACCCCATGTCGATCCCATCTCCAAACTCCATCCCATCCAATAAGTTAACAATCATCTGTAGGGTCCTTTTCCCTTTTCCAAACCCGTATCCATATAATCTACTCAGATACAAAAATGTGGCCCAAATAGGGTGTGAGTATATCTCAGTAGGTCGGCACCACCATGTCTAAACATAAACATCCATATAATAAGTGTTTTCAATAATACAATAAACAATTATATTAATTAATTAAACAATTAAATTAATACCAATTTAACCTGATTTGGCTCCATGTTGGAATATCTTTGAGCATGTCTCACAACCATTCCAACCATAACCATATAACCATGGGATAACATAACCTACCTCAGCGCCATGCCATAATGTCTCTCAGCATGTCTTATGAAAAAGCCAGTCATAACCTTATAACTAAGGTATATAAATTTTAAAAATCTATGTCAAACTTTCTATATAATAATTTCATTAAAAAATTAGGTTCAAGCCCAATATATCATCATTTAAGAATCCAATTATGGCTAAGCCCCATATATCATCATTTCAGCATCCAATCAGGGCTGATCCAGGTATATCAACATTTTAGAATGTGTCAAGGAAAAACCAATTTATAAGAATTACATCATAGAAAACACAAAACGTGCCATAGAAACTATGATATCACAATATAAAATCATAAGGATCAATGGTTAATTATGAAAATTAGAATTTATCCTTTAATTACACATTTCATTTATCAATTGGTCATAACCAATAACATGCTAGTCATCTCAATAAACAATCCAATCCAAGGTGATTCTATATCAAACAATCACCACAAATCTATTTCATGCTAATCACACTTTAATACATTAAAGAATTTATTTATAATCAAAAGTTAACACACCCTAATGGTAGCCACAAGCCATGTAAAAAGAAAATTGGATCCATAGGGACTCTAAAGTATAATCCAATTCATCATTTAATTTATTTGGTGCATGATATGTTGGTGCAATTTCAATATTTCATATACATGATAAAAATAAAACCATTGGGTTAAGATTTAGACCCCTAACCTTTAACAGATGAAGAACGCAACACTTACAATGGAAAAACCCATGAGGAAGAAGGTGTGGATGATCGTAAGAAGGATCCAAGATCAAAATTGATCAAGATTAAAACCAACAACACATACGATCAATAGATTACACCGTACTAATTGAATATCAAAGGGAGAGAATAGAAAACCTAACCAAAACCACTTACCGGGGATTGAGTGGGTGATCAGGACATTCAGAGTCAAGAGTGGCACTCCAAAATCACTTGGAAGGAGATCTAGGGTCAAGAGGAAGAAGTTTGACATGATTTTGAAATAAAATCAACCGCATGGCACACCTTAAAATTGTAGGTTGGGGAATTACACAATGTATAATATAGTTACACATTATGAAAAAAAATTATAGGGATACACCGAAAAACCCATTGCCTTAGATTATTATTTATTTAGATAAAATATTAAAAGATGTGTACTCTCTTCCTATCATAAATAAATTCAAAACTTTTAGCCATTCATGAAATGTGTCTAGAAATAATTACATGTTGTGTATTATATTTACATGTCATGTAATTGTTCTGCAAATAGTTTTTCAGCCCTCTTTTCTTATAAAAACTGAAACACTTTAAGGATTATCAACATAGAAAGAACCCTTTGTAACAATTGACCCATTTATACCCAAAATCCATTAATTCAAAAAAACATAAATTCCTAGACTTTAAGTCATTTATCCCAAAAAAATCTCTCTCTGTGGATCCTCTCTAGTTTTATCAAGTTTTCTCACAATACAAGACTATGCTTATTCAAACACACCGTGTTAATTTTTTCATTTACTAATTTATTATGCTTCAATTAAAATTTCATTTTATTAGAATCTATTTTTTGTACATGTATAGGATGCATGGATTTTCATATGTGGAATTTTCAATTTCCTATCTCCATTATATTTGTGTTAAATTGGTTCTGCTTCTTTCGGTTATCTATATTAGCTGATGGATTTTGGAACATTAATCATTCCTGATCTAATAGACATAATGGTGTCTGGTTGTGTTTCTTTTGTTCTGGATCGATCCGTACTTAGGACTCTCCTCCAATGTGGTGCTTTTGCGTATCCTAGCTAGCTTCCCCTAGTGGTTACTCGAATGGCCTTGTGTATCATGGTCATCCACACAGCCTTCATCAAATAGATTTTTTGTATGACACTTGACACTCTCTAACATGCAATTAATGTTTTGTTTGTCTTCTTCTATAGGGATACTCGATTTTGGTTCACTTGATTCACTCGGTGAAGATTTCAAAGACCCTTTATGAAAGATAAAAACATCTGGTTTTCTAGAGATCTTGAATAAGGGAGGAAGTTGAGGTTCCCACTATTTCTTGTGGTTTCCTAGTGTTTGGAGTTCTGATCTTCTAGAACTATACATCTTATTTGATAGATATTTGGTAGAGATTCTGATGGGTAACTTACCTGGATAATCCTATCACATGGCATGAATGTTTTTGGGTTCACATATTCATCATATTAAGATTTTGGTAAATAAATATGGCTCTATAAGTGATTCATTTATTTCTATTTCAACCCACTATTGTATCCTTTTATGTTGGGTGTGTGCATGAGCCCGTACAAGAGTCGACGGTGCTAACTACACATGATAGAGTTCATCATCACCCCCGATTTAGTAAGGCCAGCCTCCTTAGATAGCTTCTCTAGTCCTTTTATTTCTTTCACAGTGTCTATAATTTATTGTTTCTATTTATCTAATAAGAACGTCTCTCCTGGTGGTGTTCTCATTGTTCATGTAGGATCCCAAGGATCTGAAGCACGTTACATCTAATTTTTATTTATTTTTTTCTTTTTTGTTCTAACTCGATCATTCACCTTAATCTGTAATTATCCAATTATAAATAAAAATGGTTTCTCTATATCACTTCATAAACAAATAAAATTTCTTAGTAGATCTTGGCCATTGAGTAGGGACAGCTGCATCAACATTTCCCCAAAAAATTGGTATCAAAGACTTTTTGAAGCGTTTACAATGGGATCTATGAAGTTTGAAATAGATAATTTCGATGGTAAAAATTATTTTAATCTATGTATAATTAAGATGAATTCTATGTTAGATCACAAAAGGTTAATTGATTCTCTCCTTGGTCCCAAGAAAAAGGTGACCACTCTATCCCCCAATGGAAAGATTGCTACTGCTCTTGATGATGTTTCTGAAGATATTCTTAGGAAATCCTATAGCCTCATTTTGTAATCATTTGGGGATAAGGTAATTAGGGATGTATCCTTTGATTCATATTTCAATGGTATCTGGCCTAAGTTAAAATCTCTATACATGACCAAGTCTTTATCTGTAATTTTATATAATAAAATAAGGCTTTTAATTTTAAAATTAACCTTAGAACTATATTCAGCTCACATCTTGATGATTTTTATAGAATTATGTTTGACCTGTGAAAAATAGATGTTGAAATAGGGGATGAGGACCGAGAAATAAATATTTCAACTTCATTGGATGAATAATATACTTCTTTAAAAGATTCTATGATGTATGGTAGAGACTCTTTAACTATTTAATAAGTTAAGTATTCTTTTTTATCTAAATAATTCCAAAATAAAGGCACTATTAAGAATGAAGTTAAGGGTATAAATATTAGAGGTAGAGGTGAGCAGAGAGATAATTGGTGAGAGAGGAGTTAGTCAATAAAACATATTTCTAAATCAAATAATAGAGAGTCTAAGACTAAAGGGTTCAAATTTTTTCATTGTAAACAACCTGGGCACATGAAACATAAATTTCCTAATAGAAAAAATTTCTATAATAAAAATAATAGTGATCAATCTTTTTTAATTGAACAAGAATTCGACACGACCAATGTGTTGAATGTTAGTGATCATTATACCTCTGAGGAATGGATCTTAAATTAAGGATGCTCATTCCGTATGTTTCTAAATAGGGATACATATAGGTAATATCTACTTAGGTAATAACAATATTTTTCACATTATGGGTATAGGTTATGTTTCTTTAGAACTTCATAATGAGATAGTCAACACTCTTGATGAGGTTAGATGGGTACCCTAACTTAAAGAAAAACTTATTTCCCTAGATTTTCTAGACCAAAAGGGTTACACCTTCATGTTTGGTTCTGTTTGTCTTAGAATCACCCATGGATATTTTTTTATTATGAAAGGAAACCATAGTAATGGTTTTTATGTGTTAGAAGGTAGAAACCACATAAATCAGTTAAATGTTTCAAGTGTTCAAGTATTAGATAATACCACCTTATGTAATAGAATACTAGGGAATGTTAGATCCAAAGGTATAGATGAACTTAAAAAACAATGTTTGTTAACCAATGTCAACCTTAGTAATCTTCTTTTCTATGAGGATTGTGTGTATAGTAAATCTAAATGGGTTAATTTCAGTAAGTTGACCTAAAATTCTAGAAACCATTTAGAGTGTGTACACTCTAACCTTTGGGCCCCTCTAAGACTACCTCTCATGGTGTAGGATATTACTTTATGACTTTTATAGGATAATACTCTTGGAAATTTTGGATATACACACTAAAACACAAATCTAATACATTTAAAACCTTTAATAATTTAAAGTCTAATGAAAAAACTAATCTAGTAATAAGTTAAAATCTCTTATAACTAATAATTTTTTGGAATATATATCCAATTAATTCAATGAATTATATATCTATGGGGGTTTTTATTGTTATAGGACTATTTTGGAAACCCCAAAATAGAATGGGTTATCCGAGAGAATGAATAGGACCATCCTAGAGAGGGTTAGGTAAATGTTGTCTTATTACTCCCTTCCCAAGTCCTTTTGGGTTGAGTCTATTACTATATTCATATACCTAATCAATATATTACCATCCTCATCTAATTATTTCAAAACATTGGAAAAACTATGGACAGGAAAACCTCCTAGTCTTGATCACCTTAGGGTTTTCGGATCCACAACTTATGCACATTCTAAAAATGATAAGTTGGAACCTAGGGCTGTTGAGTCTATATTTTTTGGTTATCCAATGAGTTTTAATGGTTATAGATTGTGGGTAGACAACCCATGATATCAAAAGTGCATTATCATCCATGATGTTGTGTTTAGAGATCCAAGCCTTCCCAAAGGAAAGACTGTTGAGTATAAAGAGACCAGTGCACCCTATCCCTTGGGTGTTGAATTTAGTCTTAACTCTCAGTCCACTTCAGAACCTAAAAATTCACCTTCTGATCACCCCTCACAAACTAAGGGTGAATTATAATCTGATTCTGATTAAAAAACTATTGCAAAATTGGGTGACCTTAGAGGATACTAATTGACCTAAGACTGATAGAAAATGGTTATAAGACCCCCTGGTCAGTTTAGTCATGCTGACATGGTTGTGTATGCTTTTAGTGTTGCTCAAGATATGTGTAATGATGAACCTCAAACCTTTAAAAAAAATTAATATCAAGAGACTGTTGGAAGTGTCTGGATGCTATGAATGATGAGATGAATTCCCTTCTGAAGAATAAAACCTGGACTATTTTAACTAAACATCAAAATTAAAAGGTAATAGGCTATAGATGGATCTTCAAGAAGAAAGAGGATAACATTCAGAAATTAAAAACCAAATTTAAAACCCAGTTAGTCACTAAGGGGTACCTCCATTGTAACACCCCAAGGTTCTAAAAACAAATTGAAATGCATGAAAAAAATTTTAAGTAGATATTTATAACTATCCTTTAAACATAATTTTTCCACTTCTATGTTTTTAATTTCAAGAAATGGTCATCTAAAATTGTGATCAATAATTTATTTCAAGTTTGAAAGAACCAACTTGTTTTTTTGGTGAATAGTAAGATACCCTTATGAATAGTAATGTGTGTAGTAATATGACCCTTATGAATTGTAAATCATATTATTATTTTATTTTTTTAAGGATATAATAAAATGAGATATCTATTAATTTTTCAAGGTGTTAAGAAAAGAGTTATATATTTAAAACTGTTATTTTTAATAAATTATAATTTTATTTAAAAATTGAATTAATAATATTTAGAAAATTATTTTTAAAAAAAGAGTTCATTTTTGAATTCTATCCATCAAAAAATTGTTAGGGTGAATTTTTGGGATTTTTTTGAAACATTGAATTTTCAATGAATAGTAAAAATACAGTTTGAGTTTCGATGTGTTTAATGACATCATTAATGATGTAATAATTCTGATATAATTATGTGCAGTAAAAAATTATTAGGTATCCTATGTGGTCAATACCATGGTCAAATACCATGGTCAAGCCCATGGTTTTGCAAATACCACTAATGATGTGTCCCTTAGAAATTAATAAAATATTCCCTCATTTTTGCTATAAATACCAACTCATTCCTTCATTACATTCATTAAAAATTCCTTATCAACAAATCTATGTTCTTTTTACCTCCCTAGTATTCCTCCCAAGGTTTCCTCAATCCCCCAAGGTCCCAAACTTCATGATTTAGGAGTTATTCTACAAGGTAAGGGAATCCACCACCCTTCTCTTTTTCAAGCTTTCATTTTATGTTATTCTCTTTAATTTACATTGTCTTATATTGGGATATGTAATTAAATATTCCCCTTACAACCCATATTATTTAATAATTATTATATACCCCTTTTATCTCATCAAAATATTTTATAAAATTTTAAGCGACGCCGTTAGGCTACCAAATTTTCATAAGGGATTTCTCAACTTTTCTTTTTATTTCAAGATTCCATTATTTTATTTTTCTTTACTCAACTACCCTTATCTAAGAGGAATTAATGATACATTATCTTACATATTATGGATTTAATCATGTTTATGGAATACTCATCATTATATTCCTTCTCCTCTTACACTTATTCAAGAAATTAAAACACCGTCCGTGATGTGTCCATTTACCGACATCATGGACGATGTGATTTCAATTTCTTTTACTTCCTTCAAGACTAGTCATGAAACCATTTTTATGGTTGAACCATATTATAATTTATTTATTATAACTTATATAAGGATTTGGAATCATTTTTTGTGCATGTTATTAATTTATAGAACAAAATGAGTTCTTTACGATCGAAGAGTCGCCAAAATGACTTAAACAAATATCAATAATGATTTAACTTATGAATCATCCTCATGTAAAAATTCAAAATGATAAAAGGTATAATTTATGTTTCTAGAAACATTTAAATACCACTCCATTTCAATTCTGTAGTTTCACTTCCAATTGAAAAGAATATCCATCATGAACCGATCATAGAAATCATGTAAAGAATGCACCCAAAACAATGGAAGGAACAAAATATTAATAATTAAAGGGAGAAATGATGTAATTAAATGATAATATAAGGTATTATAAACATGAATATGTTTCTATAAGATATTAATAAAACTCTTTTAACCATTATACATAAGGTTTAAAACAAGTTTGAAGTAAGAAAAACCCGAGGTAAGGGAATTCTTAACCCGATTTCCATTCTTTGGGTTGACCTTATAATTCATTATTTATGTGGTATTAAAATTGTTTGTGTAATAAAATTTGTTTATATTATGATTAATTATGTTTATTTATATTGTATATACATATTCCATCCACTATATTAATTTTATCTTCAATTATATGATATTTGTAAGGGACTTTTCTTTTAAAAATCCTTTTTTAATTTTTTGTTTTACGAAATTCAAAAGCAATGTTTTTTATGGAATTATTCATGTTGTATGATTATGTTATGGTTCTTTGGAATTGTTTATGATGAAGTGTGGTACCTATATTTTCCTCCAATGCATTGGGTATGTGTAATTTGGAGGTCGGTCATATGGTTACTCTAAGTGTAACTGCAATGGTTACAAAAATTGTAAGGTAGCTGTGGGGGTTACAAATTATAAGGCAGCTGAGAGGGTTACAAGATTAATTCCCAAATATACCTTTATGGTTCTATTTATGTTCTTATGTGTGTGGGGATATTTTGGAAATATCATGTTTCACAAAGTAAGTATATATATGTGACAAGTATGTCTTTTGAAAATGATTTCATACGTTAAAAGTGTTCATGGACTAATGTGTTCTTTCATTCTTTTTATATACCTTACTAAGATTTTTGTTCTCATCCCAAGTTTTTAAATTATTTTCACAGGTTATAAGGATGTTTAAGACAAATAATTAATCCAATTTAAATGTTTGAATAATTGTCAATGAAATCATGTTTTATTTGAAAAGTTTTATATTTTGGAAGAAATGAGTATTGTTTTTATGGTATCTACTCTATAATAATGTGTAATGTTATGAATGTATTATTTCCCAATTATCTAAATATATAAACTTTAAAAAAATTTCAATGTTAAATAATGTGATTTCTTGACTAAATTCAAGATTATGTAATGTAATAAGGTCTAGTTCTTATAGGTGGTATCAAAGGATGGTTTAGATAACTTTATGGGTTAGGGTGATGTTAATAGAATGCCATAAATTATTTTTAATATATGATTAATTTGAAATATTATAGAATTTAAATATTACCATGTTTCTTCTACTAAGATATGTTTTTTCAGAATGGTTTTCCTCATAAGAAATAGGGAAGCTAAAGAGGAGAGGCACCGACGGAACGATATCCTTCTGAATCTGTAACCCAGAATGGTAGGGATTAGAACCGAGCAGTTTGTGACAGTAATGGCTCAGATAATGATGGTAATAAATGGTGGTGGTATCCATGTAAGAGAACAACCAAAGTTACCACAAAAAAACATGAAAATAGTGGAACATTTTATGAGACAACACCATCCTTCTTTCAATGGATCTTCTGAACCAGTAGTGGCTGAAGGATGAATTAAATCCCTTGAAAAGATATTTTATGTTATGGGATATTCATATAATAAAAAGGTAATTATTTCCATTTATAATTTTGAATGTGAATCCGATCAGTGGTGGTCAATGGTTAAGAATATCAGGGATAGAGAGGATATTTATTTCTTAGAGTGGGATGAATTTAAAAGTCTTTTCCTCGAAAAACATTTTCCAAAGGTGGTTCAACTTAGGATAGAGAAGAAATTCCTTGAATTGAAGCAAAAGGAGGAAGATTCAGTGGCCATGTATGAAGAGAACTTCACCTGACTAGTGAGGTATACTCCAAACCTTACTTTGGATCTTGATAACAAAATCAACTGCTTTGACTTGTGATTAATGCCAAGGTATCGAAGGGCGTTGGACTCTTGTGAATTCAAAAGTTATGAGAAACTTGTCCAATGTGCTGAGAGGGTAGAGATGGAGTTTTCTGATGATCATATGCATTTTGAAAACAAAGAGAAGAAGAGGTCCAGATAGCAAGAGATGTGTAAGAATCAACCAAATAAATCTGATGGTAAGAAAATCCAGTTTCCAGTATGTGAAAAGTGTGGAAAGAAGCACCCTAGGGAATGCCTTACCAAAACTAGGAAGTTTTTTTAATGTGGTAAGCTTGGAAATATGGCCTGAGATTGTAATTAAAATGATCCTAAGACTAATCTCGATAAGAAAACTATTAAGTGTTTTAAATGTGGTGAGATGGGTCATTATGAAAATGTCTTTCCAAAGAGAGATCTGAATGATTCAAAGAAGTCAGACTATAAGAAGAAAGGTGTAGTGAGATCCTTTGTGACTACGTCAGAAGACATCAGACCATCCAATGAAGTTGTATTAGGTACTATATTTGTTTACTCAAATTTTTCTAAAGTTTTTTTTGATACGAGGTCTACACATTCCTTTATTTCTAAGGAATTTTCTGGTAAATTATAAATATCACCTCAAAAAATGAGACCAAATATTATTGTTAAAACACTAGGGGAAATATTATATCAAAGAGGAATTATAATAATATTTCTATTGTAGTCTATGGAAAGAATTTACCTAAAAACCTTGTTGTTTTACCCTTATTAGAGTTTGATGTCATTCTGGGAATATATTGGCTTTCCATTTATCATGAAAAAATTGATTGTAGAGCTAAAGAAGTTGTTTTTTAGAAAGAGTTTCAGTTTGTATATAAAAACAAACCCATGTAATTGATAACATATATAGAATATTAGAAACTGTTAAAAGATGGAAATGAAATTTATCTTGCTCATATTATTGAAAATAAGGATAATGTTCAGATTAATGATGTTCCAATGGTAAATGAATACCTAGATGTTTTTCCTGATGATTTTCCTGATATTATTCCTAATCGATAGGTTGAGTTTACTATTGACTCAGTTCCTAATGCTAGTCCAATTTCAAAACCCCCATATCGTATGGCTCAAATGAAACTTCTTGAATTGAAAAATCAGTTGCAGTATTTGCTTGATAAAGGATTCATTCATCCTAGAACTTCACCATGGGGTGCTACGGTTTTGTTTATTAAAAATAAAGATGGTTCCATGAGACTTTTCATTGATTATAGAGATTTTAATAACATCACTATAAAAAACAAGTATCATTTGCCTCATATCGATGAATTGTTTGATTATCTCTAGGAAGCTCGGTACTTTTCTAATATTGACTTGAGATCCGAATACCATCAGCTGAAGGTGGAGGATGACATCCAGAAAACAACATTTCATACTAGAAATGGGCATTATGAATTTATTTTTATACCATTTGGGTTAACTAATGCACCTACTGTATTCATGGATCTTATGAACATAATATTTCATGAATTATTGGATAAGTTTTTGGTTGTGTTTATTGATGACATTATGGTATTTTTTAAGAGTAAAGAAGAGCATAAAAACATATAAGGGTTGTTTTATAAACCTTAAAAGAAAAGAAACTGTATGAAAAATTCATCAAGTGTGATTTTTGGTTACAACAGATTTGTATTCTTGGGCACATTATAAATAAGAATGGAATAATAGTTGATCCTTCCAAAACAAAAGTGGTTGATGAATGTCCAAGACCTAAAAATGTTATATAGATTCATAGTTTTCTTGGATTGGCAGGTTATTTCCGACAGTTTGTTAAAAAAAATTCACAGTTATCTAGATCTCTAACTAAGTTAACACGAAAAGGTGTCAAATTTGTTTGGAAATAAGAATGTGATGTTTTTTTAGGAACTGAAGAAGAGATTAGTGAATGCTCAAGTATTGACCTTGCCTTCCCGAAATGGAGATTTTTTCATCTACAGTGATGCTTCATTGAAGGGACTTGGTTGTGTTATAATGTATAATGATCAGGTAATTGATTATGCTTCAAGACAACTAAAACCTCGTGATTTAAATTATCCCATGCATTATTTGGAATTGGAATCTGTGGTTTTTTTCTTTGAAAATTTGGAGGCATCATTTATATGGATCCAAATGTCAAATATATAATGACTATAAAAGTATGAAGTATATATTCACTCAGAAGGAATTAAACATGAGGTAGAGAAGATGGATTGAATTGATAAAGGATTATGATTTCATGATCAATTACCATTCGGGA
Source organism: Viscum album (assembly GCA_963277665.1). Classification (NCBI taxonomy): domain Eukaryota; kingdom Viridiplantae; phylum Streptophyta; class Magnoliopsida; order Santalales; family Viscaceae; genus Viscum; species Viscum album. The sequence goes on along the minus strand of OY728139.1, from coordinate 462,469,357 downwards.
AAAGAAAACAAAGTGGTGGATACCTTGAGTCAAAAACATCATGAATCATTAACCATGTTACGTTTGGAACATGATCCCTTGATTAATGATTTGATGAATTTTGGCTTTGAAGTTGTTGGTGTAGGAAATACCTCTATTTTGTTTTAGGTTTTAGTGTAATCAACGTTATCAGACAGAATTAAGCAAGCACAAAAGGAAGATCGTGAGCTATATAAAAAGGTATAATTGGTTTAAATGGGTAAATTTACAGAATTTAACCTTGATAAAGATTGTGTTTTGAGTTTTGGTAAAAACTTTTGTGTGTCTTGTGATTCCTAGTTGAAGAAATATTTGTTGTGTAAAGCTTATAGTTCTCCATTTTTAGTTAATCTTGGAAGTAATAAGATGTACAGAGACCTTTGGGAGTATTATCGGTGGGATGGAATGAAAAGGGGTATTGCATAATTTAATGTGAAATGTTTGACATGTCAACAGGTTAAAGTAGAGCGATAGTTATCGAAGGGGATGCTTCAGCCTTTTCCAGTGTCAGGGTGGAAATGGGAGAATATATCTATGGACTTCGGGTGGGACTACCTAATAATTCTCGTGGTAATAATGAAATTTGGGTTATTATTGATCGGATAACAAAATATGCACATTTCCTTTCTATTTGAGATAAAATTTTGTTGGATAAACTTTATTGACTATACCTCAAGGATATTTTTAGGTTATATAGAGTTACTCTTTCCATTTTATCTGATCGGGATCCCGGTTTCACTTATAATTTTTGGAAGGGCCTTTAGAAATTGTTGGGCATAGAATTAAATTTCAATACAACTTTTCATCCTCAATCAGATTGGCAGTCAGAATGAACGATTCAGGCTTTGGAGGATATACTTCGAGCTTATTAAATGGACTACCAGGGAAGTTGAGATTGACATATTTCTTTAGTTTAGTTTTCTTATAATAATAATTTTCATTCCAGTATACAGATGGAATCTTTTGAGGCATTGTATGGGAAGCGGTGTCAAACTCCATATTTTTGGGATGAAGTCGGGGAAAGGATGTTTATAGGGTCAAAATTAGTAGAGGAAGTGGCTAAGAAAGTTAATATGATCCAGAATCACATGAAGACAACTCAAAGTATTTAGAAAAGTTTTGTAGATAATAGAAGGAAATGCTTCTCTTTCAAGGTAGGTGACCATGATTTCCTTAAAATCTCTCATTGTAAAAGTGTGATGCGTTTTGGTAAGAAAGGAAAGCTAATTCTTCGGTTCATAGGTCCTTTTGAAATCCTGGAGAAAGTTGGACCAGTTGCATACCGAGTATCTTTGCATCCGATTTTATCTCAGGTACACGATGTTTTTCATGTTTCTATTTTGAGAATGTATGTTCTAGATTCAACTCATATCTTGAGCCCAGAAGTAGTTCAGCTAGAAGAGAACCTTTCTTATTAAGAGAAACCAGTTCAGATTATTGATCAAAGGGAACAAGTATTGCAGAATAAGATAATCCACCAGGTAAATTTGTTTGTGGAGAAACCATATGGTTGAAGAAGCAACATGGGATTCTGAAAATGCTATGAGGGAAAGGTACCCTCACTTGTTTAATAAGTAAATAAAATTGTGAAAATGCAATGTCCAAAAGGTGGGGATAATGTAACACCCTAAGGTTTTAAAAATAAATTGAAATGCATGAAACTTTGTTTTAAGTAGATATTTATAACTATCCTTTAAACATAATTTTGTCTCTTTTATATTTTGAATTTCAAGAAATGGTCATCTACAATTGTCATTAGTAAGTTATTTCGAGTCTGAAAGAACCAACTTTTTTTTGGTGAATAGTAACATACCCTTATGAATAGTAATATTTATAGTAATATGACCCTTATTAATAGTAAATCATATTATTATTTTATTTTTTAAGGATATAAGAAAATGAGATGTTCATTAATTTTTCAAGGTGTTAGAAAAAACTGTTATAGATTTAAAACTGCTATTTTTGAATAAATTCTTATTTTTTTAAAAAAATTAAATGAATAATATTTAGAAAATTATTTTAAAAAAAAAATATTTATTTTTTAATTATATACATTAAAAATGGTTAGGGTGAATTTTTGGGATTTTTTTAAAATAGTTGAATTTTTTGTGAATAGTAAAAATACAGTTTGAGTTTCAGTGTGTTTAATGACATCATTAATGATGTAATAATGATGTAATAATTTTGGTTGAATTTTGTACATTAAAAAATTTTATGATGTGTACCAAGTGGCCAATACAATGGGCAAATACCATGGGAAATCCCATGGTTTTTTAAATATCACTAATGATGTGTCCTTTGAAAATTAATAAAATATTCCCTCACTTTTGCTATAAATACCAATCCATTCCTTCATTACATTCATTCCAAATTCCTCCTAAACGAATATATGGTCTTATTACCTCCATATTAGTCCTATCAAGGCATCCTAAAGCCCAAAATGTCCCAACCTTCAAGTTTTAGGAGTTACTCTACATGGTAAGGGAATCCACCACCCTTCTCTTTTTCAAGCTTTCATTTTAAATTTTTCTTTTTAATTTCCATTGTATTATATTGGGATATGTCATTAAATATTAAAATTACTTCGCATATTATTTAAAAATGATGAGATACCCATTTTCTCTCATCAAAATATTTTATGAAATTTTAAGTGACACCGTTAGGCTGCCAAATTTTCGTAAGAGATTTCTCAACTTTTATTTTATTTTTAGATTCCATTATTATTTTTATTTACTCACCTCCCCTTATCCAAGAGTAATTAATGATCTATTTTATTAAATATTATGGATTTAATTGTTTTTATTTAATACTTACCATTATATCCCTTCTCCTCTTCCACTTATTCAAGAAATTAAAACACCGTCTGTGATGTGTCGATTTACCGACATCATAGATGATGTGATTTCAAATTATTTAATTTCATTAAATATTGGTCATGAAATCATTTTTATGGTTGAAACCATATTAAAATTTATTTATTATAACTTATATAAGGTTTTGAAATCATTTTTTACACATTTTATTAATTTATAAAACAAAATGAGTTCTTTACGATCGAAGAATTGCCAAAATGACTTAAACAAATTTTAATAATTCTTTAACTTATGAATCATCATCATGCAAGAATTAAAAATGATAAAATGTATAATTTATTGTTCTATAAACATTTAAATACCACTCCATTCCAATTATATATTTTCACTTCCAATCTATAAGAATATCAACCATGAACCGATCATGGAAATCATGTAAAGAACGCACCCAAAACAATAGAAGGAAAAAAATACTAACAATTAAAGGGAGAAATATGAAATGATCATATAAGGTATTATAAACATGAATATTTTTCTATATGATATTAATAACACTCTTTTAACCATTATACAGGTGGTTTAAAATAAGTTTGAAGTAAGACAAACCCAAGGTAAGGGAATTCTTATCCAGATTTCTATTCTTTGGGTTAACCTTCTACTTCATTATTTATGTGGTATTAAAATTGTATATGTGATAAAATTTGTTTATATTGTGATGAATTATGTGTATTTATAGTGTATATACATATTCCATCCACTCTATTAAGTCTCTATACAATTATCTGATATTTGTAAGAGACTTTTCTTTTAAAAATCCTCTTTTAAAATTTTGTTTTATGAAATTCAAAAGTAATGTTTTTCTGGAATTATTCATGTTGTATGATTATGTTATAGTTCTTGGGAATTGTTTATGATGAATTTCGGGACCTATATTTCCCTCCAATTCATTGGGTATGTGTATGTTGTAGGTCGTCTATATGGTTACTTCAAGTGTAACTGCGATGGTTACAAAAATTGTAAGGTAGCAGTGAGGGTTACAAATTATAAGGTAGCCGAGAGGGTTACAATATTATGTAATTAATTCCCCAATATACCTTTATGGTTATATTTATGTTCTTATGTATGTAGGGATATTGTGTAAATATCATGTTTCACAAATTAAGTATATATGTGTGACAAGTATTTCTTTTGAAAATGATTTCATACGTTACAAGTATTCATGGACTAATGTGTTATTTCTTTCTTTTCATATCCCTTAATGAGCTTTTTGTGCTCATCCCAAGTTTTTAAATGATTTTCACAGGTTATAAGGATGCTTAATACAAAGAAGGAATCCAAGTTAAATTTTTGAATAATTTTCAATGAAATCATGTTTATTTGAAAAGTTTTATATTTTGGAAGAAATGAGTACTATTTTTATGGTGTCCACTCTGTAATAATGTGTAATGTTATGAATGTATTATGTTCAAATTCTATAAATATCTAAACTTGAAAAGATCCTCAATGTTAAAGGAAGTTATTTCTTGACTAAATTCAAGATTATGTAATGTAATAAGGTCGGGTTCTTATATCCATCATGTGGGAGTGGACTATGGTGAGATTTTTTCCCGTGTTTTTAAACATTCATCTATTCATTCTCTACTTGATTTTGCTGCTAAAAATGATTTCCATATTGAATTGTTAGATGTTAAAACTTATTTTTCATGATAAATTGTATGAAACCATTTATATGATACATATTAAATGTTTTTCAAATAATTTTAAATTGAATCACATTTTCCTTTTACAAAAGCCTTTGCATGGTTTGAAGTATTCCTCTAGGAAATGGTATTTTTTTATTCTTTTATGATTGAAAATGGTTTTCGTAGAAGAAAATTTGATGCATGTGTTTATTACAAACATGTTAAGCATGAAATTATTTACCAACTTTTATATATTGATGACATTCTAGTTATTTGTAAGAACATGAAATTAATTTTCCATATGAAAACCCAATTGAATTGTGCCTTCAAAATGAAGTACTTGGGAAATGAAAAAGAGATCCTCAGAATGGAAATCATTAGGAATAGAAAGTATAGAGTTTTGTTTGTATCTCAGCATGATTATATAAAAAAAGGTTTTAAAATGCTATTTGTTTGAGCACATTAAAATAGTATACATACCCTTGGGTTAATACATTAATTTATCCTTGAGTTAATCTGTTGTTAGCGAATCTAAGATTGATTTCATGAGAAATATCCCTTATAATAATGTTGTGGGGAGTCTTATATATGAAATGGTTTGTTCTAGACCAGATGTTTCTTTTGTAGTGTGTACTCTTAGTAGGTTCATAGAAGAACTTGGGAAAGCACACTAGAATGCACTAAAATGGATTCTTAGGTATGCCTCAATGTCTTATGGTTTATGCATTCATTTTTGAAAAAAATACAAGTTATGATGATGACATTGTAGGATTTGTAAAATCTGTCTATAATGATAATGTAATCACTTGTAAATCAATTAATGGTTTTTCCATTTCTTAAAGTGGTCTGATTTCCTAGAAATGTAACATGCAATCAATAATCGATCTATCCACCACAAAGGCTGAGTATATTACCTTTAATGAATGCATCAAAGAAGATATTTAGCTAAAAGGTGTTATTTAAGATTTTTCTTTATCTACTTCTACTATCATTGTACATTGTGATAGTCATTATTCTTTAAATTTTCTAAAAAACTATGTTTTCCAAGGTATATCAAATCATATAGACATTAGAATTCACTTTTTTAGGGATATTACTGAATATGGTACTGTATGTGTCACTAAGATACACACCAAGGATAATCCAGCCAATAGATTGACTAAGGTTGTTCCACTTTCCAAATTTAACCATTGTTTAAATATTTTAAACCTTATCCCAGTTCAATAGTAGTAATTGCAATAACACTATATTTTAATTTACCATTTGAACTAAAATGTAGAGATTTTTTAATTTTGTTATGCCCTAATTTATTATGTTGCAATTCAAATTTCATTTTGTTAGAAGTTGTTTATGGTACGTTCATGGGATTCATAGATTTTCATATATGGAATTTTAAATTTACTATCTCCATTATATTTATGGTATATTGGTTCTGCTTCTTTTGGTTTTCATTATTAGCTGATGGATTTTGGACTATTGATCATTCTTGATCCAATATCCATAACAGCACTCAGGCATGTTTCTTTTGTTCTGGATTGATTCGCGCTTGGGCCTCTCCTCCAATGTGGTTCTCCCACATGTCTTAGCCAGCTGCCCCCAATGATTATTCAAACCGCCTTATTTATCATGGTCGTCCATGAGACCTTCATCTGATGGCTTCTGTGCACTCTGTCTGACGCTCACTAATGTGTAATTAATGTGATTCTCATCTTCCTTCATAGGTCTCCCCATGTTTGGTTCATTTGGTTCACTTGAAAAAAATTGCATATACCCTTTGCAAAAGATAAATCCATATGGTTTTCTAGATATCTTGAATAGGGGAGGAAGTTGAGGTACCCTCTCTTGCTCGTGGTTTCTTAGTGTTCAGAGTTATAATCACCTATAATTAGACATCTCATCCAGTGGATATTCAATAGAGATTTCGATGGGGAACTTGAATTGGACAATCCTAGCGTGCAACATGGATGCTATTAGGTTCACATCTTCATTATAACCCGATTTCAGTAAAGGAATATACCTCTATAAGTGATTCATTTATTTCTATTTCAACCCATTGTTGTATCCTTTTATGTCGTGTGTGTGCGTGAGTCCATCCATGAGTGGACGGTGTTAACTCCATATGACGAAGTCCATCACCGCCACCGGGTTTAGCAAGGCCGACCTCCTCAGATTTCTTCTTCGGTCCTTTTCTTTCTTACATAGAGTTTGTAATTTATTTTTTTTTGTTTCTCTAATAAAAACATCTCGCTTGGTGGTGTTATCGTCGTGCATGAAGAATCAGAAGCATGTTACATCTATGTGTTCTTTTTTTTCTTTTTTTTTTCTAACTCGATCATTCACCTTAATCTATAATTCACAATTTCTAAACAAAAATAGTTTCTCTAAATAACTTCATAAACATATAAAACACCTCAGTGGATATTGGTCATTGATTAGGGAAATCAACATCAATGTTGTCCCTAACACACAGATAACCATATCGAAAACAGAACCACCAAGGTTTAAAGATGAGGAAAAACTCATCTGAAAGAAGTTTAATGAAAAACTCGGAGAGAGATGTACCTGGAAAAAGATAGGATCTTACACACACACATACATATTCATAGACATGCATATATACAAATACATACACGTATACACATACATACATGTATACACATAGACATATGCACACACACATACAAGTACAGATACACACACATGCATATGCATATACATACTCATACACGTATGTATACACATACACATATATACAATTATATACATGTGAATGCACATAAATACACATATATACATATATATATATACATAAACATACTACATAAACATGCATAAACATACACATATATATAACCATACACACATGCATACACATAGACATACATGTACATACAGATACACATACAGATACACATACACATACACATACACATACACATACACATACACATACACATACACATACACATACACATACACATACACATGCACATACACATACACATACGCATACACATACGCATACACATACACATACACATACACATACACATACACATACACATACACATACACATACACATACACATACACATCACATACAAATATACATAAATACACATACACATACATATACACATACATCAACATACAAACACATGAATACATATACATATAGATATAAGTATGTATATTTTAAATTATTTAATATGAATATAAATAAATATATTCAAATATGAATCACATATTTAAATAAATAGATTCATTTATTATATAATTTCTTAAATAAAATATTAATATCTCATATTTATTTTAATTATATACACATTTTGTAATTAATGTATATAAATATACTATTGATCATTTTTATTGACTAATATTAATCTGACAGTTTTTTATATATAAAATTATGAAAATAAGATTTATAATAAATTTTTATTAAAATTTATATAAATCATATTTACATATTATATTTACATATGTATACTTATTGAAATATAAATCTTATTTAATAATATATAAATATATATATATATATAGATTAAATTATTCATTATCCTTTATCAATGTTAAAAGAAAAGCATTGATAGGGGGGATTTTATCAAATGCTAAAAAAATCCTAACAAAGGGGTTCCTTTTATCAATGCTTTTTAGTACTGATAAAAGTAACTTTTATCAGCGTTTTTTCTAGCACGGATAATAGTCCCCCTCCACCCTTTATCAACACTTTTTGTTTAGTGCTGATAAAAGTCCCCTCTTTATCACACATGTTGGATCACAAAATAATGAGTTTTCATAGAAGATGGTTCATGGTATAGGGAGATTTACCACTGATGCAAGCCACAAAAGATGGTTTGTAGAAGCAAGGAGCATGGATGCATGGGCACATATGCAAGCTTCATGGATGGAGGCAAGTAGATGGTTAAATCTAGGTGCACGATCGCAGCCTTCATGGTTAGAGGCTTCACGGTCACAGGAGATTTCCCATGAAATAATTTCTTTGCATTTTGAGGAATGTGGTGAGTTTGTCCATGAACTTGTGTGGACTATTTGAAAATTCCCATCTTTGATCTACATAGTGAAAAGAAAATCACAATTATTAGTTTAGGCTATGTTCAACAATTACAAGCATTATTAGAATATGACTTCTCATTCAAACCCAAAAATTAATTAAGCATGTAAAACCCTTGATTTTATCCAATTTAAAATTAAAATACATGATATTGAAAGTAATAAAAATGTATGGATTTCTTTCAATTTAGATTATTTGTGGAGTTGTTTTTAATGAAAAACGTCACAAAAATTTCAAAATTTCATGCTTCATCCTAATGCAACTCTGATCATCAAGGTAATCCATGAAAATTTTCTAAATGTTGGAGGATAGGATGAAATCCATGTGATGAAGGAAGTCAGGGGCTATCATAATATGATCCTTATATCTCAGTCTCAGTATTTAAGTAATCTTAAACTCAGTTAAAGATCTTTTTCATGATTTTTTATGGTGTCTTATTAATTTTTATTCTTGTATTTGGAGGCATTTATGTGTATGCTAAAGCACATATCCAAGATGGACTTCAATGCCTATATTATGCTTACTTTTATTGCATGTATTTTCTATTGTTCTTGTTTCAAGTTCTCGTGGACTTTTGTGTACTCTCTTCTTATTGTCCTTTTTTCTCTATGAATGAGGGAACAAATGAAATGTGTGACCCTTTTACTCCTTGAGCATTTTGTTTTTTTCTTTTCTTAATAAAGGGGATTGCCTCTAGTTTGTTTTAATTAATTGTATTTATTATAGTATTAATTTTTATTATTTTTAATATTCATCGTTATTTATATTAATCATATTTTATTTTAATTAGTTATATTTGAAATTACATGTCCTTATTTATGTATAATCAATAATAATATATTATTATTGTATTGATGTTGAACTAAAACTGAATCCTACATGGAAAATTCATAAGGGTTTTCAAGGTCCCCTACCCAATAAAAGGAAGTCCTAAGTAAAGTTTTTAGTTATATTTTGAGATTAATTTAATGATATTAATTATACATAAAACGATAGTATTTTAAATGATGCTTAAAATGTTGTTATATATATATATGTAACAAAAAAGAAGGAAATTGAAATTATTTTTTTTAAACATAGTGAGTGTTTCAGACCATTTAATGCCCTTGCTAAATAATGTGATAGAAGACCCAAAAAATGAAAAATTAAAAATTAAAAAAAAAACCATTTACAAATTTTTTTCCATGGTGGAACATAGCTTTAGTGCTAAACTAACAGGGAATAATATATCAGTTATCTTAGTTTGGACGCAACTGCATGAGCCCACAACTAAAGATTATCCTTCAAATACTAGGTGAGGTTTTTAGTTATATTTTGGGATTAATTTAATGCCATAAATTCCATATTAAATAACAGTATTTTAAATGATGTTTAAAATTTTGTTATATATGTATATGATGAAACAAAAAAATGAAATTATATTTTTTAAAAGAAAAACATAGTAAGGGATTCAAACCATTTAACTCCCTTACTAAATAATGTGATAGAAGACCCAAAAATGAAGAGAATATTAAAAATTGATTTAAATAAATTAATTATATACATTTCAAACTTTTTAAAAATATTACAGCTCAATAAATAAAATTGAATAAATATTAATCAAATAAATTAAAAAAAATATTAATAATATTAAAACATATTAAATAATTATGTATAAATAAATATTAAAAAATGAATAAATTCAAAAAATATTAATATTTAATAAATATTACAGACGAATAAATAATATTAGATGTAATAATATTAAAAATGAAAAAATAAAGTTGAATAAATTACAAATATATTTAATAAAGTGAATTCATAATATTAATTATGTGAATCAAAGAAACATAAAAATGAATAAAAATGAATAAATAGATTATATTAATTATATAAATAACTAAATTTTAAAAATGAATCATATTGACTATAAAAAAATATTAATAATTAAATTAAATTAAATTAAATTAAATACACACTCATATATTCAAAATATTGAATAAATTAAATTAAATATGATTACGTGATTTGTTTAATTAATTAAAAAATATGAAAAATTAGTTAAATAATATTTACTTTTCATATATTAAAAAATGAATCTAATATAATAACATAATTAGCTACATAAACACCAAAATGATGTTGGGGATGGTGTGTGTTGGGGTTTAATTTCACGCCAAAATGGAATAGGTTAGAGATTGTATTATAGGAATCAATTATATAAATTTCAAACATATTAAAAATATTAAAACTTAATAAATAAAATTGAATAAATATTAATCAAATAAATTACAAACATATTGAAAATAATGAAACTTGGAAAATAAATATGTATAAAATTTAAAAAACAAATAAATTCCAAAAATATTTAAATTTAATAAATGTCATATAATGAAAAAAAACAATATTTAATAAAATAATATTAAAAATGAATAAATTAAATTAAATTGATGACAAAAATATTTTAAAAAATCATAAAATTAATTACAAGAATTGTAAACACATAAAAATAAGTAAAAATGAATAAATAAATAATATTATTATTACTAATTATTGATGTATGCATTGTATTGATCATATATAGAAAATATAATTAATTATTAACCTTTAGAATTTTTAATAATTATTACAATGCTTATTATTTAATTAAATTTATAAATAACAATCGAAATTAAATATATTACAAAAATATTAAATGGATATATATTAAAATGAATAAATATTAATATAAATATACATATAGAAATTTAAATATGAATCATTTTTTTAATATTCATTTACATATTATATAATAGTTTATTTAACGTCCCCTTATCCATCTCTCTCTCATGTGGTTGGAGTGGGTTGGTTATGTGACCTCAAGCATGTCTCCTCGTATACAAGAGGCTACTAACTAGCAGCGGGGGTGTGATAAGTATAGTGGGGAGACTGTACCCCCTAGTTATAGAGTTACAATACAACAAAAATAAGAAATATAAATAAACGAATAAATATTAGAGTGCGAAAATAATTGAAATGAAACAATACGGTGGAAACTAATAATAAATCTAACCAAATAATCAAATAAATAATAAATTAATAATGTAATGGCCTGATGGAATGTAACTAAATGCCATGCTAGAATTAATACAAGTAAAGGACTAGTAGACTCAAATAAAGACTCAAAAGTCCTCGTTCTCGAACCCCATGTTGATCCCATCTCCAAACTCTAGCCCATACAGTAAGAAAACAATCAACTACAAGGCCTTTCACCCTTGTCCAAACCTACATTCATATAATCTGCTCAGGTACCAAACGGCAGCCTGAATAGGGTGTGAGTATAACTCATTAGGTAGAAACCACCATGTTTAAACATAACCAACCTGATAATAAGTGTATGAAATAATGTAATAAACAAGAGTATTAATTGATTAAAAAATTAAATTAATACCACTTCAACCTGCTTTGACTCCATGTAGGATTATCTCAGAGCATGTCTCACAACCATGCCAAGAAAAACCATATAACCATGGAATAACATAACCTGCCTCGAAACCATTCTGGATTGTCTTTGAGAATATCTTACAACCATGGAAAACATAACCTTATAGCCAAGTTATATAAACATTACACAACTATGGGTAAAACCCTCTATATAAGCATTTAAACAGACAATCAAGGTCAAGGCTGATATATCTGCATTTCAACATCCAATCAGGGATAAGCTTGATTATCATCATTTCAACATCTAGTCAGGGTCAAGCCTAGTATATAACTATTTCATCATGTGTTGGGTCTAAGATTGGTATATAATCATTATAGCATATAAATCACAACACATGTCATAGAAAACCGGATATCACAATATCACATCATAAGGTTCAATGGTTAAATATACAAATTACTTTTTATATTTCAATTTAACATTTAATTTATCAATTGTCCATAACTAATAACATTCCAATTATCTCAATAAATAGGCCAAGCCAAGGTAAATCAATATCAAGCAATGACCCTAAATCTATTTCATGTTAAACACACTTGAAGACATTAAAGAATTCATTTGTAATCAAAATCTCACTCACCCAAATGGTAGCCATAATCCGGTTCAAAATCTAATTGGATCCAAAGGGGGATCTAAAGAATAATAAAATTCATCATTTAATTTATTTTTTGCATGATATGTTAGTGAAATTTCAATATTACACATACTTGATAAAAAATAAAACCATATGGTTAAGGTTTAGACCCCCTACCTTTAACATATGAAGAACACAACACTTCCAATGATAAATTCCCATGAGGAAGAAGGTGCGGATGACCACAAGAAGGATCCTAGATAAAAAAATATCAATATAAAAAACAAAAATGAATACGATTAGGATAGTACACCACAACGGTTAGAGATCAAATGGAGAGAAAGGAAAACCTAACCAAAACCACTTACCATGGATCAGATGCATGATTGGGATGTCTGGAATCAAAAGAGGTTCTACAAAATTGCTTGGAAGGATCCCTAGGGTTGAGAGGAAGAAGTTGCATGTGAGTTGGAACTAAAATCAATCGCATGGAACACTTTAAAACTGCAGGTCAGGGAATTACACAATGTGTAATATAGTTACATGTCATGAAATTCTTTTTAGAGCGATACTCCAAAAAACTCATCACATCATATTATTATTTATTCTGATCAAATATTACATGGTGTATAATATAATTAAATGAAGTGTACTCTATTCATGTCATGAATCAATTCGCGACCTGTAACCATTCACAACATGCATCTGGAAATAATTACATGTTTATTATAGTTACACATTGTGTAACTATTTGCAGATAGTTTTTTAGCCATATTTCCTTATAAAAACCCAAACCCCCTTTAAGGATTCTCAACTTATCAAGTAACCTTAGTAGAACTTAACTAATTTATACTTGGACTCTATTAATTAAAAAAATATACTTCCCTATAATTTAAGTCATTTTTTCCAAAAAAGGCTCGCTATGTGGATACTCTCTTATTTTCTCAAGTTTCCTCACAACCCAAGACTGCATTTATTTAAACACACAGACAAAAATGTTGAAAACACAACCACTAAGGTTTAAAGATGAGGAAAAACTCAATTGAAATAAGTTTAATGAAAAACTCAAAGAGAGACATACCTAGAAAAATATGAGATATTAAAACCTCCCCACCATATAATAGCTCATCCCTGATCATCTCCAAGCATCACTATGTGGTATTGGTGAACAAGTATGGACACTGTTCTCACATATCATACTCTCCTCCCATGTCTCCTTCTAAACTCATCCATGCTTCCAATTGATGTGCCTTCTTTTTGTATACATTTTATAACATTTTATTGAGTATAAGAACATGTTTTCAATGGATATACATTGTTTTATGGATAAAATTATTTATTTCGGTGTTCATGATGATTTTCATATGTTTTCCAGCTAAAATACCAAATTGGGAGTGATCAGAATGAATGTGAAGATATACACAGTGTGTACTTTATAAACACATGTTGTGTACCTTTACCCCGACACATTTCATCCAGATTGAGTATACGCTCATGTAGCTACCCAGCTCTTACACAGCATGTAAAACATGACTACATGTTGTGTACATCCTTCTAGATGCAGTTGGTGGCTGAATTTGAAACTATAATCCATGTGGGGTGGTACCACACACCGTGTACCCCACCAACTGATCGTCGATGCATGGAAATTATAAGGGGAAGATCAATGGATCACCTACCGGTAGAGAAAAAAAATAAAATACAGTTTAATTGAAAGCACGTCATATATTTTAGGGTACATTTAGTGTCGTCTTAATTTCTATAAATAAGAGGGAAGCCCTCCATGTTCGTGGTTGGGCATTCATGAGGTTCTTCTACTCTATCGTTCAACCTCCATCAGATCCAAATTTGAGTTTTCTTTTTTTGTTTCTAATTATGTTTAGTATAATTCTCTCCTTCCCTATCTCCCTATCATATCCATGGTAGGGATTGAGTTTTGGCTTAATCTTCACACTGTGACCATGGTTATAAGAGGCTAGTTCCCTCGTTTTGGGGTTGTAATAAGATTCTGGATTGTTGTGATTTAAATTCTGAAGTGTCAATTTTATTGAAAATTCTATTTTATAGTTCCTTTATTGATTCACTTTCATATTTATTATTGGTTTTTTTTCAAATCAATAACAACACCAATAGTGAAAACTAAAGGAGTTACAATGGTTGAATCCATGACCATTGGGTGAGCCCATTGCCGCTTGATTTAGGGGTAATGTATTAATGTGTTTTTGAACATTTATTATTTCATTCATGTCCCCTTCACTATTTTGATTTGGATAATCGACTAAGACTTGATAGCTTGCACTGATCCCATTGCTTCTCCATTTTCCCTATGGGATCGACCCTGACCAAAAGGGAGAAAATAAACAAATTCTTAAAATTTGACCGCACCTTTATATGGGTCTGGTACCACCAATGCACTCAAACAAAAGGAATTTTCCTACCCTAGAGATACTTCTCACTACATTCTACAATATTTATCGGATGCTCCTAAAAGGGTGCATTAGCACTAAGCTCGATGTATGCTATGTCTATCATGTGATATGGATCTGAATAATATCTTTGAAGTTGAAACATGTGAAACACATCGTGCATGGAACTGTAGTGTTATGAAAGGGATAAAAGGTATTCCACTGGACCAACCCTATCCACTATCTCAAACGTCCTGACAAACCAAGACGCTAGATTTCCCTGTTTCCTAAAATGGTGTTTCCCCAATCTAGACAACACCTAATGGAAAACATGATGACTAACCTCAAACTCCAGAGGTCCTGTCTAATGGTCAACATATGATTTATGCCTACTCTATGTGGTCACCAACCACTATCTGATCAATTGAACCTGCTCATACGTCTCCTGTAAGAGACTAGGCCCAAAAAGAACCGACTCACCTCCCTCCAACCAACAAAGAGTTTAACAACATGATATTCCATACAAATCCTCAAAAGGTTCTATATATATTGATGCCTAGATACTTTAATTATATGAAAATTCAACGATTTCCATATGTTTCTCCCATGAACCACCAAAATCCAGAACACAGACCCATAAAAAATCTTCCAGAACCTGAATAGTCCATTCAGATTGACCATGAATCTGAGGATGATAGGTCATACTCAAAAAAACCTACGATCATAGAGCCTTCTAAAGATCTTGTTAGAACCATGATGTGAAATTAATATCTCTTCCTAAAACGATACTCCTCAGAAGACAATGTAGCTAAACTACCTAGTGCACATAAAGTGTAACATCCCAGTATTTTTAAAAAAATATTGAAATGAATGAAACTTTGTTTTAAGTTGATATTTATAACTATCCTTTAGACATAATTTTTTCCACTTCTATGTTTTGAATTTCAAGAAACTGTCATCTACAATTATGTTCAGTATGTTATTTGGAGTCTATTGGAACCAACTTATTTTTTTGGTGAATAGTGACATACCCTTATGAATAGTAATATGAATAGTAATATGACCCTAATGAATAGTAAATTGTATTATTATTGTATTTTTATTAAGGATTTAAGATAATAGCATCTAGGTTAATTTTTCATTGTGATAAAGAAGTAGTTACCGAATTAGAATTGTTAATTTTTGAATTAAGAATGATTTTATTTAAAAATTAAATTAAAAATATTTAAAAAAAAATTTTCAAAAAATGGATTTCATTTTTTAAATCTACACATCAATAAATGGTTAGGGAGAATTTTGGGAATTTTTCTGAAATAATTGATTTTTCAGTGAATAGTAAAAAATACAGTTTTTAGTTTCGGTGTGTTAATGACATCATTAATGATGTCATAATGATGTCATAAATCTGGTAGAATTGTGTATAGTTAAATAATATGTGATGTTTCCCAAGTGTCTTATACCATGGGCAAATACCATGGGAAAGCCCATGGTTTTGTAAATACCACTCATGAGGTGTCCCTTGAAAATTATTAAAATAATCCCTCACTTTTCCTATAAATTCCAACTCATTCCTTCATTAAATTCATTCCAAATTCCTCCTAAACTAAGATCTGGCCTCCTTACCTTCATAGTAGTCCTCCCAAGGTTTCATCAAGCCCCCAAGGTCCAAACCTTCATGTTCTAACAGTTACTCTACAAGGTAAGAAAATTCTCAATTTCTTTCTTTTTCCTTTCAAGTTCTATTTTATGTGGTATAAATTTCAATTTTACATACCATGTTCTTATTTAATTCTTATTCTTGATCTAATATATATTATTATTAATTTCTGTATGGGTGACCCTTGTCCCCTCTATTTTTAATATTTTCTAAAACCATGTTGTGTAGTCGTTAGGCTGCCGAATTTTTGTAAGGGATTTCTCAATTATTTTTTTATTTTGAGTTACTTTATGATTATTTCTTCATATCTTATTACCCAAGTGGCATGAAATATCCAGAATCATGTATATTATATATGTTCTCGTGTTCATGGAAAATTTGTCATCATTATTCTTCTCATCTCCCACTTATTTAAGGAATAAAAACATTGTCCATTATGTGTCGAATTACCGACATCGTGGACGATGTGATTTAAATTTCTATTAATTATTTCAAGTATGGTCATGAAACCATTTTTATGGTTTAAATATGTTATAATATATGTATTATGTCTCATAAATGGTTCTGTAATTATTTTTTACACATGGTTTTAATTTATAAAACAAAATGAGGTCGTTATTATCAAAGAACCGCTAAAATAATCTAAACAAACATCATTAATGTTTTAACTTATGAATCATCCTAATATTAAACATCAAAATGATAAATGGTATAAATTATGATACTGGAAATATGTAAATACCTTTCCATTACAATTCTGGAGTTCCACTTCCAAACGACAAGAACGTCCACCATAAACCAATCATAGAAATCATGTAAAGAACTCACCAAAAAATGATGCAAGGAGAAAAATACTAACAATTAAAGGGGTGAAATGATGTTATTAAATGATAATATAAGATGTTATAAACATGAAAATATTTCTTTAAACTAATAATAACACTCTTTTAACCATTATAAAAGAATTTTAAACAAGTTGGAAGTAAGAAAAACCCGAGATCAGAGAATTCTTAACCCGATTTCCATTCTTTGGGTTAACCTTCTACTTAATTATTTATGTGCTATTTAAATTGTTTTTGTGATGGTTTCTGTTTATATTATGTTTTATTATGTTTATTTACAGTATATATACATATTAAATTCACTCTATTAAGTCTCACTTCAATTATATGATGTTTGTAAGGGAATTCTTAACCTGATTTTCATTCTTTGGGTTAACCTTCTACTTCATTATTTATGTGTTATTTAAATTGTTTGTGTGATGGGTTATATTTATATTATGTTTTATTATGTTTATTTTTAGTATATATACATAATCCATCCACTATATTAATACTCTCTTCAATTGTATGTAATTTATAAGTGGCTTTCCTTTTTAAAAACCTCTTAAAATTCGGTTTTATGAAATTCCAAAGCAATGTTTTTATGGAATTATTCATGTTGTATTATTATGTTTTGGTTCTTGGGAATTATTTATGATGAAGGGTGGGACCTATATCTCCCTCCAATGCATTGGGTATGAGTAAGTTGGAGGCCGGCCATATGGTTACTCCAAGTGTAACTGCGATGGTTACACAAAGTAAGGTAGCTGTGAGGGTTACAAATTATAAGGTAGCCAAGAATGGTTACAAGATTATGTAAGTAATGCCCCAAGATACCTTTATGATTATATTTATGTTCTAATATTTTGTGTGTATGTTTTTTTAAATCTCATGTTTTACAAAGTAAGTATATATGGGTGACAAGCATGTCTTTTGAAAGTGATTTCATATGTTACAAGTGTTCTTGGATTAATGTGTTTTTTTATATCCCTTACTGATCTTTTTGTGCTCATCCCAAGTTTTTAAATGATTTTCATAGGTTATAAGGATTTTTAATAAAATGAAGGAATCCAAGTTAAAATTTTTAAGATCTATCAAATAAATCATGTTTTATTTGGAAAGTTTTAAATTTTGGAAGGAATAAGTACTGTCTTTATGGTATCCACTCTGTAATAATGTGTAATGTTATGAATCTATTGTCCTAATTCTCTAAATCTATAAACTTGAAAATATCCTCAATGTAAAAGGAAGGTTTTTATTAACTAAATTCAAGATTATGTATGTAATAAGGCCAGGTCCTTATAGTTGGTATCAGAGGAAAAGTTTAGACAAATTTAGGGATTATAAGTTTTTGTTAAACATCTGGTTAGTCTGTATGTCTATTATTTAGGTTAAATCCTTGTTTTATAACTTTTAAGATTAAGAAAATTCAGTTACAAATGTAATGAGGAGGATCTCAAATGAAATTCATATCTCTTCCTGATGACTTGCTTATAATAATTATTGCAAAGTCATATCCAGACGACGTTGAAACATTTTCTAACATACAACTCACTTGCAAGCAATTGTTTGAGATATCAAACACCTCCACTATACCTCGATACCATCATGGATCATGGGTTGTATTTAATTAAATCTTATTTTCTCAATATTCTCATATTTTAAAGAAATGTAAATATTATCAAGGAATTTTCAAATATTTTACTTTATCAAGAGATTTTGAAGCATATTGTGATTTTGAAAGAGGTGTTGAAGAAGGAGACCCTTGCGCAACCTATTTATATTTTCTTTTACAATATACTCTTTAAAAACATACTTATGGTATTTTAAAAGGACCATTTATTGAAAGTTTCAACTCAAACTTGGTCCGACTATTTTATAAAAATCAAGTTTTATCAGATATTTTGAAATTATATGTCATACATGATTATTTTCCAAAAGTATTTTTCTGTGACCACCCATATGACCCAAGTTGTACAAGGTGTATTTGGATAAAGGAAGAAAAATGATTTTGAAGGATCTCTAAATAATTTTTGTAATGCATGTACCTTTTATTTACATGAGAAAGATGATGATGAGACCAGGTGGACACCATGATCAAGGTACCCTCACTTGTTTAATAAGTAAATAAAATTGTGAGGACGTAATTTCCGAAAGGTGGGGATAATGTACCATCCCATTTTTTTTAAAAAAAATTGAAATTAATGAAACTTTGTTTGAAGTTGATATTTATAACTATCCTTTAGACATAATTTTTTCCACTTCTATGTTTTGAATTTCAAGAAACAGTCATCTACAATTGTGTTGAGTATGTTATTTGGAGTCTATTGGAACCAACTTGTTTTTTTGGTGAATAGTATCATACCGTTACGAATAGTAATATGAATAGTAATATGATCCTAATGAATAGTAAATTTTATTATTATTTTATTTTCTTAAGGATTTAAGATAATAGCATTTAGGTTAATTTTTCATTGTGATATAGAAGTAGTTACAGAATTAGAATTGTTAATTTTTGAATTAAGTATGCTTTTATTTAAAAATTAAATTAAAAATATTTAAAAAATTATTTTCAAAAAATTTATTTAATTTTTGAAATCTACACTTCGATAAATGGTTAGGGTGAATTTTGGGAATTTTTATGAAACAATTGATTTTTCAGTGAATAGTAAAAAATACAGTTTTTAGTTTCGGTGTGTTAATGAGATCATTATTGATGTAATAATGATTTCATAAATCTGGTAGACTTGTGTATAGTTAAATAAGATGTGAGGTGTCATAGGTGGCTTATACCATGGGAAAATACCATGGGCAAGCCCATGGTTTTGCAAATACCACTCATGAGGTGTCCCTTGAAAATTATTAAAACAATCCCTCACTTTTCCTATAAATACCAACCCATTCCTTCATTAAATTCATTCCAAATTCCTCCTTAACAAAGATCTGGCCTACTTACCTTAATATTAGTCCTCCAAAGGTTTCCTCAATCCCCCAAGGTCCCAACCTTCAAGTTCTAAGGGTTACTCTACAAGGTAAGAAAATTCTCAATTTCTTTCTTTTTCCTTTCGAGTTCTCTTTTATGTGGTATAACTTTCAATTTTCCATACCATGTTCTTATTTACTTATTATTCTTGATCTAATATATATTATGATTCATTTATGGATGGGTTACCCTTGTCCCCTCTATTTTTAATATTTTCTAAAACCATGTTGTGTAGCTGTTAGGCTGCCGAATTTTTGTAAGGGATTTCTCAATTATTATTTTTATTTTGAGTTCCTTTATGATTCTTTCTTCATATATTCTTACCCAAGTGGAATGAAATCTCAAGAATCATGTATATTCTGGATTTTATAATTTTCATGTAAAATTCTTTATCATTATTCTTCTCCTCTCCCACTTATTTAAGGAATAAAAACATTGTCCATTATGTGTCGAATTACCGACATCATGGACGATGTGATTTCAATTTCCATTAATTCTTTAAAGTATGGTCATGAAACCATTTTTATGGTTGAACAAGGTTATAATATATGTATTATGTCTCATAAATGGTTCTGTAATTATTTTTTACACATGGTTTTAATTTATAAAACAAAATGAGGTCATTATTATCAAAGAACCACTAAAATAATCTAAACGAACATCATTAATGTTTTAACTTATGAATTATCCTCATATTAAACATCAAAATGATAAATGGTATAAATTATGGTACTGAAAATATGTAAATAACTTTCCATTCCAATTCGGTAGTTTCACTTCCAAACGAAAAGAACGTCCACCATGAACCAATCATAGAAATCATGTAAAGAACTCACCAAAAAACGGTGCAAGGAGCAAAATACTAACAATTAAAGGGGTGAAATGATGTTATTAACTGATAATATAAGATGTTATAAACATGAAAATATTTCTTTAAACTACTAATAACACTCTTTTAACCATTATACAGGAATTTTAAATAAGTTGGAAGTAAGACAAACCCGAGATAAGGGAATTATTAACCCAATTTCCATTCTTTGGGTTAACCTTCTACATCATTATTTATGTGCTATTTAAATTGTTTGTGTGATGGTTTCTGTTTATATTATGTTTTATTATGTGTATTTACAGTATATATATATATATATATATATATATATTAAATTCACTATATTAAGTCTCACTTCAATTATATGCTGTTTGTAAGGGAATTCTTAACCCGATTTTCATTCTTTGGGTTAACCTTCTACTTCATTATTTATGTGCTATTTAAATTGTTTGTGTGATGGGTTATATTTATATTATGTTTTATTATGTTTATTTACAGTATATATACATAATCCATCCACTTTATTAAGTCTCTCTTCAATTGTATGTAATTTATAATTGGATTTCCTTTTTAAAAACCTCTTTTAAAATTCGGTTTTACGAAATTCCAAAGTAATGTTTTTATGGAATTATTCATGGTGTGTGATTATGTTTTGGTTCTTGGGAATTATTTATTATGAATTGTGGGACCTATATCTACCTCCAATTCATTGTGTATGAGTAATTTGAAGGTCAGCTGTATGGTTACTCCAAGTGTAACTGCGATGATTACACAAAGTAAGGTAGCCGTGAGGGTTACAAATTATAAGGTAGTCAAGAATGGTTACAAGATTATGTAAGTAATTCCCCAAGATAACTTTATGATTATATTTATGTTATAATGTTTTGTGTGTGTTTTTTTTAAATATCATGTTTTACAAAGTAAGTATATATGGGTGACAAGCATGTCTTTTGAAAGTGATTTCATATGTTACAAGTATTCTTGGACTAATGTATTTTTTTTATATCCCTTACTGAGCTTTTTGTGCTCATCCCAAGTTTTTAAATGATTTTTATAGGTTATAAGGATGTTTAAGAAAGTTAAGGAATCCAAGTTAAATGTTTTAAGATCTATCAAATAAATCATGTTTTATTTGGAAAGTTTTAAATTTTGGAAGGAATGAGTACTGTTTTTATGGTATCCACTCTGTAATAATGTGTAATGTTATGAATGTATTGTCCTAATTCTCTAAAGGTCTAAACTTGAAAAGATCCTCAATGTAAAAGTAAGTTTTTCTTAACAAAATTCAAGATTATGTATGTAATAAGGTCGGGTCCTTATATAAAGACTACCCAGATCATCAACTGTGAAGATCTCCCTGATAGGAAAGAAGTGGGATACCTTTGTCAGTCAATCCACAATCACTCATACAACATCATTATTATGGGTTGTCCTGGGAAATCATTTCAAAAAATCCATTGCGACATCATCCAATTTGCACTCTAGAATGGGTAAAGGCTACAAAGTCCCAGTTGGCCTCTAATGTTCGACTTTCACCTGCTGACAAGTTGAACATATTTCCAAAAATCTTGTTACCTCCTTCATTCTTAACCACTGGTACTATCTATGAAGATTATAATACATATTTTTCAAACCTGGATGCACCACCCATCTAGAAGCATGAAACTCTTTCATTATTTCTTCACACAAGCCTTTTAGAACCTATACTCGGCCATGGAAAAGAAGAGAATTTCTATTGAATGGAGACCATCTTGATGGTGTCTCCCCACCATATAAGTTGTCTCTTAGTACTAATCCCTCTGGATGAAATAACTTCTCAGTCTTAATCCAATATAAAATTATATGTATAACAGATGTGGAAGACAGATCTACTCATCCTTATAACTCTTAAACATCTATATTCATGTCCGCAAAGAGGTCCATTACCCACCTCTCATCACAAGACTCTTGTACTTCCTCTGCCTGCTTATTTCAGCTCAATCCATTAGCAATGATGTTGCCATTTCTTGATGTATAATCCAACTCAAAGTCAAAATATTGCAGATACTCGACCCACCTCCTATGTCGGAGGTTCATATCCCACTAATAAAATATGTACCTGAGGCTCTTGTGATCCATTTATACTAAAAACCTCTCACCCATGAGATAATGCCTACAGAATCTCAAGGAATGTACCATTGCTAATAACTCTATATAATGAGTAGGGTAATTCCTCTCATTAAATCTCAGCTTTCTAGATCTATAAGAAACCACTTGATCCCCCTTCATCAGAACTGCTCTGAGCCCAACCCCGAATGCGTCACAGGATACAGTATAAGATTTACCCGAAAAAGGTAAAGTGAGGATAGGTGTTGAGGTCAACCTGCCTTTTAGCTCCTAAAAAGATCTCTCACAAGCATATATTTGAAAAAAAATCACCCCTTTCTTGTTCGTCCCTAACATTGGTGCTGTAAAATGGTAGAAGTACTATATAAAGCACCGATAATAGCTTGATAAACCCAGAAAGATCTAAATTTAAACTGAATTCTTAGGCTGGTCCCAAGATACAATGACTATAACCTTCTCTAAATCCATTAAAACTACTACCACTGAGATTATATAGCCCAATAAGTGCACTTTATCAATCTAGAAACTATATTGGTTAACTTAGTGTATAGTCGATGCTCTCATAATGTACTCAGGATGATGTCAAGATGTTTGGCATGATCATCTTCTGAATGGGAGTAAACTAAGATATCATCAAAAAAACACCACAAATAGATTCATAAAAGGATGAAATGTATAATTCATCAAGGTCATGATTACCATTAGTGAATTAGTCAAACCAAAATACATAAATACAAACTCATACAAGCCATACCTGCTCCCAAAAGCAGCCTGAGGTATGTATAGTGGTCTCACCCTCAAATGATCGTATCTAGATCTCAGTTCAATCTTAGAGATGATCTTGAAACCTCTAAAATTATCAAATAGATCATCAATGAGTGGAAGAGGATATCAATTCTTGACCGTCAGCTGGTTCAATCTCTGATAATTCACACACAAGTGTAAATTCCCATCAGCATTCTTGGCGAAGAGAACTGAAGAATGCTAAGGAGATGTACTTGGTTGTATGAAACCTTTAGATTCAAGATCTTCCAAATAAAATTTCAACTCTTGAAGCTCCACTAGTTCCATTCTATAAGGTGAGATATAAATTGGTTCTACTCTAGACACCAACTCGATCTCTCGCTTGGGCGGTAAGCCTTAGCACTTATCAATAAATACATCCTAAAAACAATCTACCACTAGAGGAAAATAATCCTATTATATTCTAAAATCACATAGATAAAGAAAAGATATCTTAGCCACGAGACAACCCAATCTGCACTAAATTTCTCATGCACGACTAGCCCGAAGATCTCACTCACCCAGGTGAAAATAGTTGTCTCCTTCTAGAGATTGAAAGGAAACTCTCCTCTGGAAACTGTTGATATGATTCTGGTATAGAACTAACCAATCCATACCAAGAATCAAGTTGAAACCTGTCATTTATAGTAGGAACGGTTCCCAAAAGAAACGGTAACCACCAATCTATAGAGAACACATCTTGAAACATTTGATATTCTCTTATTATACTCACAATAGTGTGTTGATGGTCAAAAAAGCATCCAATATTTCCAAATCCAATCCTAAACCATTTAAAAAAAGAGCAGATAAAAAAGGAATGCTATGATCTTGTATCAAACAAAACATAGGAAAGCGTAGATGATATAAGAATTGTACATCTGATAATAGACAGTCCTACATCCACAATAGTCAGAGTAGTCTATATAACGTGCAGCTGACCAGCCCCTTTGCCCTAGGCTCCAGCCTGACTCCCCTGAGCTATATCCTCTACATGGTATTGTCATTCATACACTGGGGTAACACATCCCTTGCCTCGGCCCAAACATCCTGTGGAACTCCAGCTACCTATCTGTAGAGGATTAGTTGAGTCCTTCTCAGACTCTTGTACTTGTCTTGTTCCCATGACACTTCTCTGCTGTTGTATACACCTAAAAAACCTATATAGGTGGCCCAATATTCTGTAATCATGAAACTCCAAAGCATGATATAGACACTGAGTCGTTTGTGGGCCATCTTGTCACACTGATAGCACTGTAATGGAACATGATCCTGAGACAGATGCACACTACCCTGAATTCTTTTCCCACTATTTCCTTAGTGAAAACTATCATAACGATGCTTATTTTCACTAGAATAAGAGTTCATAGTTTTACATGGTAAAACTGTCTGGCCACTTCTCGGGGCCTCTCTCAGATTCCCTTCCTAATTACCACCTGGTCTATTACATATGATAAACTGCTTAGAAGAAATAAGTTCACCTATGTCCTGATCTTATAGCGAAGGCCATCATGAAAATGTATCATGCTGGAGATCTCATCAGCTTCCAAATATGATACAAAGCACTACAGGTCGGTGAAACACTCATATTAGTCCATCACTAAGATTCCCTCATGTGCTAGGTTCATGAACTCGTGATCTTTATCATCCCTCAACGTCTTGGGATAGAAGTGGCTCAGGAACTTCATCTCGAAGCCCTTCCAGGATAACTCTTCTCGATTCCCTGCCTACTCCAAAATATCCCACAAATTCTTGGCTATTCCATGAATCATATTTGTAGAAAGATTCACCCTCCTATATACAGGTATCTCAAGATGCTTAAAGATCATCTGGAATGACTCAATCTAGAACTTGGTTGCCTGGGGGCCTCCCTCACTAATGAATGTTGGCAAATGCTGTAGATTAAACTCTCTCGTCAGCTCATACATCGAAGACATGATGAAAATAGTCTCTCATTCCATGGATATCATGACCCTTAGGAAGATTTCATGAAGAAGAACAACCATCTGATCCCCAGGAACTATAGGAAGTTCCAGCCCAGCTACGTTAGGAGCGTGTTGATCTCTAATATCCTAACGCTTAACTCAAAGAAGACGATGAGAAATTTTATCTACAAGACAAACACACACCTTAGAACATTGGTTATAACAAATTCAATCTCAATAGGTGAAAAAAATAGAGAACCACTGATCTTGGTCTGTCTCTATAAACATAGCTTACAAGTGTTTTAACATTACATAATAGTTTATTTATTTTATTTCTTAGGTATAATGGGTATCTTATATCACAGTTCAAAAGGAAAGTATATATCACATGAAATAAATGTCCCTATAATGAATAATTCATGTCAGTATATGTGTGTGTGTGTGTGTGTGTTCCTATTATGATGCATGCATACTCATCCCACGTCATACCCGACCATGAGTATAAATATCAAGAAACAATAATATCATAACATGATAACATCACAAAACATGTGAATCACCCAAGGTGAAATAACATCAAATGTAACAAGAGGACATTATGAACAACAATCCCATCCCTGGGCACTTAGATTTTCCATTGTACATGGGTTAGCTACTCCCATGAACAAGCTCATTATCAAGTCCCGACACATCCTAGTCTCCTTTATACCTTTCACAAATAGTAAATAAACAGAAAAGAAACCCAGTGTCCTCTAATACCACTTTGTAACAACCCTTGATCTATCACTCTCTCACATGGACAGAGCAGGTTGATTACGAGACCTCAAGCGTGCCTCCCCAAATAGTATAGGATGCCGACTAGTAGTGGGGGTGTGATAAGTATAGCGGGGAGACTATACCCCTGGTTACAGAGTTACAACACAACATAAATAAGAAATATAAAAAAATGAATAAATACCAGAGTGTATAAATAATGGAAAAGAAGTAATACAGCAGAATCCAACAATAAAACCAACTAAATAATCCAATAAATAATAAAAGAATAATGTAATGACATGCTTGAATTTAACTAAATGTCATGATAAAAGTAATACAAGTAAAATACTAGAAAACTAAAATAAAGACTCAAAAGTCCCCAGTCCTGAACCCCATGTCAGTCCCATCTCCAAACATCAACTCATCCAAGAAGAAAACAATCAACTACAAGGCCTTTTTCCCTTTTCCAAACCTGCATCCACATAATATGTTCGGTTACCAAACGGCAGCCCGAATAGGGTGTGAGTATAACTCAGTAGGTCAACACCACCGTGTCTAAATATAACCAACCAAATAATAAGTGTATGAAATAATTCAATAATTAAGTTTATTAGTTAATTAATCAATTAAATTAATACAATTCAACCTGAATCGGCTCCATTTCAGAATATCTCAGACCATGTCTCACAACCATGATAACCAGAACCATATAACCAAGGAATAACATAACTTACCTTGGCGTCATGTTGGAATGTCTCTAAACATGTCTTATTCCATGCCAACCATAACATTATAACCAAGGTATATAAATATTACACAAATATGGGTCAAACCCGCTATATAAGAATTTCTACAAACAATCAGGGTCAATCCTGGTATATCAACATTTCAACATCCAATCAGGGCCCAGCTTGGTATATCAACATTTCAACATCCAATCAGGGTTAGGCTCGGTATATCAACATTTCAGCATGTATCTGGTCCAAGCCCGGTATATAAGTATTACATCATAGAAATCAAAACACATGTCATACCAACAAAGATATCACAATATCACATCATAAGGTTCAATGGTTGATTATAAAAATTACTATTTATCTTTAAATATCACATTTCATTTAAAAATTAGTAATAACCAATAACATGCCAATTATCTCAATAAAAAAGCAAATCCATGGTGAATCTATATCAAGCAATCTCCCCAAATTCATGTCATGCTAAATATGATTTAATCCATTAAAGAATTCAATTATAATAAAAAGCTTTCTCACTCGAACGATAACCACAAGCCAAGTCAAAATCCAATTGGATTCACAGGGACTCAAAAAAATAATCCAATTCATCATTTAATTTATTTGGTGCATGATATGTTGGTGCAATTTAAATATTGCACATACTTGATAAAAAACCAAATCACATGGTTAAGGTTTAGACCCCCTACCTTTAATAGGTGAAGAACGCAATGCTTCCAACAGTAAACACCCATGAGAAAGAAGGTGTGGATGACCACAAGAAGGATCCTATATCAAAACTAATCAATATCAAAACAAAAATGCACACAGTCAATAGATTACACCGCAAATAGTTGGATATCAAAGGGAGAGAAGGGAAAATCTAACCAAAACCACTTACCAGGGATCATATGCATGATTGAGATGTTTGGAATCGAGAGAGGTGCTCCAAAATCACCTGGAATGAGCCCTAGGGTCGACAGGAAAAAGTTTCATGTGAGTTGGAAATAAAATATACCACATGGTGCACTTTAAAACTATAGGTTAGGGAATTACACAGTGTATAATAAAGTTACACATCGTGAAATTCTTTTTGGAGGGATACACCGAAAAACCTATTGCCTCAGATTATTATTTATTTTGATCGAATATTACACGATGTGTAATATAATTACATGATGTGTACTCTCTTCATGTTGTGAATCAATTCATGACCTGTAACCATTCATGACATGTGTTTGGAAATAATTACACGTTGTGTAACTGTTCTGCAAACAATTTTTCATCCCTATTTCCTTATAAAAACTCGACCCCCCCCCCTTTAGGCTTCTTAACTTACCAAGAAATTTGTGTAACACTTAACTCATTTATACCTAGAATCCATTAACTCAATAAACATACATCCTCAAACTATAATTCATTTTTCCAAACCAAGGCACTCCATGTGGATCCTCTCTATTTTTCTCAAGTTTCCTCACAACCTAAGACTACATTTATTCAAGCACACAGACAACCACAGCAAAAACACAACCACCAAGGTTTAAAGATGAGGTAAAACTCAACCAAAAGAAGTTTAATGAAAAAATCAGAGAGAGATGTAAATGAAAAAAGGTGGGATCTTACAATGCTACCAGAAAAATAGGTTTTCACAGTGCCAACATTTAATAGCGCTAAAAAGGGACCCCATTTATTAGTGCTTTTTTAGCACTGAAAAATGGACCCCCATTATCAATGATTTTTTTAGTAACGATGATAAATGGTATATTTATAAAAATCATTAAAAATAACATATGAATATATAAATATATAAATATTTTTTATTGATATAAATATAATATATATATATTTAAATATGTTTTAGATAAGTATAAATAGACATTTACACTTAAATATATAAGATATTTAGTGAAAATGACTAATAAAATATTTAAAAAAATAGTATTAATTATTAATTTTCTAATTACTATCGATTAATAACCATTTAATAACAATTTTAAGACACAAAAAAATTAAAAAAATAATAAAAAATCTAAAATAAGTTGAAAACTTAACTCAAATTTCAAACTACCATAACTTTTGATTCGGGTGTCCATTTGAACTTTATCACATATCAAATCGAATCCTACGACAAGATCTATGCACTAATAATAGAGGGAAACCCTTTATCACATTTTTTTAGGCCAAAAAAGGCCCATAAGGCCTCCAAAACTAAGTTTTTAGTCGGGATACTCAGTTTTTTTAACATTTGATGGGATTTCAGGCTCGTTTAAAGGGGTATTTTTGCCCCTTTTCAATGGGGACTGAATTTATTCCTTGGAATTACATTAATATTGATATTATGGATTTGAAATTTTATCATTTTTCATAATGTACTATTATTTATAATCAAATATATAACAATATATACATATTTTTAATATATTCCCACATAAAAATTTAATTTTATAAATAAATAATTAAACATATTTACATATAAAATACATTTCTGAATATACAAGCCTTATATAAATAAAAAAATAATATCCATATTATTTAAAATAAAAATATATGAATATTTATATACCTATACAATTATTGTATATATAATTTATATATATATATATATTTGTGTGTGTATTGAAAAATATATATATTTATCTATATATTCTAATATATGTATATAAATATTAATATATAATATATGTAAATAAATATAAACATGTATAATTATATTTATAGATGCACAGAGATATATAAATATGTGTGTGTGTGTGTGTTTATAAACGCACGCACAAAATATGGGTTTTTTTATATATGGGTTATTTTATGGAAAAGGGATAGGGTAAGAAATATTTTTAAAAATGGGTCCCAAGATTCATGAACCTCATTCACAGATCTTTGGCATGGAAAGATGCGTGAACGAGGTTCACGCATCCTTCACAAATGTGATAAAAGATGCGTAAACCCTATTCATGCATCTTGGTGCGGCAAAGATGCGTGAACGGGGTTCACACATCCTTTGAAGATGGGATGAAGGATGCGTGAACTCCGTTCAAACATCTCACTGAGATAATCTATAAAAGGGGTCTCCCCCCCAATTCATTTTTCTCCTTTGTATTTTGTTGCGAAGCCCTGTAGAATTTCTTTCTCAACAAAGTTTTGCTTCTTTTAAGAAGGTAAAATTCCTATTTAAATTTTTAATTGTTTAATTGTGTTTATTTATTTCATTTGTATGATTTATTTATTTTATTTGTGTGTATGGTTTATTTATTTCATATATATTGATGTGTAAATTAGTGTCTTTTTTATGATTTAATTTTTGAATGATGTGTATGTTGTATGAATTCGTATTGAATGTTTAAGAAAATTAATTACGCTATGTCTAAAATGTTGTATGAATTCATATTGAATGTTTATGAAAATTAAATATGTTATAAAATATGTTATTTTGAAATTAATATTAATTTAAATTATAATATTTTATTCACTAGTTATATAATCTATGAATAATATATTAGTTATGTGTATCATATATAAATTTATTAAAAAATATATAGAAAACTCTTTTTGTTAATGGTATAAAAACAGTTTTGTATAAATAATAATTTTAAATTATATTAGTTATAATTAAATTTATTAAATATAAAATAGATGTAGATATTTAATATGTATTTCATATAGTAATGGATATAATAAGTATATCCAAAAACATGGTAAGTTGTGTGATGACTGATCTTGAGATGACCGACCAATGCATAATTGAAATTGCATGTCTTATTTTGTGAATGTGGTTATTTAATTTTTAATAATTGTATTTATTTTTCCATATTGATGACCTACGAGTCATATCTAACTAATTATGTAAGGACTTGCATGTTCACTTAAAAAAAGTTATGTATCTCATACCCCTAGATCCCCTCACATGCATGTGAGTAAATTTATAATTAAAAGGCAATCAACAAGAGGTGTCCTCGAAGAGGCGTCCCTAAAGAGGTGTCCCTAAAGAGGCATTCGAGAACAAGCATTCAACAGGAGGCATTGCTGTTTGAAAGGAGACTGATGGTTGCTGAAATATTTGATAATAGAGACTCCATGAGTCTACCCATAGGTTTTGGTTAGTTTATCAAATAATGATAAACTAATCGTAAGTCTCAATATCAAGTCATGATTATTTATTCATAAGTAATTAAAATATATAACATTATATTAAATATGATTTGGTAATAATACCACCATCATTATACCTCAATAGTGATAAATCAATACATAAAAAAGTCTCCAGATAAAGTCAATTATTCAAAACCAATTTAAATAATGTAAAATATTGATGTAGTATATAATATTTTATTAATTATTTTTTATAGATAATAATGTCTGTGAAAATATACTGCAACAGTGAGACCATTTATACAGAGCATGGATTCAGCTATAGTGTGCCACCTATTAGAGTGGTAAATCTTCATGGTTGTATGACATTAGATGCAGTTTGTAATAGGATTCATAATTGGTTAAAACTGAGGGTTGATCAATCCATTTCTTCAATAACATATCGACATCTAAAACATCTTGAACGTTTTTGGAACACTGAGTACCTTTTGGTCAATGATGATGATTGGATGGATGCATCTTCCTTATTTAGACAATAGTGTGCTAATGGGTTGATGGAGTTGTTGTGGTGATTTATGATATAGATGTGGTGAAACCGACTACTATAGAACCATGTTTTGTGAGCTCTATAGAAGTTGGTCCTTCACATCAGTCTTTTTCATTGCCTCCTTCTCATATGACTCCAATAATTGAAGCAAATTATGAAGAAGATGATCAAAATTTGGAAGGAAATGTAGATGACATCTCTTTGTGTGCTGATATAGTAAATGAAAGTTTATCTGAGGAAGAAGAATCTAGAGAGCCATCAGGAGATGATGTGGGTGAGGGTGATGTGGGGAATGAACCTTATGAGGTTCCTTTGAGAGATGTGGGTGAGGGTGATGTTGGGAATGAACCTTCTGAGGTTCCTTTGAGAGACAGGCATCCACGACATCCACTGGTTAGTGGTAATCATCCTTCAGTATTGATTTCATTAGTTGAAAGAATGTCTCATGAACAACATTTTTATTGGGATGTCATTACACCAACTTCTGAATTCCTTGGAATTATAGGGAATAGGTCTGCATCAAATGATAACACCATCTGTGTCGGGCAGGAGTTTGAAAGTAAATTGGCCATGAAAAATGTGATAAAGAAATACCACATTGAGTGACATTTCACATTTGTGATTGATGAGTCAAATAAGACAAAATATCTCATTTATTGTGAAAAAAATGGGCTAGAATGTAAATTTCAATTAAGGGCAATATTTGATAAAAAAAATCATGTTAGAGGATGACCAAATTAGAAGGGCCACACACTTATGTGCATCCAAGCTTGTTGCAGGATCACTCTTCCCTTGATTTAGAGTTTATATCAAATGTTATTTGTGAGATGATAAGAATATGTTAGGATGTTCCCATTTCCCTTGTTCAGGAAAGAATTCAACAGTTTTATAACTATAAGATATCATACACTAAAGCATGGAATGAAAAACAGAAGGAAATTGTAAAAGTGTATAGTGATTGGGATGAATCTTATGCTATGTTGTCGCAGCTTATGGAATTGTTGTCTCTTAACAATCAGATTGTTTATCAGTTCGACATTGTTGAGTACGTATCCCCCAATCACCAAGTTATCGAACAAAGGTGAAGTTCAATAGGCTTTTTTGGGCATTCAGGCTATGCATTATTGTCTTTCCCTATTGTAAAAAATTCATTCAGGTCGATGTCACTTTCCTGTATGGAAAGTATACGAGTGTTCTACTCATTGCTGCCACACGGGATGGTAATCGTGCTCCTCTACCACTTTCTTTTTCTATTGTTAAAAGGATAATTTTGAATGCTAGAGCTGGTTTTTTGCATGTGTACGTGTTCATGTCACACAAAACCAGGGCGTGTGTCTGATGTTTGATCTCCATCGAGCGATTATATAGGTTGTGGCTAGTGATGGGGTTTTATGGACTGAGCCAAATGCTTATCATCATTATTGCATTATATATATTTCAAGTGATGTGCATAATAATTTCATAGATGATGCCATAAAGAAGGTGATCCTCAAGTTAGGTATGTTTTTCTGAACTTAATTGTTTTAACAAAATTTAATCTCCATTTTCATACATTATTCTCTTATGGTTTCAGCATATGATCCCCAACAAGAAAGGTTTGATCGACGCCTTGAAGTGATTCGAACTGCTAATGAAGATGTGTATGAATATATGATGCATATTTCGAAGGAAAAAATGGTCATTAGCATATAATGGTGGCAAAAGATATGAGCATATGACTAATAATATAGTGGAGTGCATAAATGTGGTCCTCAAGGGTGTGCGCAAACTCCTGATCACAAAGTTAGTGCAAGAGACATTTTATAGATGGGTTCACTACTTTGTTGACCAGTCCCAAAAGGACTATGAGAGGATGGAAAACAGAATGCATTTTACTCAGCATTTTCAAAGTGATATTGATCAGATACTGAATGAGGCTTCAAGATGGACTGTTCTAGCCTTTGACAGGGAAAAGATAAGCTTTTAGGTAAGACAATGCTACGACCAGGCTACATGCACTAGTGGTTGAGTGTTTGTGGTGATTTCTGATAGCAGGTACTGTGATTGCGACACCTTTCGGGCATTTAGATAGCCATGTGCACATGTTATCGCAACTTGTGTTTCATTAAATATATCATGGGATCCATATGTTGACCCAGTGTATCACATTAGCACTTTGGTTAACTGTTATAGTGCAACTTGGATGCCTGTTGGTGACTTTAATTCTATCTCATTGTCTGTTGATCAACCGACCATCGTCCCTGATATTTCCAGGTTTTATAATTTGGTTTCGTTTTCATTTATGATTTTTTCAATGTATGTCGTTTTTTAAATTATTGGTTTCATACTACTAGGTTGCGGCCTTGAGGAAGACCAAAGTCAACTCGAATTAGAAATGAAATGGATTGGCCCCAGCAATGAGGAGGGAGAATACGATGCGATATTTATCACGCAGAAGGATATACTCATAAGAGATGTCCTCAAGTGAAAGGATATAGCTCCACATCTCGTTATCCATGATTGAGTATATGTATTGTATCATGAATATGTATATTTTGTTTTGTATGTCGTTGTTTCAGTATTTAATCCTTTTATTTCTGACTTGCTCAATTTCTGACATGTTTTAATTTTGGTTTGTCTCGTTTTTTTATTCTATAATAACAAATTTTATGATACTAAAACTGTTAAAAAAATAAACATAGAATGAAAATGAATATATCATGCTTCTACATGTAACAAAGACACTAATCCACACACAACAAATCGAGTATAAATCAAAAATATTAACACAATCATTTTTCATTTTCTTGTTATAGATTTTTTTAAATAAATGTTTAAAATGTTTATTGAATTCACTATAAAAAAGTAATGATGATATCATTTATGTAGATGACAGGTTTTCCATTTCTCACATCCCAGGCTACTCATGTATCATGACTACTTTTAGAGGGACGTCTTGTGCCTCCGTTGAGTATACACAGATCTCACCATTTCTATCATACCGCACCACATCCCGTTATCATCCCTCATCTTCGTCGTGCTGGATTCTATGGCGTAGCGATGTACGACTTCACCTTTCTTGATCATCAGCTCATTGTTGCACTTATAAAGAGATGGAAGCCAGAGTCACGTACATTCTATTTTAGAGAGAGGGAGATGACTATTACCCTGCAGGATGTGGCCATTATGTTAGGCCTCCCCATCGACGGTGCGACTCTGACAGGCCGAGTTAGAGCAGATTTACCTGAGCTTGTTCATAGACTACTGGGTATAGAGGTCCCTGATGATGGAAAGACCATCGTCGGTGGTAGATTACGCATGCCTTGGTTAGACCAGCACTTCACACATTTAGTAGAGGATGCTGATAAGATCACCGTGTTGTGATTTGCATGTGCATATATTTTGAGGATGATCGGTGACATGTTTTTTGTTGATCACTC
Organism: Viscum album; assembly: GCA_963277665.1. Taxonomy (NCBI): domain Eukaryota; kingdom Viridiplantae; phylum Streptophyta; class Magnoliopsida; order Santalales; family Viscaceae; genus Viscum; species Viscum album. The sequence goes on along the minus strand of OY728139.1, from coordinate 462,433,690 downwards.
CGCTACTTTTGTACATTTGACGTATTTACCTTTTTTGGAGGATTTGGACGTGGCAGGCCGGTATAGCTGGGGGTCTTCTTGTGTAGCATATACATACAGGGCGCTATGCAGTGCATGTCGCATCGATAAGATGTAGATCACAGGATGCATGGTTCTTCTACAGATGTGGGTCTGAGAGCACATCCCTCATTTGGCTCTACATGCTCGTGCGCCATTGCCAGCAGATATTGTAGCAGAGGCACCGCGTGGACGTTGGTATGTTATTCCTTCCTTATACTATCTAACTTAACTGTATAAATTTCTATTATGAAATGTAAATATAATAATATTATCTACTGGTGGAGTCAGGCACATCGACATTCAGATTCCCCCAGACACATTGTCCACGCCTACAGACTTATGTTAGACAACATTTGACCACACGATGTAAGTGATTATTATTTATATTGTTAAATATTTATTCTTTGTTGTACATGTATTCATTTATTAATTGATTGTTTATTTTTTCTTTCAGATTATATAGATGCCATATACAGATGTTATTATCCAGAGTTTTCCACCGTACTGTACATCGATGCTTGCTATCGGCTCCTGCAGTGTTCTATTGATTCATTTTCATATAGTTGAGTGGCATCAGACCGATAGAGTTATGAGGCAGTTTGGATTCTTTCAGCCTGTTCCCGACCCGCCCAGTCAGTTAGATTTACTACATTCCCTGAAGATGTTAGGGAAGAGAGATTTTGATTGAAGGAGATATCATGCCAGATATATTGATTTATGGGACAGACGTCAGGAGTCCCAATTGCAAGGGGTGGGGACATTACGTTTTCATTTGGTGGATCAGATGGATTACGCATCCTGGTACTGCAGGTCCCCAATCAGATTTCTGACACGACACGGATGAAGCTTTCATGAGCTGGTATATATAGTTTCTTCCACTATTCAGTAGAATTTTTATTCATATTACTTAACAACGGAATTTGTTTTCGCAGGATGCTCGTATTTGTCATCTACTTCACATGTCTGATCCAGTAGAGAGCACCGTATTTGACGCAACATATTTTCATAGCCTTGTGACACAATTGCTTCCTTCAATGGACGAGATTTATCATGACATTTTCTTTGATCCACCGCATGCTGAGGAGCCTGCGGAGCCTGCTGAGCCTCATATAGATGTACCAGGGGGTGACAACCATGTTATGGATCTTATTGTTCCACATGAGGAGGTTGTTCAACTTGATCAGTCGGATGTTGTTGTTCCACAGGAGGAGGGTGTTCAACATGATCAGTCATATGGTCCTCCAACTTCTCAGGCTCAACCACAGGTAGATACAGACGTTGATTGTGTTGAGCTGGATTCTTTATTACAGACATCCGCAACACAACAACCATCTTCTTTCCAAGTTGGTGAGAGTTTCAGCCAGCCTCTACTATCCTTAGATGCGGGACATGGTACAAACGGTGAGACTGTACATCCACCGCATGTCACACCGGATGATGTGGAGGTAGCTGTTAATGATGATGCGCAGCGTATGCCAGAGCACAAACATAAACGAACACGACGTGGACGCGTCCGGTGTACACCTGGTTGTGGGACAGAGGAGCATCCACGCCAGAGGCATAGATTAGGTTGATTTTTGATTTACAATACATTTTGTATGTGCATTACTATTATCATTTATAGAGTTCTACTTTTTTTTAATAAGTGTCTTACTGTCATCAAATTATCTTCCAAAATTAATAATTTCTATTTGATATTCATTAATAAATATTAATACTCTTGATGAAAAGATCCGTGGACATCAATAAATGTTGAAAAATATTATTGATCTCAATGATTTGAATCAAAAAATCATGAAACATGATTTATTGTTTAAAAAAAATTAAACTGCATGAAGAAGAATTTCAATGAATAATGAATAATTGTGAAGAGTAGATGATTATGATTGAAGATCAGAAAAACCACAAGATGAGATGTATGGACATTATGAAAAAGATTGATTTCATATTCTTCCAGAATAAGAAACAATCATTAAGAGGGTTAAAAATGTGTTATGGTATCCTGAAGAATAAGTATTGAAGAAGATCATCCTTGGTGAAGTTATATAAGTTTTCAAAACTGATGTTTATGAGTGTTTTTCTTGAGGGGGAGGTAAATGAAGAAATATGAAATTATTGCCAGAATTAGTATATCAATTAGAATCAAACCTAATTACTTTAGAATGTTTAGGAAGATCATTTTATTGAAAGATGAATGTTTTTCTAAATCTTTCTTCCTCTGTTAACAAAAAAAAAAACCGAATAGAAAGGGGTTGTAATTGAATTAATCAAAGACATCAAAAAAACTTGCCTCTAGTAAATTGATGATTTTTTCTTCATATTTTTGACTTTTATCAGCATTTTTTTCAGTGCTGATAAAAGAGACTTCCTTTAACAACGCTTCGATTATCCGCGCTTTTTAGTGCAGTTTAAATAAAATATCAAAATATCATATTTATATTAATTATATACATTTTTGTAATTAATTTATATAATTATACTATTAAACATTTTTATCGACTAATATAAATTTGATAATTTATATATATATATATAATTATGAAAACAAGTTTCATTTTTTATTAAAAGTTATATAAGTCGTATTTATATATTATATTTACAAATATATACTTATTTTAATATAAATCGTATTAAAAATATATAAATATGTATACATAAATAAGAGTGTTTTTGATGATGTTTAAATTTTTGTTTTATATATATATAAAACAAAACAAAATCTAAATTAATTTTTTTTTTATAAAAAAAAAACATTGTCAGGGAATACTCCCTTGCTAAATAAAGTTATAAAAGTCCCCAAAAAACTAAAAATTAGTTTTATTTTAAAAAAACCCATTTACAAATTTGTGCCATGGCAGAACATAAATTTAGAAGCAAACTGGCAAGGAATAATAGATCGGTTATCTCAGCGTGGACGCAACTGCATGAGCCCACCACCTGATATTATCCTTCAAATCCAATTCGTTGCTTGAAGAAGCAATCACCCAATTTTCCAGTGAGGTCGTTCTATCCCACCCCTCCCATGCTTCCGAAAGGTACGGCCTCGAAACTGCAGACTCATCCACAGAACCCTCGTCCTCCTCTTGATTGTGGGTATTACCAAACCTCCGTAGCCCGGGAATCAGAGAACCCAAGCTCGACTCCCTATCCTGTTCCGAGAAAACGAAACCCAGATCCATGAACCCTTTTAGCTCCTCCAATTCTAGGTCCGACCGCCTCCTGCTCGATCTCTTCTCCTGCCTTCCCACTTCTCTTCTCCCTCTCCTTCTTGGGGCTCCGGCTTCTGGGCCGTCCAGGACCATGATGCCTGGCGGCGACGCCTCCACTGTTCCCCTGTGCTCTGAACCCGTCACAGATTTTCTCCCCGATGGAGTGGTTCGGAGGGTTGTGGCCTTAGAGGGCAGAAACTGCTCAACACGCTGGAAGTAAGACGGGGAGCTCAAGCCGTGGCTCACGAATCGGGCTTGGACAGCCGGCCGCCGGAAAGCCCCTGTTCCGGCTGCCGATTCAGGGGATGATCGGCGATCCTTGCGATTCCTGAAGATTTGCAGCTCAAACCAACACAAATCGAAGGGTTAGAGAGCCGCTTCAGCTACGCCCATCCAATATGGGTATCAGGGGGAGGGGATGCGATGGAATGGCGGTTTTCTTACACACGCATATATTTATACCGTAGTTACGAAACAGCCCCCGTTGCTTTCAATTATCGACGCGCACATTGTCTTATGCGGTATTTGCCGGCGCGGGGAAAACGCCGCCGGTAGAGTTAGGAATCACCCTGGTTTGTTCGGACCGAGTCAGTCAATTCACGTCTGAAGAGAAGGTAAATTCGTATCACTGGATGGTCGTATCGTAAATTTATATACTATACTGCCGCTCGCGTTTATCCCGTTGTTTACGTGTTAGGTGCTGATACCAAAACTCAAACCGGACGTGAAGTGGTTGATTGCGTGTTGAGGAAAAGTCAAACGGTACATGCACGTACATAACTTTGTTGCAAGGTAAAATTTTAGATATAGGCTTTTCCTTTCTTTTTAAATAAAATAAGCTTAGGGTTTTTTTTATATGGAAATTTGGGATTGCCCCACATTTTGACATTCGCCTGAAAGTGCTGTGTCACTAGGTGAAGCCTGCATGCATGAAGTTGTAGTGCCTCTTAGTGGCCAAGAGAATATCCTTTCAGAGTGATCCTTGACAGTAGCATTCTTCAAATGATGGGAAAGGCAAGGAGCCCCAACTTGCTCCTCCCTCATCTCCTCATGTAAGGTCTTGCTCATCCTGCCTGGAGTGCCAACATGGCCAAGGTAAGATTTCTTGCTAGCAGCACCAGAGATAGAGACCTTCCGTATTAAACCATGCATCTTTCTTTGAGTGTTATCCTATTTCCCTTCACTGCCACTAGAGTTGAGAAATTTTTTCTCATAAAATTTCTCAATGGCCATCTCAAGTTTAGTGTCCAAAGGCGTTTCTTTTCCTACTAAGGTGATCTGATGAGTACTGCCATCTTGAGGGTGCTCACTAACACTTCGTTTGACAGCGCAAATTTGAGAAGAAAAGAAAAGATTTGAAGCGATTGAAATCAATTTCCCCTGTTTGGTGAGGAAGAAGGGACAAAGAGAAATGTGAGTTGCAGAAATGAAGAGAAACACATTTCTCTCCCACCCCTCATTTCACCCGTTTTGGAATCATCCCAAAATTGGGACGATTCAGACGGAAATATCAAGCCTCCTTCATATATTTTTTAGATTTCCCATATTATCCCTGTATAAATAACTAGTTCATGCCATTTTTTTCCTCACACCGTCGCGACATTCCCCATCAACCCGACGTTGTCAAGTTCCTCTGCCGGTGCAGTAGTCCTCTGTATTCCAATTCAAAGTTGCCGTGTCGTTTCCCTTGTGCTTTTCATCATAATATTCCAATTCAAAGTTGTGGTGTGTTGAATTTCATAAAAAAAAATAAATGTTTGACTTATTCATGCCTCTATTATTTTCTTGAATTAATATTTATATAAATGAACATATTTTTAGTTATTAATAATAACAAACAATATTTTCATGGGTATCTAAATATTTTGCTCAACGTAATTTATAAATAATGATTTTTCTAAGTTCACCATAATTTATAAATAATAATAACAGTCAAATATAAATAATTTTGATAATGTGTATATAAATAATTTTGATTATAATAATTATGTGTATATAAATAATCAAAAATAATTTATAAATAATTTTGATTATAGATAATTTTTGATTATAAATAATTATGATTATTTGGAATTAATAGTTTATATAAATAATTTATAAATAATGTTGAATTAATAAATATTTTGAATCAATAAGTTTGAATTAATAACTATTTTGAATTAGTAATTATTTTGTATTAATAATTATTTTGAATGAATAATTTATAATTTATAATTTTGATTACCTTGAATTAATAATTTTGAATTAATAAATTATGTAAATAATTTCAATTATCTTTAATTTAATTGTTAAAATTTTAAAATTTGTATTAATATATGTTTGTAGTTTAATGTTTACCTAATTTTAGTGATATAAATGATAATGATTGATAAAAAATCAAAATTATTGTTTTTTGATTTGTTATAAAAAAGGTAATAAAAATACTTTTTTTAAAAGGTTATTTGTGTCATTTAACATAAATTATCGATGTTGGGCATACATGGTGGCAGGTGTGGTGTCTGTGGGGATTTAATCTATGATTGTTTTTATCTTGGGCAAGTATGCCCTTTAATCTTGTGTGTATGTTGATCCTGCTTCTTCTTTGATTAATAATGTTTTTTATCTACCTAAGATGATGATATTTCATTGAAAATTAATTATGAGTGTATTCTAGTTTTCTTCTTCTTTCCAAACTATTAGACACCTCCAACCTAATTTCCATGGGGAGTTGATATATTCTCACTACTCTATAAAGGGTCTTGACATAGAAAATTGTTAGAGGGTTTGTAAGATGAAAGCAGTTGATGCACCAGGTGTGGATATGACAATCAATCACATGACTAATTTTGGAAGTGATGGTGATTCTCAAGCTAAGCTGGGTTAGGTTAGTGTTGTGTTACATGGGCAGACTTCACTACCAGGCTCACTGGCATTAAGCTTGGTTCCTTCTTATGTGTAGGGTGGTAGTGCTGGGAAGGAGCATGTGTTAGGTACTAAGAATACCTCCCAACCATAGGAAAATATTATTTTTCATTTGGAGAGTAATAAAAGTTGAGTCTGAAGCCTTAGGTTATTCGGGGAATGGGCTACAGTACAAAGAAAATCATGCAACAAACAGTACAGGGTTGAACTCGGCGAGTCTCGAACTCGAGACCTCACTGAGACCCACAGGAGCAGCTACCAACTGAGCCGCACCCTGGGGGCTCATTTAGAGAGTAATAAAATTAAAAGATCATGGGATAACATTGAAGATTGAGAAACATCGTATAAAGATTCTCTTTTCAAGAACTCTGAGATTAAGAAAATCACAAGGAGTCTGATAGTTAGTTGGTCGCACAGATTGATGTTGATAATTAGTTGATGCAAGAGAGGCTTCTGTTAGCTCCTGGTGACTATAAAGGTAAGAAAACACATGAAGCTAATTCTTCTTTGATATCTCAGCCCAGGAGGGGGCTTAGTCTAGGAAGGGGGAGTTTGGATCCTATCAGGATTTCTGATGAAGTTTGGTAGGCTGCGAGCAGCAAGGTGATGGAGGTTGGCTCTTGTAGCAAAGTGGCCACCTATGTTTATGTAAACTCAAGTCATGTGCCTAGAGAAAGTAAACAGGAGAATATATCTACCTTTAAGGCTTCCATGTTGGATCCACCATTATTGGAGAATGTATCTACCTTTAAGGCTTCCATGTTGGATCCACCATCATTGGAAGCTCCTCAAAGTAAAGGAAATGTTCGTTCTAAAAGTGTTTTAGTTATTGTCAATAAGGGTTCTCCAGTATTTTCAGCATCAAATAATAACAGATCTGGTCAGAAAATTTTCTATGGTAGGGGAACTGCTTCAGCTCCAACACTGCCCACATTGGGAACATCTGAAGGAGGTGATCCATCTAAGGGCATCAATGCAACAACTCCACCCTATTTGGGTACTTCAAAAATAAGGACATTTGTGATCAACAAGGATACAGTTTCTAAATCTAATATTTTTTTCATGATTTACTCTCTTAATGATTCCACTAATCAAGAATCCCTCTTGGAGGAAGATGAGTGGAGTTTTAAAGAGCAGGAGTAGGAAAACTTGGGCTACAGACTATGTTTTTGGATAAACTTGGTATCCCCCATTAGCTTTCTTTATGTTTTTTTTCTATTTTCAAAATGTGTGAAGTTCTTCCCTGACTAACCCCATCTCCTCTTTTGTATTTTGTTTCTATTAATAAAAGTGGTCTTCAAACCCCACCTCGTTTCTATATATATTTTATTTAAATAGTAATAATTTAGTACATTTTTAAATATAGTTGATAGAAAATTTAATATTATCAGGAAAGGCGCGAACAATGAATTAAAATCCATGGTCCTGAATTTTTTTTATTAAAAAAGAAATTGCACAAGCAAAGAAATTTGGGGGGGGGGGCGTACAATGTTAAAAGTGGCACAATGCCACAAAAATCAAAGATCATTCAATAGTCACCTTTTTTTAAGTCTTCCGCCTCTTTCCCAAGAGCCACCCTGACCTCTTGGGTGTATGCCTCTCTTCCACTGTTTGGGAACTTTTGAAGTTTCATTATGATCATCTATGTCTGATGATTCATCTTCCTCATCATGAGTCTCAATCTCTTGACCTCTAGGGAAATCATTTTTAAAACCAAAACAAAACCATCTTGATTTGAGGCATTATCCTTCAAATCATAATTGCTCATTTCCTTGACAGTTCTGACAATGACAAATTCCTCAAAGAAATATTCTTTGCTATTAAATTTATTTAAAATATCAAGCAATGTAAATCTATTTTTACCGGCACCAGAGTCTAGTGGGAAAGTGACACGGTTGCCACCTTCCCAACCGGTGTTCCACCGGTAACTAGATCACCCGATGCATCCCCATGACCAGCCTTTTCAACCTTGTCTGCTCTCTTCCCTGCTTGTGAATCCTGATGGTCATAAGCAACAGTCATAGAGACATTCTGACCATACACATCTGGCTGGTCACCCACCTATATAACAGCCTCTTCAGCCCTTTCCCTACCCTCACCCTGGAGAGGGTCCTACACTGGATTTCCTATGGGTGACCAGCTGATAGCCCTCATTTTTCACTAAAACATTTTCCCCTTTGTTAGGAGTATTTCCAGCATGCACAGGAAGTGAGGCACCAGAGCCATAGCTGGGAGGGGCATCTTCACCCCCTTGAGTTTCTTCCCTACGAGAGATACCTCAAAGGCCTGTGCAACATCTTTCTTTTCCACCTCTACATTTCTTGGTCTTAAATGAGAAATTTCCTATGTTGAGATCCACCTTGCCACTGGATAAGAACCGATCCTCAAGTCAGTCAGTAGGCTCCCCTTCAGAACCACTATCAATGTACTTCATATCATTGAGCACACTCCTATCTCCCCATTTCAAACGAGGCCCATTATTACAAGAAACAGAATGGTCTAAACATTGATCATTCTGTGCATTATATTTAACATCATGAGTATCTAGAGTTAGATGACAAAAATTACCTGAAGCAACCATATCAACAAAAGATGGGGGGTTTTGAAGAAGATGAGCAGCTTCAATCCTTTGACAACGTGCTCTGTCCTCCAGTGAAAATTTTCTGGAAGAATGACCATAATTAGGTTCCTCTCTATCATTTATAGGTCTAAAGCCCTTAGAACCCATTAGATCACCCCTGCCTGCAGGCTCCTTGATAACCCTCACCTCTCTGATTTCCTCAGAAACACCAGCCTCCACTGTTGGCAATTTAAATTTACAATTCTTAGTAAGATGCCCATTCTTTTTGCAATTAGAGCATCTCAGGCCCTTCAACCATCTTTCCCTAAGATGCCCAATACAATAGAAATTAAAGAAGAAAATTTAATATTAATTAGTAATATAATGGAAAAAATCATCTATAAATTGAAATATTATTATTTATATTTCTAAATATAAGTATTCATTTTTATAATACTAAATATTTTCTTGCAAGGAAATAGTATTAAATATTTATTCGTTTATAGAATTAATAAATGTTTTTAAATATTATTAAAAAATTTAAAAAACAAATATTAATAATATTATATACATATTTATATAATTTGTAATATATTGTAAATCATTTGTATTTAAATGTAAATTTTAATATTTTTAAATTTACTTATACCTTTACAAGTGGTAAAAAATATTTACACATTTATATCACTAATAATATTTCATAAATAAATTTAGTCACATTGAAATAAAATTATTAACTATTAATGTTTTTATATATATCTATATATTGGAAATTGTAAATCTATTTAATTATAATTATTAAAATTCATTTTTAATTCTAAAATTTTATAATAAATAATATATAGTGATTTTTTATGCATTTATACTTATCATGCTTTTGATAAAAAAATTATATTATTACATCTGTAATTTATATATATATTCATAAAATAATAATAATTTAGTATTATTTAAAATAAACTGATAGTTCATTTGCAATTATTCTTACATACCTTCAATTGAATCTTGTATAGAGATCTATATCAACTCTAATTTTAGCTATGATAAATCTTCTTATATGAGTGCTAAAGTTAATGTTGATAAAGGTATTTATATAAGATTGAACTAAATTTGTGTAAGAATAAATTATTACCTAGCTTTGGTTTAATATAACACAAAGATCTTTATCGGTGCTAATTTTAGTGCTCGTAAATCTATCTAAATTAGTGAAAAAATTAGTATAAAAAAAGATATATTTGTATGATTAAATTGAAGCTGCGTAAGAATAACTTTGAATTTTTTAAGCTCCATAACATTAAACTAGGAATGTTCAGTGCTAAATTTAACATGGAAAATGATCCAACTTTATCAGCAATAAAAATAGTGATGATAAAAATTTAAATTACCAGTGCTAATGATTTTAGTGGTATTAAAGTCTCTTTTATCATCACTTTTTAATAAGCACTTTTTTAATAAGCATTGATAATTCCCCTATAGCCTTTATAAAATAAACCTAACCATGTTGTAGATCAGACTATTCATTCATGTTATTGTAGAAATTATTATGCTACACTCTTAACAACATTTTATGAATGATTCCACTTTCTAAATTGAAGGTATGAAATCTCCTCTTATCATGATGCATTTTTTTGGTGATTTTTTGGATTATTAATTTTCTAAAATTATTCCACACAACCAATTAAATTGTTCCACCACCCCTCATCATTTTTTTATTTAATTGACGAGGAAACCATTTATTCATTTTAAAAACCTGGTCTAATTGAAGCGTTTGTGAAAATTTTATTTTGTTTGATCTCTCCTTAAAATGATTACAAGTTGTTAAATGAATTTTGGATGGTTGTTTTTTGTATTGGTGGCTATTCATGTGTTTTTACAAGTAAAAGTGTTTGAAAATTGCTACCTTTGAATTATATAGAAGCTAAAATGTATTACTTGTATGCTTTTAAATGTGAAGAGTAATGATTTAATGGAGGGTTGAGTTTTTGGTTAATTTAATTTTTCAAAGTGATTTTCAAGATAAAACAAGTTTTTTTATTTAAGGTCTTGTTTGGATTTGATAAATTGGATTAATTATTTACTTGTGCAGGTTTGTGTCATGTTTTTTATGAAATGAGTCATAGAATGTTGTAAAAAGACCTCTGTGCATCTGAGCCTTCGAGCCATGCAATATGGGCCTTTAGATCTTGTAAGAGTTTCCTCTCAACCTAGTTAAAATGGTGATATCTAGTAAATGAAAAAACAAAGACCTTCATGTAGGACAATTATAGTGTGTTGTAGATAATAATTTATAATTAAAATTCCATGTTGGTTGGTGTTTGGGTAGAGTTGTTTTAAATGAATATGTTTAAAACAATTTTTTTAAACAATCATTGCACCACCATAGATAAGGCCTTTAACAATGCTATAAAATGGATTTTTTAGTGTAAATGAGCGATGACAATCTAAGCATCATTAAAAGCGCATAGACTTTATTAGTGTTATAACAAGCACTGATAAAAGAACCATTTATCAAAGCTAAAATAAAGCACTGATAATGGAAGTCTTTATCAGTGCTTCATTTTTAGTACTGATAAAGGGTGTTTTTATCCTTATTTTTTTCTAGCGTTGAAAAGGCCATATCAACTGCTGCATAACTGTAGCCATGCAACAACCATATAACAACTAACCTAATTAGAATACATAGAGGAATAAAAATATATTGAAACTAGATTGGAATACAAATATTACGCTGCACCATCATTTAAATTCAAAATTTACATACAAAATATTTAAATTGATGTCATATTTACAATTAAATCAAAAACAATTACAACCCATATACATAATCAACTCTTATACCGCATTTTTTTTCCAATGATCAACCTCCATACAAAATATTGTCCCCGACAATAAAACCAAAATTTATTTTAGTTAAAGCAAATAAAGTAAATAATAATAATTATAATGTAATATAATCCACATATAAAAAATTATATTCTTAATTAATGTATATATTAATGATATTATCAGTTATACTATTAATTATATTATTAAAATGACACTTAAATTGAAAACACATATTTTGAGTCAAATCGATTACATCATATGTCGTATTGACATGAGGCGATTCCTACATGTCGTAAATGAATTTTTCATCATTGTTGTAAGGTTTGAAAACAATTCAAACTTGTTTTCTTGATTTTGGCTATGTGATGCATGTTTTAAATGTAAACGACACTTTAATATTGAAAACACACTTCACGTTATATCGGTCACATTATGTGTTATATCGATGTGTGACCGATTCCTACACATCAAAAATGAATTATGAATCATTTTCATAAAGTTAACAATCAAAGATCATTTTCTCCATTTTGGGTATTCAATGCACGTTTTAAACTAAAATGAAACTTTTATATTAAAAACACACACTTCAAGTCATACTGACCACATCATGTGTCATATTGATGTGTGTTTGATTCATACAAGTAAAAATATATTATGGATTGTAGTTCTAAAGTTTGAAAATAACCCGAGCCCATTTTTTGGTTTTGGCTAATGACGTGCATTTTAAACTAAAATGACAATTTTATATTGAAAACATGTACTTTGAGTCATATCGGCCACATCGCGTGTCAGATTGATGTGTGGTTCATTCCTACACATCAAAAATGAACCATGAATCATTTTACCAATGGTTGTAAATAATCTAAGCTCATTTTATCAGTTATGCCTAGTGACACGTTTTAATTCTAAATGACACTTCTAATTGAAAACATGCACTTCGATTCATATTAGCCACATCGTGTGTCAGATTGATAGGAATTTGATTCCTACAAGTCAAAAATGAAGTTTGGATAATTTTACTAAAGTTTTAAAACAATACGATCTCGTTTTCTCAGATTTTACTACGTAACACACATTTTAAATTAAAATGACACTTTTATATTGAAAACACACCTTTTGAGTCATACTGACTGCATCATGGGTCATATTGATGTGTGGTTGATTCCTACAAGTCAAAAATGAATTATGGATCATTTTTATAATGTTTGAAAACAATACAAGTTCATTTTTTTGGTTTTGGCTATGCAACACGTGTTTTAATCTAAAATGACATTTCTATATTGAAAACATGCACTTTGAGTCATACCCGTCACATTGTTTATCGGATTGATGTACGATTAATTTTTTCATGTTAAAAATGAATTATGGATCTTTGTCCTAATTTTTTAAAATAATCCAATATCATTTTCTTGTTTTTGGATATGTGACATGTTTTAAACAAAAATGACACTTTATATTGAAAACACATACTTCAAGTCATACCGACAACATCTTGTGTCATATTGACATGTGGTCGATTATTACACATCCCAAATAAATTATAGATTTTTTTCTTAATTTTTTAAAACAATTCGATCTTGATTTCTCAGTTTTGGCAATGTGACACATTTTAAACTTAAATGAAACTTTTATATTGAAAACACGCATTTTGAGTCATACCGGCCACATCGTGTGCCATATTGACATGTGTTTGATTCTTACACATCACAAATTATTTATGGGTTTTTTTCTAAAATATCGAAACAATCAAATTGTGTTTGATCAAATTTTAGTATGTGACGTGTGTTTTGAACTAAAATGTCAATTTAAAACTGAAAACACACATTTTAAGTCATGCTGGTCGCACAATGTATCAGTTTTATGTACGAATGATTCCTAAATGTCACAAATGATTTATGGATTATTATCCTAATGTATCAAAAAAAAATTAATGTACTTTCTCAATTTTGAGTATGTCACATGTGTTTTGAAATAAAATTTTAATTTTATTGTAAAAGCATACACTTTGAGTCTACCAGGAACACTATGTATCATATTGAGACGCAGTTGATTCCTACATGTCACAAATTACTTAAGGATCGTTTTCCTAAAGTATCAAAATAATATGAATGAGTTTTCATGATTTTGAGTATGTGATGTCTGTTTTGAACTAAAATGTCAATTTTAAAATAAAAACATACATTTGAGTCATCCTGTGTATACCATGTATCAGATTAAGGTGCGGCTAATTCCTATATGTCACAATGACTTGTAGATTGTTTTAATAAATTATAAATAACTTTTTAAATATGTTTTCTTAGTTTTGAGTATGTGACGTGTGTTTTGAACTAAAATGTCAATTTTAAACTGAAAACATATATTTTGTGTCATATCGGGCATACCATGTATCATATTGAGGTGTGGTTTATTATTACATGTCACATCGTTTATTATTGTTTTCAAAAGAAGGTGCTCTTAAATTAGCTCACAACCATGGTGATTAAAAACTCTCACCATGGATGTGAGCCAATTCCAGAGCACATGCCTTTGAGAACAATAATCCTTCAACTATCACACCATTTATTTTCCATCTTCAAGCATTATCTTTGTGAAAATAACTAAATAATTTCCAGATAAAAATGATATAGAAATTAGCTATTTTTTGATAAAATGATGAGAAAATTATCTAAATAAGAAGTATGAATTCACCTTTTCATGATGTCTCTATACATTCTTGACCAATTTCTCTATCTTTATTATCTCAGTTGCATCCTCAAAGTCCGATCTCTCATGAGAACAAACGACTTTGGACATGTTAATAACTCTACCAAAATCCGTAGAGTGTAACCCTACATTATACTTCTTGAGAAACATGTCAAAAATAATATATAATCATTATGATACTAATTCTTCAAATCCCAAAAGTATCTCTAAGGTCATATCCTGTACATGATCACAAACATATTAGGTAATCTCCACAACTTCATGTCATAAAACATTCTGACACCATGTACTATGCTCACTCTTCTCTAAAAAAATTTACTTCTTTTGAGTATGTAGATTGTTGGAAATCTTGGTAGTACTGAGAAAATATATACAAACAAATGATTAACAATTATTTTTAATGAAATTATAATTACCTTAAAAAATTACCTATTCTGGTATGATAGTCTTTTGATAATATATAATATCTTAAATTTATAAACATAATATCCATAATAATTGTTGTTATTTTTCTTCAGACACTGCAAAAACATTGACCAAAATAATTAAATTGTTTTGAAATATGTTTTGATAGTTAAATCTTATAATATATACCATAATCTGTTTCCATTTGAAGAAATTCATAGGCTTCTTATGTCTAGTCACTAAACTCATACCATGATTTATCTTATAATTATAGATTTCCCTGTCATAAAAATTTTACCGTTAGAACACAAATTGAAACATATAATTTGAAGCTTATTAGTAAAATTTTGATTACAGTGCATTAAAAATTTACAATTGACATCATGTGTGATCGGTTTGATGAGAATCCATGTATTGGATCAAAAAAATAAACATTTGGGGTATCGAAATTGATTGCGATGATCATCCAGTGCTTCCTAAAAAAACTAATAAGTAATGAAAGAAAAAAAATAATTTTTTAATGATTAGATTTTAGAGTTTTACCCATGCATTGTAGGCATCAAGAATATTCTTTCATCTATTATTTCCTTCTGAAATTCCATGCTTATTAAATCTTTTTTTCATTCCAATTTCTTCAAATTCCAATGAAATTTTGTGAATAAAAACGATACAAGGATCATTGATTCCAAATCGTGCTTTACAATATTTTCCCTTTATATAATAGTAATAAATGCAGCTGTGGGAAATATGAATAGTTATTTACTTTAATGACATAGTATATCATTTTTTGAACAAACAAATTATGAAAATTTAACTCATGTATGTATTAACAACTGAGAATCCCAACCATTCAAACTTAATAATCTCATTTATATTCTTTAGAAAAACTTTACCTATAATAAAATATCCATATATTTCTTCTTCACATTCAATGGACATATTTTTATCTTTGAATGTTTTATCTAGATGAACTTGTAATGTTAATATATGTGTTAGTGGAATTGGATTGGTGAAGCTACTCTCCAAAAGTTTCTTTTTATTTCTTGGTAGATTCACCAGATTGTCTTGATATAACATTTCGTTTCCTCAGTGTTTTATCTGTCTGTAATACCATACCTCATTTCAGACCTTTTTACTGTTAAAAGTTTTTCATTTGAAAAAAATGTTAATGGCATACCTCGTGTATCTTTATAATATGTTATAGCTATTCTATGTTAGTCCCAATAGAATTATCGACCTTATTAATATCAATATCATCAAGAAGAATTGGTTTTTAGTTTCGAATGAAGTAGAAGTGTGTAGTAGTGGGAAATATATTAAAATTTATTTTAATTATCGTTGCTCAAAAACTATGATCAAGGAACTTTCAAGACAAATTTATAATTTACTTATTTAATATCTGAAGAAATGAATACTTGGGATTAAGATCTTTCTTAGTTCATGAATGTCAGTAGTTTGAAAAGATTCTTCGGATTGTCTTCATTGTGCCATGAGAATCCAAGGGTAGAGTCATTCTAGAGGCGATCCACACGTGCTCCTATGATCTTCAGGAAACGTCACTCGAACTTTGGATGCTAGCATGGTGAATCAAATGTATTTCATTTTTCGTTCTCGATCGCTTGTTCTTCGGTCTTGAAGAAATGCATCTTTAGTTTCTCATTACTGAGAGAGAGAGAAGACGAAGAGGTTGAGAGAGAATTCATTGTGCGAACAAGTCTCTATTTAAATTGCACTGATAGATGCTCCACACAATAGACATTACCATCTATTTATATAGTTAGTGTTTAGGTTCAAATAATTATTTAATGCATGTTGAGCACTAAATAATATAATAAACTTTAATAAACCCCATGTCACATAATAAAATTATAATAATATTATTTTGTGGTGCACGCCAACTTGCACAATAACAAGTATTATTTAATTGACTAATATTTGTCACCAGACTCGGTCTTAGTCCATTTGAACTCTAGAATTTATTGAATACCCGAATAAAATATTTTATTCTCTTAAATAAACATTTTATTTACAAACTAGTAAATAAATATTTATTAAATATTCCACAATTTTATTCACAATCCGATGAATACATATTTATTTAATTTACGAAATTAATAAAACTTGAATAAAATTATTCCTCAGAATAGAGAATAATATTTATTCTATTAATTAAATTCAAATATAATTTAATCAAGATCAATAGAAACACTTATTGTGTGACCCTCTAAGATTCTTTCTTGTTGACAATAAGCGGGCTTGCCAAAAGTTCAAGATTATTTTTTAGAAATGGGTCAAGGAACTAGGAGAATTAAATTAATGTCATAATGATGATAACCACATATGAACACTCACTTGTAATATAATTCATCTGTCACAATATCTCATTAAGCAGATTGCACATCCATCTCACAAACCAATATGCTTGAAGCATCTTTCTTTTACTATCTGGAATAAACATGTCATTACACAATGATCATGGAATTTAGGGAGACGATTCTATTCAAATCAAAGGGATAAGATATCAGCTTCTATAAAGATAGAATGGAAAAATTCTTCCTTGACTTATCCATTAATGACATGTCAATCGTGATGCACCCAACATACCCTACCTCGCCGTGAAGATATGTCGTCACAATTTTCATTAGAAAATCTATGTGCACAAATCATGACATGCATTAATGATAATCCTAAAGTTTAAGAACCATTACACATTCTCACAGATAGGGATATATGAAAACATCAAAACATGAGAAATTCCTACTGGAAAGTCTATTATCATAATCTCCCATTTTAGAGATTACCAAGTGCGAACTTCATGAGAAAAAACTTCATTCGCTTATGAGTACTTTCACCCAATGGTCTAAATACTATGTGTCCAATCATAGCAATTTATCTAACTATATAACTATATTAAGAATATTGTCATAGCGCTTCAATGTTCTCATCATAGCGGAGAATTGCTATGACCTTAACAATGTGACAAATAATCTAGGACATTATTACATTTAAGACATGCAGAACAATGAAAAATATGTAATAATATGTTTAATTAATATTCAATAAATCTAATATACATGTAATCAAAGCACAAACAGTTGGTACTGGAACACAAACTAAAACAAACTCCCACTTATACAAGAGATTACTGCCTATGAATTTTAGTCCGCTTGACCTCACTTGATAATCATGTTTTTACTGAGTCAAGGTTTTAGTCAAGGGGTTTGACATTTTGTCCTCCATGGAAATAATTCTCACTGCAACCTCACCTCTCTGAGAAAAATATCTCAAGAGATGATACTTTTGAAGTATGTGTTTCATCAACTGATGTGACCTTGGATCTTTTGCAAGATCCACCGCTGTTGTATTATCACAATATAATGTGATAGGATCTTTACTACATAGTACGACGTCAAAATATTGGATGAAGTTTCACATACATACTACTTATTTAGCTACCTTAGAATCCACAATATACCCGGACTTTGTTGTAGAATTTGTGACCACAACCTTCTTTGAGCTCTTTTAACTCACAATGCCTCCATTAAAAGTGAAGATGTATCCTATTTTTGACATCATGTCATCTTGATCAGTTTGGAAACTAGCATCATTTATATCCTCTGATGACTAGTTCCTCTTCTCCTCTATAAACCAAGAACATATCCTTAACATACCTTAGATACTTAAGGATAGTCTTGACTGCCATCCAATGGTAGTGACCTAGATCAACTTAATATTTTCCTACCACACTAAATACATATGTGACATCTACCCTAGTATATAACATAACATAAATGACTGAACCATTCGCTGATGCATATGGAATCCTTTCCATTCTATTTCTTTCCTCATGTGTCTGAGGATACATTTTTCTAGAAAGATAAATGTCATGTGATGTAGGAAACAATCCCCTCTTGGATTTTTCTATACTGAATCTCTTTAGTATCTTGTCAATGTAGGTACTTTGACTTAGTCCCAATAACCTCTAAGATATATCACAATAAATCTAGATCCCAAGAATATATGCTACTTCTCCCAAGTCCTTCATAGATAAGCATTTATTCAACCATGGCTTAACAGACTATAAAGCCGGTATTTCATTTCCAATGAGTAATATGTCTTCAAGATATACTATTAAGAAAACAATTGCATTCTCACTAAACCATTTTTATACACAAGGCTCACACACATTCTTTATGAAACCAAATTCTATTATGGTTTCATAAAAAAAAAGTTCCATGATCGAGACGCTTGCTTTAATCCATAAATGGATTTTTGAAATTTTTATATCTAATTGGAATGATTTAGAGTCACAAACCCTTTGGTTTGTGTCATATAGACATCTTCTTAAAGGTTCCCTTTTAGGAATTTTATTTTGAAATGCATTTTCCAAATCTGATAGTCATGCTAATTTGTAATGGAAAGTAGAATTCTGATGGATTTCAACATTTCAAATAGTTAAAATGTTTTATCGTAGTCAATGCCTTGATGTTGTTTAAACCCTTTCGCAACTAGTCGTGCCTTATAAGTTTTAAAATTTATTTACCTATTCACTTTCTTCTTGAATACCCATTTGCAACCAATGAACTTTACATCCACTAGAGGATCTACCAAAATCCAGACTTGGTTTGGTACATGGAATCCATTTCAGAATTCATGGATTATTTCCACTTGGAAGAATCTTTGCCACTTATTGCTTCCTTATAGGTTAGAGGATCGTTTTTATCAACTAATAATGAGTTACCATCCTCAGAGAGTAGAAAATCATAATGTTCTGGTTCTCTATCCTCTCTTGTACTCCTACTTAGTACTTGTGTCTCTGAAACCGTTTCTTCTTCCATGAGGATTTGTAGAATCTGTTCCTAAATGAACTCTTTTGTACCTTGAGCCTCAAATTCATCGAAGTCTATCTCACCCCCACTATCTATTTTAGAGATTTTCTCCTTCTCAAGTAATACTACATGTATTTCCACTATGACCTTTTTTATCTGAGGGTTCTTATAAGCAATATCCCCTTGTTTCCTTGGGATATCCTATAAAGGTACACTTTGTACCTCGGGGTGCAAGTTTGTTACCTAAAGAGTCCTTAACAAATTTTTCGCAACCCCAAACATGTAAGTATGAACACACGAGTTTCTTTCCATTCAATAATTGGTATGGTATACCATCATCCACTTTAGTTGGCACTTGGTTTAGTATTTATGCCACTGTTTGTAATGAAAATCCCCAAAGGGATAATTGAATACTTGCATAACTCATCATTGATCTCACCATGTCCAAAAATGTTTGGTTCCTCCTTGCTCTTACACCATTCCACTGAGACTTATATAGAGGAGTGAGTTGATATTGTATCCCAAAATCCCATAAATAATCAATGAAGTCTTCATTAAGATATTCTCTACCACGATCTGAGTAGAGTTTCTTAATCTTCTTACCAAGATGGTTCTCAACTTCATTCTTGTATTCTGTGAATTTATTAAAAGAATTTGACTTATACCTTATTAAGCAGACATATTCATATCTAATAAAATCATCAATAAAAGATATGAAGTATGAGTACCCACCCCTTGCTTCAACATGAAATGGTCCACACACATCATAATGAATTAATTCAAGAATCTCTTTATCCCTTCCACATTTCCTACTAAATGGGGATTCAGTCATTTTGTCATGTAAACATGTGTGACATACACCAAGTAGTTTTAGTTCAAAAGAATCTAAATATCCATCTTGATGTAGTTTAGATAAGTGCTTTTTGTTTACATGACCTAGCCAGTGATGTCAAAGTTGGGTGTGGTATGAGTCATGTGATGATGTTTCATTCTCGATTTCCATTACTTGGTTTGTGTAGTCCAACAAATAAATACTATTATTTAATTATTCCTTACCATAAAAAATTTCATATTTATAAAAGAAGAAAAAATTATTTCCAAATTTGAAAATAAAACTATCTATATCTAGTCTGGATACTGATATAAGTTTTTTGGTAACCAAAGAAACATAATAAAAACCCTTTAAAACCAAGATCAACCCAGTTGACAATGTGAGGTAGTAGTCGTCAATAGCTACAACAACAAGTTTAGCTTCATTGGTTGCTCATAGATCTACCTCCCCTTAGTCAATCTTTTTTATTCTACTTGGTTTATATATTTTAATACACATGTGAGCACAAAAAGGTGTATCTAATAACCAATTTATAGAAATAGATAAAATTCACTTGAAAACAAATGAACCTGAAGCTTCCATTTTCTTCTTTGGTTGGGTGCAGTTTTTATTCTAGTGGCCCTTTTTGCCACATGAAAAATAGACAACATCCTGCTCCCTTGCATTCCTCTTGATCTTATTCTTATTGGAAGGTCGTGAAGAATCATCGGGCTTAAATCTATTTGCTTTCCATTTCCATTTTTCACCACAAGGATAAAAGTTTTTTCGTGCTTTATATCCTAATATACTTGACGAAGGAGAGTAAGAAGATCTGGTAGAGACCTCTCAATGTTGTTCATAATAAAATTTACAACAAAGTTGGAGAATATCTGAGGGAGTGATTCCAAAATGATATTAGTGATTAGTTTTTTTGGGGATTTTAAACCCTAAAACCTCTAAGCGCTCAATATTTTTGGATCGGGTTATACCACATACGCACAGGAGGGGGGTGAATTGTGACTTTTACAAATTATTCACAAATCGAGATGATGACTGAGTCCGTCCTTTTATCTTTATCAGATTGTTTATACAGCGGAAAATAAACAGTTAAAGAACGCAAGGATGTATAGTGGTTCGGGGAACAGAAGGCTCCTAGTCCACTCCACCAATGCTCTACTCCATGAGTTTGGTGATTTTCACTATTTAGTTCTCTTATCAACAGACCGCCCACAACTGAGTGCAGACAGTTGACACCTTTACAAGTTAAGGCTAAAAACAGAGCCTTCTGGTTCATACACAGAACCGAATACACAACTTAGTACGAGAAGACGGTTTCTCAAAATAAATAGAGTATTTGTCTTGAAATACTTTCTAGTTGATCTTCACAGTTGCAACAACACGCAACTGATAGTAGATAGATCATCATCTTTAAAAAAGATGTTCTTCAGATAAGGGAAGTTCTGAGTCGATCCAGTTGCAATAGATATAGAAATAAATTCAGAAACTCCAAAAATAATGGATTCATGAAAGATCTTCGATGTAGAAACAATGAATCTTCAACATGTTTCTTCTTCTTCTTTAGAAAAATAGAGTTTGATAGATCTTGATAGCAGCAGATCTGTAAATCTCGAATGACTCTGTAAAACTATAGTTGTGAAGAACTCAAGAGTTTGTTATATATTTTCATGATGATTATCCCTCCTCTTTTAATACAAAATATCACAGATATTTATAGAATAACGGTGACCGTTTTCCTTAAAAATTTAGATCCACAAAAGTCGCCTTTAGAATCACGATATTCAAATGTTTGAATAATAGAGTAGTCGCAACTCACTTGAATATTTGGCATGAATAGCTCCTCTTAAATTGATCCTTTGAATCACAAAATAAACAGCTTTGAATGAGTCAAAGACGTGCTTTAAAATCATGCTTTGAATTTTTCTTGAAATCAACCTAATAATCCGCATAAAGACCGTTGCTCAATAAAGTCGTATTTTAAATCTCCAACGCCAAACGTAGGGTTGAACTACATGACATTATTTCTCTGAACTTAAGGTTCACAACGTAAGGTTGATAAACCATACTTTTCTCTTCAACTCTCAAACGTACGGTACAATATCCATACTTTCCTTTTTAGCAAAACATAAGATACATGATCCATAAGGTTCATTATAAAAGTAAGGTTTATGATCCATACTTTTATTAGCTTCTAAACGTAAGGTATATGATCCATACTTTTTGGTAAAATGTAAGGTTGTTTTCAAAAGTAAGGTTGATGAACCATACTTTTGAGAAACAAACATAACGTTCCACATTAACATAGGGTTCTTCTTCAATACTTTTTCGATATCCTGAATGTTAGGTTCCTTCCAAACGTAAGGTTCTTCTTCCATACTTTTATCTATAACGTATGGTTGCTTAACCATACTTTTCTGATATGCCATAAAGTAAACGAAGAATTCCATCCTTACGCTACGCTCCTCAATGTAGGGTATGCACAGTGTTTTCAGAACACGCGAATGTGATTTTCGAACACGTAGAGCATGAAACAGTGTTTCCAGAACACGTGAAAGTGATTTCCGAACACTTTGTCAAATATTCCACACAGATTAAATGCTTTAATATTATTCTAAAATTAAGAAATAAAGAATATTAATTTCCTGAAATATACTCAAAGTAAAATCATTAAAATAACAAATAAGGGTATTTGTGAATATCAAAATCATCATAAAGAGATAGAGTATTATTTTCAACGATCTCCCCTTAATAAAATAGAGTTGTTGAAAACCACACTTGCTCAACAATCTTTCCCTTTTTGATGATCACAAAACCCATGAAATAACCAATGAAATTATCTTATAAAATTAATTGTATATAGTTTAGAATTTTGCAAAGATAAAAACAATATTTTATTAAAAAAATGTTGTGTTTATCCATATTTCTCCCTAAAAAAATATATTGTGTTTATCCATATTTCACCCCCTTTTGTGATATCAAAATGAATGATAGAAGAAGGAATGTAACACATTTTAATATAGCACTGAACTTAAGTAAATGCAATGATAAACTATTTATCAATATTTGAAACTGGATTACTGGCATTTTAACATAGGCAGTTCAGTACAAAAAATCAAAACATATGAAAATGAGATGCGAGTATATTTTATTGAAAATATAATTACATGTACAGTAATGACAATGAGAATCAAGATTGGTCTAAAGAGGTTTGGGAAACAGGTTTCAGCGCCTCAGAATGACTTCCTTGAGCTCTGATATCCACAGTCGCAACCTTTTCATCAGTCCATCGCCTAACTGGACTATAAGATCCCTTCCTTCCTGAGTCAGATGGATATCCTTAATCAAATTGACTCTAAAAAACTCATGTAACCTCTCTTCTTTCTCTATAAACTGATTTAGCATCTCTGTGAATCTGTTCTATAGAACAACGATCCCTGGTTCATCTGAGGTAAGTTGGTGAATAAGATGCTTTTGATTATCCAGTAGAATAGATAATGAAACACTATTACACTGTAAGTCCAACAATCTGTCATTCATATTTCTCATTACTGCTGTAATGGCCTGAAATTTCCTCATTAGATCAGGAGAAGTACCTGAGCTACCTGCTTGACTGTTCCTGACAGTTGTAAACTGTTCCTCCATGAAAAGCTTAAAATATTCCAAATCTGACTTCATTACCATATCAGATTTCAAATTTTCAACTTTAGCCAACATATCCTTCTTAAAAAATTCAAATTATTATTTTGAAAAAGAATTGTCTTTCAATTTCCGAAATCTCTGATTTTCCTTTTCCAATGCTCTTCTTAAAGCAACATTTTCTAATTGAACTCTGGTTAACTTTTTATACAGCTCCTCAACTTTTGCATTCATAGAATCAGTGTCACCTTGTGCTTGATTCTCAGTCTGAGCTTCCATTGGTTTTAACAACACTAAAGGTAGAGATTCAACATCCAATTTCTCTTCATCTTCTCTTTGTACTGTCTTCTCAACTGATTCTTCCTTCGAGTCCTTCCCTGAATCATCCACAAAAAAATCATCATTAAGAACTTCAGTATGAATCTCAAAAGGATTCTCTTCTAAATTCATATCAGTAGGATGTTACTCTTCCTGATCATCTTCTTCATTGAGTTCCTCCAAAATCGGATCCTCTAAAATAGGTTCCTCTTGAGCTAATTCTTCTTGAACAATCTCAGGTCCAACCACTTGAACTTCTTCAGGCTTTTCAATAGTTTGAGGCACAATTAATTTTTCAACTTGAGGAGTTTCCTCAATCTAGGAAATTGTTGGTTGTTCAATTTTATGTACTGTAGGTTCTCTAATAAATCTGTAGCTCAGAAGAGGTTCAGTTGCAGTAGCAGTTGCTTGAATAGGCTCCTCACCAGTTGGAGCCACTCAATGTCTTTTTCTCTGAAGTCCCTCTTGACTTTCCTCATCAGCAGATGGATCAACTATTTCAAATCTGAGTCTTCTTGAGGTTTCACTTTCTCTTGATTCAGCCATGCCTTCCTTAGATTTAGTAGGTTGCTCCCCCTGAGCCGAGTCCTGGTCTTCATCAGCTCCAATAGACATAAACTTGCCTTTCACAGTACTCCAGAAGAATGAAATCTTCCTTAGAGTTCCATCATTGAAAATATTGCTATGATGACATCTTACTCTGGCATCTATTAATCTTACCATATCATACATAAACAGTAATTTTGAAATGAACCTTCCATAGGGATATAAGTTCATTCTAGCCCCTGGTTGATAGCAGTAGTTTAGATATCATACCATATATCTTAGAAAATTCAACTTGATTTCACTCGTAATAAAAAACATGATGTACATGTCAGGAAAAAAAAATCTTCTGTCTCTGACATCTTAGGTGCAATCCCTGTTTGCACAAACTTAGCAAGAATCTTCGGATCAGGTTCCAGATCCTTCACGAAAATTTTTCTTATACTTGTAGATCCAAATAAAAATGACATAATGTACTCTGACTTATGTTCATCATCTCCAATATTCTTTAATTCGAAATGATAAACTCCTTCACGAGGACAGTTTAAGATTCTAGCTATTTTTACAGATGAAATTGAAAAATCCCGATCTTCAATTTTCACAACTATGGTGTCCTATGTATCTCCAAGACTGAACTGAACAATTTTGAAAAAGTGATGAAGCTCTACCTCATATAGAAACTCTGTATTTTCACCATTGAAAGTTTTCTTGAGATCCTGAAAAGAGAGGGCTTTCCTTAGTATGAGATTCGTTTGATACAACCATTCCAGGTCGATTACTTTTCCCTGTATAATCTTTCTTCCTGTCGTGCGCTGATGCTTGGCATTACTAGCTTCTCCTTCCTCGATTCTCTATGTCTTGGCTATTTCTGTTTCAATGTTCTGAAGGCTCGAAGGTTTAGGGTTTTGAAGGTTTAGCCAAAGGTAGATGAAGGTGATAAGAGTTTTGGTGTTTCGAAAGGTTTTGAGAAAATGAACGGGTTTGAAATTTGAAACGGTTTCTGACATCCTTGATTCCCATGTCATTTACTTATATAATAATCATTTCATTATAAAATAAAATAAAACATATGTGGAAAATAAAAATACAAATGAAGTTGTAAATTATTATAAAAACATATAATTAAATTATTTAAAATAGTGAAGATAAACACGTACAAAATTAAAATTAAAATTTTATTTAAAATTAAATAAACCTAACTCCCCCTTAATAAAATCAAAGCTCGTAGTGGGAAGTGGTTTATTAAAAATACCAGCTAATTGAATTTCAATACTTACAAATTCTAAGAATATATCTTTTTTAAGAACATGATCTCTTAGAAAATGATGTTTGATATCAATATGCTTAGTTCTAGAATGATTAGTAGGGTTTTTTGAAATATTTATAGCACTTGTATTATCACATAAAATATGTGTGTTATTAAAATTTAGTCCAAAGTCCATGAGAGTATTTTTCATCCACAAAACTTGTGCACAACAACTGCCTGCAGATACATATTCTACCTTGGCTTTTGACAGGACAACTGAGTGTTGTTTCTTACTAGACCATGACACTAAATATTTTCCTAAAAAGAGACAAGTTCCTGAGGTGCTTTTTCTATCTAATCTACGACTTCCAAATCCAGCATCTGAATATGAAATTAAATTAAAATCAGAAGTTTTTGGATAGAGAAGAGATTGAAAAACAGTTCCTTTTAAATATCTAAAAATTATTTTAACAGCACTTAAGTGAGATTATTTAGGATCAGATTGAAATCTAACACAAACACATACTGAATACATTATATTTGACATGCTAGTAGTAAGATATAATAAAATACAAATCATACATCTATATAACTTGTTGTCAACTAATTTTCCAGTTTCATCCAAATCAAATTTTATATTAGTACACATAGGAGTTGTATATGTCTTGCTGTTTTCAAGTCCAAATTTCTTTAGTAAATCAGTAATGTATTTGCTTTGATTTAAAACATTTCCAAAATATTTTTGATAAAATTGAAGTCTTAAATAGAAATTTAATTCTCCTAACACACTCATTTCAAATTCTTTTTGTATTAAATTTGAAAACTCATGACAAAGTTTTTTGTTTTTTGAACCAAAAATTACATCATCAACATAAATTTGAACCAATAAAATATTAGAGTTAACAGTTTTCTTAAACAATGTTGGATCTTCCATCCCAAAAGTAAAATCATTTTTTAAAAGAAAAAAACTTAATCTTTCATACCAAGCTTTAGGTACTTGTTTAAGACCATAAATAGTTTTAGTAAGTTTAAAAACAAAATTTGGTTTTTTCGAATTTTCAAAACCAGAAGGTTTCTCAACATAAACTTCCTCCAATAAGTAACCATTTAAAAAGACAAACTTAACATCCATCTAAAATAATTTAAAGTTCATATGAGATGCATAAGTTAAAAGGATTCTAATAGCTTCTAATATAGCTACAGGTGGAAAGGTATCATCATAATCTATACCTTCTTTTTAATTATATCCTTTAGCTACTAGTCTTGATTTTATTTCTAGTTATTATTCTCTGATCATCGTTTTTATTTCTATAGACCCATTTAGTTCCTATAACTGGATAGTTCTGAGGTCTTTCAACTAAATTCCAAACTTCATTTCTCTTGAACATGTTTAGTTCTTCTTGCATTGCTATCATTCAACTTTCATCAACTAAGGATTCTTCTAATGTCTTAGGTTTTAATTGGGATAGAAAGGAAGAGAATTCAACAAGATTTCATACATTTCTTCTAGTTTTTATTCTAGTGTCTATGTCTCCTATAATAGTTTCTAAAGGATGATTCTTTAGAGTTCTAGATTATTTAGGTAGTACACTGTTAGGTTCTTCAATGTCATGTTCTTCTTAATTGGATTGAATTTATTTAAATATTTTTCAAAATCATCTTTGAAGTTCTCAAGTCTCATGTTATCATTAGAGTCATATTCATCAATTTGGTCTTTCCTTTTCTCAAAGGGATTAGATTCATCAAGTTTCAAATGAACTAATTCTTCAACAATCCTTGACTTTTTATTAAAAACTCTATAAGATTTGGAAGTAGCAGAATATCCTAATAAAATGCCTTCATCAGATTTTGGATCAAACATAACAAGATTGTCCTTGGTGTTTAAGGTGTAAACCTTGCATCAAAAAACTTTAAAGTAATTTACTTTAGGTTTTCTGTTATTCCAGAGTTCATAGAGTGTATTTTTAAAAATTGGTCTGATTAAAACTCTATTCATTATATAGTAGGCTATACTTACAGCTTCTTCCCAGAAATAGGGAGGAAAATTGTAATCATTTAGCACAGTCCTAGCCATTTCATCAATAATCCGATTTCTTCTTTCAACAATTCTATTTTGTTGAGGTGTTCTTAGTGCAGAAAAAGTGTGTTTAATACCCATATTTGAGAAAAAGGAATTAAATTCCAGATTCTCAAATTCTCCACCATGATCACTTCTTAATGAAATTATTTTAAAACCTTTTTCATTTTGGACAAATTTTCAAAAACTTTCAAATATAGTAGAAGCTTTATTTTTATATTTTAGAAAATAAATCCATGTAAATCTAGAATAGTCATCAACTAAAACATATACATATAATTTACGAGCCAAGCTTTCCATTCTTGACGGTCCAAACAAATCCTTATGAATAAGTTCTAGAGGTTTAGATGTAGCAATTTTTTTAACAAATTTGAAGGATGATTTGTGCTACTTTCCAAGTTGACATGCATCACATAATCTATCACTTTCAAATTTGAGACTAGACAAATCAGAAACTAATTGTTTCTTAGATAACTTATGTAAAGAATATACATCGAAATGTCCAAGTCTTGTATGTCAGATCCACGATTCGTTTATCTTAGTAGTTAAGCAGTTTACTTTTTGTTTACACAAGGAATTTAAGTCCAGAGTATAAACATTATCAATTTTGGGTGCTCTAAATTTAAGCAATTTATCTTTCAAAATAGAACAACAGTTGTTAGAAAAATCAACAAAATAACCATCATCACAGAGTTGAGAGATACTTATCAGGTTGTGTTTTAATCCTTGTACATAGAGCACTTTATGAATTGAGACATATTCTGGATCTCCAACAGTTCCAATGCCAATAATTTTACCATTGGCATTATCACCAATTGTGACTAATCCTCCATCATTTTGAGTTAATGTTTTAAAATTCGATGAATACCCACTTATATGCCTGGAGCAGCCACTGTCCATATACCATATTTCAATTTGTCTTTTGTGACCTGCTTCCTGCAATGACATTTAAACAAAGGTTTGTTTTGGTATCCATATTTTGTTGGGTCCAGCAATGTTATACAACAAATACCTGAGAATCTAGACTTACTTTTTTTTTCTATAATCAATAGAATCATATAAGCTGCTTGCAACAAAGGCTTTATTAATCCCACTTATTTTCAGTTGCCTTAAATAATAGTTTTTAGATATGTGACCTTTTATTCCACAGTAGTTGCAAATTTTACCTTTTGTACTTGGAACAAAATAGTTCTTATATAGTTTGAGTTTCTCACCTTTACTACCTATTCCATATCTTTCCTTTTTAATCACATTATTTCCAAGAATTTAATTGATGAGTTATATTTTTCAATTAACTCTTGATGTTGTTTTAGTAGAGTGTCTCTTTCTCTTAAAACAACAGTGTGAATATTTTTCAGCGATTTATGTTTCTTAAATAAGGAATCATATTTTTCTTATAGCATGTTGTAGTAGGCTGCAAGTTTATTATTTGAACAATTAGAACTAGAATCAGAATCAGATGAGTAATAAGATTGTACCTCATAAGCTTCTACCATAAAACACACATATTTTTTAGATTTGATTCTTCTTTTTCTGAGTCAAACTTTGATGAGCTGCTGGAGTCTTCAGAAACACTCCAAGTAGATTTCATTGTTCTTTTATCTTTCTTCTCATAATCATTATTTTTGAAAAATTTATTTTTCTTTTCTTTTTTCAATTGAGGACAGTCAGGTCTAATGTGACCCATCTTCTTGCATTCATAGAATCTGACTTCCCTTGGTTCCTTTTCATCCTTTTTGAAGGATTTTATGAATCCCTTATTCTTTCTGTAGAATTTACTGAACTTTCTGGCTAGATGAGTTAGTTCCACATCTGAATTAGATGAATCAAAATTCTCTGATTTCATTCTAAAATCTTTCTTAATCTTTCTGCTCTTCTTTTGGGATGTTACTTTCAAAGCAATATTTTCTCTCTTGATCAAGACTTTATGATCATTTGCTTTATCTTGCATCTCAACTTCATACATCATAAGAGTTCCAATTAACTCTCTCATTGTAAGATCTTTTACTAGTGATGATTATCTAATAGCCACTGATATCCCATTCCATCTAGGTGGTAGTACTCTACATACTTTCAGGGCTTGATCTACTTGTTTGATAGGATCTCCCAAGGCAGTGATGTTATTAACAATTTCTGTAAGCCTTCCATTCATCTGGGTGATGCTTTCTCCTTCAAACATTCTGAATGTGTTGAATTTCAATTTAGCTGTGGCATACCTCATCTGTCTGACATTGTCAATTATTTCATAAGAAACTACAATTATCTGCCACATTTCATAAGTAGTTGGGCACTAAGATACTCAGTTGAATTCATTTGGTCCAAGACCACAAATGATAGCATTCATACCTTTCAAGTTTATGTCGTACTCTGCTTCTGTATCATCACTCCATGTTTCAGGTTTCTTTGGAATCACATAGGGAGTTAGAATTTTTGAGTAGACTTTGTATCCAAGGTTCTTTAATTAAATGACCATCCTTGATTTCTAGTATCCATAATTTTCACCGTTGAAGTAGGGAGCTCAAACAATTGACATACCCTATCGTGTATCAGCCACTGGGCTCTGTATAATCCAAAAAATTTTAGCTTGTTATAGGTTTGACAAAATCTCCTCCTCTGATACCAATTGTTGGATCAGGTCATACCAAATACGCACAAGTGGGGGGTGAATTGTGGCTTTTAAAAATTCTTCACAAATTGCGATGATGACTGAGTCTATCCTTTTATCTTTATCAGATTGTTTATGCTGCGAAAAATAAATAGTTAAAGAACGCAAGGATGTATAGTGGTTTGGGGAACAGAAGGCCTCTAGTCCACTCTATCAATGCTCTACTCCACGAATTTGGTGATTTTCACTATCTGGTCCTCTTATCAACAGACCGTCCACAACTGAGTGTAGGAAGTTGACACCTTTACAAGTTAAGGTGAAAAACTGAGCCTTTTGGTTCATACACAGAACTGAATACGCAACTTATTACAAGAAGCCAGTTACTCAAAATAAAAAGAGTATTTGTCTTGAAATACTTTCCAGTTGATCTTCACAGTTGCAGTAGCACGCAACTGATAGTAGATAGATCATCGTCTTTAGAAAAGATGTTCTTCAGATAAGGGAAATTCTGAGTCGATCCTGTTGCAATAGATATATAAATAAATTCAGAAACTCCAACAATAATGGATTCACAAAAGATCTTCGATGTAGAAACAATGAATCTTTAATGCGTTTCTTCTTCTTCTTCTTCAGAAAAACAAAGTTTGATAGATCTTGATAGCAACAGATCTGTAAATCTCAAATGACTCTGTAAAACTGCAGTCGTGAAGAACTCAAGAGCTTGTTATATATTTTCTTGATGATTCACCCTCCTCTTTTAATAAAAAATATCACAGATATATATAGAATAACGACGAGCATTTTCCTTGAAAATTTAGATCCACAAAAGTCATCTTTTGAATTGTGATATTCAAATGTTTGAATAACAGAGCAGTCGTAACTCCCCTGAATATTCAGCATGAAAAGCTCCTCTTAAATCAATCATTTGAATCACAAAATAAACGGATTTGAATCAGTCAAAGAAGTGCTTTAAAATCGGGCTTTGAATTTTGCTTGAAATCAGCCTAATAATCTGCATAAAAACCGTTGCTCAATAAAGTTATATTTTAAATCTCCGACACCAAACGTAGGGTTGAACTGCATGTCATTCTTTCTCTGAACGTAAAGTTCACAACGTAAGGTTCACAATGTAAGAGTCACAACATAAGGTTGATAAACCATACCTTTCTCTTCAACTCTCAAATGTACGGTACAATATCCATACTTTCCTTTTTAGCAAAACATAAGATACATGATCTGTAAGGTTCATTATAAAAGTAAGGTTGTTGATCCATACTTTTATTAACTTCTAAACATAAGGTATATGATCCATACTTTTTGATAAAATATAAGGTTATTTTCAAAAGTATGGTTGATGAACCATACTTTTGAGAAACAAACATAACGTTCCACATTAACGTAGGGTTCTTCTTCCATACTTTTCTCATATTCCGAACGTAAGGTTCCTTCCAAATATAGAGTTCTTCTTCCATACTTTTGTATATAACGTTTGGTTGCTTAACTATAATTTTCTGATATGTTGTAAAGTAAACGACGAATTCCATCCTTACGCTACGCTCCTCAATGTAGGGTATGAACAATGTTTCTAGAACACGTGAAAGTGATTTCTGAACACATAGAGCATGAACATTGTTTCCAGAACACGTGAAAGTGATTTCCGAACACTTTGTTAAATATCCAATGCGGATTAAATGCTTTAATATTATTCCAAAATAGAGGAATAAAGAATATTAATTTCCTGTAATATACTCAAAGTAAAATCATTAAAATAACAAATAAGGGTATTTGTGAACATCAAAATCATCATAAATAGATAGAGTATTGTCTTTAATGATCTCCCCTTAATAAAATAGTGTTGTTGAAAACAACACTTGATCAAAAAATATAGACAATGAGCTTGACTACACGAGGTCTAGCTGAGGTACCCTCTCCAATATTTCTCTGAAAGAGTGTCTTGGATATCTCAAATTGTTCTTGTCTAACTATCTCATGGTAAAGACCAAAGAGGTTCTCAAGCATGATATATGCATCCGCATTTTCGTGATACTTCATGAGCTCATTAGACATAGATGAAAGCATCAAACATTGAATTTCAACTGCATCATTAAAATGTTTTTTGTAGACCAGGAAATACTCATCACTCACCTATTTTGCAGGAGGATCGAGCATTGGGGATTCTAGCATGTAATTTTTTTTTCATGGTGTAACACAACCTGAAGACGTCTACACCACTCATGGAAGTTACTACCAGTGAGGATGTTGTCTTTCTCCAATATTGTATATAGGGACCCAGACTTAAAAATTACATAATCTAGTTAATTCAACTAGAATTCACTTTATTACATTCCCAATGATCTTTCCAGTTTGTATTTTTAGAGAAATAATACATAATTCATACATATCAACCCACAAGCATTCAAAGTGGGTACTACTAAAACAATATCAATTTATTCCATAATATATATTTTTTAATAAAATATGAAATATTTTCATGAAAAATCTTCACAACATTAGTCTCAGATTCTTATTTTATATTACCCATACTTAAACCTGGTGAGTTTTTTTAGAACTTGGGATGAGCACAAAAAGATCAGTAAGTGACATAAAAAAGAAGGAAAGAAACTTTTAGTCCATGAAGACTTATAAACATATGAAATAATTTTCACAGTGACATACTTCTCACCCATAAAGTATCATATACTTATTTTGTGAAAACAAGAGATTTCCATAAAACATAGAAAACAAAAATAAAACCATAAAGGTAACTTGTGGGTTTACTTACTTAAGATTGTAATCCTCACGACTACCTTGTTATTTGTAACCCTCACGACTATCTTACAATGTAACCCTGCAACCTTATGATGTAACCCTCATAGCTACCTTATGGTGTAATGATCACAATTACACTTGGAATAACCATTATGACAAATTTTTAACTTAAACATAACTAATGAATTGAATGGAGATATAGGTCTCACCCTTCATCATAAATAATTCCCGAGAACCATAACATAATCATAAAATATGAACACTTATATCATAAAACCATTTCTTGAGTAAAATAACTTATTTTATAAGAATACTACACAAATAAAAAGGAAATACTTTTCTTTGTAAGTAAACATGAAATCTTGTAAAGAAAACATCAAAACATTAAGGCGTCATGAGAACTAGATAATCCGATCATTCCATATAAGTCAAGAAGAAACATTATTTTTTTTTTGTAAAAAGAGACATTAAAGAGGATTTTTAAAAGGAACTTCTCTTACCTTGGGTTTGACTTCCTTAAAACATTTTCAAAACTCTTATATAATAGTTTAAAGAGTGTTATTAATTTATCACATAACTATATTCATATTTATAATACGTTAACATATTTCCACACATTTATTGATAATATATATTTTTTATTTTATTGTTTCGAGCGTGTTTATTACATGGTTTCCATAGTTGGTTCATTACGAGTTTTCTTTTCGAATGAAAGAAAAAATAAAGAAGTGGAAGGAAATGGTATTAATATATTTTCATAATTTTAAATGATACCATATATCATTTTGTTTTCTAATATGATAATGATTCATTAGATAAAACATTATTGAAAACAATTTAATTTATTTTGACGGTTTTTATGACCATCACAAACTTATATCATCTTATTTAATATCACGTTTATTTATTAGTTTCCAAACATTAAAAATGTTTTAATATACATATTAAAATTTTATTTAACTATAATAAGGGTTTTATGACCAGCCTTGAAGGCATTAAAGGAAAATGAAAATTTGACGTCCATGAAGGCAATGAATCAACACGCCACAAACGATGCTTTCATTTTCTAGAATAAGAGGAGAAGAGGAGAGGTTTGATGATGAATATTCCATTAACACAATAAAATTATAGTATATGTAAGATAATAAAGTTATCATGTCACTTTGGACAAGGGATGTGAGGAGAGTATACGAAAAGAAAAGAAATTGAAAAGAAAATATAAGAAAATGAAAGAGGATTTTACCTCTTGAATTCTCCTCCTTGAGAACCTTCTTAGGGAAATTGGATTTGGTATTTTGTTGAGTCCAAATGATCCTAGATTTGGGGGAGAGGTATGAGAAGAATATTGGGTATAATTTTGACAAGTTTCAAGGATTTAGAGGTGTGAGGAGAAGTGATGGTGATAAGTGATATTTATAGTGGTGGAGGAAAGTGTTTTTTGTTTATTTTATTCATTAGTTTATTATTTTGGATCAAGGATATGAATAGTTTGATAATTACAAATAAATATATTAAAATAACGAAGGAGGATTTTATATTATGGTCATTACATCATATATGACTCCAAAAATAGTGTATTTAACTTATAATGTATTTATGCAGTAAATTACCATATTTAACTATTCACAAAATTCAATTATTTTAGAAAAATCTCAAAAATTCACCCTAACCATTTTTCTACATGTAGAATTAAAAAATGAAATCCATTTTATGAAAATATTTTTCTAAATATGAAAAATTTAAATCTTAATTAAAGTCATCTTTTATTCAAAAAATACAAATTTTAAAATTATAATCGATTTTATAACACTTTGAAAAATTAATTAAGGTCCCATAAAATTATCTTATAATCATAAGAAAAAAAATATTAATTTATGAATCTATTTTATAAAGATAAATTTTCTTTTAAATCAATATATTAATTATAAAATTGTAAATAAAAATGTATATGTCACAAAAATTCCCACACTTAATTTATCATTTTCAAAACATTTATTTACATAATTCATGATATAACTATATAATATTTTTATTTATAAGATAGATACATTTTATTTATACTCTCATAGACGAGGTTACTATTCTATTAGTATAGATTCCTTAATTTCTATAAATACCACTTATTCCATTATATATTTATAATGAATTTAACTATTTAATTCCAAAATGAAAACAAATTATTTTATATGTACTTTGATCGTTACACTATACCCCCTTCTAGAAATTACTTCCTCGCAATTTTTATTTACTTATTAAACAAGTGATGATACCTTTTCCTCATAGCATTTTCAGATTCCTATGTTGCATTTTCAACCATGTGGTTTTTTCACAAAATCTTTACATGAATAATTACCTTATTCCACAATACTTTCTATCTATGATAAAGAATCTGAATAGAATTTTCCTAATAAGGTTCTCTTCCAGTTGAACTACTTCTGGTATCAAAACATGAGATGAATTTGTCACATACTCTCTTAACATCGAAACATGAAAAATATTGTGTACATGTGATAAACTCGGAGGTAAAACCAATAAGTAGGAAACTGATCCAACTTTATCCATGATTTAATAGGTTCCAATGAACCATGGACTTATCTTTTATTTCTTACCAAAATGTATAACACTTTTCCAAGAAGTGATTTTAAGGAAAACATGATCACCTACCTCGAAAGAAAAGTCTTTCCTCCTATTATCTGTATAAATTTTCTACCTTCTCTGAGCTGTCCTCATGTTTTTCTGGTTCATATTCACTTTCTTAGGCACTTCCTCTACTAATTATGGTCCCATCAAATTCCTTTCCCCGACTTTATCCCAACATTCTAGTGTTCAACACCGCTTTACATGTAATGCCTCAAAAGTTTCCATCTGTATACTGGAATGAAAACTATTATTATGTGAAAACTCAACTAAATAAAGATATTGATCCCAAATTCCCTAGTAATCCATTGAACAAGCACATAACATGTCCTGCAATTTCTGAATTGTTCACTCGGTCTGTCCATCAGATTGGGGATGAAAGAATGTGCTAAAATTTAATTTTGTTCCCAACATCTTCTAAAGGTATTTTCAAAAGTTAGAAGTGAACAAGGTATCATGTTTAGATACAATAGAGAGAGAAAATCCATGTAACATGATAATATCTTTGAGGTACAATAGATAAAGTTTAACTAAAGACAGAGTATCTCAAATAGGAAGAAAATGTGAAGATTTAGTCAGTCGATCAACAATAACCCAAATTGCATTATTACCTCAAGAAGTCTTTGGTGGTCCCACCATGAAGTCCATGAATTTATTTTTCCATTTCCACTTTGTCACTGGAAAAGGATGAAGCATCCCCTTTGGTAGTTGTCATTCTACTTTAACTAGTTGATAAGTCAAAAATTTCATGGTAAAATCAACAATATCTATTTTCATTTCATCCCACCGATAATACTTCTGAAGGTCTCTGTACATCTTAGAGATTCCAGGATGAACTAAAAATGGAGAATTATGAGCTTCACTTAACAATTATTTATTCAGTTGGGAATCATAAGGCACACATAATCCCTTTCCAAATCTTAAGACACAATCTTTATCATCATTTAATTCTGGAAATTTACCTTAAAAAATTATACATTTTTCTGTAACTCTTAGTATTCCTTTTATGTGTGTTTAATTCTGTCTAAGAGAGATGACTACATTGACACCTGAAAAAATAAAGGAATTTTCTGCACCAATAACTTCCAATTCGAAATTCATCCAATCATTAACCAAGGGGTCATATTCCAAACATAACATGGTTAATGATGCATGATGTTTTTAACTCAAGGCATCCAACACATTTTTCACCTTTCTTGGGTGGTAATTGATCATGCAATCATAATCCTTTATTAGTTCAAGCCACCTTCTCTGCATCATGTTCAATTCCTTTTAAGTGAATATATATTTTATAGTCAATATATATTTCACATTTGGATCCATATAAATGATGCCTCCAAATTTTTAATGCAAAAACCACAGATGATAATTCCAGATCATGTGTGGAATAATTTAACTCATGAGGTTTCAGTTGTCTTGAAGTATAAGCAATTACCTGATCATTTCACATCAAAACAAAAAAAGTATCTTCAATGAAGCATCACTGTATATTAAAAAATATCTATTTCTGGAAGGGTGGGCCAAAACTTCGGTAATCACCAATCTTATTTTCAGTTCCTAAAAACAAACATCACAGTTTTCAATTCAAATAAATTTAACCCCTTTTCATGTTAACTTAGTTATCAGGCTAGATAATCATATAATGTTTTTAACAAACCATCAATAATAACCTGCTAATCAAAGAAAACTACAAATCTCTATAACATTTGTAGGTTTTGTCCATTCATCAACCACTTTTGTTTTAGTTGGATCAATTTTCATTCCATCCTTATTTACAATGTTCCCACGAAAATAAATCTATTGCAACAAAAAATCACATTTTCTAAATTTACTGTATAAATTATTTTATGTAAGTGTTTAAAAAACAATATTTAGATGTTTTTCATGATCCTCATAACGTTTCGAATAAACCAAAATATCATCAATAAAAATAACAATGAACTTATCCAAATATTCATAGAAGATTCTATTCATAAGATCCATAAATACAATAGAGGAATTTATCAAGCCAAAGGGAATAACAAAAAACTCATAATGCCCATATCTAGTTCAGAATTCTACATTCAGAATTTCATCCTCCTTCACCTTCATTTGATGGTTCCTGGATCTCAAGTCAATCTTGAAAAAATACTGAGCTCTTTGGAGCTGATCAAACAAGTCATCGATATGATGCAGTGAATACTTATTCTTAATAGTAATGATATTAAAAGATCTATAATCAATGAAAAGTATCATGGAACCATAATTCTTTTTAATGAACAAAATAGGATCACCCTATGGTGAAGTTCTAGGATGAATGAAGCTTTTATCAAACAACTCCTGTAACTACTTTTTCAATTCTAGAAGTTTCACTTGTGCCATTGGATAAGGGGGGTTTGAAATTAGTTTATCATCAGGAGCTAATTCAATAGTGAATTCAACTTCCTTATTAGGTATAACATCAGGAAACTCTTTAAAAAAACATTCATTTATTCATTTACCACTAACACATCATTAATCTGAATGGTTCCCTTGTTTTCAACAATATATGCAAGATAAATTTCATTTCCATATTTTAATATTTTCTCAGCTTCCTGATATGTTATCAATGGCATGAGTTTATTATTGTATAAAAAATGAAACTCTTTCTGAAAAATAACTTATTTAGCTCTACAATCAATCTTAGCATGATAAATAGAAAGACAATCCATACCCAGAATAACATAAAAATCTACTAAGAGAAAAAACACAAGGTTTACAGGTAATTTCTTTCCACATAAAACAATATTAAGATTCTTATAATTCCATTTTTCTTTAATATTTCCCCTTGGTGTTTTAACCATAAGTTATAGTTTCATTTCTTGGGGTAAAATTTTCAATTTACCAGAAAATTTCTAAAAAATAAAGGAATGTGTAGATCCCGTATCAAACAAGACATAGCAATGTCTGAGTAAACAAACAATGCATTTGATACCACTTCATTGGATGTACCAACACCTGATAACGTAGTCACAAAGGATTTCACTACACCTTTCTACTTATAATCTATATTCTTTCCATCATTTATATATTT
Organism: Viscum album; assembly: GCA_963277665.1. Classification (NCBI taxonomy): domain Eukaryota; kingdom Viridiplantae; phylum Streptophyta; class Magnoliopsida; order Santalales; family Viscaceae; genus Viscum; species Viscum album. Next base: position 462,394,485 of record OY728139.1, on the reverse strand, counting down.
TATTTGGAATGTATTTTCATAATGCCCCATCTCACCACATTTAAAACATTTTAGAGTTTTCTTATCAAAATTAAACTTAATATCATTTTCATTACAATCTCATGCCATATGTCCAAACTTAACACATCAGAAACACTTCCTGGATTTGTTAAATCATTCCCAGGGTGTTTTTTACCAAACTTTCCACAAATTGGAAACAAGAATTTCTTACCTTTGTGTTTATTTGATTGATTTTTACCCATTACTTACTATTTGGACCTTTTCTTCTGCTTATTGCCAACGTAAATTTTATCAAAAAAAAAACTAAATTTCTACCCTCCCAGCACATCAAAAAAGTTTCTCATAACTTTTGAATTCATGGAAATCTAATTCCTTTTGATATATTGGCTTCAATTTTGAGTAAAAATGATTGATTTTACTATTAAGATCTCAAATAATATTTGGATCATACCTTGCCAATCGGGTGAAGATTTCTTAATACACAGACACTGAATCTTCATCATTTTGTTTCAATCCAAGGAATTTCTTTACCATCCTAAATCAAACCATCTTTGAAAAATATTTTTTAAGGAAAATATTCTTAAATTCATCCCATTACAAGGCATTAATCTCCTCGCTATCTCTAATATTCTTGACCATTGACCACCACTAGTCAGCTTCACCTTTAAAATGCTAAATAATAAGACTAAACTTTTTATTATCTAAACAACTTATGACATCAAATATCTTTTTAAGGGATTTAATCCACCCTTCATCCATCACCGTGTTAGAAGATCCACTGAAAGCAGGAGGATGTTGCCTCATAAAATGTTTTATTATCGTCATGTTTCTTTGTGGTGGATCTTGCTATTCTCTTGCATGGATTCTACTGCAATTTATAGAATACATCAAATGATCTATTGCTATTAAAAAATAATTGGTTCTAATTCCTACCATTCCGGGTTGCGTATTTAGAAAGATATCATCCTCTCAATGCCTTCTTACTTCAGCTTTACTATTTCTTCTTCAGAAAACCATTCTGAACATACATATCTTAGATGAAGAGACATTGTAATCTTCAAATTCTATATCATTTAACTTTATTCTATTTTATTAATTTTATAAAATCTCTCACTATTTTTTCAAGTTTCAATAGCCCTCACTATTAAAATTAAAATGTCTAGTTGCTATGAAATTATAGTGTAAAGGATCCATATGCCCCTTAACATAACCCCACATAGAGTTGTTCAAGCTACTTGAAGGTATTTAGGTAGGCAGTTATTTGACAATCGTGGGCTTGCTGCTCCTTGATTCATTGAGTGGACTACCCTATCTGGAAATCCTGATTTGGATTTCCTCAACAATTGCCTCTAAGTTACATCAAGTCTATAGAGGGCTACTTATATTAATGTAATATGGTTAAATAAACCCATAAACTTCATAATAACTCCACATTTGGTCAAACACTTAGTTTTAAGGATTTTATTCCTAATCAAGTAATGGAAGTCGAAGTCTGAATTTATATTTAATTGAGGGATTTTGATTAATCATGCATAAATTTTAATCTTATTTTATTCTTTACATGTCTTGTTAATATTAAGTGTATGTTACTTAATTAATTAACCATGATGGATAATATTTTTCACATAATTCATTTATTTAATTTCCATCTTTTCACATTAATGTATTTATTAATGTGATCACAGTATTGCATCAATAAAATAAATAATTTCATAGGCAGAAATAAATAAATAATTAAATGACCTATTCATGAGCTTTATCTAACGGTTGATTTAATGAACATACATTTAATTAAACTTTATCCTAGGGGAAATAACTACTATTTATGCTCATGGCACGAGTTACAACATTCCACCTATCCACCAATGTATCAACTTAGTTGGAATCATAATGGTTTTGTATTTAACTGCCTCCATGTGCCATGAGATACTCCATTAATTATTTGTTTTTATAACTCACACATAGGTGAGGAGAACCAAAGGATTGGTTAAAAGGGGATTACATAAATATCCTTGGACATGCAGGTCCTACATAATAATGGAAGGAGGGATGAAATAAAGGTCATCATATTTAATTTAATAATAAATAATTACAAACCCATGTAATAAATTAAAATAAAACATACAACACATACATAGGTCTGTGTCAAGATCATGAATGACCATACATACAACTGATACGAAAAAGTAACAGGCTAACATTTATTTCATTATTTATTCTTTATTATTAAGATGAATGAAATTACATTAATTAATTAATGAATTAATCAATTCCATTTCATCTTAATGATCATATGAACTTAGTTATAGATATCCATAATTTATGGAATTCATGGAAAATAAAAAGCAAAACCAAGAATGAAATATTAATTATGATAAATTAATTGACCATTTAATATTCTTTAAAAGCATTATTAAATTTTCAAACACAGATTGGTGTTCCAATCAATAAAATAAGGTTTTAATGTTATAATTTTTAATTTAATGTAATCTTTATTTATGTCCTTTAATGGTAGACTACATGGAGTGTACAAACCATCCACATGTTGTGTATCTTGGTTTCTGTGTATCCAGGGTACACTTCTGGGTGTGTGACATGTACCTCAGCTGGACCTCACGATATGTACAGACTAGCTACACACTGTGTGTTTTGCTTTCTGTGTGTGTAAGATGCATACCTTGGTCTTTGACATGTGTCTCAGTGGACTACACAATGTGTATAAGCTAGCTACACGCCTTGTATATCTTTGAGCGGTGAGTTTGTTTTCTCGTCGAGTGGATCGACATATTATTTTGATGTGGGAATTGATGAACTACTTGTCATGCACACCACACAAACATCATGTATATCATAAATTCTCCATTTTTTAGTCTCATGTGGTTTTCACCATGTATAATGACCACAAAGATTGTGTGATTTACACTGCTAACCCATGTACACTACACAATGTGTATACAGATACACATCGTGTAATCTAAAAATTGTGTGCTAGGTTGGTCGGGGTGGTGTACCGTGTATCCCTCGGCGCATCCAGATGCAATGTACTAGGGCACACAATGTGTACTTCGGAGTACATGTCATGTAACCTTTTCTTACCAGCCAAAAATCGGTAGTTTCCCGATAAAATCTCCAATCATTCTTTATCTGTTCTTAAACCTTTTTGAAAATGAAACATTGAACGAATCATGATTAATATTTCAAATCATGTTAATTTAAATTGAATTAAAAAAATAATAACATGAAATAAAAATCTAACTACAATTTTTCATAGACCAAAAATCAAATAAATAATATTATAATTTTAAATGTGACCCCTCTAATACAACTTGTTGGTTCCAGGTGTAGTAGAAGAGTGTGGTAGTAGGTGATATATTAAAATTTATTTTAATTATCATTTCCCAAAAACACGAGCGAGGATCTTTCATGTCAAATTTATAATTTATTTATTTAATATCTGAAGAAATGAATACCCGTACTTAGGATCTTTCTTCATTAATGAATGTTGATCATATGAAAAAGACCCTTTCAGATTGCCTTCATTATACTTTGAGGAGCCAAAGATATGATCCCTTTAGCGGGAATCCATACATGCTCCTATGATCTCCAAGTGCTACCGTAGAGAATCAAATGTCTTACGCTGTTTGTTCATGATCGCTCATTCTTCGGTCTTCATGAAATCCCTCTTGTGTTTCTTCTTATTGAGAGGAAGATAGAAGTAGGAGGTGAGAGAGAATTCGTTGTGTGCAAAAGTTCTCTATTTTGATTGCACTGATTGATGATTTACCCAATAGACATAACCGTCTATTTATAGATCTAGGGTTTAGGTTAAAATAACTATTAAAAGCATGCCATCCATTAAATAATATAATAATATTTAATAAATACCATCACACATAATAAAATATTAATATTATTATTTTTTAGTGAGTGAAAACTTCACAATAACAAGTATTATTTAACTGATATGTTAATTAATATTTGTCACCGAAATCGGTCTTAGTCTTTTCGAACTCCTCCAACATTTATTGAATGTTGAAATAGTGGGTGCCCTAGACCCAACTATTCAGTGTTTTTGATTACCATATCGTGTATACAGTTAGCTATACATGATGTCATCTTACCATTATAGTGTAGACTTTTCTGTGTCCACTATTGAAATAGTAATGTCTAAAGTTTAATTATCATATCGAAAGGTTATAGCAGTTCCCAGACTATAATGAGAACCTCTAGATACTATGTCATTAATCTTAAATATATGTTCTATAGTCTAGATAAATCTTACTGATTGGACACAGTAGATTTTTGACTATCAGGTGCTGGGAGATCATAAGCATTGATACTTCTTATCATGAAATTCGCATTTGGTGATCTCTAGTAGTGAGATCATGAGGATTGACCCACCAATAGGAACACCACATGTTTTGGATGTCATTGGATGTTCCTATCTACGATCATGTGTAATGGTCTCCTGACTTGAGATCATTACCAATGTATGTCATTTGATTGCGCACTTTTATACAAGACGAAAACCATGGTAATGAAGTCTTGGTGAGGTAGTTTGTGTTGGGTGCATCATTGGTGACATGATATTGGTTGAATGGTCAAGAAATGATTTGTCGCTTCTAGGTCATGAAAGTAATATATCTCAGACCATGTTGATATGGATGGTAGTACCTTTATAAGACCATGGTCATGACAGTCAAGGGTAAATCTGTCCAGTTAAATCAACAAACAATAAATCAAGAAAAAGGGAAATAACACGTGAGTGCGTCATGCTTTATGAGATATTACAGACTAAGAGACTATATTACATAATGCATGTTCATAGGTTGGTTGTCGCTGCTCTGACAATCCTTATCTCTTCAAGGGCCATGATGGGTTGCTAGATCTCGCTCTTGGTCTATGAATATTATTCACTACTGTCGAGATAAGGGCCTAGATGGTTACACAAAATAGCGTATTCAAGAATCTTCCCTATTCAGTTGAATAGGATTTTTGGACATAGTGAGCCCCGCCACAGGGGTCCAGGATTTGTCCAAAGTTAAACGATCACCAATGAAATAAATGAATTCTTATTATTTGAGTTTAGAATAATGAGTATTGAATTTATTTATTAAATGTATTTACAATTTTTAGTAAATACATGAAAAATATTAATTGAAAAATATTAAATTATTCAAGGTTCAATTAATATTTATGGGAGCGATGAGTCAAGTTAATGACTCAATTATTATCACGTAATATATTTTAATATATTACAAGTAAATGATAATAATATTTATGACTCATTTTAGTATTCATAAAATGTCGTTGATAGTGCGTTAAGTATTCGGGGCCGGCGAGGTGATACTGAGTATTTTAATTAACCACTATAAATAAAAGAGGAAGAGATTTTGCCAAGTACTATTCATGGGGATTTTCTTTCTTCTCCTCTCTCCCATGATCTAGAGAGAGATGCTCTGGATCCAAGGAGCTCTGATGGATCTCTCTCTTAGGCATCGCTAGCGAAGTGATGCAGTGGTCGTTGGAGCGTCGAATGAGTCGTCGCAATTCCGCGCTAGCACCAAGATTACGATGAACGACACTCCTGGGGATTCCTTGAAGTGTGTGTGGATGATCTATAGGAATTAAAATTTGGATTGTTTGAGTATCAATCACCAACGATGAGCAGACGTTGTGCACATCTTCGGATCTAAACTAGGTATTTTATGGTTTATGTTTATGCTTAAAATCCTTCGCGCATGGTCCTCAGCTTAGACTGGGCAATTTTTCACCGACGTCGACAAGTTTACGTCGATTGTCGGTGGAAATTTTTTAAAAACCTACAAGTTTGGGATTCTTCTGTGCACCCAATTCCAACATTTAATACCCAAATAAAATATTTTAGTCTCTTAAACAAATATTTTATTCATAAACAAAAAATAAATATTTATTTAATATTTAATAAAATAAATAAATACAATTTATTCACAATCTAGTGAATAAATATTTATTTAATTTATGCGATCAATGAAACTTGAATAAAATTATTTCTCGGTCATGAGAATAATATTTATTCCATTAATTAAATTCAAATATAATTTAATCGAGATCAATGAAAACACTTAATGTTGGACCCTCTAGGATTCATTCTCATTGGAATTTGGTGGGCTTGCCTAAAGTCCAAAATTACTATCTAGCAATTGGTTAAGGAACCCAAGAGAAATAACTTAGTTTTTCAATGATGACAACCACATATAAACACTAACTGTGTAATATAACCCCCTTTCACAATATCCCATCAAAACGTTTTCACATTTGTGTCAACAACCTATATGTTTGATACGTTTTTCTTTGACTATTAGGAATAAACACTCCGTTACACCATATCCATGGAATTCAAGGTGACAGTTCTATTATAATCAAAGGTATGATATATGAAATTCTATAAGGATGGAAGAGATAAATCCTTCATTTATTTATCCATTAATGACATGTCAATCGTGATACACATAACATACCCTGCCTCTTCGTAAACATATGTCACCACAATTTTTGTAAGAAAATCTAAGTGCACGAGTCATGACATGAATTAATGATAATATTAATGTATAAGGACAATTACACGTGCTCACAGATAGAAAAATATAATGACACCAAAACATTCGGAATACCTACTACCAGACATGTTTTTATAATCTTCCTTCTTGGAGATTACCAAGTGAAAACTTCATGAGAAAAAGCCTCATTCGCTTATGAGTTCTCACACCTGATGTTCTAAATACCATGTGTCCCATCATATTATGATAACTAACTGTATAACTATATTAAGAATATTGTTATATCACTTCGAGGTTCTTATCATAGCGGGGAACTGCTATAGCCTTATCGATGTGGAAAATACTCTTAGATATTATTAAATTAAATCCATGTAGAACAAAGATCAATATATAATAAAATGTTTAATTAATATTCAATACATCAAATCACTACAAAAATTACTTATACCAAAATAAATTTATTGACAAATAATATATCTGTTGGTAAAACAGAATAATTCTAATAGATATTAAGTTTTATGGGTATGAATTTTAAGTACCAACACTTATTTTTACCAACAGATATATCTATTGATATTTTTTGAAGGAGATATATCTGTTGATATTGATCATTTAATACCAACAAATATTTTATGAGTAGTTAAATCTAATGCTTTATCACACTAATACCAACATTTTTTTACCAATACTTGAATCTATTATTAATAATAACTATGACCAATTTTTTCCATCAATAAAATAAGTTACAATAAACCATTCAATGATAATAAAAAGTTAAAATAAACATAATTTTTTATATAGATTATTATTTTTATGACCAAATACAACATTTACTTTTATAGGTTTTATTAAAAATAACTCATTAATTGATTTTAATTTTCAATTTTCTCTAAATATCAATGGTGATTATATTTTCAAATTATTTTAATTTAATAAAAATTTAAATAATTTTTATAAAAAACATAAATCATTACAGTATTTGAATATAATAAACATAATAAATAAAAACATGATAATCATTAAAAAACTAATAAAAATAATTAAAACAAAAGTAATTAATAATTTATATTCACATGTTGAAATTTTATTTTATAATATCAAACAAAAATATCCTTTCTTATAAAATTTAAAATTTATTATATTTATTTTTTAATAATAAATAAAGTAATTAGTAATGAGTATTTACATAATGAAATTTATTTATTTGTTATATTTTTTCAGATATTGTTTTTTTGTATATTATATATATATTTAATTATACAAAATTAATATTTTTTCTATTTATATATATATATATATAGTATATTTTTAATTTAAAATATAAAATGTAATTTGAAATTTTATTTATGTAATTTATTTTTAAAATCATCCGCATGCATGATCTATTCTGAGTTTTGAGATTACCTGCTTGGATTTTATCCCCATACTTCTGCAATATGCTTCAATTCACCTGAACCTATGCTAGATCTCCTGCATTCCTAAATCTTCACCAAAGTATTTTCTATAATAGGTTCACCTCTGGGTTTTAATCCACTCACAAGAAACACCAAAATTTTCTTCTTCCAGTAACCTCCCTACCCACATGATCGGCACCGACTCCCTTTCTCCTCCTCTAATACATACACTTAAAACCCTATCGATTCCACTTTTCTCCCTATGAGCGACACCTAATTCTTATTCTAATTCCCTTGAGCTCAATATCCCCTCTTTCATCAGCTATCCAGAACCCTAATCCTCCATCATCTCATAACCTATTCCATGACCAATATTTTACTCGACCTTCTCCCGGTGTACCCAACCCACTAAATAAAATGGATTGAAACCCTAATCCATTGGATTACCTCAATTATCTTCTAGTAAGGTTGATTAAAAACACATTCCTTTACCTTGACAAGATTTAACTCTCATAATTTACATCATCAATTAGCTTCGACTCCCTAGAACCACTCAAAATATCTAACATGTTCGTAATTGATGGTCATTGTTTGCCAATGTGGATCCAAATATGTTTTTTCTGGGTTTCTGTATAATTCTACATGTTTACCTCATCCATCTACAACCAATATAATATTAGAAGCACTACTGATAAGGTCATAGAATTCTGACTAGCCAACTCTATGACCCAAATCTATGTTAAGGGTACCCATAGTCCCCCTTTACACCTATTCGTGGCTTGGAAAATTCATTGTCACTATTTTTTGTTGCATGAATTTTAAACACATTAGATATTTATATGCCCAAATTCACCAAGGAATGATTCATGTTGTTTAGAGAAGAATCACCTAAACCCAAATTCTCAGACTGTAGGCACCTTCATTATCTAAATTTCACCCAATCACTTGAACCCACATCCATCCCCAAATCCATCCATCAGATCTGATTTTTGTATCTTCATGTTTTTATATATCTTTGTTTTAATTCTATAATAACTATGCACATTGTATTAAGTTGTTAACTATATTTTTTTTATGTATTGTCTCTAAAAGTTAACTACATTTTATCTATCCTTTTGATGGGTGCATTGTATGTTAAAATAATATTGGCTCTAATTTTTTTAGAAGTGTGATTGATAGGTAATTTCACATATGTTATATATGTATTCTTTTTAATGGATTCATTTTATTTTAATGTATTATTTAACCTATAACTAACTGTTTCATTTCTAGTTTATCAATCTATGGGTGTCCTAACCAATATTTCCATATTTTTATTTTATTTTTAATAAAGATTAAACTATTTAGCATTATATTTTACTTCAAGTATGTGGTTTTATGATTCCTAAATCACTTCTTACTATTTTCATCTATTCATAAGGATTTCACTTTGATAGGATTTGATTTTATGTTTTTCCCCACCAATTGACGTGGCATTAATTAATTAAAATTTCAAGCTTATGAATATCTATAATAATTTTCATTATATAAAAATACCTTCCCTTTATAATTAATTTTTCAAGTATAGTTTTTTTTTAAATTTTATCCCTTCTATTTAATAATTTATGTATACTATTTTTTCCCACTAATTCACAATTTATAATAGTTTTTTTCTTAACTAATTAGTTTCAACTCTTATTTTAATTTAATGTTTAAACATTTTATTACATTTACCATATATTATCATTGTACCCTTAACATATAATGGAAAAGATTTCATGAAAATCTTCTAACTACAATGATAGTTGTAAGGACCCACCATCGTATAGGAGAATGTTAATGTTTAAAAAAATACCCACCACTTGAACAAGTTTATAAATATCTAGTTATATCCTAATGAAATATTTATATTTATTTTTTACATTTAATTTAAATATATGTATTAAATAACATTGAATAAAGTGTTTCAGGTATTTATATCTCTTTAACTACAAAAAGTAAAATACTACACTGTCCAAGAGGATACAACTTCAAACATCGATTTATGCTCAAATAGTTTAGATCAATTTCCATTATCAATGTTACAAAATCATGGTTTGTTTAGTTACATTAATTTCCATTAACATGCTATTATTTAATATAATCCATATATTATCCAATAACTAACTATTTAATTACCCAACTCAGAGAAATTCTGTTAGTCCCACTATTGGAATACAAACAATGAATAGAAGGATGGAGGAAAACAATATGTTAAGCTGTACATATCACAATACATTCATTATTAATTAATATAATTTCTTTCATTATAATAATTTTTTTTTCTATATTATTTTAGGATTAAATTGACCTCCAACTGAAATTTTCTATAAATCGACTAGAAATCTTAATGAAAAATTTCATTCAGTTATCACAGTAGGTGCACTTATAATTTCCATGAATATTTTTATTTTTTACTCTTATAATTTCTATCTCATGCACCATAATTTTGTATTATATATTAAAATATATAGTCAACTTTATATAATTTGTCCAACGTCACTTCTTTTGTTGATATCATTCAAAATAATATTCAATAATGTATTCATATTTATATAATGTGAGGTTTCAACTTCCATTTTCAATTCTCAAGATAATTGGAAATTCAGAAGATCTATTCTCTAAAAATATTTCATGGATTCTAGAGATATTTTCAAGGAATAGTTATATTGAAATTCATGAAATGGAATCTATATTAAATAGTTCAAAACATCATGATATGATTTCACCTCAGTCTAGATTATGGAATTTTCTTAAAGGATATGAAAGGCATGACGTTCTAATAGGAATAAAATTAACATTGTGCCTAGGTTTACTAAACTGATTTGATATATTTCCTTCACTGTTAGTCACTAATGGATCCTACATAATTTATCAAGGATGGGAATTCATGATCATCCTCTTGAGATCCAGGGGAGTTTAATATTAAATTCTCTCTGGGGATTAGTTGCTGTTCAACATTTTCATCTATGAATTTTTGTTTACATCTTGTTGGTGTTCCAATTAACGAAATGGGAAGATGTTAGGACTATTTTATTTGATGATAAATTAATTTATATACGTCATATCATAATCAAATAGCTTTATTTTCTCTATTTTGATATTCCATTAGAGAGATCTGTGAGGATTGTTGATTAGGCTTATAAAAAACTAGGTTTCATTCAGATCATGTGATATGTTACACTTATACATTAATTTCCAAGATTTTTTGAAATAAAAATCATAGAATCACATTGACTACTAGATTATGGAAGATTTAATAACATTCTATATAAGAAATTTTATAATGTAAAGTCCTATTGATATTTTATTATTCATTTTTAGTTGATATTTTGAGCATATATATAGGAAATATGGGATTGGAGTTATATCTGATAGATTGTATCAACTCTCAATTTACTCAAATAGGTTGATTTTGGAGGCCTTATTCTAATTTTCTCTAGGAAATTATTTTGAAATGATTATAGTTAATAGGGGATCCCAAAATTTATTGAACATAATCAACAATATTCCCAGTTCTCTATCATTTCACATAAGATAATATTATTGGGTGTACATGAAAAGGATAAAATAATAGATATATACAAGATAGTGGATTACTCTATAGAAACAAGAAAAAAAATTCAACATTAATATAGAATAGAACCCAAATTGTTTTGGAATGGATTCTAGAGTATGGTGGATACCAGATAGGCGATCTACAACCGACTAATATTGATTTTAGGTTCTTCATGCTTGGAAATATATAGTGAGTTGTTTTATATATGTATTTTCTAAAATAAAATGTATCCATTTTGAATTTGATTTAAGAAAAATGGGACGATATTTTAGGCCAAATTCGTCTAAAGATATTTTATCATGTTAGGATTATGAGGAATGCTATGTGATCTCAAGTAGTAACCCAAAGAACATGTTATTTTCATTGTATATTCAATTCTTTTCTCCTTTTCATGTTTTCTTGTGTGACCATGAACTTGTTTAAACGTTCATTCATTCTTTCCAAGATAGGATTCTTCTTTTTCTGAGAAGATTATTTAATCTTGATATATATTTTCTCCTTTCAATACATTATTTTTGTTTTATTGATATATAAAATGTGATGGGTTAAATTACTTAAATTTAAGTTGATAAAAACAAAGATAAGAATAAAAAACAGAATAATAAGATATATAATTGTTAAAAATATATATAATTTGATGTACTATACCCATGGAATGCTCAGAAAAGAGAATGATTACATAATAATATTTATATAAAAAATCTTTGTACTATGTGCATGTAAAGTAGTGTATGATATGTTTGGATTATATTAACCATTCTTGATTGTTTATATCTATAATGTATACTCATAATCTAGAATAAAAATTACCACATTAGTATTTTATAACCTACAATTACTTTGATAATATGTTCACTTTAATGAGAAACTATCTGTAAGAGTCTGGATTATCAATGAGAGGGCATGATTTATATTATACCCTACACTTTGAAATCTGGAATCTCTATATGTTTAGTATAATTTTGCATCTATGAACTCATTGTGTAATCTATCTATAACCTGGAATCTATGAATTTCAATACACACATATTACATATTACACAATCTAGATTCCATATTTTATAATATTTAATGAAATCTAGAATCTATGCCCATAATATATTTTTAATTTTAAATGATTCTAAATTCCAAATCCTGGGTGTGATATTTTAAACCTTTTTATCCTGGAATCCCTATGTAATATGTGTGTAGAAATTACCTGACAAAAAAAATTAAAAAATAGAAGACATTATCAAGCATTCTAATTTTTGTAATATCCTTCTCCAAGTAGATGATGCCTTGTATAATGATCTAAAAAATCATGGGTTTGATTCCTTGCCCCTAGATGAAGATATTCCTGGAATGGTTCAAAATTAATTCTTATACTATGGTTGATACTATGAGAATGTATCAGTAAGGGGAGAAAATTTCAAAACAAAGCATCACAAGAAGCATGTGAAGTGGATGATGGGTCATGCACCCCATACCCAACATGATGTGGAATTGCCTATAGGAATGGTGATTCCTAACAATGGCATCAAGATTATGTGAACCTAATATTTTTGAGATTTCCTTTCATTAATCCTTTATTACTATAACCTTATTTTCCACTTGTTTTAGGTTCCCCATAGAGTAATAATTTTTTATATTATGAGATAAGAACCATTTTGTTTTATGAAAATGTTTAAAATAATTCATGGAAATATATATACTGTGTTTGAAATTGAGAAACAATTAATAATAATTCATTATTTCAAAATCTCCTTAAATATCTAGGTTCACATGCATAGTTATGGTCTTCAATACTTCACAATCAAGAAAAGGAGTATCATGATCTCATGATATAATTTAAAAAATACAAAAAATAATAGCCTAGTAATAAATAGGTATTGGTTTCTTGATTACCTTTACCGTATGGTGCACAATTCTGCTAACATGGGGCTTCCAAATATAGAATTTCATCAGTGGTTTTTGAGCCTTCATCATTTTGTTATCTTTCAATTTAAAAATTATTAAATTATTATTTTTTAGTGTTTCAACTGTAATAAACTTACATGTCAATTTTTTTCCTTTTAATTTTCATTTGGTCATCTATTTTGTTTTAAAGTCATTTTTGAATTTCCTGATTGCTTTGGTTGTTGTTATTTCTTGTAATGAGAATTATTCTGAAAATAAAGGAAATTTTAAAATTGTTTGAAAATTTTTCAAATATTTTTCAAAATATATTGACAGCCTGTTTGGTTCTTGGAATCATTTGTTTTATAGAATTTTTTTCAAAAGTTTTTCTTGAGTATTAGTCACAAAACCTTGAGTGATTCTAAGATTTATGTAGATGGAACTAAAATTAAGGAACTAATAGCCAACATGGATGTGTTTGGTAAATAAGCATCTACTGCATTTACTTTTGTTGAGGGACAGTAGTAAAGACAAACATTTCAGAATCTTGTTTCAATGGTGTAAGGTGAAATGGAATATCATCAAATAATATCTACTATTTTAAAGAGGTGAAAATTGAAATATATATAGAAAGAAATAAAAATTCTATGCTTATCTCTTGATTCCCAAAGACTTTAACAAGTGTTTGTGTTTTGAATGATTGAATAGGTTGTCTTGAGTATAATAATCAAAGGTGATTTGGGTGATTGAAGAGTTCAAAATTTTCAGATTTATTACATTTTACTACAGGCTTTTATACCTATTATCACTCATTTCTACTTGTTGTAGTTATTATATTTGTGTATAATATAATACGGAGATTAACTCCATTAGATTGACTATTTTTTCAAGGATTTTAAAAACTTTTATACTTATTGAATTTTATTCTTCTTTCTTGAAACTATTTAAGAAAACCACATAAAATAGTTAAGCTTATTTTTTTGTTTTCACTTTGTTTTATGTTCTTTGTTAATCATAATGGGATGAAAAATATTGAAGAAATCTTTGATAATTTTTCATTATTATATTTTTTTTAGGAATTCTAGTATTATATTCTGGTTGTGCTTTGAAATCTTGTGTAATTAAATTATTCAAGTCTTACTTTATTAAAGGTTTTTTGTGGTTTTACCCCTCGTATAATCCCTATGATCTAATTTCATTCCTTTCTATATCTGGATATCAAGGATTAAGAATAAAAAAACATAGAAATGTTACTAAAGATATGTGTAAAGTCAATGGATTGACTTTTTTTCAAGGATTCCAACAACTTTCACACTCACTAAATTTTATTCTTGTTTCTTTTAACTATTTGAGCAAAACACAAAAAAATACTTATGCTTATTTCTTCTTTTATTCTTATTTTTTTTATAACAAAGAGCTATAAAATATTGAATCAAATGTTATCAATATAGGTTTCGGGCACAACGGAAGCACGGTTGGGCCGACACCCAACTTAAATTTTTACCATAATCAATGATTATTCCACGATAAATATGACGATGAATGCCAATCTCCATAGAATATAATAAAATATTTAGATAAAGAATGAAGAGGCCTGAAACCTTTAGAGATGATCGTGCACATCATGTTTATAATTAATTTAATTAATTTCATAAAGAAAACAATACCTGGATCTTCAGTACTTTCTTCGTTGATGATGTTGATCATCCGGAATGACCCTTCTAAATTTTCTCATTGCACTTATGAGGATCCAAACTAGAATCCCTCTAACAGTGATCCACACGTGCTCCAATGACCTATGATCGACACCAATTGTTCTCTGGGTGCTAGTGCGGTGAAGTGAGTGTCTTGTATCAGTCATTCTTGATTGCTTGTTCTTCAGTCTTGAAGAACGCCACTCATTATTGATAGGGGTAGGAAGAGGATTTGAGAGAGAAATCTTTTAGTTTAACAATTATCAATTCAATGGGCATGCAGTTCGCTACATGGTACAATAGATGTGCATGCCTATTTATCAACATGGGGATTTAGTTATAATATTTAATTACACAACATCGATTAAATACATTCATAACCTTAGATAAAACCCATTATTTTAATAATAATACTGTATCATTATTTATGGTGTGACAAATTTCACAAAACATAATTATAAATAGAATTCCATGTCTCAAAATAATAGCAGCGTTATTATTATTTTAACTTATGCCAACTAGTTAAATAATTATTTACCATCTTGCAAATAATTATTTTACTACCAGACCAGACTTGTTCCGATCGAACTCCACTTCCATTTATTGAACACCCGAATAAATAAATAAATAATTTATTCTCTTAAATAAATATTTTATTTACAAACTAGTAAATAAATATTTATTAAATGTTAAATAAATAAATTTTACTCACAATTCGGTGAATAAATATTTATTTAATTTATGAAATCATTTTAACTTGAATAAAATTATTCCATAGTCTTGAGAATAATATTTATTTCATCAATTAAATTCAAATATAATTTAACCTAGACCACAAAAAACACTTAGCATGTGACCCTCTATGATTCTTTCTAATTGGAATTAGGTTGGCTTTCCTAAAGTCCAAGAGTTTTGTCTAGCAATGGGTCAAGGCATCCAAGAGAAAGAACTTAAAGTTGCAAAAACGACATCCACATACGAATGCTCACTGTGTAATATAATCTCGTTATCTCAATATTTCATCAAGCTGGTTTCATAATAGTGTCATAAACCTTTATTCTTGATATGTCAATCTTTGACTGCTTGGAATAAACTCTTCGTTACACCATGACCATGGAATTTCACATGAAGATTCTATTTCAATAAAAAATATGAGATATCAACTTCCATAAATGGAAGGTAAAAATCCTTCCTCAACTTATCCATTAATAACATGTCACTCATGACACACCCAACGTACCCTACTTCCCACCAACTGTCTGCGTGACAGTTTTCATTAGTAAATCAAAGTACACGAGTCATGACACATATTAATGATAATATTAAAGTATAAGTGTCATTACACATGCTCGCAGATAGGAATATCCGATGACACCAAAACATGTGGAATTTCTACTGGTAGGTCTATTCTCATAATCTCCTTTCTTGGATATTTCCAAGTGCGAGCTTCATGAGATGAAGTCTCATCTACTTACGAGTACTCGCACCTGACAGTCTGTATACTATGTGTCCCATTATAGTATGTCATCCAACCGCATAACTATATTTAAGAATATTGTTATAGCATTTCATGATTCTCGTCATAGTGGGGAACTTCTGTGACCTTATCAATGCAACAAATACTCTAATACATTATTAACTCATAGTTACGCAGAACAATGAACAACATGTAATATGATGTTTAATATTTAAATACATTAAATATCCGTGTAATCAAAGTAAAAATAGTTTGTTCTAGGACACCAACTCTAACAAACTCCCACTTGTACTAGATTCAGCTACCTACAACTTTCAGTCCACTAGACCTCACATAATGATCATGTTTCTGCTGAGTCAAGGCTTTAGTCAAGGGGTGCGCCATGTTGTCTTACATGGAAATACAACTCACTATAACTTCACCTCTCTGATAAAAATCCCTCAAGAGATGATAATTTCTAAGTATGTGCTTTGTCCACTGATGGGACCTTGGATCTTTTGCAAGAGCCACCGCTGCAATATTATCACAATAGAGTGTGATGAGATCTTTACTACTAGGTACCACATCCAGATCCTGGACGAAGCTTTGCATCCAAACTGCTTCTTTAGCTGATTCAAAAGCTACAATATACTGGGACTCTACTGTAGAATCTATGACCACACTCTTCTTTGATCTCTTCCAGCTCACTACACCTCCATTCAAAGTGAAGATGTATCCCATTTGTGACTTCATGTCATCTTGATCAGTCTGGAAACTAGAATCTGTATATCCTTTGATGACTAGTTCCTCATCTCATCCATAAACCAGGAACATATCTTTAGTACACCTCAAATACTTTAGGATAGTCTTGATTTCCTTCTTATAGCGGTCACCTGGGTCATCTTGATATCTTCCTACTACACTCAATGCGTAGGCGACATCCAGCCTATTACATAGCATGATATACATGACTTACCTAATCACTGATGTGTATGGAGTCCTTGACATTATCTTTCTTTCTTCATGTGTATGAGGATACATTTTCTTAGAAAGATGAATGCCATGTGATGCTGGAAACAATCCCCTATTTGATTTTTCCATACTGAATCTCTTCAGTATCTTATCAATGTATGTACTTTGACCTAGGCCCAACAATCTCTTGGATCTATAATTATATATCTTGATCCCAAGAATATATGCTGCCTCACCCAAGTCCTTCATGGAGAATCATTGATTCAACCATACATTAACTGACTGTAAGACTTGTATCTTGTTTCCAATAAGTAATATGTCATCAACATATACTATTAGGAAAAGACTGCACTCCCACTAAACTGTTTGTAGACACAAGGCTCACATTCGTTCTTGATAAAACCAAATTTCATTATGGATTTATCAAAATGATTGTTCCATGACTTGGATACTTTCTTTATTCCATAAATGGATTTTTACAACTTTCATACCTTATTGGAATCCTTTGGAGTCATAAACCCTTCAGGTTGTGTCATGTAGACATCTTCCTAAAGGTTCCCATTAAGGAAGGCTATTTTGAAACCCATTTTCCAAATCTCATTATCATGGTAAGCGACAATAACCAATATAATTATGATGGATTTCATCATTAAAACTGGTGAAAATGTTTCTTCATAGTCAATGCCTTCACACATCTTGAACCATTTTACAACCATTCATGCCTTATAGTTACTGACTTTTCCTTCCATGTCTAGTTTCTTCTTGAATACCCATTTGCAACCAACAAGATTTACATCAATTGGAGGATCTACCAAAATCCAGACTTGGTTTTGGTACATGGAATCCATTTTAGAATTCATGGCTTCTTGACACTTGACAATATCTGTGCCACTTACTTCTTCCTTCTAGGTTATAGGATCATTATTATCAACTAATAAGGAGTCATCATCCTTGGTAACTAGAAAACCATACCATTCTAGTTCTCTAACATCTATTGTACTCCTACGCAATTTTTGTGTCTCTAGAATAGTTATTTCTTCCACATGGATTTGTGGAATCTATTCATGTACCAACTCTTATGTACCTTGAGCCTCAATTTCATCGAAATCTATCTCGCTCCCACTATCTATTTTGGAGATGTGCTCCATCTCAAGGAATATGGAGTGTCTTTCCACTATAACCCTTTTGTCCGAGGGGTTTTATAGGCAATATCCATTTTTTTCCTTGGGCGTATCCTATAAAGTTACACTTTGTGCCTTAGGGTGAAAGTTTATTACATGAGTAGGCCTTAACAAACACATCGCTTCCCCACACATGTAAATTCAATAACATAGCTTTCTTTCCACTCCATAACTCGTATGGAATACCATTTATCGATTTAGTTTGTACTTGGTTTAATATGTGTGCCACTATTTGTAATGAATATCCCTAAAAGGATAATGGAAGACTCACATGACTTATTATTGATCTCATCATATCCAATAAGGTGCGATTCCTCCTTTCGCTCACACCATTCCACTAGGGCATTTAAGGAGGAGTGACTTGGGATAGGATCCCAAACTCCCGTAAGTAATCAATGAAGTATTGATTAAGATATTCTCCACCTTAGTCTGAGTGAAGTTTATTAATCATCTTACCAAGTTGGTTTTCAACTTAATTCTTGTATTCTTTGAACTTATCAAAAGAATCCGAATTATACCTCATTAAGTATATATATCCATATCTACTAAAATCATCAGTAAAAGTTATGAAGTATGAGTACCCTCCTATTGCTTCAACTGGAAATGGTCCACACACACCGGTATGAACTAATTCAAGAAGATATTTATCCCTTTCACATTTCCCACTAAATAGGGTTTTGGTCATTTTTCCTTATAAACACACATGATATATGCCAAGTGGTTTTAGTTCGAAAGAATATAAATATCCGTCTTGATGTAACTTTGTCAAACATTTCTCATTTACATGACCTAGATAGTGATGCCAAAGTTGGGTGTGGTATGAGTCATGTGAAGTATCTTTGTTATTGATTTCCATTACTTGGTTTGTGTAATCCAAAACATAAATACCGTTTTATAAATGTGCCTTACCAAAACAAATACTATCTTTGTAAAAGAAGAAAAATTAATATCCAAACTTGAAAAAAAAATCCATCTGTATCTAATTTGGATATAGAAATAATGTTTTTAGTAATAGATGACACATAATAACAACCATTTAACACCAATATCATCCCAGTTGGCAATGTGAGGTACGAGTTCCCGACATCTATAACAACAAGTCTGGCTCTATTGGCTGCTCGTAGATCTACCTCCCCTTGGTTAATCTTCCTAAATCTACTTGGTTCCTATATTTAGATACATATGTGAGCACCACAAGTTGTATCTAATACCCAATTTGTAGAAATAGATATATTTCATTTGATAACAAACACACCTGAAGCTTCCCCTTGCTTCTTAGGATGGGTGCAGTTTTTCTTCCAATGGACCTTATTTCCACATGTGAAACAAACAACCTTATTTTCCCTTTCATCCCCTTTGATCTTCTTTTTCTTGGAAGGGAATGAAGAAGCTTTGGTCTTAAAGCTATTTGCATTCCATTTCCTCTTATTCACCATAAGGAAAAAAGTCTTATCGTGCTTTATATCTTTTTACACTTGGAAAATGAGGATAAGAAGATCAGATAGAGACTTATCAATGTTGTTCATATTGAAATTAACAACAAAGCTATAAAATCTATGAGGGAGTGATGTGAGAATGAGATCGGTGCCCAGTTCTTTGGGGATTTTAAACTCTAGAACCTCCAGGTGATCAATGTAGCCAATGTGCTTGACTACATGAGGCCTAACTGGGGCACCATCTCCAAGATTACTCTAAAAGAGTTCCTTGGAGATCTCAAACCTTTCCTTTCTTGCTCTCTCTTGGTAAAGACAACGGAGGTTCTCGAGCATGCTATAAGCGTCTATGTTTTTGTGAGAC
Organism: Viscum album; assembly: GCA_963277665.1. Taxonomy (NCBI): domain Eukaryota; kingdom Viridiplantae; phylum Streptophyta; class Magnoliopsida; order Santalales; family Viscaceae; genus Viscum; species Viscum album. The sequence continues at coordinate 462,374,000 of OY728139.1, read as the reverse complement.
TTCATGAGATCACTAGACATTGATGATACCATAAAACATAGAACATCGACTTCTTTGTTCATATATTTCTCATAGAATAGGAAATCCTAATCTCTCACCTCTTTGGAAGGTGGATCAAGTAATTACAACTCCAACACGTAAGACTTTCGTTCATGGCATTGGATAACCCGAAGGCGTTTAAACCATTCTTGGAAGTTACTACCGGTGAGGATGCTGTCTTTATCCATAATTGATCGTAGGGATAGTATGGTTGACAATCTTGTCATTTTTATTCTACAATTAAAAGATCATATCATTAGTAATTTCTTGATTACATTTTATGAGAAATAATAAATTAATTTTATTAAGTCTACCACTATTTTATCAAGTCCAAATGTCCCTCACCACTGAACTCAGAATGTCAAGTTGTCATGACATTCTAGTGTAAAGGATCCATATTACCCTTTGCATGACCCCAACAAGGGTTGTTCAAGCTATCTAAAGGTCTTTAGGTAGGCAGGTCTTTCTCAATTGCGGGCTTGCAACTCCTTGATCTGTTGAGTGGACTCTCCAATCCTAAAATTCTGACTTTGGATTTCCTTAACTCTTGCCTCCAATATTACACCAATTCTAGCAAGGTATACTCCTCTTGATGTAACATGGTTAAGTCAACCTTAAACCTTTCATAAGGGATTCCTATATAAAATTAAGTTTTCCAACAAGGGTTGATCAAATACATAGTTTTATTGATTTTTTTCCCTTAATTAAGTAATAGAAGGCACGGTATGACTTAATATTTTATTTGATGGATTTTTATCTCTTGTGTGTGAATTGATTATTATCATTATCACATGATTGTTAATATTAAGTGGAAATTACTTAAGTGATTAACCATGTATTGATAATATTTACGCATAAGCCTAGTTTATTTTAGTTCCATATTTCATTCTTGTTTAATTCATTAATTATGTGATTGCGAAAACACATCCATAATGATAAACCATACAAATGACAGAAATAAAATAAAGAAAAGGGTATGATCATGATATTTTCTAATGGTTAGTTTATCTAGTGGTTGACAAACTAACCCTAACCTAGGATAGAAATACCTTGAACCTTTTGGGTTCATGTTTACAGCTTTCCACCTGTCCACCTCTATATCTCCTAGGATTGGTTTTGTCTCTGCTCCAGTTTGAACTGCCCCCACTAGCTTGGGAGTTCCATCCATTACATATGCATTTTTTAACTCACACGTAGGTGAGGGGTACAAAGGGGTTTTACATAAAATAAACCTTAGGCACGCATTCCATACATATTAATGAGAAGAAGACACTCAAGCCAACAAATTTAATTTAAATAGATAAATTAAAAGAAACCATCCACATACAAAGGTCTTGGTCTATCTTATGATCACCCACATACATGCAATGAGTTACATATTTAATAAAACTATTATTCAATTCCTTAATTGTTCTTATTAAGATAAATTGCGCTTGTATAGATTAATTATTATCTTTAATTAATTAATTATTTTATCTTAATCCTTTCCTAAATTTCCTTGAGATTCTCATCCATCATAATTTTAAACAAATAAATTCATTTAAAATTATCTTTGTACATAACTTGTACCCTGGAGGAAAACTGGTGAATTTTCATTCATAACTACCCAATGAGTAGAAATGAACATTACACATATTTTAAATTAAACTCATATATATAAATCACCTATCGCGTGATGTGCCTCAGTTTTACACCTGCACCATGGTACACGTATCAAGTGTTTGTATAATATAATAATAAATTTTAATAAATATGTGTAATTTGGATGAGTACATAGCGTGTAGTTCCTACTACATGGCGTGTACTAGTGTTCACCATCCATCCGAAATACACACCTGGGGATATGGTATGTAAATGTACTTTGGAAATCTTAGAAGTACACAACATGTCCAGTGAGACACATTCCATGTAGTATCTGTGTTACATAGTCTTCAGTTGGGAAAGTTATGTACGGGGTACATGGTCGAACCCTAACCCAAAGGGAATACATGTCGTGTCCAATGGGCCACACGATGTGTAATCTGGAAACTATGTGCCACCTGTTCCTGGTCAACACACGAAGTCATTAAGAATTAGACAAACTCCAATGACACGACTTGGTTTGGCGGACCAGACCCGATGCATTGAAACTTGACTACACAGTGTGTACTACCGAATACATGCCATGTGTTTTGATGTTGTATGACCAGGGAACTTTGGCACCTTTGGATGAGATCCTCTATTTTATTTTAATAAAAATTATAAGAAAAGATCTTTTTTATAAGGTTAAAGAGAAATAAAATAGGAGTAACATATCTCGAGATTCATATTTATAGAACGATTAACTTGAAATGAAACAACTAAATTATTAAATAAAAAATCATCAACGAATTATTTAAATAATTATAAACTATGATGTAACCCCTTTGATACATCTTGTAGGTTCTGGGTGCAACAGAAGTGTGTTTGGGACGACACCCAACTTTAATTTTTACCATGATCAATGATTATTTCGGGATCAATATGGTGATGAATGCCAGTCTCCACATAATAGAATCAAAGATTTAAATAAAAAATGAAGAGGCCCAAAACCATTAGATAGGATCTTGCACATCATGTTTATAATTAATTTAATTAATTTCATAAAGTAAACAATACCTGTATCTTTGGTACTTTCTTAATTGATGATGTTGATCATCCAGAATGACCCTTTCATATTGTCCTGTTGCGCTTACAAGGATCCAAACTAGAATCCCTCTAGTGGTGATCCACATGTGCTCCGATGGTCTCTGATCAACACCACTCATTCTTCGGGTGCTAGCACAATGAAGTGAGTGTCTTGGGGAAGTCATTCTTGATCTCTTTTTCTTCAGTCTTGAAGAACATATCTCATTCTTGAGAGGGGAGGGAAGAGGATTCGAGAGAGAAATCGTTTAGTTCAACAATTCTCAATTCACCAGGTGTGCAGTTCGGTACATGGAACAATAGAAGTACGTGTCTATTTATCGACACATGTCTTCAGTTACAATATTTAATTACATAATAGTAATTAAATACATTCATAACCTTAGAGAAAACCCATGATTTTAATAATAATACTGCATCATTATTTATGGTGCACCAACTTGCGCAAAATAGAATTATAAATAAAATTCCACACCACAAAATAATAACAACATTATTATTATTTTAACTTATGCTAACTAGTTAAATAATTATTTACCATCTTTCAAATAATTATTTTACTACCAGATCGGTATTGGTCCGCTCTAACTCCACTTCCATTTATTGAATACCCAAATAAATAAATAAATAAATTATTCTCTTAAATAAATATTTTATTTACAAACTAGTAAATAAATATTTATTGAATGTTCAATAAATATATTTTACACACAATTCAGTGAATAAATATTTATTTAATTTATGTGATCATTTTAACATGAATAAAATTATTCCATAATCTTGAGAATAATATTTATTTCATCAATTAAATTCAAATAGAATTTAACTGAGACCACAAAAAACACTTAGTGTGTGACCCTCTAGGATTCTTTCTCATTGGAATTAAGCGGGATTGCCTAAAGTCCAAGAGTACTATCTAGAAACAGGTTAAGGCACCCAAAAGAAAGAACATAAAATCACAACAATTACATCCACATACGAATGCTCACTGTTTAATATAATCCATTTATCTCAATATCTCATCAAGCTGGTTTCATGATAGTGTCATCAACCTTTATGATTTCTATGTTATTCTCTGACTACCTGAAATAAACTCATCATTACACTATGACCATGAAATTTTATGTGACAGTTCTATTTCAACCAAAGGGTTGAGATATCAACTTCCATAAATGGAAGAGACAAATCCTTCCTCAACTTATCCATTAATAAAATGCCACTTGTGACGCACCCAACATACCCTACTTCCCGCCAACTATCTGCATGGAGGTTTTTATCAGTAAATCAAAGTGTGTGAGTCATGATGCATATTAATGATAATATTAATGTATAATAATCATTACACACACTCGCAGATAGGAATATCCGATGACACCAAAACATGTAGAATTCCTACTAGCGGGTCTATTCTCATAATCTTATATCTTGGAGATTACCAAGTGCAAACTTCATGAGAGGAAGTCTCATATGCTTACGAGTATTCGCACCTGACAGTCTGTATGCTATGTGTCCCATCATAGTATTTCATCCAACCATAGAACTATATTTAAGAATATTGTTATAGCATTTCAAGGTTCTCATCATAGCAGGGAACTGCCATGACCTTATAAATGCAACAAATACTCTATAAGACAATATTACATCATAGTCATGAAGAACAATGAACAATATGTAATAAGATGTTTAATATTTAAATACATTAAATATCCTTGTAATAAAAGTAAAAATAGTTGGTTTTAGGACACCAACTCTAACAATCAATTGGTTATTATTAGAACTTTTGTAGAAATTCTAGAATTATAGTCTTGGTTAATTTTGGAATTTATTTGATAGAAAAGTTATATTTTGTAATTTTGTCTAATTAAAATTTTAATTCTTGTTATATTAAATTTTATTCTGAGATTCAAACCTATCATATCATCCCTATGGTCTAATCTTGTCCCTTGATGTTTATCTAGGTATTAGAGATCAGGAAGAAAACAACACAAACATGTTGTGGCAAACATGTGTGAAGTCAATGAGAATTGATTTTCTGTCACTCCTATCACCAATTAAGGTAATAATATTTAGTTCTAGACCATTTCATTCCCTATGATTAATATTTCATTAATTACTAGGATTTTATAGAAATAGTGATATTTCACTAATGGTACATATTGAAGTTGGGGTTATTATACATGGGAAAAAGGTGGTGACTTCTACCCTTTTGATTCAATCACATCCAATATTTTCAAATGATAGTATGCATGGAAAATTGTTATTACACCTATTAATTTATTTTAATAATGTGTGTATGAACTTGGTTGTTATAATCTCTACTTGAAATTTAGTGAGAAGCTTCAATGTAGTTCATTTCTACAATGTAAATAATTACCTTTCTACTCCATAGATTTTGTGTCAATATTTTTAATATTAAACCCTTCTTGATTTAGTGTATAGTTCGGTCTACTATAAGTGGGAGAATGGTGTTGAATTTACCTCATAATTATTTATAGTAAATTTATTTTCTATTTTCTAAGTTTGAAAGAAGTTTAGTGTTTAACAACACTTACTAAAAATTTATTATATCACTTTCTAGTTATTTGAAAACTATAAATTTCCTGGTTACTCAGGTATTTGTGTGTGATGTGTTTTTAAATCGGGGAATTATTGATATACATGTATATTAAATGTATTGAAAGTAATTACCTTTTCATATGTATATCATACCATTTTTATCATGTTCAATCCAATTTTCCCAGGCTCTGAGGTGCCTATATAGATGTATTATTACTTATCTTACTAGCCATTTTTATTTCCCTTTTGGATTTGAAAGGATGGTTTCCAAATCTTCTTACCAAACATTCCTTATTTTATTTATTCACTACATTTTTTATAGTATGTTTGAGTTCTATTCATTTGATTAGTTTTCTATTATTACAACTATAAAGAATAGCTTCCAAACACATTGAATCAATTAAGAAGGTATGATCTTATAAATTGTATCATCTTATTTATTCTACAAATCATACTGAAATCATCAGGAATTTAATTATTCTTCATCCTTTTATTATTCCTTTGATAGGTGAGTAAAAAATTATTAAGAACATTTGTTTTAATTTAAGTAAGTAAAATTATAATTCAAACTAACAAGATCTATTATTTTTATTTATCTATATTTTTCTTTGACAAAGCATAATTTTATCTCAATGTTGTGAGTAATGTATATGTTGGAATCAGATCTGTAAGATCCCAAATTTTATTTTTTTCTACAATAAATATCACTATATAATAATAATAGATGATAATTAGACTATAAATGATTTTTTTTATATTCTTGGAAATCCTGGTTTTTTAAGAAATTGTAGTAGTAATTATATATAGTTTTTGTAGTTTTTTTGATAAAACCCTTGGAAAACATTTGTTTTGTAGGAAATTTTTTTGATGTTTTCATTTCCTCACCATTTAAACTGTGACATTAGGAAAGACCCTCCTATTAGCTGTCCTAGATGACTGATGTGGTAGTTCCATAAATTCAAGTGGATTGATGAGTTCTATGTGTGGACCTTTTTCATGAAGTTCTACTTAATATTGGACTCCCAACCACATGTTGTGTCAAGATATCTAAGAACCTACTTTATTGTGCATGCCATTAACCCAATTCTAGTGAAAAACACCATGATGCTACTGGTTTATTTTTTCTAAATTCATAGGTGTAACATTTTTTTATTCACATTTTTCTTTTTCCACTTGAACTTGTGTCTGGGTGTGGGATGTGAGACTATTGGGTTTGGGCCTGGTTGATTTATATAAAATTCATGGGTGAAAATGTATGGTTTTAAGTGTTTTTTCCATTATTGATTGTTTTTCCAAAATAGATTAATTGAAATGTTGATGAGACAATGATTAAATCAGAAGGTCATATTTACTTTAGAGTATTCAAATTAATTTTATATTTTTTATATAATAATTATATTAGATATATATTATATAATTATATTAATGGATATAATATAATATTTTACCAATAGATATTATAATAAAAAATGTTTTTATATATAAAAGAAACATTACAAATAGATATAATCATCAGTATTAATTAAAATTACAGATAAATTGATATAATTAATGATATCACCGAAAAAAATGGAATTTTGGTAATACTATTATCAATAGTTAAATCTATCGGTGAATATTTTGACCAACACATATATTATCTATTATTAGTATGATAATTATAACAGAAATATTTTATCTATCAAAAAAATATTTAGTGATAGATTTTTTACTGACAGTTTAGTGAAAGGGACATATCTGTTGGTAAAATGTTTTACCAAAATAAAACATGCATTTACTAGTAAAAATATATCTATTGGAAAAAAATAAACATTTTTTATTTAATATATATGCATTAAAAGTAAAAATAGTTGTCCCTAGGACACAAACACCAACATAGGTAACACAACAGTTGGCTCATGAGATACTTCAATCCCCACTCTCATGTGATATTTTGTGAGTTTTTTCTTATGTATCATGTCTCCTAGGATATTTTGCACTTTAACCCTCACAACAAGGTGATGTGTGGGTGTTTATAGATATAAATCACATAAAACTTCACCATATATAATTTTATTAATATAAAGTTATCGAAAGTTGTTTGATTCATATTTAGGTGAAAGAGTAATGAATAAATTAATTACCTTGGGTATGGTAGGACATTGAGGGGAATGTATATCCTCAAAGATAATGGGGTCATGTGGCTCTTCATGTACTGATAAATATTCCAATACTCACTTAATTTGATCCTTTCACATATATTGGTCCATTAAACCAAACTGGACAGTAATATATTTCAAAGAATCTTTATCCACCTACATTTCTTTCATCATCACATATATATCACCTTGAGACTTTGTCTTCTCGAAATATGTTTGAGGTGACACTCCAAAACTTTCATCTCTAACACATACATATTATTCTGAACACTTCATAGCTACTAAAAGTAGTTTTTCTTCAGGTATAGTCTATACCAATTCTTATGTCCAAACTATATAAAAATCATATGAACATAGATAGATATTTTTAGTTAATAATATTATAAAGCATACCAAATTACAATTATTTCATACTTACACATGATTCTCATACTTCTTGTGTGTTTTCATCAACTGGTTTACCCTCTTTATTTACATGGGTGTCCTTCCATATCCCCTGACATGTGATGGAAGCGACATCAGATTTTGATTAATCAATCTTCATATAAACAAAGGAATATATGATATTTTATATTTCATAAAAATTTCATTATAAATTTAAAATACATCATTTTTTCTTTTCAAGTTAAGTGTACACCATCCTTGCTTTACAATAGAGGTACTTTGGTTTTTCTACAAGTTTCTTATTTTCCGAACTCCTTTTCTATTTCATAAACTATCAATTTTAAATCATAGTAGATAAAATAAATATTGTCATATAAAATATTATTGACAATAATTCACCTAAAATGAGTTACCATCATGATGAATAATGAAACATTTCCATGGTTTTTGGTTTATAATGTGTTCATAAATAACTGGTTGGTGGATGTTTGCTTTCCCCTCAGCATCCCTAATATAATTCTTTTTAAGATGTATCTAGAAGTTTTTATGATATTTTCTAGTGAAAATTAAGACATATTTCTTATATAAATATTCAAAAATAAATAAACTATACAAGGGATAATGAAAATTTAATAAACAATTCAATATATAAATTTTTAGTAAAATACAGAAAGTATATCGTAACATTAACCTAATATATTCCCAAAGTTTTCCCTTTAATGATGGCATGATACGATGACACATATCTATATCAATTGGCACATGCATTTTCATTGTGAGCCCAACATAACTAATGAATATTGACTTATTGGGATCAATTGGTTTTTTGTGTTGATTCCAACCAACCTAAAATTTTATACCTTGTCTCCTTAACTTTATAATTTTAGTTAATAAAGTGATTATACATTTTCATTATTTTATTTCATCAATATGTTGTTGATCCCCTAATAATTTATCAGTCTCAAAATCGATCCTATGTTCTTCCTTAGATTTGGTAACATCATTTTGTTAAAAAGTCATTATCATCACGAGTAGTCAAAAATTTAATTAAGATTATGTAAATGAAAAAGATAACATATAATATTATAATAAAAATAATATTATATTAAAAAACACTTTAACCTTCACATTTAACTCACTTTTTTTCTCTCTAAATGTTGAAGGAAATTTCCTCCTATCAAGTATCCAAACCCCCTCTTTGTGGTCCCCTATGACGTTCAAGGAAGTGTCTACATTGGGATCGTTGTGAAATGGTTATGGTCTCCCAATGAAATGGTCATCCTCAATTGTATTTTCATATGAACCTATAGTTGTTTTTGTCTCCAATAGGACAATTGACCAATTCTTGTTTTTTGGATCCGTGACATAAAATACCTGCACTACTTGTGATACCATTATGAATTGATTTTTATTATACACTTCCACACTGAAATTCACCTTTATGAAGCCTAATTCATAAAATTTAACTATACCTATGTTTCTAACCCATTTATAATGGAAAATCAAAATTTAAAATGTCATATAATCTAAATTGTATATCTATTATATGACGCCAAAATATGAAATATTTTCATAAATTGGATTTATATCCTTGGAATCGGATACGTGCATCACTTCCTCCACAAGTGTAACTATAAAGTTTTCATCATACTGTATTCATCTTATTCCTTTGTATAGATTGTATAACCATTAATTACAAAATTTGTGTAAGATATAAAAAGATATAAAATTTACATTTGGTCCCCTATCTATCCATCAAAGTTTTTCGACAATTGAATTCATATTTTTAAATAAATCCATATAAATATTATTTCATAACCATTATATAAACTATTGGTTATGTTTTTTTGATATCCATACTTCATCCTTTTATGGATTAAAATGTCTAAAAATTAATTTTTGGGATTCAATGTATGGAGAAACCTCTAAACTATTATGTAAAATATAAAGGTGATATTTCTCCTACTCTATGATTGTAATTGTAACAACATCTATTTTGGATATCCATTCACCCATAAGGCATCTGTTGTGATGAGATTTTGGGAGACCAATGCTTTCAACATTTGATATATAATTGGTACATAATTCAACAACTTATTTAGAAATAAATCATTTTTAAATACAAACTTATGGTCAACTTTGAATCTTTATGGGCCCTTTCAAAATATTTATATACCATTAAATTGGTTACATCCATATGTAATGGATAGAACCACATAGTTAAACCTTTCTGACCAAGTAAACTATCAGGTGGACCATTATATTAAAGAATTATGGTGGGAATAAAATCTATAATTCATATAATTTGACTATAATATCCTTATTCATGAATGTAAAATTATTCAAGTCTATAACTTTACTAAATATGTATTTAAAAAAGAAGAAGATATTGGTTAATTTATGTCATGAAGTTTTATGGAGAATACAATGTAAAGCGATGGGAATCAAAATATTACATCAAAACATTAAATTCAAGTTATTTTAGACCTTGTAACTTCAAATTATTTATTTACATGAAATTATTTATACTTTATGAATAACCATCTAGAACTTTTAAACCATTAAAGAAATTAAAAAATTCCAATTTTTCTTATCTGGATAGAGTGTAAGATGCTAGAGGAAGAGAAGTTTGAATTTCACCCTTTATTGGTGCCAAATCTTCCCTTATACCCAAATCAATCATGTATAACCTAGCCTTGATGCCATGTTTTGTTTTTCCAGGAACATTCAACAATGTTCCAATGACACAATCAAATACATTTTTTCTATATACATGAAATTAAGAAAATTTCTGACATAAAAACAATTCCAGTATAGTAATTCAAAGAAAATTGATCTCTTTTGCCATCTTTATTTTATAGGGGTTTTCAAAAAAAGGTTTACCAAAAATAGTGTCTTCATTTTTTTCTTTCTGTAACCCATTAGTGGAGACTGTTTTTTACCTTGTTTTGTATTCCCATCAAATGATGTCTTCTAGGATTAGAATTTAGGTCATTGGGGTAATTTTTTTTGATTTCCTAAAAATGCAGTTTTTGAAGAATGTTTTAATATAACTTGGTGTGTTCATTCTTCATAAATGGGACACCTCAACATTCCTATAATGTCATAGCCTAAAAAATTTCCATAAATGGGAAAGTCATTTATCATCCCATAAAAATGGCTCTCAGTTTGAATTCTTTTCTTTTAATAGAATCTTATAATGCCACACTAATATCCCATATAAATTTCAAATCTTCAATCAATAGATCCAAATAGAGATAAATATCATTATAATGTTGTTTTAGTATAGATATAATCAAATAAACATAATATATTTGTGCTTCATGCTTAACCATGGTAACATGTTGTAATTTACCAACATAATTGGACATGTACTATGAGTACTACTCTATACACCAAAATTATTTATTCTATTTATAGATAACGCAAGATAGAGGTTTCTTAGATCATTTCAAAATTCAGGATGCTCATATTAATTTTATTCCACTGAAGAGAGTCTACTGGGATGGTGGTTCCTCAAAGGTTTTGGGAGGTGGTATCTATTAGTGGTTAATGCTTGTCACAAAACCCCTTTATGTTATTTTTGATGAAGATTTGTGTATTACTTATACGGTGGTGGATTTGTGTGAGTTTTGTTTGGTGATATTTTTAACTTCAGTAACTAGTAAGTTTTTGTTAAGTCTTAATCATGCCTCAATGATGGTGTGCTATTCGGATGAGGATGACAATGGTGGTGTAGATGTTGGCATGATGTTTAGTGATTTGAGTATGGCAGAGATGATGAATCTTTTTTTGATGGCAATGGCAGCCGCCGATGGAGCACACTGGTGATCTAGTTTGATGTGGTCTGATCGGCTGTTTCATTTGGTGTGTGGCTCGAGGTAGGGTGAGAGATTCAATTCGATGTGTGAATAGAGGAATATATTATCGTAATGGATGGTAATGCCTTGATTTTTGAATTTTGTGTATTTTTGGATGGTTGTAGTGGTGGTAGGGTTTTCCTAGTGCGGATTTTGAATTTTGAATATTGTATGTTGTTGTTGGTCGTCTAAGTGGGGAATGTGTGTATGATATTTGGAGATTTTTGTATGGTTACCACTTTTCCAAAAAGTGGCTTCTTAAAAAATAAAAAAATGGATTGTGACATATGCTCATAGGAGAGTCTACTAGGTGATGTAGTTTCCCATCTTCAATTCATGTATCTATATTCCATGTCAATTTTTTAGTATTTTCCTAGAATACATATAGTCTTCTAGACCTTGGAATTATTGGAAATTAAAATACAAATTTTGAATGAATTGATTAAAATTTATTGTGTCAATTCACCCCACACTTAGGGTATTTTATGAGTGATTCGTGATCCTTGTGAAAAAATATGCAATCATTTGAACATACATGTATTTTTTTAGAGATCATTCCCATTGAACATAGGATTCATTTAGTTCCATATGTTTTAAATGGAAGCCCATTTTCTTCTAGTATCATATCATTTTGGAGATCAAGGAGTTATTTAATACTAGTGTCGCTCCATATGATGCTATATTTTAAATTATTTTACTTCAAAACAGCTAATAATGTTGTATATTTAGTACAATTATCATATAAGTTTTTATTAACTCAACTATTTAACTTATCAAACAATTTTGAAAAATCATGAAGGTCATCTTCAATTTACATTTTCATTTCTTCTATATGATCTCCATCACCATTTTCGCTGGTATTCATATCAAATGATCCATTAATAATAGTATTATCCTAATTAGTATGTATATTCAGTTTCTCTCCATGATTAATATAGAATTTATAAATTTGATCTATTTTTTGGAAAATAAAATGTTCTTCCACATATTCCAGATAAATTTGTCTTGAATAACAACAATATGAAAATGAAAAAAATTATTTTATAAGGGTTGTATACATTCTCTATTCAAAACTTGATGAACTCTTTAACTCAATACTCATAAAATGTTTTCATGAAATTATCATCCATCCATTTTTTATTCATATCCATCCTATTAATATCATAAAATATTCATTTTGTAAAATAAATAAATAAATAAACATAATGTATTCATAATAAAAAGATAAAGTTATATATAATTCTAAAAAGGGAACCCAACAATTGAATGTTATTGGTGATTATTCTTACCAAGTTATAGTGACATGAAAATAAACAGCCTGGGGTAAACATGTGGTTATTGGACCAGGTTCTCGATTTGATGTTTTTTGGAAAAAAAGGTGGTAGTTCTTTGATAGTTTATGTAATTTTTCTATATGGGAGTCCAAAAAAATAGAGGAGTTAATGTTTATTTATTTCTTCGCTTGGTACGTGGTGGACTAGGTGGTGATTTAGTGACAGGGTTCTTAGGAACTATATTTTATGATCTTTTATCAGATAACGAAACAATAAACTTAAACGCAAGTTGAGGAAGTATCATTTTTGGATCAATAGAAAGCCTCAACTCAAACTAATTATTAGAGTATACACCCAAATTCTTGGGATCACTTGAAAACAAAACTCACCCTTAATGGAAGCAATAGAGAGAATTAACTCTAGAAAAATGTTAGAGTATAAACTAGGAGTGAGTTTTAAACAAGATAGAAGAAGATATGGATTTTTTGAATGCTAGGAATGATACCAATTTAAAGAGTGAAGGAAAGTATAAGTTTAGTTTTCAAGAGAGTTATTTGAGTCCTCATCTAAATCTAATACTGGTCATGATTCAAATATTTTTCTATGGGTGTAAGTATTCTCACACCTCAGTAATATTAAATTTATTTCAACAATCATACCATTTTTGATTCAATAACTCTCAAACAGCTTCTATAACTTTGTCAGGTGGAAGTATAACAAGATGTAGGAGTTGATGTTTATTCCTTTATTCACTTGGTACATGGTGGGACATATAGTTTTTAAGTGACATAATTCTTAGGAGTTTAATTTGATTTTTTTTTTCAGATGATGAAAACATTGATAAGGCCGAATCACATGGTCTTAAGAACCCAACAATTGAAGAATATTTTGAATTTAAATCAAATTAACCATAAGTATCACGCTAGGGTCCTCAATATAATGAAAAAACTAGAGAACAATATAATTGGGTTTTCATGATTGCTTAAAATTTATACAATTCACCTGGATGGGATGAATCCTCAAAGAATAGAAATAAAAATTCTTATTAGGTATTAAAGGAATAATCAACTTTAACACAAGTTGAAGAAGTGTTACCAACTTTTTGGGTTAACCTATAAAAATATATCCTTTATATAACCAATAAAGACAATCAACTCTAAAAAAATGTCAGAGAAGAAATTGTGAGTGATGTTTAAACACGATGAAGGAAGATATGGATGTTTTTAATGAAATTGGAAGGAATCCTCAATGGGTTCTATAGGGGAAGAAACTATTGTGAGTGAAAATTTACATAACTAGGGAACTATAAATGAAAAAATCGGTGAATTAATCTTTTTAATAATGATCCAAAACTTTATATTGTGTATGCTCACTTTTTTTATCATTATTACAAGAATGAATTTTTAAATGAACATGAGGGAAACAGTTTGTGTTGGAAACTTCCTATCATATATGTTCAAGATAATGAAATATAAAAAGGTTTGGGTTTCTTCTATCTATTAATGGAAGAAAATTAAGAGAATTGTTTGATTTTAATTCATGGGATTAGGAATGTAACCTATAACTTGGATTCTTCTCCCTCATGTTTGAAGTTTTATCCAATCACTCACTCTAAAATTACCTCATGATGTGGAAGGAGTGGGAATGTTCAGGTGACTGATACTTATCAATAGACAAAGTTCACATTTTATTAATTCGAAGATATCTTATGTTATTAAATATATATACAAGATCTAGAAAAAGTAGTGAGTGATTGAAATTATATACAACATTTGGAAATTGAAAAGTATTAGTCACCTTAAATTTAAATCCAAATAAACTAGTGAGGCTGAGAAGAATCAAGCATATCGGTAGGAGTGTTAGTTGATGGTGAACTAGTTTATAACCCCACTTGGTGAATATATTGTTAGGGATTTAGGAAGTTGTGTGTGATGGTGGTTCCATATCAGGTATGCACGAGGGAGGTGATGTGTGTCGAGGATAATATCACAAAGATAAAGACATTGATAAAGTAGAACATGTGATAAATTAATAAAAAAATGATATCTCCAAATATTATTTGGGCATGGGGTATTTTTAAAGAATGATTTTAATTAGAAAATAATACCATATACACTTATTATGAAATTAATCAATGTTATTTTAAAAAATACCTTCATACTTTTTAAAGGTGCACTCTATATAAATTGGAAAATTTTTTAATTTAGAACTATTTTTTGTAAATATTTATGGTGTAATCAATAAATTTTTTAATTAGTTTAAATAAATTAATATGATAAATTTAGTTGTTGGAAATATTTACAAGAATGATTGATATTATATTTGATCTTATAAAATTTTGTAAAAAATAATTCTAAATGTATCAATAATTAAAGTACATAGTAAAATATTAAATAAATTAAATGAATAACTATTTAGATTAATAATTATCTCGAATTAATTTTTTTTTGAATTTTATAATAAATATCCAATTTTAAGGGTAAATTATAGTCATACATAGTAGTGGATCAGGGATGGAGGGTATGGGTGACTGTAGAGCAAAGCGGTAGCATATAAAAACTTGTGAGAAGTCATAGGTAGATCGATGAAAAATAAATGTGACACTACAACATAAATAACCTTTTGTGGTGGTTTTTTAGTGGCGTTTTACTAAACTACTGCTACTTTTTTTATAAATTATTTAGCGGTGGTTTATTAAAAACTGCCGCTAAACTGATTTTTTCCAATCCTGAAACTTCTCCCCCCTGACCCCTGTGAGACCCCCCTTATCCCCCCGACCCACGTGAGACCCCCCTAGCGACCCCCGAAGCCCTACGCCTCCCCTCAGCGCACCTCGCCGCCCTCAGCGCGGATCGCCACCCATCACCACCAACCCCCCGGATCCCTAGCTTGCCTCCCCACTACAGGTCCTAACCCGTGGCACCGCTCGACGCTTCTCTCCGCCCCTCAGTATCATCCTTATTCTTCTTATTCCATCCTCTAGTTATAACAGTATCACCTAGAGGCCATACTCACACACATGCACATGATATTTTTATCAGTTAGAAGTATATGATTATAAACCCTCCACACCATCAAATTGAACTTTGAGAAAATATCCTTGCACCATAGCACTTCACACCAAACATCCAGTTCACTGGATACCATTCTTTTAATTATGTTCTTGAATTATATTCTCTATTTTATGATAGTTATTATAAAACATTTTTTGTTAGATCAATTAATAAATAGTTTTTCTTTTTAAAGAACATTCATTTTTTGAAAAGTCCAAAGAATATTATTATTTTAACAACATTGTAAACCCAATTTTTTATATAATTTTTTTAGAATTTGGTGAATTTAAAAATATTTTTTTTATATAATCAATATTCCATTGTAAATTCATCACATTATATTGAACATTATTTTTGATAATTTAGTTTTTTTATTGCGAGTTTTTACTTATCATTGAGGGATTGATTATACTTATTTTTATGATATTTCTATATTAAATTCAGTTTAGAAAAACCTTCATCATGTTTTCAACAAGCATATTTTAGATCTTTATAACATAGGTGATTGGATAAAGAATAATAGAGATAGGAGGAATTTTTAGTGGAAGATGAATAAGAGTTAGATTTTACATCATGACTAACCTCTATTTTAGTCATGAGATACTAAGAACATTTTTCCATTGATTCCCTTTATAGGAGGGTTTCATTTATCACACACTTAGTTGAAACATTGAAGGTTTCCTTGATTTTTTTATTCTTCTCCTTGTTCCTTTTGTTAGTCATAAATAATTATGACCTTATGTGTTCCTTTTTTTCATTATAATAACATCACTTGTTGTTCTCTATCATTATCCACCTTATTTTAACAATTTTATGATTTATTTATTTTGAAGAATATGTTCATATTCTTTGATTGATGATCCATTTCATCATCATTATAGGTTTCATCATTAATTTATTTAAAATAAAAAATTATTTTATTATTGTATAATTTGGATTTTTTATTAACATATAACTTCATGGTGATCTCATAGGTCATGATAGATCCATATAGATCCTCAAATGACATGTTTTTTATTTAATTTTCCTCTTGGTCTATTATATATTTAAGTTTTATATTTCTTTTTAAACCCCAAAATATTTTGATCACTAGATATTCTATAGTATGAGTATAATTAAGAGACATTAAACCATTTCATATGTCATTAAAGTATATAAATTGTTATTTTTAATGAATTATTTGAAATGGGATTTCAAAGATTATTAAAGTGACTCAGAATTCTGAATATTTTAATAACTCTCATTTGTAACTTTCATAATGAACTACTTATAATGTATCTAATACCCTCAATGATTCCCCATTCTCTTTAGATGTATTTTTATGACATGGATGATATTTTTGGTGTTGTTTATTGCAAGGGTGTTGTAGGTGAGGTTATATTTATATTATGTTGTTGTATTAATCTTGTAACTTGTTTTATTACTCATCTCCTATTATTTCTATCATGGGTACACTAAGAATTGAGAGAGAGGTCTATATTTATGTCACACTAGATAGTAACACACTATTGGTGTCCCCTAGTTGTGTTGTATACCATGGCTAGTGGGGAGTTCCCCCTATGATGCTAGGTACGGGATACTCAAGTGACTTGTGTTGTTTGGTTGAAACATATGTTAGTGGTAGGTATCATGTATTGGTAAGGTCTAGGACTATCTTACTTTATGACCTTTTTTGTTTCCCATGATACTATGTGGATTCCATTTGGGGACTCTCATTCCTTGTGTACCCTAGTTTGATTAATATGTTAGGAACCGTTAATTTTCTCCTCGTTTACTCATATCTCATTTGTGATGTGGTGACTTGGTGTTTTATTTTTATAGTTTATGAGAATGGGTTTGTTTCATTAAATTGTTTTTGAAGTGTTTTAAAAAGGATTTTTTTAAAGTATTTTAAAATTGAAACTATAATGGGTGGTTTTAAAGAATGTAAGGTTTTTAAAGTAATATTTTTAAAATAATTGTTTTTATTTATAGAAGAAGAAAATAGAAGTTTATAAAATGGATGTTAAGGAGATATTTGGTTTTTCATTTGATTATAAATAAAAATCTATTTTATAACTATATTTAAAACTATCATAAATGATATGTGTTTTGAAAATACTTTCACAAAATCCTTGTTGAGATCCTACTGGGCTATCCAGGTGGGGGAGGGGGGTAGGCTGTCTAGGGAGGGGGTGGGATATCTAGGTGGGGGAGGGGGCCGTCCAGGTGAGGGGCTGTCTAGGTGGGGGTGGGGGTGGTGGTGGTGGGGGGGGGGGTGGGCTTTCCAGGTGGGGGTGGGGGGGATGTCTAGGTGGAAGGGCTTTCCAGGTGGAGGATGTGGGACTGTCTAGGTGGGGGGTGGGGGTGGGCAGTCCAAGTGGGGGTGGGGGGGGGGGGCTATCCAGGTGGGGTGGGGGGTGGGGGTGGGGTGTCCAGGTGGGGGGGGGGGTGTCCAGGGGGGTAGGGGGGATGCAGGGGTGTGGGGGAGGGGGTGTGGACTTTCCAGGGATGGGGGTGGGTTGTCCAAAGGGGTGGGGGTGGGCTGTCTAGGTGGGGGATGGGGGTGTGGTCTTTCCAGGGGGTGGATTGTCCAAGGGGGGTGGGGGTGGGGTGTCTCGGTGAGGGAGGGGGTGTGGGATGTCCATAGAGGAGTGGGGGGGGGGGGGTTTCCCAGGTGGGGGGTGGGCTATCCAGGTGGGGTGGGGGGGGGGGGGGCTCTCCAGGGGGGTGTCCAGGGGGGATGTAGTGGGGTAGGGGCTATAGGGGTGTGTGTGTGTGGGGGGGTGGGGGGGTGGGGGTGTGGGATGTCTAGGGAGGGGGGGGGTGGGGTGTCAAGTTCAATAATCTATAAAAAATAGAAATCCCATATTACCAATGTATAGTTTCTTTCACACGTTAAGAATTTTATTGAAGTTCCATACCAACACCCACTCTTACCCTTTGAAGAAGAAGTGATCTATGCAAATAAATCTCACTCTGGTTCTTATCCACTATCCATATTGATCTCATACAAATTTAACATTCGTACAACTCCATATCACATAATAATATAACAAGGCTCATACTTCCATGAGTAGTGTCCCATCAAAACTTGACTCATATGCCTAAACAACATACATAAGATCATATTTTACACACACACAAAATTTTGTAAACATAGAAAATACTATATTTACACCTTGTATCACAACCTAGAATTAGATCTTATTTAGCCTCTCAAGGCATCAATAAGCCACATACCTAGCTCGAAATTTGTATGTTTGTTTAAAATTAGGTTTGTTTTTTTAGAATTCATGTATGATATTTAGAGTGGAATATAAAATCCAATCCAAATTTGATATTTTGAGGTGTGTTTACAATTAGGTGTGTTGTAATTTATATGTATGATATTCATGGTTTACACCAACAATATTTCAGGTCATCTATAATAGGCTTGAAGTCATGATATAATTGGATAGATATTGGATCTATGGGTCACTTAAGAAATTTCATTGGGGAAATGTGAAATCACTTACATGGTTAATTTCAATTTAAAAATTGGGACAATCACTTAGGATATCTTTATATTCTTTTATGGATATTTTTAATTTGCATTCTTTGGTTTTCTAGTGGGTGGGTTCATTATTTACCATATGTATTTATATAGGAAAACCTTATTTAAAATATTTATATATTTTTAAACTAGTATATATGAATCTATTTCCCTATTTATTAATAGTTATGTGTTTTAATTTTTTTTAATATTGTGTAGTCACATTGTGATATACATGGATAAAGGCTAAATCACATTACTGAGGAAAACATGTTAGTATGTTAAGGGTTTGGAGGAGTTTTTAGATTTTAAAATTTCTAATCGATCCGTTTAAGGGAGAATAAGATGTCCATGTACTAAATGTAAATTTAGAAGATGGTTGAAGAGAGATGAAGTTTCTGAACAGTTAATATTGAAGAAATTCTATGGTCAATATTTGTGTTGGATTTGGCAGGGAGAATCGAAAATTACAGAAAGGTTGAACATTGATGTCAATCCATAAAATGATCTCCCAACTTCACCAAAAATGGAAAATGAAATGAAAAACCTTATAAATGATGTATTCAGCACTACAAGACACCACCATAAACATCAAAACATATCAGAACAACCAGACGAGGGTGCTAAAAATGACAATGTGACAAGTGATGTTTTTGAGATTGTAGGACAACCAGATCAATATTATAACATATCAGTGGATCCTACTCTTGATTATGTGGAGACTAATGTAAGAGAAAACTTCACTGAGGAAAATATGTTTCATGATTTAGTTGACAATTTAAATCAAGAGTTGTATAGTGGATGTTTGAAATATTCAAAACTTTTTTTTCTGCTAATGTTGCACCATATCAAATGTCTATGTGGAATTACAAATAAGGTAATGTCCATGATATTGGAATTTTTGCATGATTCATTTCCTAAATCAAACATCCCTGAGTTTTTTTATGATATGAAAAAAAGTTTTTAACAAGCTTGGTTTTAATTATACAAAAATACATGTGTTTCCCAATGATTGTATGCTTTATTAGCGAGAGGATTCAAGTAGATAAGATTGAAAAAAATTTTCTTCTTCTAGATGGCTATTGATGGGTGATGTTGGAAGTCTGAATCAATATAATACCATGAAGAAAAATAAAAGGAACACACCTATAAATTTTTTTCATTACTTTTCTTTAAATTCTTGATTGCAAAGATTATTCATGTCATCAAAAATTGCCGAACACCTGAAGTAGCATTCTGTAGATAATAACGATGATGGGTTAATGAGACATCCACAAGATTCAAAATATTGAAATAAATTTGATTCATTACATATATATTTCTCAGCTAATACTAGGAATGTTCTATTGGGATTGGGTGCCAATGGATTCAACCCATTTGGGACTTTGAGTACAAGTTATAGAATTTGGCCAGTTGTTTTGATCCCTTACAATATGAATCTATAGATGTTTTTTAAACAAATGTATTTTATCATTTTGATGATTATTCTTGAAAAAAAATGCCTGGAAATGATATTGATGTATACTTTCAGCCTTTAATTGAATAATTAAAGGAGTTATAGAGAAATGATGTTGATACATTAGATTCTTCTTCTAAAACAATGTTCAAAATGCATGCTTCTTTAATGTGGACCATTAGTGACTTTCCTGGGATTGGAAATTTATCTGGTTGGAAGAATTACATGGGTTTGGATTGTCCTATTTGTAACTTTTATTTTGAGCCCAAATGACTACCTCATAGTAGAAAATGGTGCTTCTTGTGCCATCAAATATTTCTCGATGCATCTCATAGATTTTAGATGAACCGATCAAAATTTAATGGTTTCATTGATTGTAGACCACCTCCAAAGTTGTTAACTAGTTCTGAAATATTGAAACAACTTGGAAATATTGAAACAAAATTTGGAAAGGTTTATCATTTAAATGATAGTGGGAAATGGGTTTGAAGTGCATCGTCAAGTGAAATTGGAACGCAACAATGGAAGAAAAAAAGTATATTCCTCAAAATTCCGTATTGGAAATTTAATTAGTTGTGGAATAATCTTGATGTGATGCATATTGAGAATAATTACTGTGAAAATTTGATGTTCACATTGCTTAATGAGAATGGAAAGTTGAAGGATCATCTCAATACTTAGAAATACTTACAAGTAATGTACATAAAATGTGATCTCTGGCCATATGAGAATGAAAAGTATGCTCCAACAATTTTTGCAATGAAAAATTGGGATAAATATACATTCCTTAAAATATTAAAGCATGTGAAAGTATCTTATGGGTATTAAATTAACATATTGAGGTATGTTGACTTAAATAATCGTAAGTTAAATGGATTGAAAAGTCACGATTCACATATTTTGTTACAGTAGTTACTAACATTGGAATTACGTATATTATTACCTGAAAAAGTTACTACTGTTGTACTTCAATTCTGTACATTTTTCAGAAAACTATGTGAGAAATCTCTACATCCATTTGATCTTGAAAACCTTCAGGAGAGGTTTGTATTAACACTTTTTGCAATGGATATGGTCTTTCCTCCATCGTTTTTTACTATTATGATGCATTTAACTATGCATTTGGTTGATGAAGCTAAATTAGGATACCTCGTTCATTATCGATGGATGTATCCAATTGAGAGGTACTTTATTTATATGTTTTTCAATTAAGTAAATCTTTTTGGAACTTAATTAAATGCATAATTATGTTTTTTTATTTTATTTTACAAATATCTTGGGCATTTGAAATCACACGTGAGAAATAAAGCTCAACCAGAAGGCTCTATTGCTGAAAGCTATTTGGTAGAGGAGTGTCTTAACTTTTTTTCTAGATACTTTGATTATATTGAGACAAGATTTAATTGAGTTGGACATGTTGAAGACACATTGACTCAATCTAAAATACATGAGAAATCAAAAATATTTCCTGCTATTGGCCAATCAGTTGGGAGGACCTCAAATGTTAAATTAATAGAAATGAAATTATTATAGGCACATAGATATGTGTTGCTAAATAGTGAAACTGCAGATCCATTTAGTAAAGAGTTGATGATACAAACAAAGAGATGAATGATAGGATGAACACGAAATGAGAAAGATATAAAGAAAGATGTTAATAAATAGCTTGTAGAATGGTTTTCATGATGTGTAAGTTCATAAATATTGCAATAAATATGAATATTAGGTTGAAACATATATTTTTTAATTCTAATAAAGTATATTTTTTTAGATCACGAATACTGATACTCAAGTAGATTTGTCAGAAGATTTGAAGTTTCTTACTTGAGTTCCTCTAAAACAAGTTAGAAAGTTCGACGCTTACAACGTGAATGGATTTAGATTTCATACAGTCGATCGAGAAGAAGGTTTGAAAACACAAAATAGTAGTATATTTACATTTTTTGAAGTGGTATATTATGGAAAACTGACCAATATTATTGAATTAAACTATGATGGGAATTTTTTAGTTGTTTTATTCAAATGAAATTGGGTTGATATTATCAGAGGAGTTAGAAGATATTCCTTGAAATTTAATTCTTTAAACTTCTCTCACTTGATGGATGTTAGTGATCGTGAACAACATGATCTATATATTTTATCATTGCAAGAAAACATTGTATATTATGTGAATGATGTTTTGGATTAAGGGTGGAGTGTATTTGATCACGTAAAACAAAGAGATTTGTATGATATGGGTGATGAAGTGGAAGATTTGACCTCTGAAAATGAATCTCATCAACAACAGGTATCAAAATTATTTTTCCATCATGATATTGAAAATATTTTTCTAGTAAGGATGAATGAAGTGGATGAAGTAATGGATAAGAAAATTGAAATGATTGAAAGAGAAAATGATTTTATGTACAGTTATGCATTCATTTAGAAACCACTTATTTCATTTGTGCGATCATTCATTATTATTGTTATTTATATTTTTCTTGTTAGTACTGCACATCTGTTATCAATTTTAATTTTTTTTTCTGCATAATTGTTTTGAAATATATGTTCTAAACTTGATTTTATTTGATAAAATGATAGGAATACCAAGGAGGAAGCGATATACTGTTTCATCAACCACTGCGATAGATGACGATCTATCAGTATCCCTCCCTACAACATCTGAGACACCATCCTCTTTCCCCCTATACCATCTTCCCCTATACCATATCTCACACCCTCTGTGAGTGTCCCTTCAGCAGCTC